>CM038214.1:78597590-79797590 GCA_021442155.1 Cymbidium sinense | reverse complement strand
GCAGCACAACCGTTGCACACTGACGGGCAGCCCTAGGTTGGGTTCGATTTATTGTGCACCCAATGGGTCACCCCAACAGTTTTTCCTTGCTTTGGAGATGTAATTCTACTACACTTTCTCCAGCATAGCCATTGCACACCGAAAGGCACCCCTTAAGTTGGATGGTCCTATCCTTCGACTGGTAGACTACTCCTTTGGATCTGTAAATCTGAGATAGGCCAAAGCCGACATATCCCCTTCTCAGTGTGGTCCATCACACACCGATGGGATCCATCAAATAAAATTAAAATGAATGAAAATAAATTGAATCAAATTAAAATAAATCAATGAAATTAATCTTAACTACTTTTGAGTTGACTTAAGTCCCGCAACTACATTGACTCAATAGTCTCCCTTAGGTCGAGTTTGATTTATTGCGGATCCAGTAGATCACCCTAGCAATTGATCCCTTCTTTGGAAGATGTAAGTCTACTATGCTTTCTTCCTAAACACAGTCATTGTACAACAAAAGGTAACCTCTTAGGTCGGATAGTCCTACCTTGTCATTGGTAAAATATCCCTTTAGATTTGTAAATTTGGGATAGGTCAAGGCGAACATAGCCCCTTCTTAGTGGTTCCATCGCACACCAATAGGGTCCATAACAAACTAAATTCGAAACCAACCTTCTTAGTGGAGTCAAATTAAAATATATCAAACAAACTAAACTTTTGCCCAGCGTAGCGTAAATCAAATTAATCTATCGAGTGGAGCCATAAGAAATACCATCAAACTCTTATCCCCAACGGATAGCTCGAACCTGCTTCTCCAGTGGATGGTTCACATTCCCAATCCCTAATAGATTATAGATTCTTATCCCCAGCGAATATGTACCCAAATAAATCATATTCATAATCAAACTCAAATCCATATCCCCAGATAGCTTGATCCTACTTCCCTAGTGGAAGGTTCACATACTCAATCCCCCGTGGATTCCTTTTGGCTCTCTTATGCCCTTGGCATAAAGAGAGCTACTTTACACAAATATCAAGATTTTATGTACATTTTGAGATTTGTTATAGATCATTTTCATTAATGTTTGTAGTCTTTTGGACATTGTTGATCATCTCAGTCAACACCAATATGTATAGTGTGACTTGTTAGGTGCACCACACTTATTGGGGGGTCCTTTTGCTAACCTAACTTTTGGAGTGAGTTCTTAACCTTATTTTCTTAGAATTAGGAACCTTTTAGACACTAAGGTTTCCTTAGTCATAAGACACTTCTAGAGATTAGGTGAACACTTAATCTAAGGCATGACCTAATCATACGATTAGGTCATGCCTTAGAGACTTAGGAATATCACCTGCCCTATAGCCTAAACCCAATCCATGTACACTTCTTAAATTCAATTCAAATTCAAATTTTCAACCAAACCTCAAACTTAATTTCAAATCCAAATCCAAATCCAAACTCAATTCTATATGATTGAAACCCAAGATCAAATCGAAACTTGAAACCCTTCCTAGCCCTTTAATCAACCTTCATGAACCTAGCCAAACTTTTGTCCAATTCAATCCAAACTCAATTGATTTTCTTATAAATTAATTGTACCTTCAATTATCTTCTCAAATATAAATAAAATATAAATTTAAATAGCAAAACCAAATCCAAAATCAAATCAAAACCTAATTTAAACTATTTAAGCCATTTTCTTGAACTTGAGGAAATCCCATCTAAATCAAGCCAAAATCAATGGATTTTTCCCTGAAATAATCATTCCTTCAATCATCTATCAAAATATAAATGAGACCTATAATTATCTAGTCAAACTAAAATTAACCCAAGTCAAACCCAACCTAGACCATTTGACTTGAAATATTCAAATGAACCAAAACTCATTTGAATAGAAACCAATTGCAAATGAATTTATATTTTAATCTTAAATCTATATATAAACTCAACTAAATCAAACTTAACCCAAAATCAAGCCAACTAAATCCAATTGTTTCACTTGACCCAGAGTGGCCAATTTGACCTACATGAACTAAAATCCAATTCAATCCAAATCAAAGTGAATTATACCAATCCAAACTTCAAGCCATGATTGTTGATCACCCAAGAATGATCAATTGATATAAATTAGGTCAAACCAAGTCAAGCTAGCCTATTGACCAAGTCAATCCTTCAGCCTATATGAACCCAAACTAGCCAAATTATGATCTAAGCCAAATCCATTGAAACCAATGATTTAAATCAACCCAAAATCAAGATTTAAACATGACTTGACCTTCAATTGAGCCAAACTTAGCCCAATTGGCACTCTTGACCCAAGTTGACCCAAATTGACATAAAGGGTCAAATTAGAATAAGCCCAAATTAACTCAAACCAAAGCATACAATTATCTCAAAATAGTCATATGAACTTGACCTAACCTTTGGTTTGACCCAATTTGACCAATTGGTCAACCTAACCCGTTTTCACCTAATTTGACCCAAATGGGTCAAATTGGGCCAAACCTAACCAATTAAACTCCAAATAACATGAAATTTGGTCCAACTCACTTTTGACTCATTCCAAATCTGTCCAAATTAAATTCAATGCCAAATGACCACTCTTCCCTTGGGCTATGGGTATTTCATAAGATAAAACACCCATGTAAATGGTCATTTCTTTTCCTTGGCCACTTGATAATCATCCATTGGTCCACCCAAGCTCCAAGAACACTATCCAACTTGACCCAAGAGGTGGTTGGGCCAGCCGTGACTTATGGGGAAGTGAAATCATCTCGCCTCCCCCCATTGGAACACATGGCATGAAGAACCTCCACTTCCCTTTCCTAAGACACCCACTTGTCCTTCATAGCAGCCACCTCCCATGCCTTTACCAACCAAATTAAGCCACCTAAGGGGAATCTGAACCACCCCAAGCCAAGGATACTGACTTGGAGCCAAAAATCACCATGAATAAGGTGATTTTCAGCCATTACAAAGAGACTAAAAGTAGTGAGACAAAAACTCTTCCTCACAAACCCATTTTACTCTCCTAGAGCTCTCAAACCAACTAGCAACCATTCCCTCTCTATTTTTGAGCAAAACCCATCAAAATCAAGTGGATCCTGGTGAGGAAGCAGTGACCATTGGTGGATACATTAATTTGAAGCGAAGAAAAAGCCCAAACCCATTTCAAAGCTTCTTCTTGCACTCAGGAGCACGCTTGGATCATCACTGCCACTGGAAATCATCCTCGGTGAGGTAATTTTGAAGAACTATAGAAAGCCTTAGGTTCCTTTATTTTTGATAATTTTTGATCAATTTTAGGAATTTCCTTTAGATTACCCTTACATTTTTTTGACATTATCCCCATTCATTTGGAGTTATTTTTGATGAAGATCACTAGAAAATTAAACCTAAATTGAAGTTTTTTGTTCAATTTTTCCACAAGAATTACAAAAATCATGCCAAGAATAGTGTTATGTCCACATCTTCTATCGGATCACCCTCCAGCCATCCGATCTCCCATTCAGAGAGGTTGATGGCTTAGATCATGCAGATCATGTGGCTTTGATCGACGGATCACACGGCTCTGATCACATGGATCACGCGTATCAATATGGACTATATGATCCATAATCGGACGGTCGGTTCCAATCCAGGCATCCTTATCTACATTCCTGCTCATCTATTGATGCGACACCATGCTAGCCAGTTATGTAGTGCCACGTGGTGCTGCACAGGTGTTGACTGGGTTAAGTAAGAAATTAGTGATTTTCTTGTTTTTAAAAATTAATTAAAAACATGTGATACTTTAAAATTCATAGAAAATAAAATATTTAACTAAAAATTGCAAATAAAGGCTCATTGGATTTGTCATTCCTAAGGGAATCCAATGAATCCAAAAGCACTAAATTTCACTGAATATTTTGAGCTTAATTTAAGTTTTAAGTAAAATTAAATATCATTAATTAAACTAAAAAGCCACATAAAACTTATTTGAAATATTCAAAGATTAAGAATGAGCATAAAATCTACCTAACATAAAAAATTTCAAATCAAGAGGATTTCTAGATTGGGAGATATTGCATTCTAAAGTTTAAATAGCTAGAATAATTTAATGGACTTTATATAAATCATGGAAAATCATTTAAATTAGCTGAAACTTTAGAAACTTATAACAAATCATAGAAAAATCATGAAAATGCAACTAAATATTTATTTTGAAGGTATTTTAGAGGAGATTCAATTAAAATTGATCCCAATTAATTTTGAGCAGTAATTAAGGATTAATTTAGATTTAATTAAAAATTTAATTAGCTTAATTACTCTCTAATTTCCTAAGCAATTTATCCCAAACTTTTAGAGGTTGATCAATGGGATGACCTCTGCCTCCCATAATTTTCTTGGAATTTTTTACTTGGTTAATTAGAGAAATTGGTTATCTTAACCTTAACTACTTTCCTAATAAATTAGGAAATTAATTAATATTCTAAATAGTAAAAAATCATTAATTAAGCATGCTAATCATTGTGAAATAGTAAATGGGCATGAGGAAATGAGATTTAGACCTCTTTCCCAATCTTTTCCCTAGTCCATTTCGCTTGAATGGAAATTAATTAATTTAGGATTAATTGATGGTTTAATTCATTAATTAAATTGGTTAATTAATCAATTTAAAACTATAATCACATGGAATCTTAATTAATCAATTCATGGGTCGATCTTTAGGTGTTCAATATCTTAAATACATTTAATGAAATAATGGTTAACCCACATGTGTGGAAAAACTATGAATAAACTTAATTAAGTTTCTTAACTTTATTAATCACTAATTGTGAGCCAATTGCATTAGGCCTCTTTCATTTCTTAAGTTCATTGCTGATTTAACTTCCAATGTATGTACATATCATATTGGCTCAGAATTACTTGGTTAATTAAATTAAGGCAACATTGGTAAGGGTCAATTAATGGATTTATTGAATAGTATAACCTAATTAAACCATAAAATCAACTTAATTATTTTCCATTAGACCAAATTAATTCACAAACATGGGAATAGGTTAGGATAAGCAAACTTTACCTTATTTCTGAAAACTAAATTAAATATAAAATTGAAAATGATAATTAAAAGGCCTTGGTTTTCTTTGAATGCTTTTATTTGATTTGATTGTCCTTAGAAATTAATTTAATTGAATGAAATCACATGTTTATTCCTATTCATTCATTTCTAATTATGTTAAATGTTGTATGTCATTTGAAATCATACATTCATCTTTTCAAAATTAATTAAATCAAATGGTTTTACATTATGTTAAGCTTGCATGTGTTGATTTAATTTACAATAAGTGTGGCAATTATCACTATTAAATCCAAACATATTTTCCAAAGCTTATAAATGAATGGTTACATATGCTATGAATGCTATTTATAAATACATAGGAGATGTATGTGATTATAGCTTAGATGTGCGAAGTGATGCTCCTTTCCTTTTATTCATGTATTGATTTATCTAAGTGAGAATGTTAATGAGTATATAGCCTAGACATCCTAAGACTACGAGGCTTTAGTTAGCCCCAAGGTGGTCATTTGATTACCTTACTTCTCGGTTTAATAATGGTACGTACTCCATTTGATTTCATTCTTATGTATTCCAATACTAGAATTTGGGTGATGCTTTAATTCATATACTTAAATAATTTAAACAAATTAAATATCAATTTTTTGCATGATTTTTATTCTCCAAATTATGAATACATGTGTATGTATCTATGAAAAGTGGTATATAGTCTAGATATCCTAGGAATACGATGCTTTAGGTAGCCATAAGTAGGTCATTTGATTATCTCGCTTTCCTGGTTTAATAAAGGCACATACTTGCTTATGTCTTTCATACATACATGTCTGAATTTAATTAGAGATTGGTAATCCTTCTTTTTTATTAAAAATACATGCATTTGCAATTGTTCAAGTGATTGAATTAATTAATCATGTGATTTGGAGCTCTCTTTCTTATGTTCATGCATATAAATTTACATATGGTTTGAATGTAATGGTATATAGTCTGGACATCAAGGAACATGAGGCTTTAGCAAGCCCCAAGGAAGTCATTTTATTACCTCACTTCCCTGGTTAACAATGACATGCACTTATTTAATTTCATCACTATGTATTTTTGCAAAAGAATTTAGATAGAGCCTTAAATTAATATGATAAAATAAATGAATTAGAGGGGAAATATAAAGTTTCAAATTTACATACTCACATCCATCATTCAAGTGTGCTAAAATATATTGTATGTGTAGGTATACTTAGGACTTAATCATATGCATGTTACATGTGATGGAAAGGAATGATTTAGCATGTGCCATGTGATAGTATTTCAACTAGATTAATCTTAAGAAGCTTTTCACATTGAATAGAATTATTTAAAGAGAACCTAAACTTAGGATTAATGTAAAATGTGTAATAAGCCATCACTAAAAAGAACTAAATCAAATTAACATGCTTTAGAAAGTGGTTTAAGGTAGGGATGAAAGAGGCCAAACTCTTTTCTTCTCTTTACAACACTTAGTTGCTAAGTGTAGGTCATATGAAACAAAAAAAACACAAATTAAAACTTGCAAATCAATTATTGAATCTTTTTGCACTAAGAAAATCTTAACTCTAAAGCCTAGTTAGGGCATACCACACAAGCCTTAATACACATACATTAGAATAAGTCACCACTTCTAGCCTTATGTTAGGACGGTGCATGGTGTGATGTATGTTTTGTTTTGTGATGTATTATTTTAGACTAGATGTTAGGGTGTTAATTTTTTAGATTGGATGGTAGGCTGTGATTAGCCTAGTCATATTTTCTACTAGGGATTATGTTTAAGGGGATGCTTAAAAATAAATATAAATACTCTCTTTGTAGGTTGCTTAAGCCCCTAAGCATAATCCAACTTAGGACAGGTGGGCTTGGTTACCGATGTGCTTGGTGCTAAGTCCAAATTATAAATGTAACTACCTGGGTTGTATCTATGTTTAACTAACACTTGTTTTTCAAGTGTAGTTAGATTTACTTATTCTATTTTTAATCTAATTTTGCTTTAGGAATTAGGACTAGTGCTATGGGGGGAAAAGATGAGCATTGGCTAGAAGGCTTTGTCTTGGGAGGCCATGTGATGCCTTTGAAGTGGAGCAAATCAAATCAAAGAAGGAGGAAGATACATGATGACATGAAGACTCTCATAGCATTTATCATTTGAAAATTTCAAATTATTCTTTTATGTACTTGGTTGTATAAGGGTAGAGCTCGACAACCAATTTTTCTTTTTGTAAATTGCAAATTATACATGAATTTATATTTTATTTGATTGAATTATTTTAACATATTAATTTAAAACTTTCTCCAAATTCTTATACAGAAAAGAACATAAGAATGAAATTAAATAGGCATCTATTGTTGTTAAATCAAGGTAGTGAGGTTATCAAATGACCTTCTTTGAGCTAGCTAAAGCCTCGTATTCCCAAGATGTCCAAACTATATACCCATTTACATTCAAACATATGTAAATTTGTATACATGAACATCAGAAGTAAGCTCCAAATCATATGGCTAATTAATTCAACCACTTAGTCAATTATAAATGAATGGAATTTTAATGTAAAATGGGATTTTCATTCACTAATCACATATACATACACATGTGCAAAGACATAGGCAAGTATGTGTCCTTGCTAAACCAGGGAAGCGAGGTAATCAAATGAACTCCTTGGGGCTAATTAAAGACATGTATTCCCGGGATGTCTAGACTATATACTTGCTATTCTTGGACACACATGCATGTATACATAAATGAGGTAAAGAAAACCATGCAAAGATTGTATATATATTTTTTGATTGAACCATTAATATATATGAATTAAAGCTCTATCTAAATTCTAATGTTCAAATACATAAGAATTGAAATCAAATGGGTATGTGTTGATGTTAAACTAGGAAAGTGAGGAAATCAAATGACCTCCTTGGGGCTAGCTAAAGCCTCATGTTCCTGAGATGTCTAGACTATATACCCATTACCATTCAATCTTACATAACCAACACACATGAAGAGGAAAGAAAACTCAACATTCATAAGCTATAAGCACATGCATTTCTTATGTATTTATAACTAGCATCATAACACATATTATTATTCATTTATAAGCTTTTGTAAAAATACATTTGGTTTTAATAGTGATAATATCCATTCATATATTAAATTAAATCAAGACATGCAAGCTTACATAAAGGAAATCCATTTTATTTTACTTGATTTTGAAAAGATGGATGCATGAATTCAAATTACATACCAAATTTACCATGACTTGAAAGAGGACAATCAAATATATGCATGTGATTTATTCAACCAAACTAGTTCTTAAGGACAATTAAATCAAATAAGGTTTTTTAAAGAAAACCAAAGTTTTTTATTAATTAAATTTTGGATTAGAAATCATCACTTGCTATTTTAAACCCATTCCCACATTTTTTATTTGATTTAATTTAAGCAAATGTAGTTAAGTTGATTTTATGGGTTAATTAGGTTGAAACCTTAATTAGATGAATTAATTACCCTTACTTATGTCACCTTAAAGTAATTAACTAAATAATTATGGCCAACATGATATGCATGGAAAATAAATTTGCAATGATCCCAGGAAATAAAAGGGGCCTAACGCAATTGGCTCATGATTAATAGTTAATTAGGTTAAGGGACTTAATTAATTACTCTTATGGTTTTCCCACACATGTGGACTAACCATAAATTTATTAAACTCCTTCAGCTTATTAAACACCAAAAGATCTACCCCATGATTTAATTAATTAAAGTATAATGTGATTATGACATTAATTTGATTAATTGATTTAATTAATTAGTTAAATCTTAATTAATTTCATTTTAAAAAATGGTGAAATGAATTTAGGGAAAGGGGTCCCAACCCTATTCCTTAGTTCACTTACTGTTGAACATTGTTTAATAAACTTAATTAACTAATTTATTACTATTCATGAAATTAATTAATCATTAATTATCTTAAAAGAGTAGTTAAGGTTTAATTAGTCAATTTTCCTAATTAAGTAAGCAATAAATCCCAACCAAATCATGGGAGGCAGAGGTCATCCCATTAAATTAACCCACAAAATTTGGGATTAATTTCTCAAATAATTAGCGAGTAATTAAGCTAATTAATTTTGTTATTAAATCGTAATTACTATTTAAAATTATTAATGATTATTTTTAATTAATTTTCCTCTGAAATACCTTTAAAATGAGTATTTATTTTCATGTTTTTGATTTCTCTAAGATTCTTTTGATTTTTAAAAGATACAACTATTAAAAATGATTAATTAAGCCTAATTAAAGACTAATCCTATCGGTGCCACATGATGCACAGAGATGGCCTGCTTTCCACATGGCATCACGTGATTGGCTACTTACATAGATCCTCGGCCTACGTGCGGCGGTGGCTTTCGTCCATCATCCAATCTAAGATTGGACGGCTATGATTAATCCCATAGCTTAATAGGATTAAATTAGATCGATCTAGTGGAATTAATCATGACTGTCCATTCCGATCAGGCAAAACAAACAGTGTGTGGTCTACATCACACGAGTGATGGAGAATGGGTATCCTATGGGTTTCAAATGCTCTGACGAGGAGGGTGAGGTGATTTCACCTCCCATGGGTCATGGCTAAACCAACCACCCCTTCAATCAAGTTGGTCAGTGGCCTAGGTGCCAAGGTGGACCATTAGGAGAGTACCAAGTGGCCAAGGAATGGAAATGACCACTTACATGGGTGATTTGTCTCATGTGATGTCCTTGACCCAAGGGTAGAATGATCACATGGCATTAGATTTTTTTTGAGACTTAAAATGAGCCAAAGTGGGTTAGCAAATTTCAAGTCAATTGGAGTTGATTTGGTTAGGTTTGGATCAATTTGACTCATTTAGATCAAATTGGATTAGGTTGGGTCAAGTTGACCAATTGGTCAAATTGGGTCAAACCAAGCATAGGGTCAAGTTCATATGATCATTTGGGATGTTTTGGTTTAATTGGTTTGGTTTACTTTAGCTAAGATTTTATTTTGGCTCATTTGAATTCATTTTGTTCAAATGGGTCAACTTGACCAATTTGACTAAATTGGTCAAATTGGCTTGGGTTTGGTGTTGGTTTGGGTTTAGCTGACCAATTGAAGATGATTGTAGGCTTTGGTTTTAATTAATTTGGATTTGATTTAGGCCAAATTTACCCTTTAGGTCAATATGGGCTAAGTAGGTCAATTGGATTCAATTGGGTCCAACCATGGCTTTGGTAAAGTTCAACAATCAATTTGGAATTAATTTGAGCCATTAGTTGCAATCAATTTAGTTTATATTTTGATTTGGCATAATTTGATATTTTAGTTTAATTTTGGCCAACTTGGGTCAAGAGGACCAATTGGGTTTGGTTTGACTCAATTGAAGGTCAAGTCATATTCAAATATTGATTTTTATTTGGTATGAATCATTAGTTTCAATGGATTTAGCATAAGTTGCAATTTGGATAGTTTGGGTTCATAAGGGTTAAGGGGTTGACTTGGTCAAATGACCAAGTTGACTTAGATTGACCCAATTTGTGCTAATTGATCAACTTAGGGTGATCAACAATCATGATGGGAGGTTTTGATGGGCTTGCTTCAATCCAATTTGGGTAGGATTAGAACTTCAAATAGGTCAAATTGGCTTTGGTCAATTAGACCAATTGGGTTTGGTTAGTTGATTTTGGGTTGAGTTTGATTTAGTTGATTTTATATATGGATTTGGGATTAATTTATAAATTCAATTGCAATTGGCTTGGGTCCAAATGGGTTTTGGTTCATCTTAACATTTCAAGTCAAAAGTGTTAAGTTGGGTTTAACTTGGGTTGATTTTGGTTTGGCTTGATGATTATAGATTTCATTAATATTTATGAATATGATTGAAGGTATGATTGATTCATGAGAAAATCAATTGAATTTGGGTCTTAGAATGAAGGAATTTGGTTAAGTCCATGTAGTTGGGTCTTGTGGTTCAGGTTTGGATTTTGATTTGATTTAGTTTTGATGATTTAAATGTATATTTCATTTAAATTTGTGAAGATGATTGAAAATGTGATTTATTTGTGAGAAAATCAATAGAGTTTGACTTGATTTAGATTAAGGTTTGGTGAAGTCCATGGGATAGGTCATATGGCTTAGGAAGGGTTTTGATTTAATTTGATTTAGTTTTATTTAGTTTTGAACATTTGAATGTAGATTTGATTTATATTTAGGAATATGATTGAAGATATAAATTGATTATGAGAAAATGAATTGATTTTGGATTGATTTGGATTAAGATTTGGCTAAGTCCATGGGATAGGTCATATGGCTTAGGAAGGGTCAAGTTTGGATTTGATCATGCGCTTCAATCATTTGGTTTTGGAATTTGGGTTTGGATTTTGATTTGAATGTGATGTTTGAATTTAACTTGAGGTTTGGTTTAAGAAGGTGAACATGGTTTGGATTTGGGTTGTAGGGTAGGTGGATTATCCTAATCCCTAGGGCATAACCTAATCCTATTGTTAACCCTTAAAAGTCTTTAAGCTTAGGTTA
This sequence comes from Cymbidium sinense, assembly GCA_021442155.1. Lineage (NCBI taxonomy): Eukaryota > Viridiplantae > Streptophyta > Magnoliopsida > Asparagales > Orchidaceae > Cymbidium > Cymbidium sinense. The sequence goes on along the minus strand of CM038214.1, from coordinate 79,785,973 downwards.
AGTTTTTACCTAATTATTAGAAGTCTCTTTTGACTAGGGAAGTCTTAGTGTCTAGAAGACTTTTAAGGCTAAGATGGTAAGATTGAATCCACACTCCAAAAATGAGGTCAATAGGCCTTAGGCTCCATAGTGTTGCCCTTGGATATAGATGATTGGAAGATCAAAGCCAAGTTTCACATTATAGACTCGGATACATCTTCCAATGATTTGTTTGGGAGTCCATGGATACATGAGAACAACATAGTTCCATCCTCTCTACATCAGTGTATGAAATTCATGAGAGGTGAGATCATCAACTACGTCAAAGGAGATCTCAAACCATTTACAGTTCACGAGGTCAGCATATATGTGGCATACTACCTCCCTCAAGATCAACAAGTCTATTCTCAGGAACTTGGCCAAATTTTAAAAATAAAAGAAAAAGAAAAAAAAAAGTAAAAGAAAGAAAAAAAGAAAAAGAAAAGAAAAGAGAAAATGAAAAAAAATAAAAGGGAGTAAAAATATACTTGGAGGAGGAAGTGGAGCCTGATATTATATGCCACACACAATTTATTACTCCATTCAATCATATGGGTAGGATGACTTGACCTCCACCAAGCAGAGGAAGAGGCTAGTTCAAAGGCAGTCTAGGGTGGAAAACCTCCTTGTGGCCACCCAATAAAAGATATGTTCAACTAGAGTACACACACTATCCACATAGTCTTATAAACTAGTTCATAGGATGAGTCTTATATGGTTAGCACACCAGCCATCTCTTCTCAGTAGTAGATTCCCTTGAAGGTGGTACTTGAGCCAAATAGTGATGAAGATCGGGCTCCAAAGCAAAGCATAAGTGTATCCAAGTTTGTATGTGAAATAGTTAGGCATCAGTTGGGAACCTTATCTCTAACCCCACTTTAGTTTCAAGAAGCTAAGGGTTTTGTAGTTATGAAAGCTCCTAAGTCATCCACAGTTGTGAAAACTCAGAGGTTCTTTTTGGGAGCATCATCCTTAGGTCTAGAAGTTGATGTAGACCTTGAGGATGATTCATATAAAGATTTAATAGGATTACCTTTTGATTGGTATTTTCCTTATGATCATAATTTAGCAAAGAACACATACATGGTCAAATCACAGGTCAGACTACTCCAAAATAATATGGATGAACAAATGAAAAAGGTCTCAATCAAGATCGAGACTAGGATTCGATATAGTGGGTCCAGTCGATGATGATGATTACTGCTTAGTCATCACCAATCATTTGGAATCTGATAGGTTCTTTTTAAATCACATTAACTCAAATAAGGAGGTTTAAAAACTTCAAATGATCTAGATAATTTTGAAGTCAAAGATGCATCGCCAGAGTTCAAAGAAGAGAAAAAGTCAACCATCGATGAGCTCAAGGAAATAAACTTAAGAACTGAAGAAGATCCATGCCCGACATACATCATTTCTTTGTTGAATGAAATTTAAACCAATGATATAATTAGGCTATTGACTGAGTATAAGGACTACTTTGCAAGGAGTTATGAAGAGATGTCTAGATTGGCTCTTGGCATAGTGGTCCATAAACTAGTAATAGAGCTTACTGCTAACCCTATCAAGAAAGCTTCTAGATGCATGTGATTAAACATTGAACAACATGTCATTTTTGAAGTCAAGAAACTGATCGATGTTGTCTTCATTTGAGAAGAAAAATACTCTACTTGGTTAGCCAGGGTCATCCTAGTTAATAAAAATATTTGACAAACTCACATATGTTTCAATTTTAGGGATTTAAATAAGGCATGTCAAAAAGGAAAATTTTAACTACCAATCCCAGAGCTAATGGTGGACATTTCCTCATCTCATACAGTCTTCTCTTTCATGGATGGCACATCGGGATATAACAAAAATAAAGATGGCCTTTGAAGATGAATGAAACACTACTTTTAGAACCCAGATCAAAATCAATTGCTATAAAGTCATGCCTTTCATCCATAGAAATGCTAGTTTTACATAACAATGGGCTATAACTTGAATCTCCGACAAACTCATTCATCATCAAGTTGAGTGCTCTATCGATAATCTCATGGTCAAAAGTAGAGAAGAGGAAGACCATCTATTTGACTTGAGAGTAGTTTTTGAACAGTAAGATAATTTAACCTCAAAATAAACTCCCTGAAGTGTGCATTCAGAGTAGCTTCAAGGATATTCCTTGGGTTTGTTATCCTACACCAGAGAATCAAAATCGATCTAGAGAAGATCAAGAAAATATTATAAATGCCACCCCCTAAATGTTTAACTCATCTCAGATCATTCCAAGGGAAATTAGCATATCTAAGATGCTTTATGTCCAACCTTTTGAGAAGATGTCAGCCATTCTCATCAGTTGTAAAAAAAATGCCAAGTTCAAGTGGGATGGCAAGTGTGAGCATGCCTTTGAAGACATCATGCATTACTTGATGACATGGCCAGTTCTATCAGCCCCTATCTTGGGAAAGCCACACATACTTTACACTGTTGCATTAGATGACTCCCTTAGTGCTTTGTTGGCCCAAGCTAATGATGAAAGGAAGGAAAATGCACTCTACTACCTCAACCATTGTCTAATCCCCACTGAGGCTAATTATCCACCCATTGAGAAGCATTGCCTAGTTTTAATCTTTGCATTCCAAAAGCTACAACACTACATGCTTTCTCATAAGCTGAACTTGATCACTAGGATTAATCCACTACAGTATCTCATGACACAACTGAACCTATATGGAATGTTGGCTCGATGGTCCATGATCTTCTCATAGTTTGTCATTACTTTCATACCCCTCCATGCAGTGAAAGGACAAGCGCTAATGAATTTCTTAGCGGCACACCCACTTCTTACTGACTCTTCACTTAGTGATGATCACCCTGATGAACAAATCATGAACTTAGGGGATACTAGAATTCACCATTGGGAGATGTACTTTGATGGTGTGGCTTCCTCTAAAAGAGGAGAAGAACAACAATCTACTATTCCAAGAAAGGTAGGGGTAGGAATAGTTCTCTTAACTCCGACCATGATGTGATGAGATTCTCATATTATCTATCCAATCCTTGCACCAACAATGAAGCCAAATATGAGCCTTTGATTGCCAGTCTGGAGTTAGCCATTACTCTAAGCATCCAGAACATCAACATCTTCAAAAATTCTCAGCTAGTTATCAACCAAATCGTTGGGTCCAATAAGGTTATAATGCCCAAGCTCCATCACTACCATAAGTACACCATGGAGTTCTTGGCCCAAATCATAGAGGTTGCCATTTATAAGATTCCTCAAGGATAGAACATCGTATCATATATTTTAGCTAAGTTTGCTAAGGAGTTAGCATGTCTAGAGGATGAGTCCATATCAATAAAGGTCCAAAATAGACAAGTCTTATCCCTTATTGATATTGAACTCATCAAAAAGTACTCTCTTAAATGGGAGGTTTCCATTGCCAAGAAGAACGAGGAGTTAGATTTGAAGCAACCATTCATGGATTACCTAAATAAAGGAAAACTATCTCAAGAGAAGTCCCAAGCCCATCAGATGAAGTAGAGAGCACTTTCCTACGCCCTTATGGATGATGTCTTGTGCAAGTGATCTTTCGATCATATGTGGTTACATTATTTAGACAAGCATGAAGCTCGTGTGATCGTGATCGAGGTACACTCAAGATTATGTGGAGCCAAAAAATCCAGTTCGAAGATGAAAGCCAAGATCAAGAGACTAAGATACTACTAGTAGTCGATGATTGCATCGATACGGCTAATTGATGCCATTAATGTCAAATACATAGTGTGGTCATACACCAACCACCCAATATTCTACATCCTATATTGTCCTCATGGCAATTCGAGTGTTAGGGTACCGACATAGTGGGTCTGATTGATCCTTCTTCTTCCAATGGTCATCGATTCATCTTAGTTGTTACTGACTACTTTTCTAAATGTGTGAAGGTGATTATGCTTAGAGAGGTCACAAATCAGTATATTCTCCAGTTTTTTAAGAACCATATCATATATAGGTTCTAAGTGCCTCGATGAATTATATCTGATAATGGTATCTCATTCAAGAGCACTGAGATCAACAACTCTTCCCAGAGACATAGTATAGATTAGAGATATTCTACCATCAACTACCCAAAGGCAAATGGCTTAGTAGAAGCCTTCAACAAAGCTCTCATCCAAATAGTAAATAAGGCACTGGACAACAAAAAGTGACAATGGCATGAACAATTAGTTGAAGCATTGTGCCGCTGTATAGAACTCCAACTTACTACTCCTTTCTCCTTAGTGTATGGGTCCAAAGCCATTCTACCAAGTCTAACACCCATCACAAAGGATAATTGTGGGTAGCAAGATCACAAAAGAGCATAATGCCAAGTTATAGTTAGAAGAGCTCAAAGGTTTAGAGGAGATACTCCTGTGAGCATGCCAAAACCTCTAATTATATAAAGCTAAAATGATTCAAGCTCACAATAAGTTAGTCCTTTCTAGAGATTTTCAAGTATGAAAGCTTATTTTAGTTTTAAGGAGACCTATTATTGCTCATCATAAGATGGGAGGCAAGTTTGAACCCACTTGGGAAGGCCCTTCCACCATAGAGAAGGCCTACCAAGGAGGATCTTATCAGCATATTAATCATAAGGGAGAGCGCCCAATGCTTTCAATCAATGGGCTATACTTACAAAAATAATATAAATTATGTTTAAAAATAATAATACTCAATGAAAATTCTATTTCAAATTCAATCTTTTTTATGTCGAAAGTATTCTTGTTTGTGAATTCACCATGATGTGTTTAGGGTAGGTGTAAGGAACCAGAGCAACATCCTATCCTCCATCGACATAACACAAACACAAACTACACACAAACATATAAAATAAACACATATATTTTGTCTCAGGCTACTTTGGGTTGAGATAATAACCCCAACAGCACTCACTCAGTAGCTGCTCTAGGTCAGGCTAACATGCTACCCTGCTAGTGTGTCACGTCAGTGATCTTCTTGCTTTGGAGCATGTAAGTCTGCTATGCTTTCCTTCTTTAATTGGCCACCCAACACCGATGAGCACCTTGTTAGTTTGGTAGGCCTTACAATGGGGTCGGTAAGCTACCTTATGTTGGCTTCATTTAAGAGGATGTGAGTCTGCTATACTTTCTTCTTGGATTAGCCTTTGTGCACTAAATGGGTCAAGTATATTTGAGATTTAGGATAAGTCCCCTAGTGGCTCCATCCCTCCTTACTACTTCAAGTTTGGGTCCAGTCCTTCCTTGGGGCTACCCGCATAGTAGTCACTCTAGTTCAGATACATCTATCCTGAGGATGACAGACTATCCCGATGATCAGTTTCGATTAGAAAGTTGTAAGCCTTCATGCTTTCTTTCCAGATTGATTGTGGCACACCGATGGGCACCTTAGGTTGGTTGGTTCTCACTATGCTGATGGATACACCACTAATGCTGATGGATACACCTTAGGTTGGTTGGTTCTCGCACCTTAGAATACAACACTCATGACAAATGTAAGCCTTCTATGCTTTCTCCTTGAGTTGTCCACCGTATACTTATAGGCTTTCTTTTCTAAGGCTCTGGATAAAAACCCTATTAGCACCTCCCTAGTGGGCACTATATTTGGATCACTTCCTTTGCGACCTCATTTAGATACTCCCCGGGTTACTATCAGATTAGACAATTCCCCTTTCCTAGTAACCACCCTTGTGGTTGGAGAATCCATCATGTGGATTTGTAGATTCTCCATTAGTTTAGTAAATTTGAGATAAGTCAAGGCTGACATAGCCCCTTCTCAGTGTGGTCACTCATACACCAACAAGGTCCACATAAACATATAAATAAAATATATATTTACTTGTGGATTAGGAGGACACCCCTAGCGGTACATTTTCCTAAGCAGACATCCTATCTTTAGGGCAATATCAGCAAAACTCCCTATAAGAATTGCCTAACTACTCTTGAGTTATTATAAGTCACCCTCGACATTCACTTAGTAGTCGCCCTAAGTCAGGTTTGATTTATTGTGCTACCAATAGGTCACACCAGCGATTGTTCCCTACTTTAGAAGATGTAGGTCTTTATGCCCTACGACCATTGCACACTAAAAGGCAAACCCTTAGGTTAGCTAGCTCTACCCCATGGCTAGTAGACTATCCCTTTGGATTTATAACTCTGACATGGGATTAGTGCAATATATCCCCTTCTCAATGAGTCCATCACACACAGACATGGTCCATAAATTAAATCTATCAAATTTGATCGATCTCACATCCTCAGCGAATATTCCCTTAATTCAAAATCAAACTAAACCAAACAAACCATATCAAATCACATGAAGATAAAATTATGATTACTTTTGAGTTGACATAAGTCCCCATTCACTCAATAGTCACCCTAGGTTAGGTTCAATTGTTGTGCATCCAGAGTCACCCGGTTATCCTCGCATTAGAAGTTGTACATGTTATGCCTTCTTATTAGCATAGTCATTGCCGAAACCCTTAAGTTGGATATCTACCCCACAGCCGGTAGTCTATCCTTTTGGATTTATAAATTTGAGGTAGGTCAAGGTTGATATAGCCCCTTCTCAATGTGTCCATCGCACACCGACATGGTCCATTCAATAACTCAGATTAAATTAAACCCAATCTAATTTTTTCCAGTGGAGTTAAATCACACCCTTCTCCCTAGTGGAACCCTAAATCATATATAAACAAGTCAAGCAAATAAATCAAATTTGAAACCAACCTCCCCAGTGGAGCCAAAATAAACCAACTCCCTCAGTAGAGTCTAAATCAAAGAAATCTAACCAAACTATTATCCCTAATGGATACATCCCCAAACAAATCTATGAAATAAATCTCAAATCCCAACCCCCAGTGGATAGCCCAAACCCGCTTCTCTAGTGAAAGGTTCATATACTCGATCCCAGTGAACTCGAGCCCATATCTTTAGTAGATATGCCTCCAAATCAATTTAAAAAATAAATTAAAGTTAATTCGATCTTAATCCCTGGTGGATTATAGAATCTTATCCCTAGCAAATCTTTCTTCCACAAATTATATAATCAAATCAAATTCAAACCTTTTCCCCAACAGATTTTTTTTCTATGCCCTTGACATAGACCCCTCACATGTCATGTTCAATGCATGTGTGATCCCCTAGCGGATCTCCATCCAAGTCCTTGACATGGAATTCTCATCAATTCTTATTTTTCCTCTTATGCACACATTTATACTTCAACCAAAAGGCTAACAATGTATTCATTAAAATTACATCATCTTAACATTGTAATCAATATTTTATGATTGGTGATGGTGCAAGCTCAAACTAACTATATAATATCATGCTAAACATATTATAGTGTGAATTAAACATAATATATTATATTATATTATATTATATTATGTTATATTATAATTTTCTATAATATAATATATTGTCTAACATTACACCTCATTAGAATCACTTAAAAGGAAAAAATAACAAAATTTTCTCAAAATATGAATAATGCTCATTTTGGATGTAAAATTGTTATTTTTCTATTAGAAATGGTATAAAATAGCATAATTTTGGTGTTGCTTCTTGATGTGTGCTATGAATTTGGCCATATTCTTCCATCCCAACCTTCAAATTAGCATTTTTGTGAGTTTTAACCCAATGTATTATAACAAAAGTAAAACATACTAAAATGTACAATAACATTTAGTAACACACCACCACATTCATATATATGTGAAGTTATATTGGTATGTACATTATATTTTAATATGCTTTCATATAATATGTTATCTTAAATTACACCTTAAAATGAATCACTTTAAGCAAAAAATTATAAAATTTGTTTGAAAATGAACATTTTTAATGCAAAATTCCATTCTTTTGATTAAATGACACATAGCACAACCCCAATGATATTCCTAAAGCTTACCTTAAATTAGCCAAATCCCATCATCTCGACCTATAAATAAGTATTTTTATGAATTATGCTAGTACAAACTCTACTACATCATACTATAACAAACTAAAATATGCTAAACAACAAGTAATACACAATGGTATGCTATAATGCATGATGCTATACTATGTTATGGAATCTATATTATAATACATTATAACATATTATATTATATTATATTACATATCACATCACAATGGGTTGCTTAAGATAAAAATCATAAAATTAGTCTAAACAATAAAAAACTATATATTTTATTTGTATCACTTGCACATTTTCAATTAAAATAATATATTATGATGTCATGCTCTACCAATTATGAATTTGGCCAAATTCCACCATTTTAAAGTTTAAATCAACATTTTTATAAATAATGCTAGTGTAGGCTCGACTGCATGATTGTAAAATACTAAAAACAATTAAAATGTGCTGAATAATATATTATGATATATGATGCAATATTATGCTATAACATATAATTTTTATTTTGAACATAAAATCTTACTTTTTAGACTACAAGTGGCATAGCACAACTTTGGTACTACAACCTAATTCCTACTTCAAATTTAACAAATTTCATCATCTAATTTATTAAATCAATATTTTTATGATTTATATTAATATAGATTATAGGACACAATACCATAATATACTTAAACATTTCAAAACATCTTATAACATCCAAAAACCCATCACTACATGCTCAAATATATGATGTTACATTATACTATAATATATGGTATTATAATATGATCTAGGGTTAGGGTTTAAGGTATTCAAATCTCTAATAGTCTAGGGAAAGTCTCTTGAAGACATTTTCTTTAGCTACCATAAATATGTTAGGATTAGGTCATTCTTTAGATCTACTCCTAATGACATCTTTATTTAGGGTTTAGGGTTTAGGTTTTAGGTTTAGGGTTTAAGTTTTAGTTTAGGGTTTAGGGTTTAAGGTTTTTAATAATAAAGAATGAATTTACATTCAACATTTCTTCTTTTTGATTTCATCAACCAAGTAGCACACTAAGTTTTATAAGACACAAGCCACGACATAGATAAAAAATAAGCACCCATGGAGAAAATCAAAAACCCTAGATAAGTAGAACCATCTTTGCTATTATGGCAAAGTTCCATAAGCAGGAGATTGAATCGGATTTGTTGTTCTCAGTTCCCATCGGAACCACTGCTCTCAGTAGTGGGATTTACCAACATATCTCCATGTCTCCCTCCCCACCACCACCTTGCTCATTGCTCCTCCCTCTCCATAACCACCACTGCTCATCACCACCTCCATACCCACATCACTTCTAGATCCCCACCACCTGATGCTTCGTCTCCACCTTTACCTCCACTTCCAAATTTAGACAAAGCCTGGTTGACGGTGATGTTCCTGTGGTCAAGTTTTTTTTCCATTCTTAGGTTTTAGGGTTCCTTTAAGGTTTAGGGTTTGGGGTTAGTTTAGGGTTTATGGTTTAGGGTTTAAGCTTTAGGGTTTGGGGTTTAGGGGTTATGGTAGTAGGTTTTAGGGTTCAGGATTTAGTGTTTTAGGGTTTAGAGTTTAGGGTTTAAGGTTTCAGGTTTAGGGTTTAGGGTTTAGGGTTTTGGGTCTAGGGTTTAGCATTTTAGGGTCTAGGGTTTAGGGTTGTAGGTTTATGGTTGTAGGTTTAGGGTTTATGGTTTAGGAATTAAGGTTTAGAGTTTTTTTAATTAAGTAAACTAGTAGGTTTAGGTTTATTTAGTTTATTTTTTTATTTATTTGAGTTTATTTTATTTTTTATTGTTATTTAGTTTAGTTTATTTATTTTAGATTAGCTTTTTCATTTTAGTTTATCTTTTAGGTTTAGGTTTAGGTATATGTTTATATTTTAGTTTAGTTTTATTTTTATTTTATTTTTTAGGTTTAAGTATATTTTTTTATTTTCAAGTTTAGTTTTAGTTTTAGTTTTAAGTTTTATTTATTTTAGTTTATGTTTAGGTTTATTTTATTTCATTTATTTTATTATTTTAGGTTTAGGTTTTTTTTTAGTTTAGCATTTAGGTTTTTTTAATTTATTTTTAGATTTTATTTTTTGGTTTATTTTTTAAGTTTAGCTTATTATTTAGTTTTTATTTTGTTTTATTTTTGGTTTATTTTATTTTTATTTGATGTTTAATTTTTATTTTATTTAGGTTTTCTATTCAAAGGTTTATTTTATTTTTTAGTTTATTTAGGATTTTATTTATTTTATTTTAGTTATTTTTTATTATATTTAATTTTTGGTTTTAAGTTTAGGATTTGATTTGATTTTATTATTTTATTTTATTTAGGTTTTTGCTTATTTATTTATTTTTTAAAGTTTTATTTAATTTAGGTTTAGGTATTTAGGTGTTTAGTGTTTAGGGTTTAGGGTTTAGGGTGTAGGGTTTTAGGGTTTAGGGTTTAAGGTTTAGGGTTTAGGGTTTATGGTTTTAGGGTTTTAGGGTTTAGGGTTTAGGGTTTAGGGTTAGGGTTTATGGTTTAGGTTTTAGAGTTTACTACTTAGTCTTTAGGGTTTTAGTTTTGAGGGTTTAGGGTTTAGGGTTAGCTTAGGGTTTAGGGTTAGTTTAGGGTTTAGGTTTTAGTGTTTGGGCTTTAGAGGTTTAAAGGTTTAGATTTATAGTTTAGGAGTTTAGAGTTTAGGAGTTTGTTTAAGTTTAAAGGATTAGGGTAGTTTGGGAAGGTTTAGGTTAATTTAGGGCTTTAGGGTAGGTTTAGATTTAGAGGCAGGGATTAGGATTTAGGGAGGTTTTAAAAAAGCAAACGTTAGTTTAGAGGGGTTATTTATTTTAGTTTATATTTTATTTTATTTAGTTTATTTTATTTTAATTTAGTTTAGTTTATTTATTTTAGGTTTATTTATTTTAGTTTAAGTTATTTTAGTTTATTTAGATTTAGGTTTAGGTTTATGTTTATTTTCATTTTGTTTTATTTTTATTTTATTTTAGGTTTAGGTTTATTTTAATTCAGGTTTAGGATTAAGTTTTATTTTATTTTTTTTAGGCTTTGGTTTTATTTTAGGTTTAGTTTTAGGTTTTATTATTTTAGTTTAGGTTTAAGTTTATTTTTAGTTTATTTTATTTTATTTAGTTTAGGGTTTATGTTTAGTTTATTTTAGGTTCAGGTTTACATTTTCTTTATTTTTGTTTAGTTTATTTTAGTTTAGGTTTAGGTTTATTTTACTTTGTTTATTTTAGGTTTATATTTTTTATGATTAGGGCTTAGGTTTTATTTATTTATTTATTTTTATGTTTTATTTTTAGGTTTATTTTTTACATTTAGGTTGATCTTTATTTTTTATTTTATTTTATGTTATTTTATTTTTATTATACATTTAGTTTATATTACATTTAAGTTTTTATTTTAGGTTTATTTATTTTTAGTTTAGTTTTGGTTTTATTCATTTTATTTTAGTTTAGTTTTATTTTATTTTATTTTTTTTAGGTTAAGGTTTAGGTTTAGGTTTAGATTTTTATTTTCTTTTATTTTATTATTTTATTTTACTTTATGTTTTTTATTTATTTTATTTTTTAGGTTTTATTTAGTTTAGGTTTTTTTTATTTTTTTTTTTGGGAAACCCCATATAGGGGGAATTTTATTGCTACAAAAAATGGGGTTACAAGGTCCTTAAAGGAGATAAACTTCAAAACTACTGCTCAAAGAGCTACAATAAGCCTAGGGAGTAAATCCCCTATCTAAGTACATCTAGAAGCAAAAAAAAAGAGTAAAGCAAGCAAAAGATACAAAGTGATTAACAAAAGTAAGCAAGTGAAGGATGAGGGCCAATGTTCTGCAGGAAGTGAGAACGCATGACACTATGGAGCAACCTGCAAGAGAAAAGAGAAAAGCACCTACAAGATTAGGAGAAGAAGTTAGTTAAAGTAGTAAAGAAAATGATTAGAGTAGCAAAATTTGAAAATTGGAATAATAAAGAAGTGGGATGAGGAGGCTCAGGGTCACACCATGTTGGGGCAGATGCAAATATGAGCATCAAACTCAGAAGGGTTACATCACAAGAGCTACTACCAAACCAAAATGGGTGAAAGCATCACACCATCATAGCCAACAAACGTTGACCATTTGATGAAGATCTTTTGAGCTAAAATACTTGCAAGAATAGGCAAAGCCGTATATACAGAAGTGGAAAGAGTAGCAAAGAGCAAAGTGGTAAGGGGATCCCATGCCAAATATATGTCATCATATTAGGCTCCATGGCATGATAATCCCAACTCAAATGAAAGAGAGCAATCAATGTCAGGTCATCCATACTGGGAACCAGATCTAAAAAATAATAAACAACAAATTTTGAAATCTGTTGCAAACCAGCCAGGTAAAGACAAGAGCAAAGAATTAACCCCATTCCAATCATGTAGGACATTAATAAATATACATTCTTGGTAGCTAGTAGCCTCAAGGTTATTTCCCATCAAAGATAAGCAAATAATGTATGCACTCTTAACAACCTCCTTATTTTAAAATTGAGAACGAATTATAAAGGAAACAACATACCCCATGCCCAAATTATTAGAAATGAAAGTACAATAGAGATAAGAAGAAATAGGTAGAGCTCCCCCAGAGACAAATCCAGAAGAGACAATCGAGATAACACCACGAAATAGTTTCTTTATGATCAAACTCATTAATCCTTACAACAATCTTGAGAGTAATAGACAACAAGGTGGCCATAAATCCACCCAATGATATTAAAAAATGCAAAGATTAAAATCAAGAGAGGCAAAAGTATAGTAACAATGATTTGCACAAATGTAGCATAGGCTAGAGGGAAAAAATAGCATCATATGAAGTCAGCTGCAGTCCAACCAAAAGCCAATAATCAAATTGTACAGGAAACAACCAATAACCACAAAAACAACCTATTGGACAAGGGAAACATCATACCCCAAGCCCAAATGACCACAGGAAATGGGATGACAACAATAGATAAGAAGAAGGTAAAGGGATATGATAACAACAAAAACCCAAAAGCCCATAACCAGAATGGGTAGAAAATAGCCAAGAACCATAAAGACATCCTGCTTGACAAAGGACCCAAAAATCCAAAGGCCATCAGTGTAAGCAATAATGCAATTATTACCCCCACCAAATTTAAGTAAAATAACATCAAAATCAGTCTACAAAATAGGATAAACAACCACGTGAGGTGAACATAAGATTGAATGATCCATAACCAACCACCAAGATAGAATAGAATAGGCCAACAACCAACCCCATTAAAATGGAAGATGCTTTCCAAATAGAGAGAGGCCTCGCCAAGGAAAGTTGAGTAAAATCAAGAAGGTGAAATCACATGTGCCAACAAGAAATCCCATCCGAAATGGGAAAACAGCAGAAACCCACAACCTGGTAGTAAACCGAGAAGCCATGAAGAAGACCCAATTTTGCAAGGAGATAAGAATAAATAGGAAAACACATTCCTAGTAGAATGGGGAAAATAAAATAGCCAAAGCAATCAGCAAAACAATAGAACCCTGCTGAACAAGAAAGACAACCCCAGAAGTAGCTATCTGAATAAAGGAAATAAAGATCCAGAGAAGCCAACAAACAAGATAATAAAGTGCAGCAAGTTGGCCAAAGAACCACCTAATACAAATAGACAATGCCTTAGAAAAAACCCAAAAAGAACCAACAAAAAACCCGACTTAAACTAAAAACCATTAAGAAAGTCCAAACCTGCAGGAGATAAGGATAAACAGAGATTAGACACTCTCTGGGTTGGAAGAAAGAGGTTACCCAAAGCAGCAAAGTAACCCCAAAGGCACCCTAAGAAGGACAACCCCAAAATAGCTTTGTAGTGGAGTCTAGGATCCATATCAGCCAACAACCAAGATGAAAATTAATAGCAAATAAAAAAAAACCCCCAATGCAAATATACAAAACAAAAGAAAAGTCAAGGATAGGGAAAGGATCAAGCCAAAGCTATAAACGAGATGATCTATGTTAAAAGTTAATAAAAAGAAGCAACAAAGAAAATCCCACAACCATTCAATAACCTCAAAAAGGTCTAGCTGATCAAGGCAATCGAAAACCCCATAAGCATAAGCTAAAATCCAATTATACAGTTGGGTAATCACAGTGTTGTGCATAATTTTAACAGAGCTAAAGGGGACAAGATAGCAGATTAGGTGATCAGCTGCAGCCTAGAAGCAAGCAGCAAAATTAGTCAAGATAAAAACAGGAAATAAATATCCAAAAACCACAAGGTTAGCTTGGAAATAGATATTAATTACAACAAAGAAAGTGCTGATTCTACCCATACAAGATGGGAAGAGGGGATTAGCAATTACCATCAGCAAACCAACCCTAAGTTTTTAGTTTTTTATGGTTTAGGGTTTAACATTTAGGGTTTGGGTTTTAGGGTTTTGGGTTTAGGGTTTAGGTTTTAGGGGGTAAGTTTTAGGGTTTAGGATTTAGGGTTTACGGTTTAGGGTTTTAGGGTTTATGGTGTAAGGTTTAGGTTTTAGGTTTAGGGTTTAGGGTTTTTGGTTTTTTCTTTTAACAGAGAAGAAATTCAGATTCATCATTTTCTTCTTTTTGATTTCATCAACCAAGTAACACACCAAGTTTTCTAAGATATAAGCGATGACATAGATAATAAATGAGCATGCATATAGCAAATCAAAAACCCTAGATAACTAGAGTCATCTCTGTTGTAAAGACAGTTCCATAAGCAGTAAATCAAGCTGGTCATTCATCAATTTCTCTAGTTCATATCAGAACCACCCCAGCCTTTTGAGTAGCGGGATTCCCCATCATATCCCCAATCTCTCCATTGCCACCACCACGGATGTAACCTTCATCGCTCCTCCCACCTCCATATCCACCAGCATCTCTAGATCCCCCACCACCACTATGATAATTACTGCCCTCTCCTTTTCCTCCACTGCCAGATTTAGATTGAGCCTGGTTGATGGTGATGTTCCTGCCATCAAGGTTTAGGGTAGTAGGTTTTAGGGTTTAGGTTTTAGGGATTAGGATTTAGGGTTTAGTGTTTAGGGTTAGGTTTTAGCATTTAGAGTTTAGGGTTTAGGGTTTAGGGTTTAGGGTTTTGGGTTTAGGGTTAGGTTTTAGCATTTAGAGTTTAGGGTTTAGGGTTTAGCATTTAGTGTTTAGGGTTTAGGGTTTTAAGGTTTATACTTTTAGTGTTTAGGGTTTAGGGTTTAGAGTTTTTTAGGGATTAAGGTTTAGGGTTGTAGGTTTAGGGTTTAGGATTAGGGTTTAAAGATTTTTTTTATTTTTAAATTAAGTAAATCAGTAGGTTTAAGTTTATTTCATATATTTATATTATTTTATATTTATTTTAGATTACTTTATTTTCTATTTTATATTTATTTAGTTTAGTTTATTTATTTTAGGTTTATTTATTTTAGTTCATGTTTTTAATTTTAATTAATTTTATAGGTTTAGGTTTATGTTTAGGTTTATTTTATAACTGAGTTTTATTTTTATTTAATTTTTTAGATTTAGGTTTTATTTTTTATTTTTAGGTTTAGGTTTAGATTTTTATTTTATATTTTAGGTTTGGGTTTTACGTTTTTATTTTAGGTTTGTTTTTTGGTTTTATTTTTTAGTTTAGGTTTAGGTTTAGTTTATTTTAGGTTTTAGGTTTAAGTTTAGGTTTTATTTATTTTAGTTTAGTTTATTTTAGTTTAGGTTTAGGTTTATTTTATTTTGTTTATTTTAGGGTTTTTTTTGTAAGTTTAGGGTTTAGGTTTATTTATTTATTTATTTTAGGTTTATTTTTTAGGTTTAGGTTTTATTTATTTATTTTATTTTATTTTAGTTTTATTTTTTTATTTTATTTTACTTTTATTTATTTATGTTTTATTCTTAGGTTTATTTTATATTTTAGTTTAGTTTAGGTTTTCATTTATTTTATTTTGTTTAGTTTTATTTTTATTTTATTTTATTTAGGTTTAGGTTTAGGTTTAGGTGAAGGTTTAGTTTAGGTTTTAATTTAAGTGTATTTTATTTTATTTAGTTTATGTTTATTTATTTATTTTATTTTTTTTATGTTTTATTTAGTTTAGGTTTATATGGTTAGGGTAGTTTAGGTCTTAAGATTTAGGGTTGGTTTAGCATTTAGTGGTTTGTATTTTAGCATTTAGGGTTTAGGTAGTAGGGTGGGTAGGGTTTGGGTTGGGTTTAGGTTTAGTGTTTAGCATTTAGGGTTTTAGGCTTTAGGATTTAGGGTTTAGGGTTTAGGGTTAGTTTTAGGGTTTAGGGTTTTTTATTTTATTTTATATTTTTTTTATTTTTATGAAATTAAGTAAAGTGGTAGGTTTAGGTATATTTAGTTTATTTATATTTATTTTAGTTTATTTACTTTTTAAATTTTTTTAGGTTTATTTTTATCTTTATTTGGTTTAGTTTATTTATTTTAGTTTAGGTTTTTTATTTTAGTTTATTTTTTAAGTTTATGTTTTGGTTTAAGTTTATTTTTTAGTTTAGTTTTATTTTTTATTTTATTTTTTTGGTTTAGGTATTATTTTTTATTTTTAGTATTATGTTTAGGTTTTTATTATATTTTTATATGTTTAGGTTTTTGGTTTTTATTTAGGTATATTTTTAGGTTTTATTTTTAAGTTAGGTTTAGGTTTATTTTTAGTTTATTTTATTTTGTTTTATTTAGGTTTAGGTTATCCTAAGTTTAAGTTTATTTTATTTTGTTTGTTTTATTTTTCTTTTAAGTTTAGGATCTTTTTTTAGTTTAGGGTATATGTTTTATTTTTTAATTTATTTTTAGGTTTTATTTTTAGGCTTATTTTTTAGGTTTAGGTTTTTATTTAGATTTTATTTCATTTTATTTTAGGTTTTCTTTTTTATAATTTTTTAGGTTTAATTTTTATTTTGTTTAAGATTTTTATTTTTTTTAGTTTAGATTAGATTTTTATTTATTAGATTTTAGTTTAGTTTTTATTTATTATTTTATTTTTCTTTGGTTTAGCTTTTAAGTTTTGAGTTTAGGTTTATTTAATTATTATTTTACACTTAGCTTTTATTTTATTTAGGTTCTTTTCAGGTTTATTTTATTTTTAGATTAGTTTAGGTTTTTAATTATTTTATTATAGTTTAATCTTTATTTTTATTTTATTTTATTCTTAGGTTAAGGTTTTGGTTTAGGTTTAGGTTTTAGTTTAGGTTTTTATTTTATTTTATTTTTTATTTTATTTAGGTTTATGTTTATTTATTTAATTATTCAATTTTTAGGTTTTATCTACTTTAGGTTTAGGTTGTTAGGTTTTTATGGTTTAGGGTTAAGGGTTTGGGGTTTAGGGTTTATGGTTTAGGGTTGAAGGTTTTAGGGTTCAGGGCTTAGGGTTTAGGGTTTCAGGGTTTATGGTTTAGGGGTTTGAGTTTAGGGTTTAGGGTTTTAGGGTTTAGGGTTAGTTTTAGGGTTTGGGGTTTAGAGTTATGATTTTTTTATTTTATTTATATTTTTTAAATTAAATAAATTGGTAGGTTTAGGTTTATGCAGTTCAATTTTTATTTATTTTAGTTTACTTTATTTTTTTTTATTTAGGATTATTTTTAATTTTATTTTTTTAGTTTGTTTATTTTAGGTATATTTATTTTAGCTTAGGTTTTTTATTTTAGTTTATTTTTAAGGTTTCAGTTTAGGTTTAGGTTTATTTTTTAATTTAGTTTTATTTTTATTATTTTTTAGGTTTAAGTTTTATTTTTTATCTTTTGTTTTAGGTTTGAGTTTTTATTTTATTTCTTTAGGTTTAGGTTTTAGATTTATTTTTAGTTTCTTTTGGGTTTAGGTTTATTTTTAGATTTCATTTTATTTAGTTTAGGTTTAGGTTTAGGTTTTATTTATTCTAGTTTAGGTTTAGGTTTATTTTATTTTTATTTTAGGTTTAGGTTTTTTTAGTTTAGGGTTTAGATTTAAATTTTTATTTATTTTTAGGTTTATTTTTTAGGTTTAGTCTTTTATTTAGTTTTCAGGTTTAGGTTTAGGTTCAGGTATAGGTTTTAGTTTAGGTTTTTATTCTATTTTATTTAAGTTTAGGTATTTTATTTATTTTATTGTTAAATTTTATTTAGACTAATGTTTTTAGGGTTTAGGGTTTAGGGTTGTTTATTTAGGGTGTAGGGTTTAGGGTTTGTTTTAGGGTTTAAGGTTTAACATTTAGGGTTTATAATTTAGTGTCTAGGGTTTAGGTTTTTTTTAAAGTAAGTCAACTAGTAGTTTTAGGTTTATTTAGTTTATTTTATTTTTTATTTTTATTTTGGTTTACTTTTTATTTATATTTAGTTTAGTTTATTTATTTTAGGTTTATTTATTTTAGTTTAGGTTTTTTATTTTAGTTTATTCTTTAGGTTTAGGTTTAGGTTTATGTTTATGTTTTAGTTTAGTTTTAATTTTATTTTATTTTTTATGGATAGGTTTTATTTTTTTTATTTTTAAGTTTAGGTTTTGTTTTATATTTTATTTTTTTAGGTTTAGGTATTTGGTTTAGGTTTTAGGATTTAGGGTTAGTTTTAAGGTTTGGGGTTTAGAGTTAGGATTTTTTTTCTTTATTTTTGTCTTTTTTTATTTTATTGAAATTAAGTAAGCTGGTAGGTTTAGGTTTACTTAATTTTTTATTTATTTATTTTAGTTTATATTTTTTTAGGATTATTCTTTTTTTATTTAGTTTACAGTTTATTTATTTTAATTTATGTTTTTATTATAGTTTTTTTTTTAGGTTTATGTTTTTATTTTATTTTTTTAGGTTTAGGGTTTAAGTTTTTTATTTTAGGTTTAAGTTGAGGTTTAATTTTTCTGTTTGGGTTTAGGTTCATTTTTAGTTTATTTTATTTTATTTAGTTTATGTTTCAGTTTAGGTTTAGCAAATTTTAGGTTTTATTTACTTTAATTTCGGTTTAGGTTTATTTTATTTTGTTTATTTTATTTTTATTTTAGGCTTAGTTTTTTTTATTTTAGGGTTTAGGTTTTTTTATTTATTTTTAGGTTTAGTTTTTAGGTTTAGATTTTTAATTAGTTTTTAGGTTTTGGTTTAGGTTTAAGTTTAGGTTCATATTTTAGTTTTAGTTTAAGTTTTCATTTTATTGTATTTTATTTAGGTTTAGGTTTATTTATTTATTTTATTTTAAAGTTTTATTTAGTTTAGGTTAAGGTTTTTACGATTTTGGTTTAGGATTTTTTTAAAATTAAGTATATAGGTAGGTTTAGGTTTATTTAGTTTATTTTTTATTTTTTCAATTTATTTTCTCTTTTCTTTTTATTGTAGTTTATTTTTTATTTAGTTTAGTTTATTTATTTTAGTTTTATTTATTTAAGTTTAGGTTTTCTATTTTAGTTTATTTTTTAGGTTCAGGTTTTGGTTTAAGTTTTTTTTTTTAGTTTAGATTTATTTTTATTTTATTTTTTAGGTGGAGGTTTTACTTTTTATTTTTAGGGCTAGGTTTAGGTTTTTATTTAATTTTTAGGTTTAGGTTTTAGGTATTTATTTTAAGAATATTATATTTTTCTTTCACGTTTAGTTTTTATTTTATTTTGGCTTTTATTTTTAGGTTTATTATATTTATTAGTTAAGTTTAGGTTTTTATTTATTTTATTTTAAGTTTTAGTTTTATTTTATTTTATTTTAGGTTTAGGTATTTTTATTTATTTTATTTTTAGGTTTTATTTAGTTTAGGTTTAGGTTTTTAGGTTTTTATTGTTTAGTGTTTAGGGTTTAGGGTTTAGGGTTTTTGGGTTTAGGGGATAGTTTTAGGGTTCGGGGTTTAGGGTTAGGGATTTTTTGTATTTTTTATTTTATTTTATTTAAAATTAAGTAAACTGGTAGGTTTAGGTTTATTTAGTTTATTTTTTATTTAGTTTAGTTTATTTATTCTAGGTTTATTTATTTTTGTTTATGTTTTTTATTTTAGTTTATTTTTTAGGTTTAGGTTTAGGTTTAGTTTTATTTTTAAGTTTAGTTTTTTTATTTTATTTTTTAGGATTTAGTTTTATTTTTTATTTTTAAGTCTAGGTTTAGGTTTTTATTTAATTTTTTTAGGTTTAGGGTTTAAGTTATATTTTTTTGCTTAGGCTTAGGTTTACTTTAAGTTTATATTTAGTTCATTTTATTTTATTAGTTTAGGTATAGGTTTAGGTTTAAGTTTGAGTTTTATTTATTTTAGTTTATGTTTAGTCTTATTTTATGTGTAATTTAGGTTTAGGTTTTTTTTTAGTTTAGGGTTTAGGTTTTATTTTTTATATATTTTTAGGTTACATTTATTTGGTTTATTTTTTAGGTTTAAGCTTTTATTTAGTTTTTATTTTATTTTATTTTAGGTTTATTTTTTTTTTATTTTACGTTTAGTTTATATTATATTTTGGCTTTTTATTTTTAGGTTTAGTTTTTTTAGGTTAGTTTAGGTTTTTATTTATTTTATTTTAGTTCAGTATTTTTTATTTTATTTTATTTTTAGGTTTAGGTTTAGGTTTAGGTTTTGGTATTAGTTTTGGTTTTTATTTTATTTTATTTATTTATTTATTTAAGTTTAGAATTTTTATTTATTTTATTTTCAAGGCTTTATTTAATTTTTGTTTAGGTTTTTAGGTTTTTAGGGTTTAAGGTTTGGGATTTAGGGTTGGGGTTTAAGGTGGGTTTAAGGTTTAGAGTTGTGTTTTGGGTTTAGGATCACGGTTTAGTGTTTAGGGATTAGGGTTTGGGTTTTGGAGTTTAGGTTTAGGGTTTAGGGTTTAGGGTTAGTGATTTAGGGTTTAGAGTTAAAGGTTTTAATTTTTTTAAAAATTAAGTAAACTAGTAGGTTTAGGTTTATTTAGTTTTTATTTATTTATTTTAGTTCATTTTATTTCTATATATATTTAAGTTTTTCTTATTTTTATTTATTTTTATTTATTAATTTTTAGTTTATTTATTTTAGTTTAGGTTCTTTATTTTAGTTTCCTTTTTTAGGTTTAGGTTTATTTTTATTTTATTTTATAGGTTTAGGTTTTATTTTCTATTTTTAGGTTTAGGTTTAGGTTTAGGTTTTAAGTTTTTAATTTAGGTTTATTTTTGGGTTTTATATTTTAGTTTAGGTTTAGGTTTATTTTTAGTTTATTTTTTTATTTAGTTTAGTTTAGTTTATTTTAGGTTTAAATTTAGGTTTTATTTATTTTAGTTTAGATTTAGGTTTATTTTATTTTTATATTAGGTTTAGGTTTTTTTTTAATTTAGGGTTTAGGGTATTATTTTTTAGGTTTAAGTTTTTATTTAGTTTTATTTTAAGTCTATTTTATTTTTATTTTTGGTTTAGATTTTATTTTATTTAGTATTTTAATTTTTTAATTTAGTTTTATTTATTTATTTTAGTTTAGTTTAGTTTTTATTTTATTTTATTTTATTTTTAAGTTTAGGTTTAGGTTTAGGTTTAAGTTTAGGTTTTAATTTTATTTAATTTTCTCATTATTTTTTTTGTTTAGGTTTTTTATTTATTTATTTTTAGGTTTAATTTAGTTTAAGTTTAACTTTTGGGCTTTGGGTTTAGTTTAGAGTTTTATGGTTTTTTTTTGGGTTTAGGGTTTGGGGTTTAAGGTTTAGGGTTTGGGGTTTAAGGTTTAGGGTTTAGGGTTTATGGTTTAGGGTTTAGGGCTTAGGGTTTAGGGTTTAGTGTTTTAGGGATTAGGGTTTAGGGTTTAGGATTTTTATGGTTTAGGGTTTACGGTTTAGGTTTTAGGTTTAGGGTTCAAGTTTTTATTTAGGGTTTAGGGTTTTTGGTTTTTTTAATAGAGAACAAATTTAGATTCAATATTTTTTTTTGGTTTCATCAACTAAGTAACACACCAAGTTATCTAAGACACAAGTGACAACATAGACAAAATAGGAGCACACATAGAGCAAATCAAAAACCTTAGATAACTAGAACCATGTCTAATGTAATGACATAGTTCCATAAGCAGCAAATCGGGTTGACGTTATTCAATTTCTCCAGTTCACATCAAAACCACCCCAGCCTCTTGAGTAGTAGGATCCATCATCATATCCTCGATCTCTCCCCGCCACCACCATTGTTGCAACCTCCATGGCACCTCTACCTCCATAACCACCATTGCATTAACCACCACCTCCATATCCACCAGCACCTCCAGATCCCCCACCACCACTGTGATAATTATCGTCTCTGCATTCGCCTCCATCGCTAGATCTAGACTGAGCCTGGTTGACTGTGATGTTCCTGCCATCAAGGTTCTGCCCCATCTTAGGGTTTAAGTTTACGTTTAGATTTTTTAGGTTTTAGGGTTTAGGTTTATTTTATAATTTATTTAGTTACTTTAGGTTTAGGTTTAGGGTACAGGGTTTAGGGTTTACGGTTTAGGGTTTAGGATTTAGGGTTTATGGCTGATGCTTAGGGTTTTAGGATTTAGGGTTAGGGTTTAAGGTTTAGGGTTTAAGGTAGTAGGTTTAGGGTTTAGTGTATAGGGATGTAGGTTTAGGGTTTAGTATTTAAGATTATAGGGGGATTTAGAATTTAGCAGGTTTGGGTTTGGTTTTTAGTTTAGGGTTTTTTATGGTTTAGTGGGTTTTGGGGTTTAGGGTTGTAGGTTTAGGGTTTAGGTATTAGGATTTAGGGTTTAGGTTTTAAGGTTTAGAGTTTAGGGTTTAAGGTGTAGATTTTTTTATTTTGTTTTTATTTTATTGTAGGTTTATTATATTTTATTTTACATTTAGTTTATATTTTATTTTGGTTTTTTATTCTTAGGTTAATTTTATTTTTAGTTTATTTTAGGTTCATATTTTTTCTATATTTATTTTATTTTTATTAGTTTATTTTATTTTATTTTTTTATTTAAGTTTAGGTTTTGGGTTACATTTTTTTTAATTTTATGTATTTTGTTTTTTTTATTTAGTTTAGTTTAAGGGTTTTCAGTTTTAAGTTTTTATTTTATTTTGGTTTTTTAATTTTTAATTTAATTTAAGTTTTTACTTTATTTTATTTTAATTTAGTTTTTTATTTATTTTATTTTATTTTCTTTTTAGGTTTAAGTTAAGCTGAAGGTTTTAGTTTTATTTCATTTAATTATTTTATTTTATTTTTGTTTAAGTTTATTTATTTATTTTTTTACTTTATTTAGTTTTGTTTATTTCATTTTTAGTGTTTATGGTTTAGGGTTTAGGGTTTAGGGTTTATGATTATAGGGTTTAGGGTATAGGGTTAGGATTTAGGGTTTAGGGTTTAGTGTTTAGGCTTTAGGGTTTAGGGTTTTAGGGTTAGGGTAGGGTTTAGGATTTTATAGTAGGTTTAGTTTGGGTTTAGGTTTAGTTTTAGGAGGGTTTAGGGTTTGAGGTTTAGGATTATAAGGGTTTCAAATTTAGGGTTTGATGGTAGGTTTAGGGTATGGTATGGGGAAAGTAGGTTTAGGGTTAGTTTAGAGGTTACAGTGTGGTTTAGATTTGGTTTAGGTTGAGAGTTTAGATTGATGTTTAGGATTGGGGTTTATTTAGTTTATTTTAATATTTTAATCTTTTATTTATTATATTTTATTTAAGTTTATTTTATTATTGGAGGGTTAGGTTTAGGGTTTTCTCGATCCATGAGTGGTTTAAGGTGTTTAATAGTTTAAGGTTTAAGTTTAAGTTTAAATTAAGTTTTTTAAAGGTTAAATTTAGTTTAGGATAGGGTTTAGTGTGGGTTTAGGGTCAAGTCAGTTTGGTGGGTTTGTGGTTGGTGTTTAGATTTGGTGGGTTTAGGGTTTGGAGTTTAGGTTTAGGGGTTATGATTTAAGGTGGAGGTTGATTTAAGGTTTAGGTTGGTAGGATTTAAGTTTAAGTTTGGAGTTTAGGTTGGGGGTGGGTTTTGGGTGATAGGGGTTTAGGTTAGGATTAGGTGGGTTATAGGTTTAGGGTTTATGGCTTAGAGTTTAGGGTTTAAAGTTTAGGATTTAAGGTTTAGGGTTTAAGGTTTAGGGTTTAGTGGTTAAGGTTTAGGATTTTTATTTAGGTTTTATTTTATTTTATTTTAGGTATATTTTATTTATATTTTACATTTAATTTTTATTTTATTTAAGTTTTCTATTCTTTGGATTATTTTATTTATCATTTAGTTTAGTTTAAGGTTTTTAGTTTTTTGTTTTTATTTTATTTTGGTTTTTTAATTTTTAGTTTAGTTTAGGTTTATACTTTATTTTATTTTAATTTAGTATTTTCTTTTTTATTTTATTTTCTTTTTAGGTTTAAGTTAAGCTTAAGGTTTTAGTTTTATTTCATTTTATTATTTTATTTAATTTTTGTTTACGTTTATTTATTTGTTTGTTATATTTATTTTTAATTATGTCATTTTTAGGGTTTTGGGCTTAGGGTTTAGGGTTTAGGGTTTAGGGTTTTAGGGTTTATGATTATAGGGTTTAGGGTATAGTGTTAGGATTTAGGTTCAAGGTTTAGTGTTAAGGCTTTAGGGTTTAGAGTTTTTATGGTTTAAGGTTAAGGGTTTAGGGTTTAGGATTTTTGGGCAAAGGATTTAGGGTTTTGGATTTAAGGTTTAGTGTTTAGGGTTTAGGGTTTGAGGGTTTAGGATTATTTAGGGTTTAGAATTTAGGGTTTGACGGTTTATGGCTCTTTAGGGTTTAAGGTTGTAGGTTTATAGTTTAGGATTGTAGGTTTAAAGTTGTAAGTTTAGGGTTTAGGGTTTAGGGTTAGTTTTAGTGTTTATGGTTTACGGTTTAGGGTTTAGGGTTCAGGGTTACTTTTAGAGTTTATGGTTTAGGGTTGAGGGTTTAGGATTCAGTGCTTAGCGATTGGGGTTTGTTTAGTTTATTTTATTTATTTTATTTTTATTTAAGTTTATTATTTAAGCATTATTATGGTTTAGGGTTTAAGGTTTAAGAGTTTTTATTTCTCTAATCCATGATCGGATGATGGTTTAAGGTTTAAGGTTTAAGTTTAAGTTTAAAGTTTAAGTTTAAGGTATAAGGTTTTAGGGTTAATGCTTTTAGGGTTTAGGGTTTAGGTTAGTTTAGGGTTTTGGTTTAGCATAGTTTTAGTTTTAAGTTTTTGGGTTTCTAGGGTTTGAGGTATAGGTTTAGGGTTTAGTGTTTTAGGTAGTTTGGGTTTAGGTTTTGGGGTTTAGGTTTATTTAAGTTTAAGTTTAAGTTTGGGTTTTAGGGATTAGGTTTAGGGTTTTGTGGGTTTAGGGTTTAGGGTTAAGGGTTTAGAGTTGTAGGTTTAGGGTTTAGTTAATTTAGGGTTTAAGGTTTAGGATTTAAGGTTTAGTGTTTAAGGTTTAGGTTTAGGGTTTAAGGTTTAGGATTATTATTTAGGTTTTATTTTATTTTATTTTAGGTTTATTTTATTTTTATTTTACATTTAGTTTTTATTTTATTTAGGTTTTCTATTCTTAGGATTATTTTATTTTTTAATTTAGTTTGGGTTTTATTTAATTTAATTTAGTTTATTATTATTAGTTTATTTTATATCATTTTTAGGTTTGGGTTTAGGTTTTAGTTTAGGTTTTTATTTTATTTCATATTTATTTTATTTAGGTTTTAGTTTTTTTATTTATTTTATTTTTAGAATTTATTTAGTTTAGGTTTTGGCTTTTAGGTTTTTAAGGTTTTGGGTTTTGGGTTTTAGGGCTTAGGGTTTTGGGGATTAACTTTTAGGGTTAGGGTTTAGGGTTTAGGGTTTAGGGTTTGGTGTTTAGGAATTAGGGTTTAGGATTTAGGGTTTAGGATTTAGTGTTTAGGGTTTTTGGGTTTGGGTTTTTTTTTTAAATTAAGTAAATTAGTATGTTTAAGTTTATTTAGTTTATTTTTATTTATTTTAACTTATTTTACTTTATTATTTTTATTTAGGTTTTTTTTAGGGTTTAGGGTTTAGGGTTTATTCTTTTATGGTTTAGGGTTAAAGGTTAAGGTTTATGATTTAGCATTTTTAAAGTTTAGGGTTTAGGATTTAGTGTTTAATGCTTTGGTTTTAGGGTGTAAGTTTACTTTTTAATTTATTTAGTTACTTTAGGTTTAGGGTATGGGGTTTAGGGTTTAGGGTAAGGGTTTAGGGTTTAGGGTTAATGGTTTATGCTTAGGGTTTTAAGATTTAGGGTTAGGTTTAGGGTTTAGGGTTTAAGTTAGTAGGTTTTGGGTTTTGGGTTTTGGGTTGTAGGTCTAGAGTCTAGTATTTAGGGTTATATGAGGATTTAGAGTTTAGGGATTAGGGTTAGTTTATGGTTTAGGTTTTAGGGTTTAGTGTTTAAGGTTTATGGTTTTTTACAGTTTTGGGTTTAGGTTGTAGGTTTAAGGTTTAGGGTTTAGGTTTTAGGATTTATGGTTTAGGTTTTAAGGTTTAGGGTTTAGGGTTTAAGGTTTAGATTTTTTATTTTATTTTTATTTTATTTTAGGTTTATTTTAGGTTTATTTTATTTTTATTTTACGTTTAGTTTTTATTTTATTTTGGTTTATTATTCTTAGGTTAATTTTTTTTTAAGTTTAGTTTAGGTTTATATTTATTTTATATTTATTTTTTTATTAGTTTATTTTATTTTATTTTATTTTTTCAATTAAGTTTAGGTTTTTGTTTACATTTTTTTAATTTCATTTTTTATTTTGCGTAGGTTTATGTTTTTTTTATTTAGTTTAGCTTTAGGTTTTTATGTTTTTTGTTTTTATTTTATTTTAGTTTTTAATTTTTTAGTTTAGTTTAGGTTTTTATTTTATTTTATTTTAATTTAGTTTTTTTTTTATTTTCTTTTTAGGTTTAAGTTAAGCTTAAGGTTTTAGTTTTATTTCACTTTATTATTTTCTTTTTATTTTTCTTAAGTTTATTCATTTATTTATTTATTTTTATTTTATTTATATTTATTTATTTCATTTTTAGGGTTTAGGGTTTAGGGCTTAGGGTTTAGGGTTTTAGGGTTTACGATTTTAGGGGTTAGGGAGTGTTTAGGCTTTAGGGTTTAGGGTTAAGGGTTTAGGGTTTTGGATTTTTATTTTAGGTTTAGGTTTAGGTTTAGGGTTTAGGTTTAGGGTTTAGGTTTAATTATTTAGGGTTTAGTTTTAGTTTAGGTTTCTTAGGTTTATTAGGTTTATAGTTTATTATTTAGTGTTTAGTTTATTTGTTAGTTTTAGCGTTTATTTTAGGTTTAGGGTTTTATAGTTTTATTTATAGTTTAGGATTTTTAGAGTTTAGGTTTAGGTTTAGGTTTAGGTTTAGTTTAGGGTTCATTTAGTTTATTTAATTTATTTTATTTTTATTTAAGTTTATTTTTTATTATTAAGGTTTATGGGTTAAGGTTTTAGGTTTTTATTTAGGTGGTTTAGGTTTAAGTTTAGTTTAAAGTTTAAGGTTTAAGTTTAATTTAAGTTTAAGTTTATATAAGGTTTAGGATTAGGATTTAGGTTAGGGTTTGTTTGGGGTTTAGAGTTTAGGGTTTTAGGGTTTTAGGGTTTAGGGTTTAGGGTTTGGGAAACCCAAGTTTTATAGTACCAAATAAACAAAAAGGCATTCAAAGATACAATTAGATTAACATAAAAAAAGGAAGATTAGGCTCTGCAGGACGTGAGAATGCATGACACTATGGAGCAAACAAGAGGACAATAGAAGCACACACCAAAAATGTAAGAAAGAAATTAGAGCAGTTAAGGTAATCCAGACATAATGATAACTGAAAACAGCATAATCTAAGAATGATAGTAAAGAATTTTGATAGAGAAGTCTTAGGCTCAGTCACACCAAGTTGGGGCAGATGCAAATATGAGCATCGAAACTTCAGCAGAAGGGTTACATCATAAGAGCTACTACCAAATCAAAAGAGAGTGAAATCATCACAACCATCATAGCCAACAAACCTATGAGAAGATGACCTGTTGAAAGTCTTATGGGCTTTATTCACCACCTAGACAAAACTATATATAATATAGAGAGGAAATTGCAAAGGGCAGAAAGATAAGGGGACCCATGCAAGAAAATTATCATCAATATAGTCACCCTGACATGAGGATACTTATACATATGAAATAGGCCGACATAAAACCATCCACAAGAAAAGAGGTAGCTTCTGAAATCCTAAGCAAGTCGATGAGCCTATAAGTAACACCATCCCAAATATATGATATATATATGAATCTTTGGGCGAGTACAACTAGAAGTAAAGTCAGAAAATGAGCCCAATCATAATAATGAATGCATATTGAACAAACCCCTTATTATTAAATAGTAGTTGGACAAAAAGCAAAAGGAAGGCATAACCCAATACCAAAACATAAAGACAACAAGCGCATCTTTGGAAAAAAAATTGGATAATCCAGATCATCAAACAACCAAGATAGCAAGACAACAAACGACAACAGCTGTCCATAGTACCACCCATTCAGAATAGACATTGCATTCCAAGGAGATAGCAGCACAAGCCTAATTGAACCCAGATGGGAATAGAAACACGGTTAATGTAGATCAGACTTTGAGAAAATGAGCAGTGGAGAAATAGCAGAGTAATCAAAAGCCAAACAACAAAATAGTTAGTGCAACATTGGAACCCACGAGAGGATAAATCAAAATGGGGATTCAAATTAGGGTCCTCATTAGAATCTAGAAAAAACAAGACAGCAGATAACCAAGAAAAAAATAAGCCAAGATAGCAGCAAGGCAATAGATAGCAAGATGGAAGACAACAAAGAAAAATAGCAAGGAAGGAGAGGATGCTGAGCCTCTCAATCAGAGAAGATAATGCAATAGTTAGTACCCAAGTAGATAGAGCATAGAAACTTGGATCGAAAAAGCAGAAGCCCAGACACCAATGACCAAAACAATCGAGCAACAAAGTAAGCGACTTAGAACATAGGACCCTAAAGTCCTACAACCAACAAAGATAGAGCCAACATTGGAATCGAGAAACAAGGATAACAAATATCAAGACAACAAACATCAAGACAACGAAAATCTTAGAAACCACCCATTCAAAATAAGCGATTACAATAGATACAAGTTTAAGCGAAGAAGATGGAGAAAGAGCGGCGTAAAGTAGTCCATAGAATTAGATGATAAGCATATATAATACCAATAAGGAGATTCAAATCAAAATCCACCAACCAGTCAACAACTTCAATAGAGGCTTGCTGAACAAAACAAAACAAAACCACAGAAATAGCATGTAGAGTATTAATCCAGTTCAGCCAACAACCCAGACAGTAGTTACCAACAAGCTGGCCAAAATTCATCCCATTCAGAGTAAATAGAGCATATGTAAAGATCCAAATAATCAGATGGATAATCAGGTTACGCACCATTTGAATAAGGGGATAAAATAGCGGCGGGAGAAATCGGTTGCCAGTTATTGCCACGTTAGAGAAACAAAAGAAAGCAGATAATAACCAAATACAAGGGTAGAATAAAATAAAATCACCCACCATATAAAATTCCAATATAAAATAGAGATGTAAAGTAAAGAAAGGGTTCAAAGATAATTAAGAGAAAAACCTTCCGGATAAAGATGATCAAGCTAGCAGCTAAACCCACAACCACATTAAAGGCAAATTGAAAAACCATGAAGGAAGTCCAAACCTGCAAGGAATTAATAAAATTGAACAAGAAATTGCAAAATCTCTCTTGGCAGATTGGGAATATGAGGTTGAAAAATATAATCAGCAAGACAACACCAACAACACCCTGCTGAACCAAATAAATAACCCCAATAACTGCTTGCTGGATATAAGACTCAATGATCCAGACCATCCAACAACCAAGAAAGAAAATAATAGCAAGTTGGCCATAAAACCAACCATTCAAATTATACAATGCATAAGTTAAAGTCCACGATAGTTAAGGAAGAGGTCTGCCAAGACTAGCGAACGGGATATAAAAAAAAATAGGGTGAAAAAAGCGACATCAGTTTTAACAGCACAAACATTTAGAAAAATGAGAGATAAGAAACAATCAAAGAAAAAAATAAAAGCCATCTTGTAGTCTACAATAGAGGTCAACTCAACAAAATAAAACAAAACCCTAGAAGCAGCATGAGGAGTGATAATCCAGATTAGCCAACATCCCAAGTAATTACCAACAATTTGGATGCATACACAATGACGACACGGATGAGAATAGCAAAGACAGTCAGAAGAACACTAGGGAACAAATAGCTAACAAACACATGATTAGCCACCAGGACAGTGAATCCAAAAATCCAACAACCATAGGTTAAAATAGCACTACAATTATTGCAACCTTAGGATAAGCCAATAAAAAAGTAGTGGGGCAACAGAGCTACCATAAGGGTTCAAAAGGGTATTATCAATGAAATCCTTTAGAGATATTAGGCTAACAGTAGAACTACCCTCCTTAGAGAAATCAAACTGAAAGGAATTCATTAAACAATACTAAACCTGCAAAGAACCATTAGTAATAATAAAGGTATTGCATTTTCTTTCCTTACAGATATGTAAGCTGGGGTTAGCATATACATTCAACAAATACATTAAACCAACTCCAAGATCAGCATGCTGGACAAAAGGCCCAAAAGCCCAACAGCCAACAATTAAACCTTTAACATATATGTAGCATCTAGAAATAGCAAGACCCCAAACTAGGTTGGGATAATTAAACCAACAACAGATGCCACTTAGCTCAACAAAGGACCAGCAAGGAGTAATATGATGATGCATCAAAAAATTCCAAAGAAGCAGCAGCACATTAACAGTAAAAATAGTAGAGGCAGTAAGCTCTCAATTAAAGCTAAGATAACTAATAGCACGTTCCACAGAGATCAACAAGTAAACAGCAAGGGACATCAGGTTGATGCATTAGCAAAGACCAAAGAAATAACAGCAGTAAGTAGAGAATAAACATGCAATAACAGATGTATAGAAACAGGTGAATCCAATAAGTTAGATTAATTTTTGAGATAAAGAAACCCAGTATTGTCCAGATTAACCAAGCCCTGCAAATGTTTAGGAAGGGTTAGTTGATCAAAGAATTTTATTATTCCAATCTAGATTGGCGGATAATTAGCACATGCATTACCCTCATGCCATACATGAGTGATTTTAAAGTAGAGTTGGGCAAGGAGAGTTCTAGTTTGATTAAGAAGGTAGCACAATTCTGTATTGCCCATTTTGGTGGAAGTCAAGAGATCAATCAGCAGAAGGGCATCCACCTCAATCCAAATATTGAGCCAACCTTTTTAAAGGCAAATCTCAAGAGCTTTGTACACTCCCATGAGCTCAGTAAAAGGAACAGAGCAGGGATGAAGGGGGTAAGCAAAGGCACATAGGACTTTACCATTAAGATTTCTAAAAATTCCACCATAGCCTGAACCTTTATGAGAGATAGAGCCATCAGTGTTAACTTTAATAGTGTTAGCATGAGGTTTAACCCAATAAATAATCTTGTCATCTTTACAGATATGGTGATCCGGCAAGTTAAAACCCAGTTTATTGGCTACAAATTTGCAACCTTTGAATTGTTTGTATTTAATTAAATTTGCATTAAACAAGTCATGGATTTTGTTTTTAGTTCTAGCAATTATCCTCATGTGATTCATAGGGATCTCACGATGTTTTGCATCATTTCGGTCCATCCATATGAACCAAATAAGAGTGATAGTAGTTATGACTTTAATGTGTCCTTTAATAGTGTTGTCAAAATAAACTTCAAGAAGTTGGTATAAATTTAAGGCGCCATTGAAAATGATAATGTTAAAGAGGTCATCATACCAAATCCAAAGTTTAGAAGCAATAGCCATGTTAACAAAAACATGATTCACATTCTCAATGTGAACAACATTGGCATTTTGAAGGTAATTGAAAACCTTTACCCCACAACAAGGAGTCCACAGGGATGAAGTTTTTCAAAATACACCAAGTAAGAATAGGGTAAGAAGTAGGGATATTGTTATTCCAAAGTTTAGAAAACACATAGGAAAAATCTTGAGTTTCTTTAATGTGAATCCAAACATTTTTAAAGTTGAATTCACCATTATGCGAAAGCTTAAAAAGGATCTAATCTTGATTGGTAGGAATGATAGGAATACTAGTAAGCTTATTTAAAAGAGAGGGAGGAATATGATCAGTAAGCTTACTATTGTTCCACATATTATTCTGCCAGAAAGAGTTCACTTTAATAGCAGCAGTGGAATGGGTAGAAAGTAAGTCGTCAATAGATCCACCTTCAGTCCAGTTGTCTTGCTAAAAGAAAGAGGAGCCACAGTTAATCCCCCAGGAAATTAAAGAATTAGCATCCCATTTGATGGAAAAAAGTCTTTTCCAAATAGGAGAGTCTCCCGCTTTATAGGGAAAAATGAGAGGGTGCTTACCCTGGCAGTATTTAGCAGGCATAAAATTAGCCAATAGACTATTATTTTTTTCTAAATTTCCACCAAAGTTTATAAGAAAAAGCAGTGATAATTTCTTGATTGGTTTACATCTAAGACCACCTTTAGCAAAAGTGCCACAGGTTTTATACCAAGAGGTCCAGTGCATTTTGTTAGAGGAATTGTTAGATCCCCAAAAAAAATTATTAATAAGCTGCTCAATTCTATTAATGATAGAGTTGGTCGGCACAATGGTTTGAATGAGATACAAAGGCATGGAGTTAAGGGTGCTCTTAATCAAAGAGAGCCTACCACCAAAAGAAAGTAAGTGAAATTCCAAAACAAAAATTTTATCAGAGATTTTTTGGATTAGCTCATCAAAAAGGTGAGATCTTTTTTGACCTTTAAAAAGAGGAGCACCAAGATATTTAATAGGAAGTTGTTGATGTTGAAAATTAGTAATTCTCAATATTTGGTTGGTTCTATTGCTAGAGATTTTAGAAGATGGAATGAAATAACTTTTGCCTTCATTGAGAAAAAGATCGCTTTCGTTGCCAAATTTATTTAAAAGATTCTTAATAGTTTTAATGTGAGAAATTATGGCATTGTAAAAGATTATAAAGTCATCAGCAAAACTAAGATGAGTGATAGGAAGACCACCTTGAGTTCTATAAAACATCCTAGGATTATTGTAAAAAAGATCATTCAGACTCCTAGATAGATATTCAACATCAATAATAAAAAGAGAGGGGGATAGAGGATCCCCTTGTCTCAAACCATGCTTCGAAGGGAAAAAACCTAGGGATTCACCATTCATGATAATAGAAAACCAAACATTTGTAATGTAATTTTTGATGAGACGGATAAAATAATCAGAAAACCCAAGCAAATGAAGAATTTGAAATAAGAAGTCCCAAGAGAGGTTGTCAAAAGCTTCAGTGATGTCCAGTTTAAAAAGGATGTTACCATCTCTAATGGGAACGTCAATATCATGAATCATCTCTTGTGCTAGAAGTATGTTATCCGATATAGCTCTGCCTTTAACGAAGCCAGTTTGGTTTGGTGAAATAATTTTAGGCAATAGCGGACTAATTCTATTAGCAATCAATTTAGCAATGAGTTTTTGAAAGAAGGTGCAAAGCCTGATAGGTCTAAAATCTCCCTCCCCAAGTATCAGGATTATTAGTTTTGGGAATGAGAACAATGGAAGTGCTAGAAAAGTATCTAGGTAAAGAGTTGCCATCAAAGAAATCAACAACAACATCAATAAGGTCAGACTTAATAATAGGCCAACAATGCTGAAAGAAATGAGTCATGTAGCCATCAGGGCCAGCAATAGAGTCAGTGTTCATGCTATTGAGAGTACTACTAATCTCGTTATCCATAGGACGCAAAGTGAGTAAATGGTTTTCATCATTAGTAATCATTGAGGAGATCAGGTGGGTGTTGGAGAGGGGTTCTAAGTTGAGGTTGTTGTTTAATAAATTTTGAAAATGTTGAATGACAGAATCTTTAATTTCATTATTATCAATGATCCAGCTACCGTTAATATTTTTATATTTTTGAATAGAGTTTAAGGCTTTCCATTTTTTTAAGAGAGCATGGAAATACCTTGTATTTCTGTAACCATCAGCAATATTTTTGCTAGCGGCCTTTTTCTGCTAGTAGGTTTCCTCCTTATTTTGATAATTAGTCAAGTTATCTTTAGTAGTGTTCAACTCATCAAGCTTACTAGGGTCAGTTAACACAGCATCTTCAAGGGAGAAAACTAATTGTTCCATATTTTTTAGATTAGCAAAAAGATTTTTAAAATGGTGCTTGTTCCACCAATTTAGGTTTTATTTTAGTCTTTTAAGCTTAAGCCAAAGCTGAATCATGCCTTTAATGAAATTGTCCGGGTGAATAGGGGCCATCCAATTAGTGGAAACAACATTAAAGAAATCACTATGTTGGGTCCACATATTTTGGAATCTAAAAGGAGTGGGGAGGATATATAATCTGGAAGGAGTTTTGATGGAGTTCAATAGCGGAGCATGGTCAGACAAAGTTCTGCTCAAATGCTCAACAGAAGTGAGGGGCCATTAATTGATCCAAAGGGAGTTAAAGAGGGTCCTATCAAGCCACTGCTAAAACTAGTTATGACAGTCGAGCGAAAAACCAATATCAATCGATTGCGTGAGAATCATATTAGAAAAATCTTCCATAGAATGGATGTTAGAGAGCAACCTCCCCTTCTTTTCGAGAGGAAGCGATAATAGTGTTGAAATCACCCCAACCAACAGGGTTTATTGACCGAGGAGGCAAAAGTTCTTAATTGATCCCGAAGGATGTTCTTACCAGCTCTATTATAAGATGCATAAATAAAGGAACCAAGAGCAGAGAATTCAGCCAATGAGATTTGAACATTAACCAATTATTGGAGATCATCAAGGATAGAAATGTTGATTAAATTATTCAAAAACACCAAATTTTATTACTAATATTATAAAAGAAATTTTGAAAGCCAAGTGCTCTAGCAACATGAGTGATCTTAAAAGAGTGAATGAATGGCTCAATAAAAACAAGTAAGGTTATGTTATGAGTGCGACAGAGGATCCTAACATGATTGTGGATAGTGGGAGTCCCAATACACCGAACATTCCAAATAATAAAATTGATCATAATAAGATGGAAGGAAAAGAAAAGATATAACAAAAAAATAGAAGGAGAAGAAAAAGAGAGCATGAAGCAATTATTTGTGGGAAGTTAAAGAAGAATGAGTGGTTCTAGTGGAGCTAATAGTGACCATTCTAGCTTTAAGGGAATTTTTTTTAATAATAATTTGAAAAGGCCTATCTATGTCTAATGTATCTCCATTAGAAAGGGAGTGATTGGTGATATTCAGAATAGGAGCAATATCTATCAAAGCATTCTTAATGGTGATTTCTCCTTCTTCGGTATCAGAGTTAGGTT
Source organism: Cymbidium sinense (assembly GCA_021442155.1). NCBI lineage: Eukaryota > Viridiplantae > Streptophyta > Magnoliopsida > Asparagales > Orchidaceae > Cymbidium > Cymbidium sinense. The sequence continues at coordinate 79,750,805 of CM038214.1, read as the reverse complement.
GAGGAATTGGATTAGCATGGATATCACTCTGGAGGGTAACAGAAAGATAGGTTGCGACACCATTAATAGCACAAATTTCATTCTCATTTCCATGATGATTATTTAGATTTTGGTTCGTCACCAAAGTATGAATATTTTTTAGAACAATTCTAAAATTAGTTTTGAGATTTTGATCCAACTTGAGATTTCCATTCAAATCACCATGATGGTTCATATATGTCAAGGGATTGTCTTATGATGCCAAATTATTACAAGTAGGAATAATGTTAAATAAGTTATCATTAGTTTCCTCACAAACCTCAATATCATTATTTTTACCAAGCTCAGATTGTTCTCCAATAGGCAAATCAGTAGATAGTAAAGGAGTAGGGGTAGGAGGGTGAGTTCCATTTTCGGTAGCTTTAGGCACATAAGAGAACTTATTAGTTTTTTCATTTCCTAGGGAGGGTTTAAGATCTGACAATTTATTCTTTTTAAGATTAGGGTATAACACAAAGCATTCAGAGTGATCATGACCATGGATCTTACAATGTGTGCAAAAATAAGGAAATTTTCAAATTCCACTTTCTGATTATACCCAAATTTTTCTGAACCGATCCAAACTTATTTAGGATACTTTTAGGTAATATCAATCTCAACCAAGATACGTGCAACTGATGGCCGAGATCTTACGACGGTGGCTTGGTCAATTTGAAGGGGCCTACCAAAGAGAGCTCCAACCACAAATAGGACTTGATGGGTAACATAATGTATATTCATCTTTGGAAAGGCTAGCCATAAAGGAACAATAGGGGATTCCTCTTTGACATCAAAGAGAGGTGACCATTTCAAGAGCCTCATTTGATAATTGTACACAAAATAGGAGTGATGAGCAAAGACTCTAGAGTAGTCTAAATCATTCAATAGCTGAATAAGGATATGCCTAGGATCAATCAATCCTATAGTGAAAACTCCCGAGTGCTTTAGGCTATGAAAGAAGGAATGGATATTATCAAGAGTCGGGCGACGTAATGAAAATTTACCCACTAATGAAAACTCAAATGGCTTTGCCAATTTTTCCACATCAAGATCAGAGCACATTACAGCTGGCATTCCACATAAAGAAGTAGAAATTAAGTTGACCGAAGCATTAGAGCAAGTGATCTTACCATATAGCACGTCTTTGAATGATCTAATAGCAGGCACAGTAACGGATTGAGTCGGGTCCATAATACTTTGTAAATCAAGAGCCATAGCCGATGCCTCCAAGTTCAAAGAGCTCGGTTGCACAAAAGACGGTGCTTCCGCCATTGGAGGTCAAGGTAAACTCACATAAGCGGCCAAATTGAGAGCAGAAAACCTAAAAATATAATCAGGATGGGCCTAGAAGTAGCCAAACCATAAGGAAAATGAGAAGGAACACGAAATCGCCAGAGAGAGCCATGCGGGTGAGGAGAGAGGATGATTTGGGGTTTGGGTTTAAGGTTTAGGATTTAAAGTTTAGGGTTTGTATTAATACACAATAGTATGCTATAATGCATGATGCTACACTATGTTATGGAATCCTATATTATAATACACTATAACATATTATATTATGTTATATTTCATATCACATCACAAGGGATTGCTTAAGATTAAAAATCATAAAATGTGTCCAAACAATAAAAAACTATATATTTTAGTTGTATCACTTACATATTTTAAATTAAAATAATATATTATGATGTCATGCTCTAGCTATTATGAATTTGGCCAAATTCCACCATTTTTAATTCTAAATCAACATTTTTATAAATAATGCAAGTGTAGGCTTGACTGCATGATTGTAAAATACTACAAGAATTTAAAATGCATAGAATAATATATTATGATATATGATGATATACTATGCTACAACATATAATATCTATTCTGAACATAAAATCTTCCTTTTTAGACTACAAGTGGCATAGCACACCTTTTGTACTACAACTTAATTCCCACTTCAAATTTAATAAATTTCATCATTTGATTTATTAAATTAATATTTTAATGATTTATATTAACATAGACATTAAGGCATAATACCATAATATACTAAAATATTTCAAAACATCTTATAACATCTGAAAACACATCACTACATGCTCAAATATATGATGCTACATTCTACAATAATATATGGTATTATAATATGTTTTAGGGTATTCAAATATCTAATAGTCAAGTGAAATTCTCTTGAATACATTTTCTTTAGCTACCATAACTATGTTAGGATTAAGTCATTCTTTATATCTACTCGCTATGACATCTTTATGAAAGGTTTAGGGTTTGTTTAGGGTTGGAGGTTTAAGGTTTTTAGGGTTTATGGTTTTGGTTTTTTAGGGTTTAAGGTTTGGGGTTGTAGATTTTAGGGTTTTAGGGTTTATGGTCTTAGGTTTTATTTTAGGTTTAGGTTTTTTATGTAATTATTAGTATAGTATAGGTTTTAGTTTTTAAGGTTTAACATTTAGGATTAGGGTTTTAGGGTTTAGGGTTTAGGGTTTAGAGTTTAGGGTTTAGGATTTAGGGTTTAATTTTTAGGTTTTAAGGTTTAGTGTTTAGGATTTAGGGGTTTTAAGATTTAGGGTTTAGGTTTTAGGTTTAGGTTTAAGTTTTTATTTAGGGTTTAAGGTTTTTTTTAAAAGAGAACAAATTTAGATTCAACATATCTTATTTTTGATTTCATCAACCAAGTAGCTCCCCAAGTTTTCTAAGACATAAGTGATGATATAGACAAAAAAAGAGTACCCATAGAGCAAATGAAAAACCCTAGATAAGTAGAACCATCTCTATTATAAAGATACTGTTCCATAAGCAATAGATCAGATCGATTGTTCTTTAGTTTCTCCAGTTCCCATTAGAAAAACCCCCGCCTCTCGAGTAGCTAGATCTGCCATCATATCCCCGATCTCTACCTCCACCGCCACCACGGTTGTAACCTCCGTTGCTCTTTTTACCTCCAAAACCACCACTGCTCCAACCATCACCTCCATATCCACCAGCACCTCCAGATCCCTCATGACCACTACGATAATAATCTCCTCACCTCCACTATTATTAGTGCTGCCGGATGATGTTCACCCAAGGTTAGCGTTAGTTTAGTGGATTTGGTTGGGTTATAGGATTTGGGGTTTAGTTTAGAGTTGTAGGTTTTGGGTTTATAATGGGTTTAGGTTTAGGGTGTGGTTTAGTGGGTGTGGTAGGGTTTAGGGAGGGTTTGGTTGTGGGGTTTAGGGAGGTTGGGTTCATGTTTAGGTTTTAGTGTTTAGGTTTATTTTAGGGTTTAGGGTGTGGTTTAGGATTTATGGTTTAGGTTTTAAGAAAAGTTAACCCACTTATTTTTATTTATTTGAGTTATTTTTTTTATTTAGGTTTTTCTTAGGGTTTAGGGTTTAGGGTTTTGGGATAGTTTAGAGAGTTTAGGTATTTAGTGGGTTTAGCACATTTAGGGTTTGGGGGTGGTTTAAAGAGGGTTTAGGGTTGGATTTAGGATTAGGTTTAGGGTTTAGGGTTTATGATTTAGGGTTTAGGGTCAGCCTGCAGGTCCAAGATGTAAGTTGTTTTAGGTTAATTTTAGGTTTAGAGTTTAGGGTTTATTTAGGATTTATGGTTTATTTATTTATTCTTAAAATTAAGCAAACCGAGTTTAGGTTATAGATTTAGTTTATTTTAATTATTGAAGATTTTTATTTTATTTACTTTGTTTATTTTTTTAGAGGTTCATTATTTTAGTTTATTTTTAGGTTTATTTTAGTGGAGTTTTATTTTTATTTTATTTTTAGTTTACATTTTATTTTTTTATTTTAGGTTTAGGTTTACATTTTATTAAATTTTATTTTTAGGTTTAGGAGGTCTATTTATTTATTTTATTTAGGTTTAGGTTTATTTTATTTTATTTTATTTTAATTTAGTTTTAGGTTTAGGTTTAGTTTTTTAGGTATGTAGGTTTATATTTATAGTTTAGCTTATTTTAGTTTAGGTTTAGGTTTATTTTATTTAATTTTATTTTTAATTTAGGTTTATGTTTTAGTTTAGTTTTAGGTTTTATTTTTATTTAATTTTATATTTTGGTTTATTTTATATGTTTAGGCTTTTATTTAATTTTTATTTTATTTTATTTTAGGTTTATTTTATTCTAATTTGACATTTACTATTTATTTTATTTAGGTTTTTTATTCTTAGGTTAATTTTTGTTAATTTAGTTTACATTTTTTTCAGGTTTAGGTTTATTTATTTATTTATTTATTTTATTATTAGGTTTTATTTAGTTTTGGTTTAGGTTTTTAGGGTTTAGGGTTTAGGGTTTAGGATTTAGGGTTTTAGCATTTAGAGTTTTAGGTTTAGGGTTTAGGGTTTAGTGTTTAGGCTTTAGGATTTAGGGTTTTAGGGTTTACAATTTTGGGTTTAGGGTTAGCTTAGAGTTTAAAAGTGGTTTAGGTTTAGAGTTTTAGGGTTTAGGTTTAGTGGTTGGGGTTGTGGTTAGTGGTTTAGGGTTTAGTATTTTTCATTTTTAATTTATTTTAGTTTATTTGTTTTTTATTTTGTTTAGGTTTATTTTTTTATTTTATTTAGTTTAGTTAATTTATTTTAGGTTTATTTATCTTATTTTAGTTTTAGTTTAGTTCATTTTATGCCTATTTTAGTTTTAATTTTTTTTTATTTTTATGTTTAGGTTTTATTTTTTTTATTTTTTTTTTAGGTTTAGGTTTTAATTTTATTTTTTAAGGTTTAGGTTTATTTTTAGGTTTAGTTTTAGGTTTTATTTTCAATTTAGGTTTAGGTTTATTTTAGTTTTATTTAGTTTGGTTTAGTTTAGGTTTAGTTTATTTTAGGTTTTAGGTTTAGGTTGTATTTATAGTTTAGGTTTAGGTTTATTTTATTTTATTTATTTTATTATTATTTTAGGTTTAGGTTTTTTTTAGTTTTAGGATTTAGGATTTTTATTTTTTAGGTTTTATTTTTTAGGTTTATTTTCTAAGTTTAGGTTTTATTTAGCTTTTATTTTATTTTATTTTATTTATTATTATTTTATCTTTCATTTTATTTTATTTTTTTTTTTTTATTTTAGGTTTATTTTTTAAATATTTAGTTTATTCTTAGTTTTTATTTTGTTTATTTTAGTTTTATTTTATTTTATTTTAGGTTTAAGTTTAGGTTTTGTTTAGATTTTATTTTATTATTTAGGTTTAGGTTTTTATTTATTTTAAGATCTTTATTTATATTTTTTAGGTTTTTAGGGTTTAGGGTTTAGGGTTGGCTTAGTTAGGCTTTTTAGGTTATAGTGGTTTAGGTTTAGGTTTAGGTTGGGTTTAGGTTTAGGTGTGGTTTAGGGTTTAGGGTTTTAGGGTTTAGGGTTTTGGGTTTAAGGTTTAAGGTTTAGGGTTTAGGGTTTCTAGTGTTTAGGATTTAGTGTTTAGGGTTTTAGTCTAGGGATCAATTTTTAGTTTAGAGTTTAGGGTTTTTGGTTTTTTTTTTAGTAGAGAAGAAATTTAGTTTCAGCATTTCTTCTTTTTGATTTCATCAACTAAGAAACACATGATGTTTTCTAAGACACAAGCGATGACATAGATAAAAAATGAGCATGCATAGAGAAAATCAAAAATCCTTGATAACTAGAACCGTCTCTATTGTTAAGACACTTTTATAAGTTGTAGATTAGATCGACCATTCTTGAGTTTCTATAGTTCCCATTAGAACCACCCTAGTCTCTCGAGTAGCATGATCCACCATCCCCCGATCTCTCCCTCTGCCACCACCACCTTGATATCCTTTAGATATCACCACTAGAATCACCGCCTTTGCCTCCACCACGATCTAGACTAGCTTTGATATTCTAGTTTATGCCCATTCTTAGGGTTTAGGTTTATTTTTTAATTTATTAAGTTACTTTTAATTTAGGTTTAGAATTTGGGGTTTAGGGTAAAGGTTTAGGGTTTAAGGTTTAGGGTTTAGGGTTAAGGGTTTAGAGTTTTTGGTTTAGAGTTTAAGGTTTTATGGTTTATGCTTTTGGGATTTGGTTTTTATGATTTAGGTTTAGTTTTAATATGTTTGGTTTTTGGGGTTAGTTTTAGTTTTAGGGTTTTTTAGGTTTTTTTTAGGGTTTTGAGTTTTTGGGTTTAGGGTTTAGGGTTAGCTTAAGGTTGGGTTGGTTTAGGGTTTGGGTTTATTTTTTATGCTTTTTTTTTAAGTCCAGTTTTTAGTTTGTTAGTTTAGTTTTTTAGGTTTAGGGTTTAGTTTTTTATTTTACCTTTAATTACTGCAAGTCACAATAGTCATGGTTTTAGGGTTAGTATTAAGGTTTAGGGTTTTGGGTTTTGGGTTTAGGATTTAGGTTTTATGGTTTAGGGTTTAGGTTTTTTTATTTAAATTATGTAAAATAGTAGGTTTAGGTTTATTTAGTTTATTTTATTTTTAATTTTTATCTAGGTTTATTTTTTTTATTTAATTTAGTATATTTATTTTAGATTTTTTTACTTTAATTTATTTTTAGGTTTATGTTTTTTTTTGTTTAGTTTTATTTTTATTTTATTTTTTAGGCTTAGGTTTTATTTTTTATTTTAGGTCTATTTTATCTTTTAGTTTATTTTAGGTTTTATTTTTATTTTATTTTTATTTATTATATTTTTTATTTGATTTTATTTTCAAGTTTAGCTTTAGGTTTTATTTTATTTTATTTTTACTGTATTTAGGTTTAGATTTTTTTAATTTATTTTATTTTTAAGTTTCATTTAGTTTAGGTTTAGGGTTTAGGGTTTTTGGGTTTTAGGGTCCAGGGTTTATGGTTAGGGTTTAGGGTTTAGTGTTTAGACATTAGGGTGTAGGGTTTTTAGGGTTTAGGGTTTAGAGTTAGGGTAAGGGTCTAGGGTTTAGGGTTTAAGATTGGGTTTGTGGGTTTAGGATTTTTCAGGTTTTATTATTATAGGTTTAGGATTAGGGTTTAGGGTTTAGGGTTTAGGGTTTAAAAAAAATAACCAAATTAGAGGTTCATTAATTTAGTTTATTTTTTTTATTTATTTTAATTTATTTTATTTTTTTTTTATGTTTTTTTTTATTTTTAGTTTAGTTTATTTATTTTAGATAAATTATTATTTTATTTATTTTTTTAGTTTAGTTTTGGTTTTCATTTATTTTATATTTTTTTTATTTGATTTCATTTCAAGTTTAGGTTTAGGTTTTATTTTATTTTATTTACCATAATTTTTAGGTTTCTTTATTTTTTTTTAGGTTTTATTTAGTTTATTTTAGGGTTTGGGGTTTAGGGTGGGTTAGTTTAGGTTTTATGGTTTAGGGTTTAGGTTTAGTGTGGTTAGGGTTTAGGGTTTGGTAGGGTATTTAGGTGTGGTGGTGGCCTGTGGAGGCAAGGAGTGCATGGGAAGATTTAGGGTAGTTTATGATTTTAGGGTTAAGAATTTAGGGAAGGGTTAGATTAGATAGTGTTTTTAAAAAAATAATACAGTTCACGCTAATTTAGTTTATTTAATTATTTCTTTAATTTTATTTAGGTTTTTATTTTTTAGTTTAGTTTATTTATTTTATTTTAAGTTTTATTTTGTTCATTTTTTTGGTTTAGTTTAGGTTTATGTTTTTGTTTAGTTTTAATTATTATTTATTATGTTTATTTTTTTTTAGTTTAGTTTAGTTTAGGTTTTATTTTTTTTAGATTTAGGTTTTAGGTTTATAGGTTTATTTTATTTATTTAGGTTTAAGTTTATTTTTAGTTTTTTTTTATTTTATTTAGTTTGGGGTTTAGGTTTATTTTATTTTAAGTTTATATTTAGGTTTTTCTTATTTTAGTTTAGTTTATTTTAGTTTAAGTTTAGGTTTATTTTATTTTATTTCTTTTATGTTTAGTTTTTTTTTTTAGTTTAGGGTTTAGGTTTTATTTTTTAATTATTTTTACGATTATTTTATAAGTTTATATTTTTATTTAGTTATTATTTTATTTTTATTTTATTTTTATTTTACATTTGGGTTTTATTTTATTTAAGTTTTTTATTTTTAGGTTTAATTATTTCTTAGTTTAGTATAGGTTTTCATTTATTTATTTTAGTTTAGTTTTTATTTTTATATTATAATATTTTTAGGTTTAAGTTTAGGTTTTAGTTTAGGTTTTTATTTTGTTTAATTATATCTTTTTTTTTCTTTATTTTATTTTATTTTAGGTTTAAGTAGTTTGGGGTTTAGGGTTTAGGTTGTATGTTTAGGTTTTGTGGTTTGTGGTTTTAGGTTTTAGGTTTTGGGATTTTAGGTTTAGGGTTTAGGGTTTAGGATTTTGGGTTTTAGGGTTTAGGGTTTACAGTTTGGTATTATTTATTAATTATTTATTTATTTTATTTAAGGTTTAGGGTTTATGGTTCAGGGTTTAGCATTTTTTTTATGGTTTGTGTGGTGTAGGTTTAGAGTTGTATTTTTACTTGGGTTTAGGGTTTAAGATTTAAGATTTAAGCTTTAGGGTTTAGTGTTTAAGGTTATTTTTTTGAAATTAAGTAAACTGGTAGGTTTAGTTTTATTTATTTTATTTTTGATTATTTTCTTTTTTATTTTTATTTTTTAATTTTTTAATTTTATTTAGTATAGTTTATTTATTTTAGGTTTATTTATTTTAGTTTAGGTTTTTTATTTTAGTTTATTTTTTGGTTTATAGTTCAATTTATGTTATTTTTTTTTTATTTATTTGTATTTTATTTTTTTTATTTTTTATTTAGGTTTGTTTATTTTAGGTTTATTTTTAGTTTATATTTTAATTTATGTTTAGGTTTATTTTTTTGTTTATTTTATTTTATTTAGTTTTATTTAGGTTTAGTTTTATTTTAAGTTTATTTTAGGTTTTATTTTTTAGTTTAGTTTATTAGTTAGGTTTAATTTATTTGTTTATTTTAGGATTAGGTTTTTTTTATTTTATTTTTTATTTTTATATGATTTTTTATTTAGTTATTATTTATTTTATCACGTTTATTTTATTTTTTTTATTTTATGTTTAGTTCTTATTTTATTTAGGTTTCTTATTTTAGGTTTATTTATTTTTTTAGTAGATTAAGTTTTTATTTTATTTTAGTTTAGTTTTATTTTATTTATTTTATTTTTTAGTCTTTGTTTAGTTTTGTTTTTATTTTATTTTATTTTATTTAGGTTTTTTTATTTTATTTTATAGTTTTTTTTAGTTTAGTTAATATTTTATGTTTTAGGGTGTAGGGTTTTTTAGTTGTTTATGATCTTTAAGTTTTAGGGTTTAGGTTGGGTTTTATTTAGTTTAGTTTGGTTTTATTTGGTTTGGGTTTGGTTTGGGTTTGGGTTTAGGGTCTTTTAGTGGCCCAGGGCCAGGGCCTCAGTTTAGGTGGAAGTATTGTAGCCCAGGAGTTTAGTTTGGTTATTTATAGTGGTCAGTGGCCCAGGTCAGTTTCATATGGCCCAGAGGGAGTAGTGAGGTTTAGGCTCAGATCAGTATAGGGTTAGAGTGGTTATGGTGCAGGCTCAGTTAGTTTAGGATCTTGGCCTGTGGCTCAGTTTAGGTTTTGGATCATATTTTATACATTTAAGAGTTTAGGTATGGTTATTTTGGTAGTTTAGGTGAGTTCTATCCCAGTTTGGTTTTGGGTTGGAGGGTTTAGGTTATAGGTTTAGTAAGGTTTAGGGTTATTTAGAAATTAAGTAAACCAGTTTTATATTATTTTTATTTTATTTATATTATTATTTTCTTTTATTTTATTTAGGTTTAATTTTATTTTATTTTTAGTTTATTTTATTTTTGGTTTATTTTATTTTAGTTTAGTTTTTATTTTTAGTTAATTTTTTATTTTTGGCTTTAGTTTTTAGGTTTTTTAATTTTTTTATTTTTTAGGTTTAGGTTTTATTTTAGTCATTTTTATTTTATTTTAAGTTTATTTTATTTTATTTTTAGTTTTATTTATTTTAGGTTTCTTATTTTAGGTTTATTTATTTTTTTAGTTTATGTGATCTTTTATTTTAGTTTAGTTTTATTTTATTTATTTATTTTTTAGGTTTAGCTTTAGGTTTAGGTTTAGGTTTTAGTTTTAGTTTTGGTTTTATTTTATTATTTTATTTAGGTTTAGGTTTTATTTTATTTTATTTTAGTTTTAGTTTCTTTTAGGTTTTTAGTTTAGGGTTATTTGGTTTAGGGTTTTATTTTATGGTTTTATTTTTAGATTGGTTATTTAGTTTGGTAGTTTATTTGGTTTTATTGTATGGTTAGGATTGGGTAGGGTAGGGTCAGTTTAGGCTTTAGGACAGGTTTAGGTAGAGGGTCAGGATTTAACATATTTTATTTTATTTTGATTTAGGTTTAAGATTTGGGTTTAGGATTTAGGTTAGCATTTAGAATTTATGTGGCTCATAGGATAGTTTGTGGTAGTGTAGGGTTTTTAGAGTTTAGGGCATAGGGTTTGGATGGTTTAGGGTTTAGGATTTAGGGTTTAATATTTTAAAATTAAGCAACCGAAGTTTAATTTAAGTATATTTAGTTTAATTTTATTTATTTTAATTTACTTTATTTTATTTATTTAGGTTTATCTTTTAGTTTAGGTTTAAAAAAAGGATTAGGGTTTTAGGTCTGTGGTGGTTTAGGGTGGCATAGGTTTGGGTTGTAGGGTTTAGTGGTTTAGGTTTTGTGGTTTTTTTTAAATTACAAAACTAGATTTAGGTTTATTTAGTATATTTAGCTTATTTTTTATTTATTTTTGTTTACATTATTTTTTATTTTTATTTATGTTTATTTGTTATTTTTTTTTAGTTTAGTTTATTTTTTTTGTTTAGGTTTTTTATTTTAGTTTATTTTTTTGGCTTAGGTTTTGGATTTGGTTTATTTTTTAGTTGAGTTTTTTTTTCTAGGTTTAGGTTTATCTTTTATTTTTAGTTTTAGGTTTAGGTTTTTATTTTAGATTTATTATTAGGTTTTCTTATTTAGTTTAGGATTAGGTTTATTTTTAGTTTATTATATTTTATTTAGTTTAAGTTTAAGTTTATGTTTAGTTTATTTTAGATTTAGGTTTAGGTTTTATTTATTTTTGTTTAGTTTATTTAAGTTTAAGTTTAGGTGTATTCTATTTTGTTTTAGGTTTAGGTTTTTATTTACTTTTAGGTTTTATTTTTAGGTTTACTATTTAGGTTTAAGTTTTCATTTTATTTTTTAATTATTTTATTTTAGGTTTAGTTTTTATTTTATTTTGGTTTTTTATTTTTTAGATTAGTTTAGGTTTTTATTTATTTTATTTTAGTTTAGTATTTCTTTTTTATTTTTTTAATTTTTAGGTTTAGGTTTAGGTTTAAATTTTAGTTATGTTTTTATTTTATTATAATTTTTATTTTATTTTATTTAAGATTTTTTATTTACTTTATTTTTAAGTTTTATGTTATTTAGGTTTAAGTTTTTTATTTTTTTAGGTTTAGGGTTTAGAGTGTATTTTGGTTTAGGGTTAGTTTGTGGTTTTAGTTTTTTTTATTTTGGGTTTGGTTTTGTGGTTTTTTTAGGGTTGGGATTTATTTTAGGGTTTTAGTTTTAGGGTTTAGGTTTAGGGTTTGTGGTTTAGGGTTTAGGTTTAGGGTTTAAGGCCTAGGTTTACATTTAATGTCTGTTTTAGTTTAGGGTTTTGGTTTTAGTTTCTTACTCAAGAGAACAAAGCCCGATTCCACATTTCTTTTTGTTTATTTAGTTTATTTTATTTATTTTAGTTTAATTTATTTTTTTATTTTATTTATGCTCATTTTTATTTTATTTAGATTAACTATATAAGTTTATTTATTTTAGTTTAGGTCTTATTTTAGTTTATTTTTAAGTTTAAATTTTGATTTAGTTTATTTTAAATTGAGTTTTATTTTAATTTGTTTTTAGTTTAAGTTTATTTTATTTTAGGTTTAGGTTTAGTTTTTAGTTTATTTATTTGGCTTTTTAGGTTTATTTTTGTGTTATTTTTAGTTTAGGTTTATGCTTATTTTTAGTTTATTTTATTTTATTTAGTTTAGGGTTTAGGTTTAGTTTATTTTGGGTTTAGGTTTAAGTTTAAGTTTTATTTATTTTAGTTTAGGTTTATTTTAATTTGTTTAGTTTATTTTTATTTTAAATTTAGGGTTTAGGTTTTATTTTTTATTTATTTTTATACTTTAATTTAGGTTTATTTTAGTTTTATTTTATGTTTGTTTTATTTTATTTAGCTTTTATTTATGTTTATCTTATTTTATTTAGTTTAGGTTTTATTTATTTTAGTTTATTCCATTAGTTTATTTTTATTTTCTTTTCAGGTTTAGGTTTATGTTTTAATTTAGGTTAGGGTTTAAGATTTAGGATCTTGGGGGTTTTATTTAGGGTTTTGGGTTTAAGGGTTAGTGCAAGTCTGGTTTTTTTATCTTTAGCTTTGTGGGCTTTAGGGTTTTAGGGTTTTAGTCATAGGGTAGGGAGGATCTGGGTTTGATTTAAGGTGGTGGCTCAGGTTAGAGGTTGTGTTTAGGACTGGTTTTTAGGGTTTAGGTAGGGCTCAGTGGTGTGGTTTGGTTTTGGTTTAAGGAGGGTTTGTGGAGAGGGTATGGTAGGGTTTTAGGGTTTAGATGTGAATTGTGGTAGGTTTGATAGGGCTCAGGGTAAGGAGTAGTCAAGTGAGTGGTTTAGGTGGTTTAGGGTTTGTTTATTTTATTTTTTTTTAAAATTATGAAAAAGTTTAGGTTTGTTTAGTTTATTTAATTTTTTAATTAGGTTTATTTTTGTTTTTATTTTCTTTAGTTTATTTATTTTAGGTTTATTTATTTTAGTTTAGGTTTTATATTTTAGCTTATTTTTTAGGTTTAGGTTTAGGTTTAATTTTTAGTTTAGTTTTATTTTTATTTTATTTTTTAGTGAGCATTCTAATCTATCCCATGGTTGGGCTTTATAATTTTGAAGTTGAGGAGATTTATATGTTTTTATTTGAAAAATAATTAGATTAATAGGGCTTATAATCCATGAATACAAGGTTGTGGGAATGCCTAAGAGGTGAAGATTTATGCTTGTAGCGCGAAGGAAATAGCTACCTCGAATCCAAAATCTAGTGAGCTTTAGTACGAGCTAAAGCATGACCTAAATCTAAGTGACAGGTGGACATAAGGGTTTACCTCCACAAGAGAGAATAAATTGTCTGACTTCTAGACTTATAACCGCTAGTGTAGCTGCCAGCTAACTCCTCCTATGATTTTAAAACTTTGTAGTCCAGTCTTATGAATTAAGAGATATCAAGGGTAGTTATTTAATTAGAATGGGACTAAAGTGCTAAACACACTTCCTAAGAGACTAGAGCATGAGTGGTATAAGCATATGACTTAATCTATAGACGCAAAGTCTTTTCAAATTTTATTTCATTTTAGACATTATTATTTGATTTTAGGATTTCTTATGCCTAAATGCATGAAGAAATAAGTTATGGGTCAAATTAGCTAGAAGAAGGTGTTCTTCACCACAAGGGATGCCCTCATAGGTCAAGCATTCCTTTATCGTGTAAGGATGGAAATCCTTCATGTTCAAGAGAAAGAATATGCATGATTGAAACATACAACCATATAGTATAAGGGGTTGCTAAATCTTTTAATGATGTTATTTATGTCTTAGTTTTTAATGAGGTTTTGAGTTAGTTGGGTAGAAAAGTTATTTTTATCCTGAGAGCATAATAATATCCAAGCCATACATTAAAGTATCAATCATTTAAGAAACTATGAAAATCTAAGTCATCTTAATGCATAATGCAAAAATATCATCAAACAATTATATAAACTATCATAAAAGAATAAAAGGCTGGTGCGGTCCAGTACCACCATACCACCCAAAGAGAGAAAAGATGGGTAGCCGAGCTCTTTCCTTATACAACCTGGAATATGAAAGAATAATTATAATTGTATTAAATGCTATGGGAGTCTTCTTTCTTCATATCTCCATTTCTGATTTGGTTCCTTCTTTGATTTGGATGGTGCTTACTTCAAACGCATCACAGGGCACCCTAGGATAAAGCCTTCTGGCAACTGCACATCCTAATCCACCATAGCACTAATCCTAAATCCTATTGAAAAAATTACATTTATGTCGAAAAGTAAATCTAACTACACTTGCAAAATAGTGGTTAGCTAAATATACATATAATCCTAAGCAGTTGTATTTATAATTCTGACTTAGCACCTGTCCTAACTTGGATTATGCTTAAATATTTAAGCAACCTGCAAAAAGAGCATTAACATTTATTTTTAAGCATCCCTTAAGTTTAATCCCTTGCAAAAAAATATGATTAAGCTAATATTGGCCTATCATCTAGTCTACGAAGCATACACCCTAACATTTAATCTAAAATTATACCTCATAAAAAAATATACATCACATCATACATCATCCTAACTTAGAGCTAGAAGTGGTGACTTAATTCTAATGTGTGTATTAAGGCTTGTGTGGTAAGTCTTGTTAGGCATTAGTGTTGTATTTTCTAAATGTATAAGGATTCAATTTAACGTGAAAGGTTGATTTCACTTGAAGTAGTTTAATTGATTTGAGAATTTCAATTTGTGTTTTCTTTTGTTTGATTTGATTACACTTAGCAACTAAGTGTTATAAAGAGAAGAAAAGAGGATTTCCCTCTTTCATCCCTACCTTAAGTGACTTTCTAAAGTTTATTAATTTGATTTAGTTCTCTTCAGTGAATGGCTTATTAAATGATTTAATTAATCCTATGTTTAGGTTCACCTTAAATAATCCTATTCAAAATGAAAGGCATTTTCAGATTAATTTAATTCAATTACACATATATGACATATATTAAATCATTCCATCACATTTAACATGCATATGATTTAATCCAAAGTGTATCTATACATGCAACATATTTTAGCACACTTAAATGACAAATGTATGTGTATGTTTAGAATTGATCTTTTATTTGATTGAATTATTTAAACATATCTATTTAAAACTTTATCCAATTTCTTATACAGAAAGGATATAAGAATGAAATTAAATAAGCATGTGTTGTTGTTAAACCAGGGAAGTGAGGTAAGCAAATGACCTCCTTGGAGCTAGCTAAAGCCTTATATTCTTAGGATGTCCAGACTTTATATCCATTTGCTTTCAAACATATGTAAATTTGTATACATGAACATAAGAAGTAAGCTCCAAAACATATGGATAATTAATTCAACCACTTAGTCAATTATGAATGCATGCCATTTTTATGTAAAATGGGATTTTCATTCACTAATCACATATACATATACATGTACAAAGATATAGGCAAGTACGCATCATTGTTAAACCAGGGAAGTAAGATAATCAAATGTCCTCCTTGGAGCTAACTAAAGCCTTGTATTCTCGGGATGTCCAGACTATATACTTGGTTTCTTGGACAAACATGTATGTATACATAAATGAGGAAAATAAAACTATGGAAAGATTGTATATTTTTTTGATTGAATCATTTATATATATGAATTAAAGCTCTATCCAAATTTTAATGTTGAAATACATAAGAATAAAATCAAATGGGTTGCCATTAAAACCTGAAGCGAGGTAATCAAGTGACTTCCTTGGGGCTAGCTAGCCTTGTGTTCCAGGGATGTCCATACTATACCCATTACCATTCAATCTTATATAAATCAACACATGAATAGAGGAAAGAGAGATCAATATTCATACACTTAAGATATAAGCACATGCATTTCTTATGTATTTATAACTAGCATCATAACACATATTATAATTTATTTATAAGCTTTTGAAAAGTATATTTGGATTTAATAGTGGTAAAAGCCATGCATATATTAAATTCAATCAACACATAAAGGAAATCCATTATCTTTTTCTTGATTTTAAAAAGATTGATGCATGAATTCAAATGAGATACCAAATTTAGCTTGATTGGAAAGAGTACAACTAAATATAAACATGTGATTCATTCAACCAAACTATTCTATGGGACAATCAAATCAAATAAGATTATTTAAAGCAAACTAAAGCTTCCTTATTAATTAAGTTTTGGATTTGATTTGATATAAAATGAAGAACAGAAATCAACACTTGTTGTTTTAAACCCATTCCCACATTATGATTTGATTTAATTTAAGCAAATGTAATTAAGATGATTTAATGGGTTAATTAAGTTGAACCCTTAATTAGATGAATTAATTACTTACCTTAAAGTAATTAACTAAATAATTATGAGCCAATATGATATACATGGAAAATAAACTTGCAATGATCCTAGGAAATAAAATGGGCCTAATGCAATTGGCTCATGATTAATAGTTATTTAGATTAAGGGACTTAATTAATTACTCTTATGGTTTTCCCACACATATGGACTAACCATAATTTCAATAATCTCCTTTAGGTTATTAAACACCTAAAGATGTACACAATGATTCAATTAATTAAGGTCTCATGTGATTATAGTTTCAATTTAATTAAGTTATTTAATTAATTAGTTAAATTTAAATTAATTTTAATTTAAAAAAATGTGAAATGAACTTAAGGAAAGGGGTCCTAACCATATTCCTTAGTTCACTTACTATTGAATAATGATTAATAAACTTAATTAACCAATTTATTACTGCTCATTGAATTAATTAATCATTAATTAACTTAAAAGAGTAGTTAAGGTTTAATTAGTCAAATTTTCTAATTAAGTGAGCAATAAATCCTAAGAAAATTATGAGAGATAGAGGACATCCCATTAAATTAACCCACAAAATTTCAGATTAATTGCTCAAGTAATTAAGAAATAATTAAACTAATTAATTTTGTAATTAAACCTTAAGTACCATTCAAAATTTTCTAACATCATTTTTAATTAATTCTCTTATGAAATAACTTTATAATGAGTATTTATTTGCATTTGTTTAGTTTATGTATGATTTTTTATGATTTTTAGAAGTTTCAGACATTAAAATAATTAATTAAGCCAAATTAAAGCCTAATCTTATTGACGCCACGTGAAAAATGGGAATGGCATTTTTTGATCAAGGAATGAGCTTGGGAGCTTATGAAATGGCACTAGCAGCTCATCTTGGGTAGCTATGGCTATGAGGAATTGTTTGTATGTGTGTTTGAAAAAAATGGTGTATACCTGCTCATTTTAATCGATTTGGATTTGCTTCTCGGGCCCGCCATCTTAGGGAGTCATGGGTGGCAGGGAGAAGGTGAGTTGGCTTGGCTTGGTTGGTTGAAAGTGTGGAGGTGGCTGCTAAGGAGGAATCATGGATGTCCTATGGGTTTTGAATGCTACAATGGGGAGGGTGAGGTGATTTCACCTCCCATGGCCATGGCTAACCCAACCACCCCTTGGGTCAAATTAGGTAGTGTCCTTAGTGCCTAGCTGGACCATTGGGAGAGTACCAATGGCCAAAGAATGGAAATGAGCACTAACATGGGTGATTTGTCTCATATGATGCCATTGACCCAAGGGTAGAATGATCATTTGGAATTGGTTTGCCCAAATTTCAAGTCAATTGGAGTGGATTTGGTTAGGTTTGGCTCAATTTGACTCATTTAGGTCAAATTGGGTTAGGTTTGGCCAAGTTGACCAATTGGTCAAATTGGGTCAAATCAAGAGTTTGGTCAAGTTCATATGATCATTTGGCATGTTTTGGTTCAATTGCTTTGGTTTAGTTTGGCTTAGATTTGCTTTTGGCTCATTATAATTCATTTGGGTCAAATAGGTTAAGTTGACCAAATTGGTCAAATTGGCTTGCGTTGGGTGTTGGTTTGGGTTTAGTTGATCATTTGAAACTGATTGTAGGCTTTTGTTTCAATTAATTTGGATTTGGTTTTGATTTAGGCCAAATCAAACGCTTAGGTCAATTTGGGCGAAGTAGGTCAATTGGGTTTAATTGGGTCCAATCATGGCTTTAGTCAAGTTCAACAATCAATTTGGAATGAATTTGAGACATTGGTTGCAATCAATTTGGTTTATATTTTTATTTGACCCAATTTAGTTTTTTAGGTCAATTTAAGTCAACTTGGGTCAAGTTGGGTTTGGTTTGACTCAATTCAAGGTCAAGAAATATTCAAATAATGATTTTGAATTGGTATGAATCATTGGTTTTAGGGGATTTGGCTTAGGTTGCAATTTGGCTAGTTTGGGTTCATATGCGTTAAGGGGTTGACTTGGTCAAATGACCAAGTTGGCTTCTTTTGACCCAATTTGTGATAATTGATCAACCAAGTGTGATATATAATTATGATGGGAGGTTTTGATTTGCTTGGTTCAATTCAATTTGGGTAGCATTAGAACTTGGCTCAAATAGGTCAAATTGGCCACTTTGGGTCAAGTGGACCAATTGGGTTTAGTTAGCTTGATTTTGGATTGAGTTTGATTTAGTTGAGTTTATATATGGATTTGGGATTGATATATAAATTCAATTGCAATTGGCTTGGGTTCAAATGGGTTTTGGTTCATTTGAACATTTTAAGTCAAAAGGGTTAAGTTGGGTTTGACTTGGGTTGATTTTGGTTTGGCTTGATGATTTTATATTTCATTTATATTTGTGAATATTATTGAAGGTATGATTGATTCATGAGAAAATCAATTGAATTTGGGTTTTGGAATGAAGGAATTTGGCTAAGTCCATGGAGTTTGGTCATGTGGCTTAGGTTTGGATTTTGATTTGGTTTGATTTAGTTTTGATGATTTAAATGTATATTTTATTTAAATTTGTGAAGATGATTGAAAATATGATTGACTTGGATTAAGATTTGGCTAAGTCCATGGGATAGGTCATACGCCTTAGGAGGGGTTTTAATTTAATTTGATCTAGTTTTGATCATCTAAATGTAAATTTGATTTATATTTAGGAAGATGATTGAAGAAATAAATTGATTATAGGAAAATCAATTGATTTAGATTAAGATTTGGCTAAGTCCATGGATAGGTCATATGGCTTAGGAAGGGTTTTAAGTTTGGATTTGATCATGGGCTTCAATCATTTGGTTTTGGAATTTGGGTTTGGATTTGGATTTGAATTCAATGTTTAAATTGAACTTGAGGTTTGGTTTAAGAAGGTGAACATGGATTGGATTTGGGTTGTAGGGTAGGTGGATTATCTTGATCCCTAAGGCATAACCTAATACTATGGTTAACCCTTCTAAGTCATTAAGATTAGGTTAAGTGTTTACCTAATTGTTAAAAGTGTCTTATGACTATGCAATTCTTAGTGTCTAGAATACTCCTAAGTCTAAGATGAGAATATTAAATCTGCGCTCCAAAAGTGGGTCAACAGGTCTTAGGCTCCATAGTGTTGCCCTTGGAGATAGATGATTGGAAGACTGAATCTAAGTTTCACATTATAGACTTGGATACATCTTTCAATGCTTCGTTTGGGAGACCATGGATACATGAGAACAACATAGTTTTGTCCTCTCTACATCAGTGTATGAAGTTAATGAGAGGTGGGATCATCCATTGTGCCAAAGGTGATCTCAAGCCATTTACAGTTCACGAGGTAAGCATATATGAGGATGAGACTTACTACCTCCCTCAAAATCAACAAGTCTATTCTCGCAAACTTTGCTAAAGTTTAAAAATAAACAAAAAATAAAAACAAAAAGAAAAGAAAGAGAAAAAGAAAAATAAAAGAAAAGAGAGAATGAAAATGAAAATTAAAGGGGGTGAAAATAGACTTTGAGGAGGAGTGGTGCCTAGCATTAGATTTCACTCATAGTTCGTTATTTCATTTGAACATATAGGTAAGATGACCTAACCTCCACTAGGCAGAGGAAGAGGCTAGTTCAGAGGCAATCCCAAGGGTGGAAAACCTCTTTATTGGCCACCCAATAGAAGATATGTCCCAGCTACCAGGAGTACACCTACTATCCATATATACTTAAAATCTAGTTATTAGGATGAGTTTTATATGGTTAGCACACCAACAAGCTCTTCTCAATAATAGATTCCCATGAGGTGACACTTGAGCTAGATAGCAATGAAGAACGGGCTCCAAAATAAAGCATAAGTGTATCCAAGTCTATTTTCGAAATAATTAGACATCGATTGGGAACCTTAGCTTTAACCTCACTTTTTCCTCAAAAAGCTGAGGGTTTGGTAGTTTAGGAATCCCCTAAGTCATCCACAGGTGTGAAGACTTAGAGGTTCTTTCTGGGAGCATCATCCTTAAGTCAAGAAGTTGATGTAGAACTTGAGGATGATTCATATAAAGAATTAATACAATTACCTTTTGATTAGTGCTTGCCTTGTGTTCATAATTTAGCAAAGAAAGGGTTAATCACACATATTTGGTTAAAGCACAAGTCATACTACTTCGAAAGAATATGGAAGAACAAAAGAAAAAAGCTCTCAATCAAGACCAGGACTAGGATTCAGTCTAGTGGGTCCAATCAATGATGATAATTACTACTTAGTCATTACCAATCATTTAGAATCTGATAGGTTCTTTTCAAATCACCTTAACTCATATGAGGAGTCAGGCTTAGATATGATCTAGATGATTTTGAAGTCAAAGATGCACCACCGAGTTCAAAGAAGTGATCAAGTCAACAATCGACAAGCTCAAGAAATTCAACTTAGGAATTGAAGAAGATCCAGGCCTGATATACATCAGTTCTTTGTTGAATGAAATTGAAACTAATGACTTAGTTAGGCTATTGACTGAATTTAAGGACTTCTTTGCATGGAGTTATGAATAGATGCCTGGATTGGCTCCTGATGTAGTGGTCCATAAGCTAGTAATAGAGCCTACTGCCAACCTTACCAAGCATGCTCCTAGACGCACGTGATTAGACATATAACAACATGATATTTATGAAGTCAAGAAATTGATCAATATTGGCTTCATCCAAGAAGAAAAATACCCTACCTAGTTAGCCAGCATTGTCCCAATTAAAAAGAATAATGACCAAATTCACATATGCGTTGATTTTAGAGATTTAAATAAGACATGTCCAAAAGATGAATTTTCATTACCAATCTCAGAGCTGATGGTGAACATCTCCTAATCTCATGTAGTCTTCTCTTTCATGGATGGCTCATCTAGATATAACCAAATAAAGATGGACCCTAAAGATGAAAGAAATATTGCTTTTAGAACCTCGATCGAAATCTATTGCTATAAGGTCATGCCTTTCAGCCTTAAGAATGACGGTGCTTTATACTAGTAGGCTATGACTCGAATCTTCGATGAACTCATTCATCATCAAGTTGAGTGCTATATCGATGATTTTATGGTCAAAAGTAGAGAAAAGGAAGACCATATCTTTGTCTTGAGAGTAGATTTCGAATAGTTAAGACAATTTTAACCTCAAAATGAACCCCTAAAGTGTGCATTCGAGTAGCTTCGGAAATTCCTTGGGTTTGTCCGACATCAAGGGAATCAAATCTGAAGAAGATCAAGGTGATATTAAAAATGTCACCGCAAAAAGTTTAAATCAACTCATATCATTCTAAAGGCAGTTGGCATATCTAAGATGCTTTATATCCAACTTATCGGGAAGATATCAACCATTCTCAGCACTTTCCAAAAAGGATGCCAAGTTCAAGTGGGATGATCAATGTGAGCATGCCTTCCAAGACATCAAGCATTACCTAATGATGCCACGTGTTCTAACAGCCCCTATCTCAAGCAAGCTGCTTATACTTTACACTGTTGTGTTAGGTGACTACCTTGGTGCTTTGTTGGCCAAAGGCAATGATGAAGGGAAGGAAAATGCACTATACTACCTCAGTTGTCATCTAATCCCTGCTGAGGCTAATTATCCACCCATTAAGAAGCTTTGCCTAGCTTTAATCTTGATATCCCAAAAGCTACAGCACTACATGCTTCCTTATAAGGTGAACTTAATCTCTATGATAAATCAAATACTGTATCTCATGACACAGCCTACACTATCCAAATGGTTGGCACGACGGTCCATGATCCTCTGGTAGTTTGACATTACCTTCATACCGTGCATTGATAGGACAAGCACTAGTGAATTTCTTAGCAACACACCCACTTCCTGCTGACTCTTCGCTTAATGATGATCTCTCTAATAAACAAATCATGAACTTAGTAGACACTAGCATTCACCGCTGTGAGATGTACTTTGATGGTGTGGCTTCCTCTCAAAAAGAGGAGAAGAACCACAATCTATTATTCCAAGAAAGGCAAGCATAGGAATAGTTCTCTTAACTCTGAACTACGATGTGATGAGATTCTCATATCATCTTTCTAATCCTTGCACCAACAATGAAGTAGAATATGAGGCTTTGATTGCTTGTCTACAGTTAGCCATTACTCTATGCATCCAGAACATCAACATCTTTAGGGATTCTCAACTAGTTCTTAACCAAATCGCTTGGTCCTATAAGGTTATAAATCCCAAGCTCCATCATTATCACAAGTACACCATGGACTTGTTGGCCTAAACTCTAGAGGTTACCATTTTTAATATTCCTTGACAGAGAACACCATAGCATATGCTTTAGCCAAGCTTGCCAAGGAGTAAACATGTCCGGAGGATGAGTCCATATCAATAAAGGTCCAAAATAGATAAGTCTTATCTCTTATTGATATTGAACTCAACAAAAGTACTCTCTTGAAGGGGAGGTTGTCATTGCCAAGAAGGACGAGGAGTTAGATTGGAGAAAACCATTCATGGATTACCTAAATAAAGGTAAACTACCTCAAGAGAAGTCTTAAGCCCATAAAATGAAGCAGCGAGCACTTTTCTATGCTCTTGTTGATGGTGTCCTCGTAAGATTGTGACTGAGGTACACTCATGGTTATGTGGAGCTAACCAATCCGGTCCAAAGGTAAAAGCCAAGATCAAGAGACTAGGATACTACTAACCATCGATGATCAAAGATTGCATGGATATGGCTAGGTGATGCCACCAATGTCAAATACACTATGTGGTCATACACTAACCACCCAACATTCTACATCCTACATTGGCCTTATGGCCATTTAAGTTTTGGGATACTGACATAGTGGGTCTGATTGATCCTCATTTTTCAAGGGTCATCAATTCATCTTATCTGCTATTGACTACTTTTCCAAATGGTTGAAGGTGATTCCACTCAAAGAAGTCACAGCTCAGGATGTGCTCCAATTTTTTAGGAACCATATCATATATAGGTTCAGAGTGCCTCGATAAATTATATCTAATAGTGGTACTGTATTCAAGAGCACTGAGATTAATAACTTTTCCCAAAAACATACTATTGATTGGAGATATTCTACCATCGACTACCTTAGGGAAAATGGCTTAGCAGAAGCCTTTAACAAAACTATCATCAAATACTGAAGAAGACACTCGAGAATAATAATCGACAGTGGCATGAACAGTTAGATGAAGCCTTGTGGGCCTACTACACAACATATAGAACTCCAACTAAGTCTACTCCTTTCTCCATAATGTATGGGTCTGAAGCTATTCTACCATTAGGAGTTTAACTCTCATCACTAAGGATAGCTGTGGGTAGAAAAATCATAATAGAACAGAACGCTAAGTTACGGTTAGAAGAGCTCGAATGTTTGTAGGAGAGACGCCTACGGGCATGCCAAACCATTGAGTTATACAGAGCTAAAATGATTCACGCTCAAAACAAGTTAGTCCGTCCTTGAGCTTTTCAAGTAGGAGAGCTTATTATAGTTATAAGGAGACCGATTATTGCACATCATAAGATGGGATGCAAGTTTGAACCCACTTGAGAAGGCCCTTTTATCGTAGAGAAGACCTACCTAGGAGCATCTTATCAGCTTAGTAATCATAAGGGTTAGATCCCAATACTTCCAATCAGCAGGTTCTACTTAAAGAAATATTATAAATCATGTTTGAAAATAATTATCATCAATGAAAATTCCATTTTGAATTCAATCTCTTACACCTTGAAATCATTCTTGTTTGCAAATCAGCCATGATGTGTTTAGGATAGGTGTAAGGAACTTGAGTGGCATCCTATCTTTCATCGACATAACATAAACACAAACTACACACAAACATATAAAATAAACACATATCTTTTATACTCAGGCTACTCTGACTTGAGATAATGCCATCAACAATACTCACTCAGTAGCTACTCTTGGTCGAGCTGACGTGCCACCCTGCTAGTGTGTCACCTAAGTGGTATTCTTGCTTTGGAGGATGTAAGTCTGCTATGCTTTTCTTTCTCACTTGGCCACTGCACCCCGATGAGCACCTTGTAAGTTTGGTAAACCTTACTGCATGGCTAATAAGCTACCTCATGTGGCTTCATTTAAGTGGATATTAGTTTGCTATGCTTTATTCATGGATTAGCCTTCGTGCACTAACTAGGTCGAGTATATTTGAGGTTTAGGATAAGTCCCCTAGTGGCTCCTAGCTTAGATAGCATCTATCCCATCGATGATAGACTATCCCGATGATCAGCTCCACTTGGAAAGTTGTAAGCCTACACACTTTCTTTCTAGATTGATCATTGCACACCAACAGGCACCTTAGGTTGGTTGGTTCTCACTATGCTGATGGATACACCACTCATGTTGACAGATACACCTTAGGTTGGTTAGTTCTCACACCCGGATACACGCTTATGGATTGTAACGCTACACTTTCCTCTTGAGTTGGCTACTATACACCTATAACTTTCTTTTCTAGGGCTCAGGGTAACGTCCCTAGCAGGACCTCCCCTGTGGGCACTATATATGGATCACGTCCTTTGCAACCACATTTAGACACTACCTAGGTTACTATCAGTTGGAGTTCCTCTTTTAAGTATCCACCCGTGGTTGGAGAATCCATCTTGGATGTGTAGATTCTCCCTTGTGTAGTAAAGTTGAGATAGGTCAAAGCTAACATAGCCTTCTTAGTGTGGTCCCTCAGACAAGGTCCACACAAACATATAAACAAAATATGTATTCACTTGTGGATTAGAGGACACCCTTAGCATTACCTTTTCTAGCATCCTATCTTTAGGCGTGTCGCAAAACTCCCAATAGGAATTAAACTACTCTTGAGTTGATATAAGTCCCCACATTCACTCAGGTTACTAAGTCGGTTCCATTTGTTGTGCTACCAAGTCAGATTTGTTCCCTGCTTTAAAAAATGTAAGTATGCTATGCCTCCTTCCAAGCATAGTTGTTGCACACTGAAAGGCAACCCCATAGGTTGGCTAGCTCTACCCCATAGCCAGTAGGCTATCCCTTTGGATTTGTAAATCTGAGATAGGATAAGTCTGATATAGCCCCTTCTTAGTGGGTCCATCACACACTAACATGGTCAACAAATTAAATCTATCAAATTTGATCGGTCTCACATCTCCAATGGATATGCCCTTAAATTGAAATGAAACTAAACTAAATAAACTATATCAAATCACATGAAATTAAGATAAAATTAATCCTGACTACTTTTGAGTTGACATAAGTCCCCAATTACATTCACTCAGTAGTCGCCCTTGGTTAGGTTTGATTTATTGTGCATCCAACAGGTCACCGTAGTGGTTGTTTCTTGCTTTGGAAGATCTAAGTCTGCTATGCCATCTTCCTAGCACAGCCGTTGCACATTGAAAGGCAACCTCTTCGGTTAGCTAGCTCTACCCTGCAACTAGTAGACTATCCTTTTGGATTTGTAAACCTGAGGTATGTCAAGGCTGATATAGACCCTTCTTAGTGGGTTCATCGTACACCGACATGGTCCATACATTAACTCAGATTAAATTAAACGTAATCTAATTTTTCCCAATGGAGTTAAATCACACCCTTCTCCTTAATGGAGGCCTAAATCATATTTAAATAAGTCAATCATAAAAATAAAATTTAAAACTAACCTCCCTAGTGGAGCCAAATTAAACAAACTCCCCCAATAGAGTCTAAATCAAAAAAATCCAACCAAACTCTGATTTATAATGGATACATCCCTAAACAAATCTATGAATTCAAGCTCAAATCCCAATCCCTAGTGAATAGCCATAACCTTCTTCCCTAGTGGAAGGTTCATATACTCAATCCCCAGGGGACTCAAGCCCATATCTCTAACAGATATGCTGCCACATCAATTAAAATAAAACAAATTAAATTCAATTCGATCTTAATCCTTGGTGGATTATAGATTCTTATTCAAAGCGGAAGTTCTTTCCACAAATCATATAATCAAATCAAATTCAAAACTTATCCCCAATAGATTTTCTTCTTCTATGCCCTCGATATAGACCCCTCACATGTCATGTCCAATGCATGTGTGATCCCCTAGCAGATCTCCCTCCATGTCCTTGACATGGAATTCTCATCAAATCTTATTTTTTCTCTTATGCACACCTTTAATACTTCAACCAAAAGCCTAACAATGTATTCATTCAAATTACATCATCTTAACATTGTAATCAACATTTTTATGATTTGTGATGGTGCAAGCTCAATCTAACTATACAATATCATGCTAAACAAATTATAGTTTGAATTAACACACTATATTATATTATAATATATAATGCTATATTACAATTTATTATAATATAATATATTCTCTAACATTACTCCTCATTAGAATCACTTAAAAGGAACAAATTATAAACTTTTTTCAAAATATAAATAATGTTCATTTTGGATGTAAAATTGTTATTTATTTATTAGAAATGGTACAAAATAGCATAATTTTGGTGTTGCTTCCTCGTGTGTGCCATGATTTTGGCCAAATTCTTCCATCTCAACCTTCAAATTAACATTTTTGTGAGTTTTGACCTAATGTATTATAACAAAAGTAAAACATACTAAAATGTACAATAACATTTAGTAACACACAACCACATTCATATATATGTGAAGTTATATTGCTATGTACATTATATTTTAATATGCTTTCATATAATATATTATCTTACATTACATCCTAAAATGATTCACTTCAAGCAAAATATTTATAAAATTTGGTTGAAAAATGAACATTTATTTTTGATGCAAAATTCCATTCTTTTGATTAAATGAAATGCCATAGCAGACGCCCAATGATGTTCCCTAAATCTTACCTTCAATTTGGCCAAACCCCATCATCTCACCTTATAAATCAGTATTTTGAATTACACCAGTACAAACTCTACTACATCATACAATAACAAACTAAAATATGCTAAACAACAAGTAGTAATACACAATAGTATGCTATAATGCATGATGCTACATTATGTTATGGAATCCTATATTATAATACACTATAACATATTATAATACATTACATATCACATCATGAGGATTTCTTAAGATAAAAAATGATAAATCTAGTCTAAACAATAAAAAACTATATATTTTAATCATATCACTTACATATTTTAAATTGAAATAATACATTATGATGCCATACTCTACCTATTATGAATTTGTCCAAAATCCACCATTTCAAGGCCTAAATCAACATTTTTTTAATTCATGCTAGTGTAGGCTTGTCTACATGATTGTAAAATACAAAAAGTATTTAAAATGCACTGAAAAATATATTATGATATATGATACTAAACTATGCTACAACATATAATATTTATTTTGAACATAAAATCTTACGTTTTAGACTACAAGTGGCGTAGCACATCTTTGGTACTACAACCTAATTCCCACTTTGAACTAAGCAAATTTCATCATCTGATCTATTAAATCAATATTTTTATGATTTATATTATTATAGACTATAGGGCACAATACCATAATATACTAAAACATTTCAAAACATATAACATCCAAAAACACATCACTGTATGCACAAATATATGATGCTACATGATACTATAATAAATGGTATTATAATATGATTTAGGGTTAGGGTTTAAGGTATTCTAATCTCTAATAGTCAAGGGAAAGTCTCTTGAAGACATTTTCTTTAGCTACCATAACTATGTTAGGATTAGGTCATCTTTTAGTTCTACTCCTAATGACATCTTTTTTCAAGGTTTTGCAATTAGGGTTTAGGGTTAGGGATTAGGGTTAGTTTAGGGTTTAGTGTTTATATAGGGTTTAGGGTTTAGGGTTAGTTTAGTGCTTAGGTTTTAGGGTTTAAGGTTGTAGGTTTTAGGGTTTAGGGTATAGAATTTTATGGTTTATGGTTTAGGGTTTAGAATTTATGGTTTAGGGTTTTAAGTTTAAGGTTTAGGGTTTAGAGTTTAGAGTTTAGGGTTTAACATTTTGGGTTTAGTGTTTAGGGTTTAGTGTTTAGGGTTTAGGGATCGTAGGGTTTAGGGTTTTGGGTTAAGGGTTTAGGATAGGAATTAGGTTTAGGGTTCAAGTTTTAGTTTAGGGTTTAGGATTTAGGGTTTAAGCTTTTTTTTTAATAGAGAACAAATTTAGTTTCAACATTTCTTCTTTTTAATTTCATCAACCAAGTGTCACCCCAAGTTTTCTAAGACATAAGAGACGAGATAGATAAAAAATGAGCACCCATAGAGCAAATTAAAAACCTTGCATAAGTAGAACCATCTCTACTGTAAAGACATAGTTCAATAAGAAGCAGATCAGATCAGTTGTTCCTCAGTTTATCCAGTTCCCATCAGAACCACCCCAGCCTCTCGAGTAGCGGGATCCGCCATCATATCCCCAATCTCTCCCTCTGCCACAACCATGGATGTAACCCACATCGCTCCTCCCCCATCCATAATTACCACTACTCTGACCACCACCTCCATATCCACCAGCACCTCTAGATCCCCCACCACCACTATAATAACTGCTACCTCTGCCTTCTCCTCCACTGCTAGATTTAGACTGAGCGTAGTTGACAGTGATGTTACTACCGTCAAGGTTCTGCCCATTCTTATGATTTAGGGTTAGTTTAGGGTTTACGGTTTAGGGTTACTTTAAGGTTTAGGATTTACAGTTATAAGTTTTAGGGCTTAGAGTTTAGGGTTTAGGGTTTAGGCTTTCAAGGTTTAGGGTTTAGGGTTTAGGGTTAGTTTTAGTGTTTAGGGTTTAGGGTTTTTGTTAATTTAAATTAAATAAATCGGTAGGTTTAGGTTTATTTAGTTAATTTAGTTTAGTTTTTATTTATTTGAGTTTATTTTATTTAGGTTTATTTTTATTTTTATTTAATTTAGTTTATTTATTTTATGTTTATTTATTTTAGTTTATGTTTTTATAGTATATTTTTTAGGTTTAGGTTTATTTTTTAGTTGAGTTTAATTTTTATTTAGTTGAGTTTATTTTATTTAGGTTTATTTTTATTTTTATTTAATTTAGTTTATTTATTTTATGTTTATTTATTTTAGTTTATGTTTTTTTAGTATATTTTTTAGGTTTAGGTTTATTTTTTGGTTGAGTTTAATTTTTATTTTCTTTTTTAGGTTTAGGTTTTATTTTTTATTTTTAGGTTTAGGTTTTAGGTTTTTATTATAGGTTTATTTTTATGGTTTTAATTTTTAGCTTAGATTTAGGTTTAATTTTAGTTTATTTTATTTTATTTAGTTAAGGTTTAAGCTTAGGTTTAGGTTTTATTTAATTTAGTTTGGTTTATTTTAGTTTAGGTTTATGTATATTTTATTTTATTTATTTTATTTTTATTTTAGGTTTAGGTTTTTTTTAATTTAGGATTTAGGTTTTATTTTTTATTTATTTTTAGGTTTATTTTTAAGGTTTAGGTTTATATTTAGTTTTATTTTATTTTATTTTAGGTTTATTTTCATAGTTTTTATTTTATTTAGGTTTTTATTCTTAGGTTTATTTTATTTTTTAGTTTAGTTTAGGTTTTAACTTATTATAGTTTATTTTATTTTATATTTTATTTTATTTCTAGGTTTTGGTTTAGGTTTTAATTTAGGTTTTTATTTTATTTTATTTTTATTTTTATTTAGCCTTACATTTTTTTATTTATTTTATTTCTAGGTTTTATTTAGTTTAGGTTTAGGTTTTTATGTTTTTAGAGTTTAGGGTTTAGGGTTTAGGATTTAGGATTTAAGGTTTATGGTTTATGGTTTTAGGGTTTAGGATTTTAGGGATTAGGTTGTTAAGGTTAGGGTTTATGGTTTAGGGTTTAACGTTAGTTTAGGGTTCAAGGTTTAGGCTTAAGGGTTTAGGGTTTTTAGTATTTAGGGTTTACAATTTAGAGTTTAATGTTAATTTAGAGTTTATGGTTTAGGGTTTAAGGTTTTAGGGTTTAGGGTTTAGGGTTATAGTTAGGGTTTAGGGTTTATGATTTAGGGTTTAGGGTTTAGGGGTTAGGGTTTAGGGTTTAGGGTTTAAGCTTTAACGTTAGTTTAGGGTTTAGGGGTTAGGGTTTTTTGGCTTTAGGGTCTATGGTTTAGGGTTTAGAGTTTAGGGTTAATTTTAGGGTTTAGGGTTTAGGGCTTAGGGTTTAGGGATTTTTTAAATTAAGTAAACTGGTAGGTTTAGGTTCATTTAGGTTATTTAACTTATTATTTATTTCTTTTTGTTTATTTTAATTTTTGCATTTTATTTAGGTTTCTATTTATTTTTTTAGTTATGTTTTATTTTTATTTTATTTTTTAAGTTTAGGTTTTATTTTTTATTTTTACGTTTAGATTAAGGTTTTTGTTTTATTTTTTTAGGTTTAGGTTTTAGGTTTAATTTTAGGTTTATTTTTAGGTTTTATTTTTTAGTTTAGGTTTAGGTTTATATTTAGTTTATCTTATTTTATTTAGTATAGGGTTTAGGTTTAGGTTTTATTTATTTTAGTTTAGTTTAGTTTATTTTAGGTTTAGATTTATTTTATTTTGTTTATTTTAGGTTTAGGTTTTTTTTCTTAGTTTAGAGTTTAGGTTTTATTTTTTATTTATTTTTAGGTTTTATTTTTAGGTTTATTTTTTAGGTTTAGGTTCTTTATTTACTTTTTATTTTAGGTTTATTTTATTTTTATTTTACATTTAATTTTTATTTTATTTAGGTTTTTTATTATTAGGTTTATTTTATTTTATTTAGTTTAGTTTAGGTTTTTATTTATTTTATTTTAGTTTAATTTTTATTTTATTTTTATTTTATTTTTACATTTTGGTTTAGGTTTAGGTTTAAGTTTTGGATTTTAATTTAGTTTAGGTTTTTATTTTATTTTTTTATTTTTTATTTAGGTTTAGGTTTCTTTTTATTTTATTTTATTTTTTGGTTTTATTTAGTTTAGGTTTATGTTTTTTAGGTTTTTAGGGTTTAGGGTTCATTGTTTAGGATTTAGGATTTATGGTTGTATGTCTTAGGATTTAGGGTTTAGGGTTTTAGAGTTTATGGCTTGGGGTTTAGGGTTTATGGTTTAGGATTTCAAGTTTGATGGTTTAGGGTTGTATGTTTAGGGTTACAGTTTTTTATTTTTTTTATTTTTTTAAATTAAGTAAACTGCTAGGTTTAAGTTAATTAAGTTTAATTTTTATTTATTTCAGTTTGTTTTATTTTTTATTTTTATTTAGGTTTATTTTTATTTTATTAGGGTTTAGGGTTTCTTTTAGGGTATAGGGTATAGGGTTTAGAGTATTTTTTTAGATTAAGTAAACCGGTATGTTTAGGTTTATCTAGTTTATTTAAATTATTATTTTTATTTATTTTAGTTTATTTTATTTCTTATTTTATTTAGATTTATTTTTTATTTATATTTAATTTTGTTTATTTATTTTAGGCTTATTTATTTTAGTTTAAGTTATTTATTTTAGTTTAATTTTTAGGTTTAGGTTTAGGTTGATGTTTATTTTTTAGTTTAGTTTTATTTTTATTTTATTTTTTAGGTTTTGGTTTTATTTTTTATTCTTAAGTTTAGGTTTAGGTTTTTATTTATTATTTTTTATGTTTAGGTTTTAGGTTTTTATTATAGGTTTATTTTTAGGTTTTTGTTTTTAGTTTAAGTTTAGGTTTATTTTTAGTTTATTTTATTTTATTTAGTTTAGGTTTAAGTTTAGGTTTAGTTTATTTTAGGTTTAGGTTTAGGTTTTCTTTATTTTAGTTTAGTTTATTTTAGTTTAGGTTTATGTTTATTTTATTTGGTTTATTTTAGGTTTAGGTTTTTTTTTTAGTTTAGGGTATAAGTTTTATGTTTTAATTGTTTTTAGGTTTAGGTTTATATTTAATTTTTATTTTATTTTATTTTTGGTTTACTTTATTTTTATTTTACATTTAGTTTTAATTTTATTTAGGTTTTTTATTTTTAGGTTTATTTTATTTTTTATTTAGTTTGGAATTTTATTTATTTTATTTTATGTTAATTTTTATTTTTTATTTTATTTTATTTTAGGTTTAGGTTTAGGTTTAAGTTTTAGTTTTGGTTTTTTTTCTTTTTGTTATTTTATTTAGGTTTAGGTTTTTTTTTTATTTTATTTTTAGGTTTAGGTTTTTAGGTTTTTAGTGTTTAGGGCTTAGGGTTTAGGGTTTGGGTTTAAGGTTTAGGGTTGTAGGTTTTAGGGTTTACGGTTTAGGATTTAGGGTTTAGGGTTTTTAAGGTTTAGGGTTTAGGGTTCAGGGTTTAGGATTTAGGTTTTAGGTTTTAGTTTTAGGTTGCAGGCTTTAGTTTAGGGTTTAGGGTTTTTGGTTTTTATTTTTATAGAGAACAAATTTAGATTCAACAATTCTTTTTTTCGATTTCATCAACCAAGTAACAAACTAGGGAAGTGAGGTAATCAAATGACCTCCTTGGGGCTAGCTAAAGCCTTGTGTTCCTGAAATGTCTATACTATATACCTATTACCATTCAATCTTATATAAATCAACACTTGAATAGAGGAAAGGGAACTCAACATTCATACACTTAAGCTATAAGCACATGCATTTCTTATGTATTTATAACTAGCATCATAACACATATTATTATTCATTTATAAGCTTTTGAAAAATACATTTGGATTTAATAGTGATAATAGCCACACATATATTAAATTAAATCAAGACATGCAAGCTTACATAAAGGAAATCCATTTTATTTTACTTGATTTTGAAAAGATGGATGCATGAATTCAAATGACATACCAGCATTTAACATGATTGAAAAGAGGACAATCACATATAAGCTTGTGATTCATTCAACCAAACTAGTTCTTAAGGATAATCAAATCAAATAAGTTTATTTAAAGCAAACCAAAGCTTCTTTATTTATTAAGTTTTGGATTTGATCTGATATAAAGAGGAGAAAAGAAATCATCACTTGTTGTTTTAAACCCATTCCCACATTAGTGATTAGATTTAATTTAAGGAAATGTAATTAAGTTGATTTTATGGGTTAATTAAGTTGAACCCTTAATTAGATGAATTAATTACCCTTACATATGTTACCATAAAGTAATTAACTAAATAATTATGGGTGAACATGATATGCATGGAAAATAAACTTCCAATGTTCTTAGGAAATAAAAGGGGCCTAATGCAATTGGCTCATGATTAATAGTTAATTAGATTAAAAGACTTAATTAATAACTCTTATGATTTTCCCACACATGTAGACTAACCATGATTTCATTAAACTCCTTTAAGTTATTAAACACTTAAAGATCTACCCCATTATTTAATTAATTAAGGTATGATGTGATTATGATTTCAATTTGATTAAGTGATTTAATTAATTAGTTAAATTTAATTAATTTCAAAAAAAGGGTGAAATGAACTTAGGGAAAGGGGTCCAAACCTTTCCTTAGTACACTTACTGAACAATGATTAATAAACTTAATTAAATAATTTATTACTTCATGGGATTAATTAATCATTAATTAACTTAAAAGAGTAGTTAAGGTTTAATTAGTCAATTTTCCTAATTGAGTGAGCAAGAAATCCCAAGAAAATCATAGAGGTGAGGTCATCCCATTAAATTAACCCACAAAATTTGGAATTAATTGCTCAAGTAATTAAAATGTAATTAAGCTAATTAATTTTATAATTAAACCTTAATTATTCAAAATTTGTTAAGATCATTTTAATTAATTCTCCTCAAATACTTTTAAAATGAGTATTTATTTATTTGCATTTTTTTTATTTCTATGATGTTTTATTATTTTTAGAAGTCATTAAAAATGATTAATTAAACCTAATTAAAGCCTAATCTTGTTGGCATACATGTATATTGATGTGCATGCTTTCCACATGTCACCAAGGATTGGCTACTTAAAACTTATCCCAAAGACTTATGTACATGACGACATGCTTTTCATATGTCGGATCTAAGATCTAATCGATTTAATCCCATAGCTTAATAGGAATAAATCAGATTGATCTAGTAGATCTAATCATGACCGTCCATTCTGATCAATGGAATGGATGGTTCGTGATTTAACGTCACTCGAGTGAGGAAAAATGGAGTCCATTCACCATTGCTCACTTGATCTAAGCTTACCCGAGCTCAGATCAACTCCAATAGGATCCCACACCTTCACTACATCGATCATAGGGGATCCAATGGTCAAGATCACACAAGATGCAAGTTTTCTTCAAAAGCTCCAACCCATTTTTCCTTAGGATCGGTTTTGGAAGCATACCTCATCAGAGCTCAAAACTGGTGGCTCGAATGATTAAGGAAGCATAATCTTGTGGAGACGAAGCCTGTTGAGCAACAATTGGATCAATTCTTTAATGTTTGCTAGGAAGGCCATGAATAGATGATTTGGAGCTTGTTTTGATCGAAGTCCCACCTCTGATGCTCGAGAAGCTTAGGAGATGATTCGTTCTTGCTCGATGAGGCCTAAGGAAGGTGCGTGCAAAATTAATTTGAGATTTATGGAGAAATGGGGAAGTTAGGTTGGAAATGGGAGTGTCTTATTTTGGGATAGATGGGAATGGCATTTTCTAATCGAGGAATGAGCTTAGGAGCTTAGGGAATGGCTCTAGCGGCTCACCTTGGGTAGCTAGGACTCTAAGGAATGATTTATGTGTATGTTTGAGTGGAAATGAGGGGGTGTATACCCCCCTTCATCATGATCAGACAATGGGATTAGTATTTTCTTCTAGTGGCTATTCGACCATCTCAGGGAGTCATGGGTGGTAGGGAGGAGGTGAGTTAGCTCAACTTGGTTGGTTGAAGGTGTGGAGGTGGCTACCAAGGAGAAATCTTGGGTGTCCTATGGGTTTCAAATGCTCCAATGGGGAGGGTGAGGTGATTTCACCTCCCATGGTTATGGTCGACCCAACCACCCCTTGGATTAGGTTGGGCAGTGTCCTAGGTGCCTATGTGGACCATTGAGAGAGTACCAAATGGCCAAGGAATGAAAAAGACCACTTACATGGGTGATTTGTTTCATGTGATGCCCTTGACCCAAGAGTAAAATGATTATTTAGAATTGGATTTGATTTGGACAGATTTGAAATGAGCCAAAAGTGGCCCAAATTTCAAGTCAATTGGAGTTGATTTGGTTAGGTTTGGCTCAATTTGACTCATTTTGGTCAAATTAGAAAGTCAATATTAATCAAATTGGGTCAAACCAAGGGTTGGGTCAAGTTCATATGATAATTTAGGATGTTTTGATTCAATTGGTTTGGTTTAGTTTGGCTTAGATTTAATTTTGGCTCATTTGAATTAATTTGGGTCAAAAGGGTTAAGTTGACCAATTTGACCAAATTGGCCAAGCTGGCTTGGGTTTAGCTGACTAATTAAAGTTGATTGTAGGCTTTAGTTTTAATTAATTTGGATTTGGTTTTGATTTTGGCCAACTTAAACCTTTAGGTCAATTTGGGCTAAGTCAATTGGGTTTAATTGGGTCCAATCATAGCTCAAGTTAAACAATCATTTGGAATGAACTTGACCCATTGGTTGCAATGAATTTGATTTATATTTTGATTTGACCTAATTTGGTCTTCTAGGTCAATTTGGGTCAACTCAAGAGAGCCAATTGGGTTTGGTTTGACTCAATTGAAGGTCAAGTCATATTCAAATATTGATTTTGATTTGGTATGAATCATTAGTTTCAAGGAGCATAGGTTGCAATTTAGCTAGTTTGGGGTAGGTTGGTCAAAATGACCAAGTTGACTTGGTTTGACCTACTTATGACAATTGATCAACTTAGGGTGATCAACAATCGTGATGGGAGGTTTTGATAGGCTTGGTTCAATACAATTTGGGTAGCATTAGAACTTGGCTAAAATTGGTTAAATTGTCCAATTTGGGTCAAGTGCACCAATTGGGTTTAGTTGGCTTGATTTTGGGTTGAGTTTGATTTAGTTGTGTTTATATATGGATTTGGGATTGATATATCAATTTAGTTACAATTGGCTTGGGTTCAAATGGGTTTTGGTTCATTTGAACATTTCAAGTCAAAAGGGTTGTTGTTTGACTTGGGTTGATTTTGGCTTGATGATTGTAGATTTCATTTATATTTGTGAATATGATTGAAGGTATGATTGATTCATGATAAAAATCAATTGAATTGTTGGCTAAGACCATGGAGTTGGGTCATGTGACTTAGGTTTGTATTTTTGATTTGGTTTGATTTAAATGTATATTTCATTTAAATTTGCAAAGATGATTGAAAATATGATTGATTTATGAGAAAATTAATGAGTTTGACTTGATTTGGATTAAGATTTGGCTAAGTCCATGGATAGGTCATATGGCTTAGGAAGGGTTTTGATTGAATTTGATTTAGTTTGATTTAGTTTTGATCATTTGAATGTAGATTTGATTTATATTTAGGAAGATGATTGAAGATATAAATTGATTATGAAAAATCAATTAATTTTAAATTGATTTGGATTAAGATTTGGCTAAGTCCATGGATAGGTCATATGGCTTAGAAGGGTTTCAAGTTTGGATTTTATCATGGGCTTCAATCATTTAGTTTTGGAATTTGGGTTTAGATTTGGATTTGTATTTGATGCCTAATTGTACTTGAGGTTTAGTTTGAGAAGATGAACATGGATTGGATTTGGGTTGTAGGTGGATTATCCTAATCCCAAGGCATAACCTAATCCTATGGTTAACCCTTCTAAGTCTTTAGGGTTAAGTGTTTACCTAATTGATAGAAGTGTCTTATGACGTAAGTGTCTAGAAGACTCAAAGTCTAAGATGGGAAGATTGAATCAGACCTGTAAGTGAGGTCAACAAGCCTTAGGCTCCATAGTGTTTCCCTGAGATAGATGATTGGAAGACCAAGTTTCACATAGACTATATACATCTTTCAATGCTTTGCTTGGGAGACCATGGATACATGAACAACATAGTTCCATCCTCTTTTCATCAATGTATCAAGTTTAGAGGTTGGATCATCTACCGTCAAAGGAGATCTCAAGCCATTTACGCTCATGAGGTCATATATGAGGATGCGTCTTACTACCTCCCTCAAAATCAACATGTCTATGCTCCCGAACTTGGCCAAAGTTTAAAAATAAAAGAAAAAGAAAATGAAAATGAAAAAGAAAATGAAAAAGGGAAAAGAAAAGAAAAGAGAAAATGAAAAAGAAAATAAAAGGGAGTAGAAATAGACTTGGAGGAGGAAGTGGAGCCATTAGATTCCACCCACGCTTGTTACCCATTCAACATATGGGTAGGATGACCTGACCTCCACCAGCAAAGGAAGAAGCCAGTTCAGAGGCATTCTCAGGGGTGGAAAACCTCCTTATTGGTCACCCAATAGAAGATATGTCTCAGCTACCAGGAGTACACCTGCTATCCATATAGACTTAAAATCTAGTTCATAGGATGAGTTTTATATGGTTAGCACACCATCCAGCTCTTCTCAATAGTAGATTCCCTTGGAGGTGACACTTGAGTTGGATAGCGATCAAGACCTATCTCCAAAGCAAAGCATAAGTATATCCAAGTTTATATAAGAAACAATTAGCTATCAGTTGGGAACCTTAGCTCTAACCCCACTTTCCTCTCAAAAAGGTAAGGGTTTAGTAATTAAGAAAGCCCCTGAGTCATCCACAGGTGTGAAGACAAAGAGGTTCTTTCTGGGAGCATCATCCTCAAGTCAAGAAATTCATGTAGAACATAAGGATGATTCATATAAGGATATAATTAAAGTACTTTTTGTTTGGTACTTGTCTTGTGTTTATAATTTAGCAAAGAAATGGTTAATCTTACATACTTGGTCAAAGCACATGTTAAACTACTTCGAAAGAATATGGAAAGACAAATACAAAATCACTTAATCAAGATCATGACTAAGATTCAATACATAGGTCCAAATAATGATTTATTGCTTAGTCATCACCAATCATTTGGAATCTGATATGTACATTTCAAATTGCATTAAATCATATGATGAGCAATGCTTAGAAAATTGAGATGATTTAGATGATCTTGAAGTCAAAGATGCACTGCCAGAGTCTGAAGAAGATATCAAGTCAACCATCGATGAGCTCAAGGAAATCAACTTAGGAACTAAATAAGATCCATGCCCGGCATACAACAATTGAATGAAATTGAAATCAATGACTTAGTAAGGCTATTGATTGATTTTAAGGACTACTTTGTATGGAGTTATGAAGAGATGTATGATTGGCTCATGGCGATCCATAAACTAGCAATAAATAGCATACCGCTAACCCTATCAAGCAAGCTCCTAGATGCATCATTAAACATAGAACAAAAGTCATTTCAAGTCAAGAAATAATCGATGCATTCCAGAAGAAAATACCCTACCGTTAAGTGTCATCCCGCTTAAGAAAAGAATTGTCAAATTCATATATGATTTTAGGATTTAAATAAGGCATGTCCAAAAGATGAATTCCACTACCAATCCTGAGTGATGGTGGACATTGCCTCATCTCATGTTTCTCTTTTCATGGATGGCTCATCCGATAAAACCAAATAAAGATGGCCCTCAAGATAAAAAAAATGCTTTAGAACCCGATCAAAATATATTGCTATAAGGTCTTGCCTTTCGCCTTAAAAGGTCTGCTATACCAAGCTATGACTCAAATCTTCAACAAACTCATTCATCATCAAGTCGAGTGCTATGTCAATGATGTCGTGGTAAAAGTAGAGAAAGGAAGATCTCTTTAACTCGAGAGTAGTTTTTGAATAGTTAAGATAATTTAACCTTAAAATGAATCCCCTAAAGTGTGCATTTGGAGTAGCTTTAGAGAAATTCCTTGGGTTTGTTGTCCAACACCAAGGAATCAAAATCGATCTGGAGAAGATCAAGATGATATTAGAAATGCCTCCCTAAAAGTTTAACTCAACTCAAATCATTCCAAGAGTGTTTGGCATATCTAAGATGCTTTATATCCAACCTATCGA
The DNA here is from genome assembly GCA_021442155.1 of Cymbidium sinense. NCBI lineage: Eukaryota > Viridiplantae > Streptophyta > Magnoliopsida > Asparagales > Orchidaceae > Cymbidium > Cymbidium sinense. The sequence goes on along the minus strand of CM038214.1, from coordinate 79,711,753 downwards.
GAAGATGTCATCCATTACCAATATTTATCAAAAAGGATGCCAAGTTTAAGTGCGATGACAAGTGTGAACATGCCTTCAAAGATAGCAAGCATTACCTGATGATGCCTCCGGTTCTAGTAGCCATTATCTTGGGCAAGCTGCTTATACTTTACACTATTAGATTAGATGACTCCCTTGGTGCTCTGTTGGCCCAAGCCAATGATGAAGGGAAGGAAAATGCACTATACTACCTCCGCCATTGTCTAATCCTTGCTGAGGCTAATTATCCACCCTTTGAGAAGCATTGCCTAGCTTTAATCTTTGCATCCCAAAAGCTACAACACTACATGCTTCCTCATAAGGTGAACTTAATCTCTAGGATCAATCCACTACAGTATCTCATGACACGCCAACACTATCTGATGGTCAATGATCCATGATCCCTTCACACATTACCTTCATACCTCCTGCGTATAAAAAGGACAAGGGAATTTCTTAGTACCACACCCACTTCCCACCGACTCTCTACTTAGTGATGATATCCTCCATGAATAAATCATGAACTTAGGGGATACTAGTATTCACCACTAGGTGATGTACTTTGATGGTGTGGCTTCCTCTCAAAGAGGAGAAGAATCAAAATCTACACAGGAAAGGTAGGGGTAGGAATAGTTCTCTTAACTCAGGTCCATAATGTGATGAGATTCTCATATTATCTGTCCAATCTTTGTACCAATAATAAAACCAAATATGAGTCTCTGATTGTCAGTCTAGAACATCAACATCTTCGGGGATTCTCAAGTAGTTATCAACCAAATCACTGAGTTCTATAAGATTATAAAGCCCAAGCTTAATCACTACCATAAGTACACCATAGAGTTATTGGCCCAAATCCTAGAGATTGCCATTTATAAGATTCCTTGAGGAGAGAACACTGTAGCGTATGCTTTAGCCAAGCTTGGAGTTGGCATGTCGAAGGATGAGTCCATATCAAAATCCAAAAAAATAGACAAGTCTTATCCCTAATTGATATTGAACTCATCAAAAAGTACTCTCTTGAAGGGGAGGTTACCATTGCCAAGAAGAACAAGGAGTTAGATTGGAGGCAACCATTCATGGATTACCTAAATAAAGGCAAACTACCTCAAGAGAAGTCCCAAGGCCATCAAATGAAGTAGAGAGCACTTTCCTATGCTCTTGTGGATGGTGTCTGACAATCTTTTCGATCATATGTGGTGTTGTTTAACATGAAGTAAGATCGCGGATGATAGAGGTACACTCAGGATTATGTGAAGCTAACCATTCCAGTCCAAAGATGAAAGCCAAGATCAAGAGACTTGGATACTACTGGCCATTGATGATCAAAGATTGCATTGATATAGCTAGGCGATGCCACTAATGTCAAATACACAGTGTGGTCCTACACCAACCACCCAACATTCTACATCCTACATTGGCTTCATGGCTATTTGAGTGTTGGGGTACCGACATAGTGGATCCGATTAATCCTGCTTCTTTCAAGGCTCATTGGTTCATCTTAGCTACTACTGACTACTTTTCCAAATAGGTGAAAGTGATTTCATTCAAAGAGGTCATAGCTCAACATGTGTTCTAGTTATTTAAGAACTATATCATTTATAGGTTCGGAGTGCCTCGATGAATTATATCTAATAATTGTATTGCATTCAAGAGCACCGAGATCAACAACTTTTCTAAGAGACATGACAAAGATTGGAGATATTCTACCATCAACAACCTGTGAGAAAATGTCTTAGCAGAAGCCTTCAATAAAACTCTCATCCAAATACTGAAGAAGACACTCGATAATAATAAGTGATAGTGGCATGGGCAGCTAGTTGAAGCCTTATGGGCCTACCACACCATATATAGAACTCCAACTTAGTTTGCTCCTTTCTCCTTAGTTTATGGGTCTGAAGACATTCTACCATTAGAAGTCCAACTCCCATCACTAAGGATAGCTATGGGTAGCAAGATCACAGCAGAGAGTAGAATGCCAAGTTGCGGCTAGAAGAGCTTGAAAGTTTGGAGAAGAGATGCCTGCAGGCATGCCAAAACCTTGAGTTATTCAAAGCTAAACTGAATCAAGCTCACAACAAGTTAGTATGTCCTTGAGATTTCAAGTAGGAGAGCTTATTTTAATTCTAAGGAAACTTATTATTGAACATCGTAAGATGGGAGGCAAGTTTGAACCCACTTGGGAAGGCCCTTTTTCCATGTAGAAGGCCTAGCAAAGAGGATCTTATCAGCTTATTAATCATAAGAAAGAGTGTCTAATGCTTCCAATCAATGGGCTCTACTTAAAGAAATTTTATAAATCATGTTTGAAACTAATTATCATCAATGAAAATTCCAATTTGAATTCAATCTCTTCCATGTTGAAAGTATTCTTGTTTGCGAATCTGCCATGATGTGTTTAGGGTATGTGTAAGGAACTCGAGCTACATTCTATCCTTCATTGACACAACACAAACACAAACTACACACAAACATATAAAATAAACACAAATCTTTTGTCTCAGGCTACTCTGAGTGGAGATAACACCCCCACACTCATTCAAGAGTTGGTCAGTCGACGCTACCTAGTGTGTCACCCAAGTGGTCTTCTTACTTTGGAGGATATAAGTTTGCTATGCTTTTCTTCCTTACTTGGCCACTACACACCGATGAGTGCCTTATTAGTTTGGTAGGCCATACTACGTGGCAGGTAAGCTACCTCATGTTGGCTTCGTTTAAGAGGATGTGAGTCTGGTATGCTTTCTTTTTGGATTAGCTTTCGTACATTTACTGGGTGTCTTCTTCTAGTGACTCATTTCATCTTTACTACTTCAAGTTTAGGTCTAGTCCTTCCTCAGGGCTCCATGCTTAGTAGTCATTCTAGGTCAGATAGCATCTATCTTGCTGATGACAGACTATCCTGATGATCAGTTCCACTTGGAAAGTTGTAATCCTACATGCTTTTTTCTAGATTGATCATTGCACACCAATGGGCTCCTTAGGTTGGTTGGTTTTGACTATACCGATGGATACACCACTCACACTGATGGATACACCTTAGGTTGGCTGGTTCTCGCACCTTAGGATACACCACTCATTGTAGATGTAAGTTAGCTACACTTTCTCCTTGAATTGGCCACCATACACCTATAAGCTTTCTTTTATAGGTTTGAAGATAATGACCCTAGCAGCACCTCCCCTATGGGCACTATATTCGGATCACATCTTTTGCGACCCCATTTAGTAACTACCGAGGTTATTATGGATAGTTCCTCTTTTCTAATAACCACCCCTATCACTGAGGAATTCATCCTATGGATGTGCAGATTCTCCCTTTGTCCAATAAATTTGAGATAGGTCAAGGATGATATATCCCCTTCTTAGTGTAGTCCCTCGCACAATAATAGGGTTCATGCAAATATATATACAAATTATACATTTACTTATGGATTAGGAAGACACCCTTAGCAATACCTTTTTCCAAGTAGGCAATGTCAACAAAACTCCCTATAGGAATCGATTGACTACTCTTAAATTGATATAAGCCCCCAATGGCATTCACTCAATAGTCACCCCTAAGTTGAGTTTCATTTATTGTGCTACCAATAAGTCACCCCAATGATTGTTCCCTACTTTAGAAGATGTAAGTTTGCTACGCCTTCTTCCTTGCATAGCCATTGCACACGTAAAGGCAACCTCTTCGGTTGGCTAGCTCTACCCTGCAGCCAGTAGACTATCCCTTTGGATTTGTAAATCTGAGGTAGGTTAAGGCTGATATATCCCCTTCTCAATGGGTTCATCACACACCGATAGGGTCCATACATTAATTTAGATTAAATTAAACTCAATCTGATTTTCCCCGATAAAGTTAAATCATACCCTTCTCCCCAGTGGAGCCCAAAATCATATGTAAACAAGTCAAGCAAAAAAATCAAATTTAAAACCAACATCCGTAGTGGAGCCAAATTAAACTAACTCCCCGAGTAGAGTCTGAATCACAAAAATCCAACCAAACTCTTATTCCCAGCAAATACATCCCCAAAAAAATCTATGAAATCAAACTGAAATCCTAATCCCCATCGGATAGCCTTAACTTGATTCCCTAGTGGAAAGTTCATATACCCGATCCCCAGCAGACTCAAGTCCATATCTCTAGTAGATATGCCTCCACATCAATTAAATCAAAACAAATTAAAGTCAATTCGATCTTAATCTCTGATGGATTATAGATTCTTATCTCTAGCAGATCTTCTTTCAACAAATCATATAATCAAATCAAATTCAAACCTTGTCCCTAGCAGATTTTCTTCTTCTATGCCCTCAACATAGACCCCTCATATATCATGTCCAATGCATGTGTGATCCCCTAACGGATCTCCATCCATCTCCTTGATAAGGAATTATCATCAAATCTTATTTCTTCTCTTTTGCACACCCTTAATACTTCGATCGAAAGCCTAATAATGTATTTATTCAAATTACATCATCTTAACATTGTAATCAACATTCTATGATTTGTGATGTTGCAAGCTCAAACTAACTATACAATATCATGCTAAACATATTTTCTAACATTACACCTCATTAGAATCACTTAAAAGGAACAAAAAACAAAATTTTCTCAAAATATGAATAATGTTCATTTTGGATGTCAAATTGTTATTTTTTATTAGAAATGGTACAAAATAACATAATTTTGATGTTGCTTCTTAGTGTGTGCTGAGAATTTGGCCAAATTCTTCCATCTCAGCCTTCAAATTAACATTTTTGTTAGTTTTGACCAAATGTATTATAACAAAAGTAAAACATACTAAAATGTACAATAACATTTAGTAACACACCACTACATTCATATATATGTGAAGTTATATTATTATGTACATTATATTTTAATTTTCTTTCATATAATATATTATCTTACATTAGACCTTAAAATGAAACCTTTTAAGCAAAAAATTTAGAAAATTTGGCAGAAAAATGAACAATTATTTTGGATGCAAAATTCCATTCTTTTGATTAAATGACACACCATAACACGCCCCCAATGATGTTCCCTAAAGCTTACCTTAAATTTGGCCAAATCCCATCATCTCATATTCATATTTTTATGAATTATACCAAGACAAACTCTACTACATCATACTATAATAAACTAAAATATGCTAAATAATAAGTAGTAATACACAATAGTATGCTATAGTGCATGATGCTACACTTTATTATGGCATCCTATATTATAATACACTATAAAATATTATACTATATTATATTGTATATCACATCACAAGGGATTGCATAAGATAAAAAATCATAAATTTAGTCTAAACAATAAAAAGCTATATATTTAGCCATATCACTTACATAATTTAAATTGAAATAATAATTATGATGCCACGCTCTACCTATTATAAATTTGGCCAAATTCCACCATTTTAAAGTCTAAAACAATATTTTTAAAAATAATGCTAGCGTAGGCTTGACTGCATGACTGTAAAAATACTAAAAGAATTTAAAATGTGTAGAATAATATATTATAATATATGATGCTATACTATGCTACAACATATAATATTTATTTAGAGCATAAAATCTTACTTTTTAGACTACAATTGGTGTAGCACACCTTTGGTACTACAACCTAATTCCCACTTCAAATTTAACAAATTTCATCATATGATTTATTAAATTAGTATTTTTATGATTTATATTAACATAGACTATAGGGCACAATACCATAATATACTAAAACATTTTAAAACATCTTATATCATCCAAAAACACATCACTACATGCTATAAGATATAATGCTACAATATACTATAATATATGGTGATATAATATGATTAAGGGTATTTAAATCTCTAATAGTCAAGGGAAAGTCTCTTGAAGACATTTTCTTTAGCTACCATAACTATGTTAGGATTAGGTCATTCTTTAGATCTACTCCTAATGACATATTCATTCAAGGTTTAGGGTTTAGGGTTAGGGTTTAAACTTAGTTTAGGGTTTGGGATTTAGGGTTAGTTTAGGGTTTAGGGTTCATTTAGGGTTTAGGGTTTAGGGTTTAAAGTTTTGGGTTGGGGGTTTAGGGTTTAGGGTTTAGGTTGTAGGTTTAAGGGTTTATGGTTTAGGTTTAGAGTTTAGAGTTTTTTGGGTTTAAGGTTTAGGGTTTTGTGTTTAGGGTTTAGGGTTTTGGATATTTAGGGTTTAGGGTTTAGGGTTTTGGGTTATGGTTTTGGTTTTAGGGTTTAGGGTTTAAGGTTTAAGGTTTTTTCAACAGAGAATAAATTCTGATTCAATATTCCTTCTTTTCGATTTCATAAATCAAGTAACACCTCAAGTTTTCTAAGACATAATACATAACATAGATAAAAAATGAGCACTCATAGAGGAAATTAAAAACCCTAGATAAGTACAACAGTCTCTACTATAAAGACACAGTTCCATAAGCAGCAAATTGGATCGACCATTCATCCGTATTTCTAGTTCCCATCAGAACAACCCCTGCCTCTCAAGTTCTTCGATCTGCCATCACATCCCCGATCTCTCCTTCTGCCACTACCATAGATGTAACCTACGTCGCTCCTTCTGCCTCCAAAACAACCACTACTCCGAGCACCAACTCTATATCCACCAGCACCTCCTGATCCCCCACCACCACTATGATAACCACGGCCTCCGCCTTAGCTTCCACTGCCAGATCTAGCCTGAGCCTTGTTGATGGTGATACTCTAGCCATCAAGGTTTTGCTCATTCAAAGGGTTTAGGGTTTAGGGTTAGTTTAGTGTTTAGAGTTTAGGGTTAGTTTAGGGTTTAGGGTTTATGGTTTAGGGTATGGGGTTTAGGGTTTAGGGTATGGGGTTTAGGGTTTAGGGTTATTTGTCTTAGGGTTTAGGTTTTAGGGTTTTGGGTTTAGGGTTAAGGGGTTTCAAATTTGTTTATGTATGGTTTAGGGTTTAGGGTAGGGTTTAGGGTATTTTAGGATTTAGGGTTTAGGATATTTTAAATTAAACTAGTAGGTTTACTTAGTTTATTTTTTTATTTATTACATGAGTTTATTTTATTTTTTATTTAGGTTTTATTCATTTTTATTTAGTATTTATTTATTTTAGTAGGTTTTTTTTTATTTTATTTTATTTTTAGGTTTAGGTTAATTTTTAGTAGAGTATTATTTTTTTTTTTTTTAGGTTTATGTTTATTTTATATTTAGGTTTAGGTTTTATTTAATTTTAGGATAATGTTTAGGTTTTATTTTAGGTTTATTTTTAGGTTTTATTTTTTAGTTTAGGTTTAGGTTTATTTTTTTATTTTATTTTATTTAGTTGGTTTAGGTTTAGGTTTAGTTTTATTAGATTTAGGTTTAGAATTTATTTATTTTAGTTTAGGTTTTTTATTTTATTTTATTTATTTTATTTTATTTTAGTTTTAGATTCTTTTAGTGGTTTAATTTTATTTATTCTTAGGTTTAATTTTAGGTTTTCCCTAAGGTTTAGGTTTTATTTAATTTTTATTTAATTTTATTTTAGGTTTATTTTATTTTTTTACATTTAGTTTTATTTTATTAATGTTTTATTAGGTTTATTTTATTTTAGTTTAGTTTAAGTTTTCTTTATTTTATTTTAGTTTATTTTTTATTTTTTATTTTATTTTATTTTTTAGGTTTAGGTTTAGGGTTTAGTTTAGGTTTTAATTTTTTTATTTTAATTTATTTTATTTAGGTTTAAGTTTTATTATTTATTTTATTTTTTGGTTTTATTTAGTTTATGGTTTATTTTAGGGTTGGGTTTAGTGTTTAGGGTTTAGGTAGTTTTACTATTTAGGCTTGTGGCAGGATTTTAAGGTTATTTGGTGGTTTAGGGTTTAAAGGTTTAGGGTTAGTTTAGGGTTTAACATTTAATTTTTAGGGTTTAAGGTATAGGATTTAGGGTTAATTTAGGGATTAGGGATTAGGGTTTTAGGGTTTAGGGTTTAGGGCTAAGGATTTAGGGTTAGTGGTAGGGATTAGGGTTTAGGGTTTAGGGTTAGTTTAGGGTTTCTTTTTAAGAAAAAATTAAGTAAACTAGAAGGTTTAAGTTTATTTAGTTTTTTTAGTTTATTATTTATTTATTTTAGTTTATTTTATTTTTTATTTTTATTTAGGTTTATTTTTTATTTTTATTTAGTTTGGTCTATTTATTTTAGTTTACATTTTATTGTAGATATTTTTAGGTTTAGGTTTATTTTTAGTTTAGTCTTTTTATTTTATTTTTTTTAGTTTAATTTTATTTCTAGGAATATGTTTAGGTTTTCATTTTTTATTTTATTTAGATTTTAGTGTTTTAGGATTATTTTAGGTTATCTTTTTAGTTTAAGTTTAGATTTATTTTAGTTTATTTTATTTTATTTAGGGTTTTAGTTATGGTTTAAATTTATTTTAGGTTTAGGTTTAGGTTATTTATTTTTTTCTTTAGTTATTTTATTTTTGGCTTAAGTTTTTTTTTATTTTTTTTAAATTTATTTTACGTTTATTTTAGGTTTATTTTATTAGGTTTTTATTTAGTTTTTATTTTATTTTATTTTATGTTTATTTTATTTTATTTTATTTAGTTTTTTATTTTATTTAGGTATTTTTTTAGTTTAGTTTTGGTTTTTATATATTTTATTTTACTTTAGCTTTTACTTTTTATTTTATTTATTTTTTTGGTTTTGGTTTAGGTTTAGGTTAGGTTTAGGTTTTTATTTTATTTTATATTTTATTTTATTTTGGTTTAGGTTTTTTTATTTATTTTATTTTAAGTTTTATTTATTTTAGGTTTAGTTTTTTAGCTTTTAGGGTTTAGGGTTTAGTGTTAGTTGAGGGTTTGGGATTTTGGGTTTAGGTTTTGGGGTTTAGGGTTTAAGGTTTAAGGTTTAGGGTTTAGGGTTTTTTTGGTTTTAGGTTTAGGGTTTAGGGTTTAAGTTTTAGGTCTCGGGTTCAAGTTTTAGTTTAAGTTTTATGGATTTTATTTTTTTAATAGAGAATAAATTCAAATTCAACATTTCTGCTTTTCGATTATGACAATCATGTAACACACCAAGTTCTCTAAGAAATAAGTGACGAGATAGATCAAAAATTAGCACACATAGAGCAAATCAAAAGCCCATGATAAGTAGAATCATCTCTACTATAAAGACATAGTTCCATAAGCAACAGATCGGATCGGCCATTCCTCAGTTCCTCTAATTCCCATCAGAACCACCCTCACCTCTTGAGTAGCAGGATACACCATCATATCCCCGATCTCTTTCTCCGCCACCACCACGCTATAACCTTCATCGCTCCTCTTGCCTCCACTAACACCACTGCTCTGACCACCACCTCCATATCCACCAACACCTCCAGATTCTCCACCACCACTATGATAACCATCACCTCCATCTTTGCCTCCACCTCCAAATGTAAACTAAGCTTGGTTGACGGTGATGTTCCCACTATCAAAGTTTTGGCCATTCTTATGGTTTAGGTTTAATAGGTTTTAGGGTTTAGATTTATTTTTTAATTTATTTATTTTAATTAGGTTTAAGTTTAGGGCTTAGGGTTTAGGGTTTAGGATTTAGGGTTTAGGGTTTATGGTTTATGGTTCAAGGTTTTAGGGTTTATGTTTTAAGGGTTTAGGGTTTATGGTTTTTTAGGGTTTAGGGTTTAGGGTTTAGGGTTTATGGTTTAGTGTTTAGGGTTGTAGGTATGTATTTAGGGTTATAGCTACGGTTTTGGATGTTTAATAGGGTAGGATTTAGTTTTGGCCTTTTTTTAATCAAACAGTATAGGTTTATTTAGTTTATTTTTTATTTATTTAGTTTATTATTTTTTTATTTTTATTTAGGTTTATTTTTATTTTTATTTAGTTTATTTATTTATTTTGGGTATATTTATTTTAGTGTTTTAAGTTTTATTTTAGGTTTGTGATTTAAGTTTTTTTAACTGAGTTTTTTATTTTATTTTAGGTTTAGGTTTTATTTTATTTTTAGTTTAGATTTTTTATTTTATTTTTTAGGTTTTTTTTTATTTAGCTCAGTTTAGTATTAGGGTAGCCTTGTGGTTTGGGTTTAGTGTAGGGTTTAAGCTTGGGCTCAGTGTAGGATTTAGGGTTAAGGATTTAGGCTGGTGGGGTTAGGTTTAGGTGTGGTGGGTAGTTAGGGTAAGTGGGTTTAGGGATGGGGTAGAGGTGGTGGGATGTCAGGGTAGGGTTTAGGTATTTAGGTTGGTAGGTTTAGGGAGGATTTAAGGTTTAGGGTTTAGGATTTTTTTTAAAAAAAATTTATGTAAACTGATTTCAGTTTATTTATTTTTTAATTTATTTTATTTTTTACTTTTATTTAGGTTTTATTTTATTATTTTAGATTTATTTTGTTTTAGGTTTTATTTTAGTTTATTTTTTAGTTTAGTTTTAGTTTATGTTTACTATTTAGTTTAGTTTTATTTATATTTTATTTTTTATGTTTAGGTTTTATTTTTTTATATTTAATTTTACGTTTAGTTTTTTATTTAATTTTTTAAGGTTTAAGTTTTAGGTTTTTATTTTAAGTTTATTTTTACGTTTTATTTTTTAGTTTATGTTTAGGTTTATTTTATTTTATTTAGTTTAGGGTTTAAGTTTCATTTATTTTAGGTTTAGGTTTAAGTTTTATTTATTTTAGATTTAGTTTTTTTAGGTTTATTTTATTTTTATTTTATTTATTTTTTATTTTAGTAGTTTTTGTTTTATTTTTATTTACTTTTAGGTTTTATTTTTAAGCATTATTTTATTTAGTTTTATTTTATTTTATTTTAGGTTTTTTTAAAAATTTTATAATTAGTTTTATTTTATTTAGGTTTTTTATTTTTTTTTTTATTTTTTAGTTTAGGTTTTCATTTATTATGTTAGTCATTTTGATTTTTTTTATTTTATTTTATTTTTAGGTTTAGGACTAGGTTTAGTTTAGGTTTAGTTTAGTTTTATTATATTTTTTTATTGGCTTAGGTTTAGTTTATTTATTTATTTTATTTATGGATTTTAGTTTGGTTTAGTTTTTTAGGTTTTTTTAGGATTTAGTATAGTTTAGGGTTTAGATTTTGATTAGGCATGGCATTGGCTAGGGTAGGGTTTAGGGTTTAGGGTTTTTTATGGTTTATATTTTTAAGGTTTAAGGTTTATTTATTTGTTTTTTTTAAATTAACTAGTTTTAGATTATTTAGTTTATTTAGTTTATTTTAATTTATTTTAGTTCATTATTTTATTTTATTTTATTTTATTTATTTTAGTTTATTTTCTTAGGTTTAGGTTTAGTTTTAAGTTTATTTTTTAATTTAGTTTTAATTTTATTTTATTTTTTGGTTTATTTTTTATTTTTTTTTTGGGATTTAGATTTTTATTTTAGGGTTTTGGTCCATGCTTTATAGTTTAGGGTGGTTGGGGTTTAGGGTTTATAATTTTGAGTTTAGGTTTTTAAGTGTTTAGGTTTAGTTTGGGCAGGGGTTATTTTTAGTGTTTTAAATTTTAAGGTTTAAAGTTTAGTATTCATGGTGGTTTTTTTTTAAATCAAGTAAATCGACAGTTTAGTTAATTTAGTTTACTTAATTTATCTTTTATTTATTTTCTTTATTTTATTTTATGTTTTATTTAGGTTTATTTTTATTTTATTTTGTTTATTAGTTTAAAGTTTATTTATTTTAGTTTATGTTTTTTATTTTAGTTTAAGTATTTTATTTTAGTTTGTTTTTTAGGTTTAGGTTTATTTTTTAGTTGATTTTTATTTTAACTTTATTTTTTTTTAGGTTTTTAGGGTTTAGGGATTAGATTTTAGGGGGTTACGATTTAAGGTTTAGGGTTTAGGGTTTAGGGTTTTAGGATTTAGGGTTTTAGGGTTTAGGTTTAGGGTTAGGCTTTAGGCTTTAGGGTTTAGTGTTTAGTGTTTATGCTACCTAATTGTTTTTTAGTTTAGGTTTAGGATTCTGGTTGGGTTTGGTGTTTAAGGTGGGTTAGTTTTGAAGGGTTGTGTTTAGGTTTAGTAGATCAAGTTTTATAAGATTGAGGTTTTAGGTTAGGTTTATTTTTAAATTAAGTAAACCATGTGTTTTTAGTTTATTTAATTTATTTTTTATTTTATCTTCTTTATTTTATTTCTTTTACCTTTATTTATTTTAGTTTAAGCTTTTTATTTTAGTTTATATTTTAGGTTTCAATTTATGTGTATTTTTTGGTTTAGTTTTATTTTTATTTTATTTTTTAGGTTATAGTTTTATTTATTGTTATTAGGTTTAGGTTTAGGATTTTATTTTATTTTATTTTTTTATGTTTAGGTTCTAGTTTTTTATTTTTGGTTTATTTTTATGTTTTATTTTTAGTTTAGGTTTGGGTTTAATTTTAGTTTATTTTATATTATTTAGTTTAGGGTTTAAGTTTAGGTTTTATTTATTTTATTTTAGCTTATTTTATTTTGTTTATTTTAGGTTTATTTTTTTAGTGTAAAGTTTAGGTTTTATTTCTTATTTATTTTTAGGTTTAAGTTTTTAGTTAGTTTTTTATTTCATTTTATTTTTATTTATCATTTAGTTTTTATTTATTTTGGTTTTTCATTTTAGGTTTATTTTATTTTAGTTTAGTTTAGATTTTATTTATTTTATTTAAATTTAGGTTTTTTTATTTTATTTTATTTTAGCATAGGTTTAGGTTTAAGTTTAGGTTTTAGTTTAGGTTTTTATTTTGATTATATATTTTTTATTTTATTTAGGTTTAAGTTTTTATTTATTTTATTTTTGCATTTTATTTAGTTTAGGTTTATGTTTTTAGCTTTTTAAGGTTAATGGATTAAAGTTTAGGGTTTATTATTTATTTTGGAGTTTATGGTTGGGATGCAGGTTTTAGGGTTTATCATTTAAGGTTTAGGATGTAGGTTGAGGTTTAGGGTTTGGTTTAGGTTTTAGGGTTTTAGGTTTTAGGGTAGGGTTTAGGTTTAGGATTTAGGGTTTTAGGGTTTTGGGATTGGTTTGGTTTAGTATATTTTAGGGTTTAGGGTTTGGGCTTTTTTTATTATTTTTTATTTTTTTAGTTTTAGGGATTAGGCTTTAGGTTTTAGTTTAGGGTTTAGTGTTTTTGGGTTTATTTTTATAGAGAATAAATTTAGATTTAACATTTCTTCTTTATGATTTGATCAACCAAGTAACACACCATGTTTTCTAAGACACAAGCGATGACATTGATTAAAAATGAGCACGCATAGAGCAAATCAAAAACCCTAGATAACTAGAACCATCTCTAATGTAAAGACACAATTCCATAAGCAGCAGATCGGATTGACCGTTCTTTCTTTTCTCCTGTTCCCATCAGAACAACCATGACCTCTATAGTAGCAGGATCGACCATCATATCCTCGATCTCTCCCTCCACCACCACTACAGTTGTAATCTTAGTCCCTCCTCCTACATACATAACCACCACTACTCTAACCACCACCTCCATATCCACTAGCACCTTCAGATCCCCTACCACCTCTGTGATAACCACCACCTCCTCTTTCACTTTCATTGCCACATCAAGACTGAGCCTAGTTGACAGTAACATTTTTGCCATCAAGGTTCTTCCCTTTCTTCGGGTTTAAGTTTATTAGTTTTTAGGGTTTAGGTATATTTTTTAATTTATTTAGTTACTTTAGGTTTAGATTTTGGGTTTTGTGGGTTAGGTTGTGGTTTAGTTTTAGGGTTTAGGGTTTAAGATTCACGGTTTAGGGTTCAGGGTTAGGGTTTAGTGTTTAGGCTTTAGGGTTTAGGGTTTTTTATTATTTAGGGTTGATGGTTTGGGGTTTAATATTGTAAGCTTAATATTGTAGGTTTAGGGTTTACAGTTTAGAGTTAGTTTTGGGGTTTATGGTTTAGGATTTAACGTTTAAGATTTAGGGTTTAGGTTTTTTTTAAATTAAGTAAATCCGTAGGTTTAGGTTTATTTAGTTTACATAATTTATTTTACTTTATTTTTTATTTTTATTTATACTTATTTTTTATTTTTATTTAGTTTAGTTTATTTATTTTTATTTAGGTTTTCTATTTTAGTTTCTTTTTTAGGTTTAGGTTTAAGTTTATGTTTATTTTTAAGTTTAGTTATATTTTTATTTTATTTTTGAGGTTTATTTTTTATTTTATTTTTTTAAGGTTTAGGTTAAGGTTTTTATTCTATTTTTTTAGGTTTAGGTTTTAGTTTTTTATTTTAGGTTTATTTTTTGTTTTTATTTTTAGCTTAGGTTTAGGTTTAGTTTTAGTTTAGTTTATTTTATTTAGTTTAGGTTTAAGTTTAGGTTTAGTTTATTTTAGGTTTTTGTTTAGGTTTTATTTATTTTAGTTTATTTTATTTTAGTGTAGGTTTAGGTTTATTTTATTTTTATTTTAGGTTTAGGTTTTTTTTTAGTTTACGGTTCAGGTTTTAGTTTAGAATTTAGCATTTTTAGCTATTTTTTAATATAGAACAAATTCATATTCAACATTTCTTCTTCGTATTTCATCAACGAAGTAACACACCAAGTTTCTTAAGATATAAGCGACGACATAGATAAAAATGAGCACGCATAGAGCAAATAAAAAACTCTAGATAACTAGAATCATCCCTACTATAAAGACAATTCTATAAGTAGCAAATCAGATCAATCTTTCTTCAGTTTCTCCAGTTTCCATCAGAACCACCCTGGTCTCTTGAGTAGCGAGATCAACCATCATATCTCTGATCTCTCCCTCAGCCACCACCACCGTTATAACCTCCGATGCTCCCCCCACCTCCATAACCACCACTGCTCCACCCACCACACCTCCATATCCACTAGCACCTCCAGATCCACCACAACCACTATGATAACCACTGCCTCCGCCTTCACCTTCACCGCCACGGATGAGCCTAGTTGAGCCATGATGTTCCATGCCAAGGTCCCATTCTTAGGGTTTAGGAAGGTTTATTTGGTTATAGTTTATTTTTTTATTTATTTTGTCACTTTAGAGCTTTTTTGGGGTTTAGGGTTAGGGTTTAGGGTTTAGAGTTTAAAGTTTATGGTTTAGGGTTTTAGGGTTTATGCTTTTAGGGTTTAGGGTTCAAGGTTAGGGTTTACAATTTTTTAGGGATTTGGGTTTAGGTTTTGGGTTTAGGTTTGTAGGTTTTGGGTTTTGGGTTGTAGGTTTAGGGTTTAGGGCTTAGGGTTTAGAATTTAGTGTTTAAGGTTTTTATTTTTAATTAAGTAAACCTGTAGGTTTAAGATTATTTAGTATATTTACTTTATTTTTATTTATTTTAATTTACTTTATTTTTTATTTGTAACTACGTTTATTTTTTATTTTTATTTAATTTAGTTTATTTGTTTTAGTTTAGGTTTTTTATTTTAGTTTGTTATTTTATTTTTGGTTTATCTTTTGGTTTAGGTTTATTTTTTAGTTGAGTTCTATTTTTATTTTATTTTTTAGGTTTAGGTTTTATTTCTTTATTTCTAGGTTAAGGTTTAGGTTTTATTTTTATTTTTAGGTTTAGGTTTTAGATTTTATTTTTTTTTGTTTATTTTAAGGTTTTATTTTTTAGTTTAGGTGTTGGTTTATTTTTAGTTTATTTTATTTTATTTAGTTTAGGTTTAGGTTTAAGTTTTATTTATTTTAGTTTAAGTTTATGTTTATTTTATTTTATTTATTTTATTTGTATTTTAAGTTTAGGTTTCTTTAGTTTATGGTTTAGGTTTTTTAGTTTACGGTTTTGGTTTTATTTTTAAGTTTTATTTTTAGGTTTATTTTTTAGGTTTAGGTTTTTATTTAGTTTTTATTTTTATTTTATTTTAGGTTTATTTTATTTTTATTTTACATTTAGTTTTTATTTTATTTAGGTTTTTTATTTCTAGGTTTAGTTTATTTTTTAGTTTAGTTTAGGTTTTTATTTATTTTATTTTAGTTTTTCTTATTTTTTATTTTATTTATTTTTGGTTTAAGTTTAGGTTTTAGTTTAAGTTTTTATTTTATTTTATTTTTTTTATTTTATTTTATTTAACACTACCATTGCCGGTCCCAAGTCCGGATGCAAAAAGTGGAGGGTTGTTAGTAGTCTACCGTAAAATTTAAATAATTATGACATGAATCCTTTAAATCATTGTTAATTAGGGCCCCCGAAGAATGCCACAGTATGGTTGAATACAAAGGAAAATGTGCTAGAGATCGCTCGTCGTGTTAAATAAGCAAGGGTTCCCACATTAGACGGATGCGCAAAGAAGTTAGTCCATGAAACTAGAATTAGGTTAGGATCTTGGAATATAGGTACTCTTCTGTGTAAATTAATGGAATTAATAGATATTATGGTTCATAGAAAGATAAATATTTTATGTGTTCAAGAAACTAAATGGGTTGGGGAGAAGGCTAAGGAGATTGATAGTTTAGGTTTTAAACTTTGGTATTCGTAAAAGTAGAACTAGAAATGGATTATAGATAAAAGTTTGAAGGATAATGTTATAAGTATTAATAGATGTGGAGATAGAATTATAGCTTTAAAGATTATTGTTGATACTAAGATTATCAATGTTATAAGTGTTTATGCTCCTCAAGTAGGTTTGGAGGTAAGTTCAAAAGAAAAATTTTGGAATGAATTAGAGGGATTAATACAAAAGATACCTTTTGAAGAAAAGTATTTATTGGGGGAGATTTAAATGGACATGTTGGTAGAGTGGTAGAAGATTTTAAAAGTATTCATGGTGGTTATGGATTTGGAGTGACTAATGAAGAAGGTAGGACTATATTAGATTTTGCCTTAGCTTATGATTTTGTAGTTGCTAATACTTTATTTAAGAAAAGAGATGAACATATTATTACTTATAAAAATGGATCTAGTAAAACACAGATTGATTATTTTTGATAAGAAAAATAGATCGCTTTAGATTGTAAAGATTGTAAGGTCATTCCAAGTGAAATTTTAAGTACCCAACATCGACTATTAGTTTTAGATTTTAAGATGAAAGGTTGTAAGAGAAAAAATAAACTTAATTATTGTCCTAGGATTAGATGGGGACACTTAAAGAACACAAATAAAAATATTTTTAAGAGCAAGCTACAAGAAATTAAAGTTTGGGATGTTCATAAGGAAGCTAACGTTATGTGGGAAAAGTATCATGCTATTAAACAAGTTGCTAAAAATGTGCTTAATCAAAAGGAAAAGCTTCTTTTAATAAGAATAGTTGGTGGTGGAGTCAGAGTGTGCAAGAAAAGATAAGAAATAAGAAGCATTGTTATAAAACTTGGTTTAGATGTAAAAACTCGGAGAATTGGGAAAGATATAAAATGGCCTGTAGAGATTCTAAGAAAGCAATATATGATGCAAAAAATTTAGCTTTTAGTGATTTATACAATAGATTAGATACCAAAGAAGGTGAAAGATGTATGTATAAGTTAGCCAACCAAAGAGATAGGAGAAGTAAAGACATAGTTCAAGTGAGGAGTATTAAGGATGAAAATAATAAAGTGCTTTTCTTAGAAAAAGATATTGAAAATAGGTGGATGAGGTATTTTAATAAACTTTTCAATGAAGGATCCGAAAGTACGATTGATTTTAGCAACCTTAATACCCTAAACAAAAATAGAGAATTTCATTTTATCGTCAGATAGTAGTAAATATGAAGTTAGTGAAGCTTTAAAGAAAATGAAATGTGGAAAAGCAAGAGGACCGGATAATATTCCAATAGAAGTGTGGAAATGTTTAGGAGATCAAGGAATTTCTTGGCTTACAAATCTTTTAATGTTATTTTAAAGACTAAAAGATGCCGATGAGTGGAGAAAGAGTTTGTTGGTTCCTATATTTAAGAATAAAGGTGATGCACAAGATTGTGCAAATTATAGAGGAATTAAGTTAATGTGCCATACATTAAAATTATGGGAGAGAGTAATTGAGCATAGATTACGATGTGATACGTAAGTTTCTCACAATCTTTGGTTTCATGCCGTGTAGATCTACTATGGATGCTATACATTTGTTAAGAGGTTTGATGGAGAAGCATAGAGAAAATCAAAAGGATCTACATATGATATTTATTGATTTAGAGAAAGCTTATGATAAAGTCTCAAGAGATGTTCTTTGGAGAGTTCTAGGACAAAAAGAAGTTAATATTGGTTATATTCAAGTCATTAAGGATATGTATACTAGAGTCAACTTGTGTCCAAACACAAGGAGGATTGACAAACTATTTTCCTATTTCAGTTGGATTACATCAAGGATCAACATTAAGCCCTTATCTTTTTACTTTAGTTATGGATGTTCTTAGGCATTTACAAGAAGATGTACCTGGTGTATGCTTTTGTCGATGACATTCTTCTTGTTGATAAGACTAGAGAGGAGTCCAACGAAACTTGAATTATGGAGGTCAACTTTAGAGTCTAAAGGTTTTCGCTTAAGATCTAAAACTGAATATATGGAGTGTAATTTTAGTTGTAGAAATTTTAGTAGTGTTGTGACTTTAGGTGATCAAGTCATTAATAAGAGTGAGCGATCGATATTTAGGCTCTATTGTTCAAAATGATGGTGAAATAGATGGAGATATTATTAGTAGAATTCAAGTTGGATGGAAGTGGAGGAATGCATCCGCCTATTATGTGATAGAAAAGTTCCACTTAAACTTAAGGGAAAATTTTATAAGATGGTGGTAAGACCTGCAATGACTTATGGTGCATAATGTTGGCCAATAAAAGAGAAACATAAGAGTAAGTTAAGTGTTACAGAGATGAGGATGCTCGTGTGGATGAGTTTTACCCTAGAGATAGAATGCAAAATGAGTATGTTCAAAAAAGTTGGAGTAGCTCCAAAGGATAGATAAGATTAGGGAGAGTCAGATGGTTTGGCCACATAAAGCTACGTCCATGACCCGATTAGAGAGTAGATGCATTAGATTTTCCTTATGTTAAGAAAGGTAGAGGTAGACCTAAAAAGACTTGGTTAAGATGTATAAAAAATGATCTTAGTATACTTGAATTAAATGAGAATTTGACACATAATAATAGACACAATGGAGACTAAGGATTCATGTAAAACCCCACCCAGTGGGATTAAGGCTTGTTGTATTTTATTTTTATTTATTTTTTTAGTTTAGGTTTAGGTTTGTGGTTTAGGGTTTATGGTTTGTGGGTTTAGGGTTTAGGGTTTACCATGTGGTTTAGGGTTTAGGGTTTGATGTTTAATGTTTAGCTTTAGGGTTTGGGGAATTAGGGTATTTTACTAGGGTTTAGAAGGTTAGTAGGGTAGGGTTTAGGGTTTATGGTAGTCTAGTGGAGTGGAGGGCCCAGGTCCTGTTTAGAGCCTGGGTGGTTGTGGTTGGTAGGTATGATCTGTGGTCAGGTCAGGCCAGGTAGGGTCAGGGTAGGTCAGTAGGGTAGGGTTTAGGGCCTGAGGATCAGGATGGGGTCCTGTGTCAGGGTCAGGCTCATGGCTTAGTGTTTAGGGTCAGTTTTCGTGGCTCAGGTCTGGGGTTTAGGATGAGTAGGATCCGGGTTTAATGTTTAGGGTTTAGGGGTTTTCTTTAAAAAAATTAAGTAACCAATAGGTTTAGGTTTCTTTAGTTTGTTTAGTTTATTTATTATTTATTTTTGTTTAATTTTTATTTTGGTTTATTTTTTATTTGTATTTAGTTTAGTTTATTTATTTTAGGTTTATTTATTTGTATTTAGTTCTATTTTTATTTTATTTTTTAGGTGTTGGTTTTATTTTTTAGTTTTAGGTTTAGGTTTAGGTTTTTATTTTATTTCTTAGGTTTAGGTTTTATGTTATTCTTTTAGGTTTCTTTTTAGGTTTTTTGTTTTAGTTTATGTTTAGGTTTATTTTAATTCATTATTTTATTTATTTAGTTTAGAGTTTAGTTTATTTTTTTAAGTTTTGGTTTTATTTATTTTAGTTTTGTTTATTTTAGTTTAGGTCTAGGTTTATTTTAATTTGTTTATCTTAGGTTTAGGTTGTTTTTTTAGTGTAGGGTTTATGTTTTATTTTTTATTTGTTTTTTGGTTTTATTTTTAGGCTTATTTTTTAACTTTCGGTTTTTATTTAGTTTTTATTTTATTAGATTTTAGGTTTATTTTATTTTTATTTTATGTTTGGGTTTTATTTTATTTTGGTTTTCTATTTTTTGGTTTATTTTATTTCTTAGAATTAGGTTTTGTTAATTTTATTTTAGTTTAGTTTTATTATATATATTTTAGATTTAGGTTTAGTTTAGGTTTATATTTATTTTATTTATTATTTTATTTAGATTTTAATTTAATTTTTATTTTAGGTTTATTTAGTTAAGAGTTTTTGGGTGGAGGGCCCAGGGTAGAGAGCCCAGGAAGTGAGGTTAGGTAGGGCCCAGGGTCAGGTAGGGCCCAGGGCCTAGGGGAGGTTGGGTAAGAGTTGGGCCTGAGTGTGGGCCTAGGCTCAGGGTATGGCCTGGGTTTTAGGTCGTCTGTGGTTAGGGTTTTTTCATTTATTTTACATATTTATTTATGGTTTGTTTAGGGTTTTAGATTTAGTGATCATTTATCAGTTTAGGGTTAGTTTTAGTTTAGGTTTGTGCATTAGAGGGTTAGTTTTAGTAGGGTTTAGCTCAGGCTTTAGTGTTGGGGGTTTTAGGGTTTAGGGTTTAGGGCCTGAGGCATGATTTAGGATTTTGGGTTTATAGTTTTATCTTATTAAGCATACTCAGAGGTTTAGGATCCAGGTTTAGGCTCAGTTAGTTAGGTTTTAGTATGGTTATGGTTTTGTTTATTTTAAATTTTTATTTAGGATTTGGGCTCTGTTTAGGCTTTAGGGTTTATGGTTTAAGGTTTAGGATATAAGGTTTTAGGTTTTTTTAAAAAAATTAAGTAAAATGATATGTTAGGTTTATTTATTATATTTAGTTTATTTTTATTTATTTTAATTTACTTTATTTTATTTTATTTAGGTTTATCTTTTTATTTAGTTTAGTTTATTTATTTTGGGGTTATTTATTTTAATTTAGGTTTTTTATTTTAGTTTATTTTTTAGGTTTAGGTTTAGGTTTATTTTTTGTTGAGTTTTATTTTTATTATATTTTTTAGGTTTATGTTTTATTTTTTATTTTAGTTTTTTTTAAGTTTAGGTTATAGGTTTTTATTTTAGGTTTTTTTTTTACGTTTATGTTTATTTTTAGTTTATTTTATTTATTTAGTTTAGGCTTAATTTATTTTAGGTTTAGGTTTATGTTCTATTTAATTTACTTTTATTTATTTAAGTTTAGGTTTATTTTATTTTGTTTATTTTATTTTTATTTTAGGTTAAGGTGTTTTTTAGTTAGGGTTTGGGTTTTAGTTTTTATTTATTTTTAGGTTTATTTTTTAGGTTTAGGTTTTCATTTAGTTTTTATTTCATTTTATTTTAAGTTTAATTTATTATTATTTTACGTTTAGTGTTTATTATATTTAAGTTTTTCTATTCTTAGCATTATTTAATTTTTTTAGTTTATTTTATATTTAATTTTAATTTATTTTAGTTTATTTTTAATTTTATATTTTATTATATTTCAAGGTTTAGGTTTAGGTTTTAGTTTATTTTTTATTTTATTTTATTTAGGTTTAGGTTTTCTTATTTATTTTATTTTTAGGTTTTATTTAGTTTAGTTGTAGGTTTTTGTGTTTTGGGTCTGAGGTAGGGTTTAGGGTTTGGGTTAGGGTAGGGTGTTGGCCTTTAGGGTTTAGGGTTTAGAGTGTAGGGTTTAATGTTTAGGATTTAAGGTGAGTTTTAGGGTAGGGTTTTTTCTTTCTTAAACCAAGGATTGGGTAGTTATTATTATGTTTAGTTATTATGTTTATTTGTTGGTTTAGTATATTTAGGGTTTAGTTTATTAGTTTAGTTTATTATTATTTTAGTTATTAGTTTTTTTTGGGTTTATTTGGTTTTATGTTTAGTCTTTATTTAGGTTTATTGGGGTTATTATGGTCTAGTGTTTTTTAGTTTTGTTTTATTTTTTGGCTTTTATTTAGTTTTAGTTTAGGGGGGGTTTTAATAGTTTTAGTTTGGTTTTTAGTTTAGTTAATGTTTAGTTATTAGTTTAGGGTTTATTTTTAGTTTTGGGTTTTATTAGTTTTATTTTATTAGTTTTAGTATTAGTTATTTTAGTTTAATATTTTATTAAGTGTATGGGGTCCAATTTTAGTTTAGTTTATTAGTTTATTTTATTTTAGTTATTATTAGGTTATATTATTTTTATTAGTTTAGGGTTTAGTTTTATTATTTATTAGTTTATTATTATTATTATTATTATTCTTATTAGTTTTAGTTAGTTTTTACTAGTTTATTATTATTATTATTATTATTATTATTATTATTATTATTTTATTAATTAGTATAGTTTCTTTACTAGGGTTTTATGGTTTTAGTTATTATTATTTATTTTATTTTTTTTATTAGTTTTAGTTTTAAGTTTATCAATTTTATGTTATTTATTTAGTTAGTTTTATTAGTATAGTTTGGCTTATTATTTGTTATTAATATATTATTTATTTATTAATTATTATTATTATTAGTTTTGTTTTTCTTTATTAGGTTTGGGTAGGGTTTTAGGGTTTAGGTCATGGTCTAGAGGGTTAAATGGTGGCTCAGTGGCCCAGGGGCCCAGCTTGGAGGGTAGGTATTTTGGGAAAGAAGGAGGGTTAGGATCTGGGAGGGTCTGAGGTGGTTGGAGGGACGTCAGGGTCAGGTTTAGGGTTTAAGGTAGGGTTTGGGCTCTGGTAGGATTATTGCTTGTTTAAGAGGGTTTTTGAAAAACAAACCACTAGGTTTAAATATATTTAGTCTTTATTTTATTTAGTTTATTTTTATTTTATTTATTTTATGTTTATTTATTTTAGTTTAGGATTTTATTTTAATTTATTTTAGGTTTAAGTTTAGGTATATGTTTATTTTAGTTTAGTTTTATTTTATTTTATTTTTAGGTTTAGGTTTTATTTTTATTTTGGTTTAGGTTTAGGTTTTATTTAGGTTTATCTTAGGTTTTATTTTCTAGTTTATGTTTAGGTTAATTTTTAGTTTTATTTATTTATTTTGGGTTTAGGGTTTTAGGGTTAGGATTAGGTTTTATTTATTTTAGTTTTGTTTATTTTAGTTTAGGTTTGGGTTTATTTTATTTTATTATTTTAGGTTTGTTTTAGTTTAGGGCTTATGTTTTATTTTTTTAGGTTTATTTTAGGATTAGGTTTTATTATATTTAGGTTTATTTTATTTTATTTTGTTTAATTTTATTTTATTTTGGTTTTTTTTAGGTTTATTTTATTTTTTTTAATTTAGGTTTGAGTTTCTATTTATTTTATTTTAGTTAAAGTTTTTCCTTTTTTATTTTATTTTATTTTTAGGTTTAGTTTTATGTTTAGGTTTTAGTTTAGGTTTTATTCTTGTTTATTTTATTTAAATTAGGTTTTTTATTTTATTTTAAGTTATTTAGTTTAGTTTAGGTTTTGTTGTTTTAGGGTTTAGTGTAGGGTTTAGGTTTTAGGATTATTGTCTGTAGGGTTTCTGGTTTAGTAGGCAGTGGGGAGGGTGTGGTAGGGTATGATCAGGTCTGGTTTTAGCAGGTTTAGTGGCCCATGGTCAGTTTAGTGTTTAGGGTAGGTTTGTGGTCAGGGTTTGTTATTATATTTTATTATTTATTTTAAAATCAAGAAAATAGTCCATGTATTTAGTTTTTTATCCATCTTTAGGTTTAATTTAATCAATTTAGCATTTTATTTTATTTTATTTTATTTAGATTTAAATTTTATTTTATTTTAGGGCCCATTTAGTAGCTCAGGTTTTAGGTTTAGGGTCAGGAATTTTAGGGCCCAGGGCCTGGGTTCATGGCCCAGGGTAGGGTTGTTTATCTTAGTTTAGGGTGATATAGGGTTAGGGTTTATGCTTTAGGGTTTTGGGTAAGCCTAGGTTAAAGGGTAGGATTTCAGGGTTTTAGGGTTTATGGTTAGGCTTTGGGCCAGGTTTAGCAAGGCTCACGCCAGTTAGTTTAGTGTATTCCCAAAGTTAAACAAATGTTTAGTAGGTCACCTTAGTAGCAGGTTAATTTTATTTATCTTAGTTTATTTATTTAGGCAATTTATTTATCAATAGTTTATCTTTATTTATTTAGTTTTTTAGGTGTTTTATCTTTAGGAGTTTATTTTATTTTATCAGGTTTAGGTTTTAGATTTAGTTTAGCCAGGGCCCAGGGAAGGCCCAGATTTAGGGCCCAGCCTAGTTAGGGTCTTAGGGAGGGCCCAGGGCTCAGGTCAGGGCCCAGTGGCCCAGAGTGCTCAGCCTTGCCTAGGATCTTAGGGCCCAGGTTTTTGGCCAGGGTGGTTTGGGCCTGGAATAGGGTCTTGGGCCCAGTTTAGGGTTTAGGTGGCCCAGGCCTTGGGCACAGGGCCCAGGCCCAGGTCCAGTATTATGGCCCAGGGCCCAGGCCCAGGGTAGGTTAGTAGTTTGGTTAGCCTAGGGCCCAGGGCCCAGGTGTAGGTCTGTAAAGCCCAGAGCATGTAGAGGTTAAAGATGGCTAGAGTGGCCTGAGAGTTTGGATCCAGGATTTAGTTTTATCAAAGCAAACCCGTTTATGTATTTAGTTTTATTTATCTTTATCATCTGTTAAGCATTATTATGTTATTTAATAGTTTATTTAGGAATTATCTTTAATATTTAGTAGGTCAGTAGGTAATTTTAGCCAAGTTTATCCATTTTATCTTAGGTAAGTTTTAGGTTTTTAGGGTTTAGGGCCTAAAGTCAGGATTTAGGTTTGGGTAGGGTCATGGTTTAGGGTTTAAGCCTGTTTAGGTTTATGGTAGGGTCACATAGCCTGGGGTTTAGTGCTCAGCCTGTGGTTTAGGGTTTAGGGTTTAGCATTTAGGATTTTCAATGGGGTCCGTGGTAGGTAGGGCTAGGATTGGTTATAGGCCTAGGGTGCAGGGTTAGTTATGGCTCATGGTAGGGTAGGGTAGGGCTTAGGGTAGGATACAAGATTTACGTAGGGTTTACATGAAAAATTAAGCAAGCCCAAGAGGTTTAGGTTTATTTAGTTTACCTAGTTTATTTTTATTAATCTAGTTTATTTCATTTATTTTTGTGTTTATTTTTATTTAGTTTAGTTTATTTTATTTAGGTTTATTTTATCTTAATATTATTAGATTTAGGTTGAAGTTTATTTTAGTGAGTTATTTATTTTATTTAAGTCAGTGTTAGGCTTTTAGGCTTTAGGGTCATGGAGGGAAGCCTGGTTTAGGCCCAGGGATCAGTGGCCCATGGTTTGTGGTCAGGGGCCCAGTCAGGGTCAGAGCCCAGGACCCAGGGCCTAGGCTCAGCCTGTGGAGGATTTGAGCCCAGGGCCCAGTTTAGGGCCCAGGGTTTGATCTGGGGGTTGGGAGGGCCTAGGGCCCAGTGGCCTAGGGTATGGCCCATCAGGGCCCATGGTCATCTTTCAGTTTTAGGTCAGGGTTTAGGGCCCAGGGTCCAGTAGCTAGGCCCAGGACCATAGTTTAGGGCTCAGGTCTTAGGGCTCATAGAGGTGGGCCCAGGGTGGTAGGGCTCAGGGTAGGGTCAGATTAGGGTTTTCTAAAAAAAGCAAATTAGTAGGTTTAGGTTTATTTAGCAATTTTATCTTATCTTCTTTGTTTAGCTTTATTTTCAATTTTATTTAGATAGTTTATTTATCTTTTACTATTTATCTAGTTGGTTTATCTTTGTTTATTTTAGGTCTGTTTAGGTTTATGTTTATTTATTGAATTTTATATTTTATTTAAAATTTAAAATTAGTTGGCCTTAAGATCATTTGGGCCCAGCTAGTGTGGTCAGTGGTAGGGTAGGTCAGCAGTGGCCCAGGATCTTTTGAGCCCAGGGTTTAGTGTGGCTTTAGTGGAGTTTAGGGTTAAGATAGGGTTTAGGGCCCAGGGTCCAGTGGTAGGCCCAGGGTTTGGGTTTTGGGTAGGTTGTGGTTTGGGTTTTGGGGTTGTGGTCAGGATCTTTTTAATAGGATTCTTGAGGGTCAGGTTTTAGTTTAGTTTATTTTAAATTAAGTAAACTAGTAGGTTTAGGTTTATTTAGTTTATTTTATTTATTTTAGTTTACTTAATTTGTTATATTTATGCACATTTTAATTTTATTTAGGTTAGTTTATTTCTGGTTTATTTATATTAGTTTTGGTTTTTATTTTAGTTTATTTTTTAAATGTTTATTTTAGTTGAGTTTTATTTTTATTTTATTTTTTAGGTTTAGGTTTTATTTTCTATTTTTAGGTTTAGGTTTAGGTTTAGCTTTAGCTTTTTATTTTATTTTTTATGTTTAGGTTTTAGGTATTATTTTAAGTTTATTTTTAGGTTTTATTTTTATTTTAGATTTAGGTTTAATTTTAATTTATTTTATTTTATTTAGTTTAGGTTTAGGTTTATGTTTAGTTTATTTTAGGTTTAGGTTTCTGTTTTATTTATTTTAGTTTACTTTATTTTACTGTAGGTTTAGGTTTATTTTATTTT
Source organism: Cymbidium sinense (assembly GCA_021442155.1). Classification (NCBI taxonomy): domain Eukaryota; kingdom Viridiplantae; phylum Streptophyta; class Magnoliopsida; order Asparagales; family Orchidaceae; genus Cymbidium; species Cymbidium sinense. Next base: position 79,685,304 of record CM038214.1, on the reverse strand, counting down.
ATTTATATTTTAGGTTTAGGTATTTTTTAGTTTATGGTTTAGGTTTTATTTTTTTTACTTATTTTTAAGTTTTATTTTTAGGTTTATTTTTTTAAGTTTAGGTTTTTATTTAGTATTTATTTTATTTTATTTTAAGTTTATTTTAGGTTAATTTTATTTTATTTTACATTTAGTTTTATGTTATTTAGTGTTTTATCTTATTTATTATTTTTAGTTTTGATTATGTTATTATTTATTTTATTTAAGTATATTTTTATTAGTTTGTTTTATTTTATTTTAAGGGTTAGGTTTAGGGTTTAATTATGGTTTTTATTTTATTTTATTTTAATTTACTCAAGGTTTATTTATTGGGATTTAAAGGGTGAGGGTTTAGTGTTTAGGGAGGGTCAGGGCTCAGGGCCTAGTTTTAGGCTCAGCTTAGGGTCAGTGAGGGCCAGGGTCAGGGCCTTTTGTGGCCTAGGGTCAGGTTAACCCAGTTTAGGTTTAGGGTCTTTTAAATCAAACCAGTGCTTTTTTATCTTATTTTATTAATTTTAGTTTTTTTTATTTTTTATTTTTTTAGGTTTATTTTTTATTTTTATTTAGATTAGTTTATTTTTTTCGATTTATGTTTAGGGTTATGTTTATTTATTAGTTTAGTTTTCTTTTTATTTTATTTTTTAGGTTTAGGTTTTTTTTTATTTTTAGGTTTAGGTTTCAGTTTTTATTTTATTTCTTTAGGTTTAGGTTTTAGGTTTCATTTTATTTTTATTTTAGGTTTTATTTTAGTTTAGTTTAGGTTTATTTTAAGTTTATTTTATTTTATTTAGTTTAGGGTTTATATTTTTAATTAGGTTTAGTTTAGCATTATTTATTTTTGTTTAGTTTTTTTTAGTTTAGGTTTAGTTTATTTTATTTTGTTTATTTTAGGTTTTATTTTTTTTAGTTTAGGGTTTAGGTTTTGTTTTTATTTATTTTATGTTTTATTTTATGTTTAATTTAGGTTTATTTTTTATTTAGTTTTATTTTATTTTTATTTTAAGTTTATTTTACTTTTATTTTACATTTATTTTATTATATTTTGGTTTATTTTCTTTAAGTTTAGTTTAAATTTTATTTATTTTATTTAGTTTAGTTTTATTTATTTTATTTTTATTTTGGTTTATGTTAGTTTAGGTTTAGGTTTAGTAGTTTTATCTTTATTTTATTTTAATTAGGTTAAGGTTTGTTTATTTTATTGTTAGGTTTATTTAGTTTAGCTTTGGATTTAGGGTTTAGTTTAGGGTTTAGATTTAGGGTTTAGGTTTAGGGTTCACGTTGTGGGATTAAGGTTTAAGGGTCAGATTTAGGGATTAGAGTTTAGGGTTAGTTTAGGGTTTAGGTGCTAGGACTTTTTTATTATTATTATTATTATTATTATTTATATTTATTTTTAAATTATGTAACCCCAGTAGTTTATTTAGTTTATTTTTTTATTTAGGTTTATTTTTATTTTTATTTAATTTAGTTTAATTATTTTAGGTTTATTTATTTTAGTTTAGATTTCTTATTTTAGTTTATTTTTTAGGTTTAGGTTTAAGTTCAGGTTGATTTTTTAGTTTAGTTTTATTTTTATTTTATTTTTTATGTTTCAATTTTATTTTTTTAGGTTTAGGTTTAGCTTTTTATTTTATTTTTTTCGGTTTAGATATCAAGTTTTTATTTTAGGTTTTATTTTTTAGTTTAGGTTTCTTTGTGTTTAGGTTTAGTTTTATTTTTAGTTTATTTTATTTTTATTTAGATTAGGTTTTCTATATTTTGGTTGTAGGTTTAGGTTTTATTTATTTTAGTTTAACTTAATTAATTTAGGTTTAGGTTTATTTTAATTTTATTTTAGGTTTATATTTTTTTAGTTTAGGGTTTTAGTTAATTTATTTATTTTAGGTTTTATTTTTATGTTTATTGTTTATGTTATGATTTTTATTTAATTTTTATTTTATTTTATTTTCAGTTTATTTTATTTTTATTTTAGGTTTAGTTTTTATTTTATTTAAGTTTTTTATTTTTTGGTTAGTTTAGGTTTTTATTAATTTTATTTTAGTTTATTTTTATTTAATTATTTTATTTTTTAGGTTTAGGTTTAGTTTTAATTTTAGGTTTTAGTTTATGTTTTTATTTTATATTATTTTTTAATTTTATTTTGGTTTAAATTTATTTATTTATTTATTTTTAGGTTTTATTTAGTTTAGGGTTAGGCTTATGTCATTTTAGGGTTTAGAGTTTTTTTTTTTGGTTTATAATTAAGGGTTTAGGGTTTAGGGTTTAGGTTTCAGTTTATGGTTTAGAGGTTTTAGGTTTTTGTTAACAGAGAACAAATTCATATTCAACATTTCTTTTTTTGTTTATTTAGTTTATTTTATTTTTTATTTTTATTTATGTTTATTTTTTATTTTTAATTAGTATAGTTTAATTATTTTAGTTTAGCTTTTTTAATTTAGATTATTTTTTAGGTTTAGGTTTTGGTTTATTTTTTAGTTGAGTTTTATTTTTATTTTTATTTTTATGTTTATGTTTTATTTTATATTTATAGATTTAGGTTTTTATTTTATTTTTTTAGATTTATGTTTTAGCATTTTATTTTAGGTTTATTTCTAAGTTTTATTTTTTTAGTTTAGGTTTAGGTTTATTTTAAGTTTATTTAATTTTATTTAATTTAAGCTTTAAGTTTACTTTATGTTAGGTTTAGGTTTAGGTTTTATTTATTTCAGTTTAGTATATTTTACTTTAGTTTTAGGTTTATTTTATTTTTTATTTTATTTTTATAGGTTTTAGTTTGGGTTTAGGTTTATTTTTATTTATTTTAGGTTTATTTATATATTTTATTTAGTTTTTACTTTAGGTTTATTTTATAATTTATAGTATTTATTTTATTTAGTTTTATTCAGGTTTATTTTATTTTAGTTTAGTTTAGGCATTTATTTATTTTAGTTTAATTTATTTTTATTAGTTTATTTTAGTTTATTTATTAATCAGGCTTTAATTTAATTTAAATTTTATCTTATTTAGGTTTAGGTTTTAATTTATTTTATTGTAGTTTAGGTTTAGTGTGGAGAGTGGAGGTCAGGTCAGGGCCTAGGGTTTAGGAGTGGCCCAGGCTTTAGGCCCATGGTTTGGGGCCCAGGTCAGTTTAGGGCCCAGAGTTAGGGTTGTGGCCTGGCCCAGGGCCCAGGTCAATGTGGCCCAGGGCCTAGGGTTATGGCTCTGAGGAGCTATGGCCCAGGCCCATGGTTTGTGGTAGGTCATGGAGGGCCCAGGGCCCAGGGCTCAAGGCCCAGGATAGGATGAGGCTAGGGTTTAGGGCCTGTGGAGGTTTTTAAGGGTCTTATGGATTTTATTTATTTAACTCAGGTTTAGGTTTAGTTAGCTTATTTTTCTTTATCTAGGTTATTTTATTTTGTTTTGATTTAGGTTTATCTTTACTTTATTTAGTTTAGTTTATTTATTTAAGTTTATTTATTAGTTATTAGTTTATTTTAGGTTTTAGTTTAGTTTTATTTATTTTATATTTTAGTTTATTTATTTTATTTTAGGTTTAGGTATGTATTTATTTTATTTATTTAGAAGGTTTAGGTTTTATCTTTTTATGTTTATTTAGTAGTTTGGGTTTATCATTTATTTTATTTTATTTTAGTTTAGATTTATGTAGATTAGCTTAAGTTTGGGATAGAGTGAGGGTTTAGGCCAGGGTTTATGGTTTAGGGTAGGGTCAGGATTTAGAGCTAGGTCAGTGGCTAGTTTAGGTAGGGTTAGTTTATGATTTAGGATTTAGAGTTTAGGATTTATGGTAGGGTTTTTTATGAAAGAATAGTTAATTAATCTTGTATTTATTTTAGTTTATTTTAGTTTATTATTTTATTTAGTTTAGTTTATTTTATTTTATTTTATTTAATTTAATTTAGGTTTTGTATTTTAGTTTATTTTAGGTTTAGGTTTAGGTTTATGTTTATTTGTTTAGTTTATTATTTATTTTATTTTTAGGTTTCTATTTTATTTTATAGTCATGTTATTTTATTTTTTAGGTTTAGGTTTTGTTTTATTTTAGGTTTATTTTTAGTTTGGTTTATTTTTAGTTTATTTTATTTTATTTAGTTTAGGGTTTAGGTTTAGGGTTGATTTATTTTAGTTTAAGTTTAAGTTTATTTCATTTTATTTATTATAGGTTTAAGGTTTAGGTTTTTATTTTAGGTTTATTCTTTAGGTTCAGGTTTTTATTTAATTTTTTATTTTATTTAGGGTTTTGTGCCACCATCCTTCAAGATCTTTGATGGTAGTGGGAACCCACGATAACACATTTCACACTTTAGAGCTTGTTTCAACACTGATGGCAGCATTGCACTCCTCTTCGGCCTTTTCATTAGCAGTCTGTTACGTGTTGCATTTGATTGGTACGCCGAACTGCCCAACGGTTCGGTGAAGACTTTTGCTGAGTTGGAGCATATATTCATTAAGAGGTTTACTAGAGCTCAGCAGAGGGTGATTATAGGTGACCTCATTGTAGAGTAATAGAAACTCAACAAGTCTCTTGTTGATTACATTCTCAGGTGGCACATTCTGAGCATGAAATGCGAACCACAGCTGTCTGAACAGTATGCCAATGAGATTCTTCTCAAGAATATCTATAGCCCGATCGCCTTCATGCTTATGGGCTTTAACATCAAAACATTCGAGAAATTAATCAACAAGGCAGCTAGCTTACAGTAGGAAGCCAAACAGTTTCCCTTTCCCGACCAATCATCTAAGCCCAAGCCGTAGAAGGTTTAGAAGAAGTTGGGGATGTGTCGGGACGAGGGGAAGCATCCACGAGTTTAGTATGGGAGACTACGAGCTCAGCAGCCTCCTTTTCCACCTCCTCTTCCACCACCTCGGCCATCATACCGGCCACCCTAGCCATCACAATGACCATTTCCACCACCTCAACAGTCTACCCAACAACGGTATTCATATCGATCACTAGGTAGCTACTTTTCACCTACTCTTGTCGATAGATTGAATAATTCATATTCATTCAAGAGGGAGGTAGTTAGGAAAATCTTTAAGAGTCTCTTAAAAAATCCTGACTTTCAGTTACTAGAGCCTAAGAGGTCGAAGGAAGTGGGCAAGAATGATGATCCTAGCTATTGCCCCTACCACCGCATGCTAGGCCATGTCTTAGAGGATTTTATCATTTTTAAGGACTAGCTTGAGCACAGCTACAAATTGAGAGCCATAGTTATCCCTACAGAATTCGTATTAGAACAACCATCCAGTTTTGTTAGAGTGATCCTTAGTGATGCTTACGATCCTCTTAAGACCAAAGATGGTCAGGATATCTCCCTATCTCGAACCTCTAAGAAGATCATTTCTAAGATCTAGAAGCTTTCCTTGTAGGTGCTTAAAGTAGCTCAAACCTCCAACAAAAAAGAAGGTTTGTTAGTTGCAAAGGATAGCTTAAGGAGGGTTAATAGCACCAACACTCACCATACTCCTTGCTAGCCTAGTAGTGCCATTGTCAGTCTGTACTCCTCCATCGATCTACCACCTCTTCTGGTAGCTCCTCTTCTACTGGAAGAAGTGTTATATCTGTGAATAAGGGAACTAAATCCCTTACTCTGCTTATTTTACTTGATTTCTATCATGTACCTCCACCCAAAAAGAAATTATAAAGAAAGTTGATTATACTTATATATTGTCTACTTCTAATGCTCTCGATTTTATTCCTATTGAAAGCTCTCCGAGTCTAAATAAAATAATAGCTCTAGTAGGTCTGATCCTTTCCTTTTTGATTTAGAGTCAGACTATCCTTCTCTGAATCAATTGATTTCACCTCTTGAGATTGACTTAGATTCAACTAACTCTGAGGATCCCATAAGAGAAGCTATAGGTATGCCCGATGAGAAGGCAGAACATTTCACGAGCTCATCATTCCAAAAAGTCACTGAAGTCAACCTACATATTGGCAAAGTTTTACCTCCTAGGGTAGCACCTCAAGATAAGGGTAAGCAAGTCATTGGTTCTAGTTGGCAGATAGCCCCTCCATAAGATGCTCCACCCATGGATATGCTTGTGGAGGACCAAGCTAGAGTTGATTACAATGTCCTAGCTCACCTTAGAAAGTTTCTAGCTAAGTTAAACATATACGATGCCCTTTTCTTATCCAAAGAGATGAGGGAATCTCTATTTAAGGCCTTAATTTATCTAGAGATATGCTTAGATTAGCTGACCACTACTAAAGAGGAGGCATGCCACTCAAAGGACATCTTAGGAGTTACATTCAGCGATGAAGACTAACTACTAAAGACCGAGCACAACTGCTTATTTACATTACAATGGATGTTGGTAGATACTAGCTATCTAGAGTTCTGGTTGACCCAAGTGTATCAGTCAACATTATGAGTCTAAGAACCCTTGCCTACTTGAGGATCGACATCTCCAAACTCCAAAAAAAAGGATGATGTTGAGAGGATTCAATGAACAAGACAAGAAGGCCTTGTGGTGTTTATTTTTAAATGTATGGGTGGGGGGACACCATGCAGATTATAAAGGGATACTTTTTGAGGTGATTGGCTACAACATTGAGGTATAATATACTATCTCAAAAGATAGAGCCATCACCCTACAATGGACCTAATTATATAATAATGACTCCTAAGGCATGATGGGTCATCGAATGTATAAGAGATTTTTACCTACTTTACATAGATGAATAATGAAAAGTTTATATTAATCTAGGTTCTTAAGTTCTCTATGGAGGCAAGCCTACATTGTTAATTACATCTTAAGAAATGAAATTTCCTAAGAATACTCTCGATTAAAGTAGGCAATTATCAACTCCAAATATTTCAAGGTTAGACTATCAAAAGATTGGTTGTATTTGGAAAATCAATTGGGAAAGTTCAAAGAGAAGACTTAATTTTGGAATCCAAATGAAATAAGTAGGAAATGCTCATGATACTAAGAAGCTTTGTGAGTATTTATATATATCCTATGGTTGGTCTTTATAATTTTGAAGTTGAGAAGATTTATATGTTTTGAGTTAAAATTGAATTTGATTACTAAGGCTTATAATCAAGCAACACAAGGTTGTGGGAATGCCTAAGAGGTGAGGATTTATTCTTGTAGCCCGAAGTAAATAGCTACCTCAGATCCTAAATCTAGGGAGCTTTAGTGCAAAGTAACACCTAATTATGTTTATAGATGGATATAAGGGTTTACCTCCATAAGAGAGAATAAATTGTTTGACTTCTGGACTTATAATCGCCTGGAGTGGCTGCCAACTAACTCCACCTATGATTTTAAAACTATGTAGTATGGTCTTATGATTTGGAAGATAGCTAAGGTGTTTTTTTAATTAGAAAGAGACTCAAGTCCTAAACACACTCCCTAAGACACTAGAACATGAGTTATATGAGCATATGACTTAATCCATAGATGCAAAATATTTTCAAATTTTATTTCATTTTAGACAGATTATTTTTATAGAGGCTTTAGTATCTCTTATGCCAAAATGCATCATGAAATAGGTTATGGGTCAAATCAGCTAGAAGAAGGTGTTCTACACTACAAGAGATGCCCTCACAGGTCAAGCATTCCTTTTTCGTGCAAGGATGGAGATCCTTCATGTTCAAGAGAGAAAGAATATGTATGCATGATGTGAAACATACAACCATACAGCTAAGGGGTTGCTAAATCTTTTAATTATCTTATCTATGTCTTAGGCTTTATGATGAGGTTATGAGTTGTTTAAAATTTAGTTTTAAGTGATTAGTTAGGTATAAAAGTTATTTTTATCCTAAGAGCCTAATGGTATCCAAGCCATACATTAAAGCATCAATCATTTAAGAAATAATGAAAAGCATGTCATCCTAGTGCATAATGTAAACATAACATCAAACAATTATATAAATTATCATAAAAGAATAAAAGGATGGTGCGGTCGGGTAACTCCATACAACCCGAAGAGAGAAAAGATGGGTAGCCGAGTTCTACCCTTATACAACCTAGAATATAAAAGAATAATTATAATTATATTAAATGCTATGGGGGTCTTCTTTCTTCATATCTCCATTTATGATTTGGTTCCTTCTTTGAATTAGATGGTGCTTGCTTCAAAGGCATCACAGGGCACCCCAGGACAAATACTTTTGGCCATTGCTCGCCCTAATCCCCCATAGCACTAACCCTAATTCCTATTGCAAAAATTACATTTATGTGGGAAAAGTAAATCTAACTACACCCATAAAATAGAGGTTAGCTAAATATACATATAATCCCAAGCAGTTGTATTTATAATTTACATTTAGCACCCTACACATGGGTAATTAAGCTCACCTTTCCTAACTTGGATTATGCTTAAGGATTTAAGCATCCTGCAAAAAGAGCATTCATATTTATTTTTAAGCATCCCTTAAGCATAATCCCCTGTAGAAAATATGATTAGGCTAATATTGGCCTATCATCTAGTCTATGAAGCATACACCCTAACATCCAATCTAAAATAATAAATCATAAAGCCAAACATACATCATATCATACACCATCCCAACTTAGAGCTAGAAGTGGTGACTTAATTCTAATGTGTGTATTAAGACTTACGTGGTAAGTCTTGTTAAGCATTAGTGTTGTATTTTCCAAGTGTAGAAAAATTCAATTTAACATTAAAGTTTGATTTCACTTGAAGTAGTTTAATTGATTTGAGAATTTTAATTTGTGTTTCCTTTTGTTTCATTTGATTACACTTAGCAACTAAGTGTTATAAAGAGATGAAAAGAGGATTGCCTTCTTTCATCCCTACCTTAAGTCACTTTCTAATGTATATTAATTTGATTTAGTTCTCTTTAGTGAATGACTTATTAAATGATTTAATTAATCCTAAGTTTAGGTTCACTTTAAATAATCCTATGAAAAAAGAAAGGCATCTTAAGATTAATTTAATTTAATTACTATCGCATAACATATATTAAATCATTCCTTTCCATCACATATAACATGCATATGATTTAATCTTAAGTGTATCTATGATTGCAACATATTTTAGCACACTTAAATGATGAATGTATGTGTATGTTTAGAATTTATATTTTGTTTGATTGAATTATTTAAACATATTAATTTAAAACTTTATCCAAATTCTTATGCAGAAAGGACATAAGAAGGAAATTAAATAGGCATGTGCCTTTGTTAAATCAAGGAAGTGAGGTGATCAAATGAACTCCTTGGAGCTAGCTAAAGCTTCATATTCTCAGGATGTCAAGACTATATACCCATTTGCATTTAAACATATGTAAATTTGTATACATGAACATAGGAAGTAAGCTTTAAATCATATGACTAATTAATTCAACCACTTAGTCAATTATGAATGCATGCAATGTTAATATAAAATGGGATTTTCATTCACTAATCTCATATGCATATACATGTACAAAGATATATGCAAGTACATTTCATTGTTAAACTTAGGAAGTGAGGTAATCAAATGACCTCCTTGGGCCTAACTAAAGCCTTGTATTCTCAGGATGTCCAGACTATATACTTGCTTTTCTTAGACACACATGGATGTATACATAAATGCGGGGAAGAAAATCATGCATAGGTTGTATATTTTGTTTGATTGAATCATTTATATATATGAATTAAAGCTCTATCCAAATTTTAATGTTGAAATACATAAGAATGCAATCAAACGGGTGCATGTCTTTGTTAAACCAAAGAATGGAGGTAATTAAATGACCTCCTTGGGGCTAGCTAAAGCCTCATGTTCCCGGGATGTCTAGACTATATACCCATTATCATTTAATCTTATATAAATCAACACATGAATAAAGGAAAGAGACCTCAACATTCATACACTTAAGCTAAAAGTACATGAATTTCATATATATTTATAACTAGCATCATAACATATATTATTATTCATTTAAAAGCTTTTGACAAATACATTTGGATTTAATAGTGATAATGTCCACACATATATTAAATTAAATCAACACATGGAAGCTTACATAAAGGAAATCCATTTTATTTTACTTTATTTTGAAAAGATGGATGCATGAATTCAAATGACATACCAAATTTAACATGATTGGAAAGAGGAATTCAAATATAAGCATGTGATTCATCCAACCAAACTAGTTCTTAAGGAAAATCAAATCAAATAAGATTATTTAAAGCAAACCAAAGCTTCTTTATTAATTAAGTTTTAGATTTGATTTGATTTAAAGAGGAGAAGAGAAATCAATACTTGTTGTTTTAAACCCATTCCCACATTAGTGATTTGATTTAATTTAAGGAAATGTAATTAAGTTGATTTATGGGTTAATTAAGTTGAACCCTTTATTAGATGAATTAATTACCCTTACCTATGTCACCTTAAAGTAATTAACTAAGTAATTATGATCCAACATGATATGCATGGAAAATAAACTTGCAATGATCCTAGGAAATAAAAATGGGCCTAATGCAATTGGCTCATGATTAATATTTATTTTGATTCAGGGACTTAATTAATTACTCGAATGGTTTTCCCATACATGTGGACTAAAGATCTACCCCATGATTTAATTAATTAAGGTCTAATGTGATGATTATTTCAATTTCATAAAGTAATTTAATTAATTAGTTAAATCTTAATTAATTTCATTTTAAAAAAAGGGTGAAATGAACTTAAGGAAAGGGGTCCCAACCGTATTACTTAGTTCATTTACTATTGAACAATGATTAATAAACTTAATTAACTAATTTATTACTATTCATGGGATTAATTAATCATTAATTAACTTAAAATAGTAGTTAAGATTTAATTAGTGAATTTTTCTAATCAAGTGAGTAATAAATCCCAAGAAAATTATGGGAGGTAGAGGTCATCTGATTAAATTAATCCATAAAATTTTTAGATTAATTGCTCAAGTAATTTATGAGTAATTAAGCTAATTACTTTATAATTAAACCTTAATTACAATTCAAAATTAGTTTAGATCATTTTGAATTAATTCTCCTCTAGAATACCTTTAAAATAAGTATTTAATTGCATTTTTTATTTCTCTATGATTTTTTATGATTTTTTAGAAGTTTTAGCCATTAGAAATGATTAAAGCATAATCTTGTTGGGGTCATATGGGCACATTGATGTGGAACGCATTCTACGTGACACCATGGGATTGGCTACTTAAAACTTATTTGACTCAATGCCTACGTGGCAGGGGCATACACATTTTCTTCTTAGTCATCTGATCTAAGATCGGATGGCTATGATTAATCTCATAGCTTAATGGGGTAAAATCAGAATGATCTAGCAGATCTAATCATGACCATCCATTCTGATCACGTGAAATGGATGGTGCGTGATCTAACCACACTCAAGGGAGGGAGAATGGAGTTTGTCTGCCAATACTCACTTAATCTGAACTACCCGAGCTCAGATCAACTCCAAAAGGATCCCACACCTTCACAACATTGATCAGGGGGGATCCAATAGTCAAGATCACACAAGATGCAAGTTTTCTTCAAAAAACTCCAATCCATTTTTGCCTAAGGATCAATTTTGGAAGAATACTTTACTGGAGCTCAAGACCTATGGCTCAAATGATTGGGAAAGCTTTATCTAGTGTATTCAAAGCCTTGTTGAGCAATAATTGGATCAATTCCTTGACATTCACTCTGAAGGCCACAGACTGACAATTTGGAGTTTATCTTTGATTGAAGTCCCATCTCACATGCTCAGGAAGCTTGGGAAATGATTTGTTCTTGCTCGATGAGGCCTAAGGAAGGTGCGTGCAAAGGTAATTTTAGTTTGATGGAGAAATGGATAAGTTAGGTCAGAAATGGGAGTGTCCTATTTCGGGACTAATGAGAATGGCATTTTTCAATCAAGGAACGAGCTTGGGAGCTTAAGAAATGGCTCTAGTGGCTCTTCTTGGGTAGCTAGAGCTCTGATGAATGATTTTTGTGTATGTTTGAGTGGAAATGAGCAGGAGTATACCCCCATTCATCTTGATTGGATGGTGGGATAGGATTTAGCATCTAGTGCTACTCCGGCCATCTCAGGCAGTCATGGGTGGTAGGGAAGAGGTGAGTTGGCTCAGCTTGGTTGGTTGAAGGTGTGGAGGTGGATGCTAGGAGGAATCATGGGTGTCTTATGGGTTTCAAATGCTCAATGGGAGGGTGAGGTGATTTCACCTCCCATGGGGTCATAGACAACCACCCCTTGGGAGTTGGGCATTATCTGGGTGCCTAGGTGGACCATTAGAGTACCAAGTGGCCAAGGAATGGAAATGACCACTTACTTGGGTGATTTGTCTCATATGATGCCCTTAACCCAAGGGTAGAATGCTCATTTAGCATTAGATTTGATTTGGATAGATTTAAAATGAGCCAAAAGTGGTTTAGCTCAAGTTTTAAGTCAATTGGAGTTTATTTGGTCAGGTTTGGCTCAATTTGACTCATTTAGGTCAAATTGGGTTAGGTTGGGTCAAGTTGACCAATTGGTCAAATTGGGTCAAACCAAGGGTTGGGATATGTTTATATGATCATTTGGGATGTTTGGTTTAATTGGTTTAGTTTAGTTTGGCTTAGATTTAGTTTTGGCTCATTTGAATTCATTTGGGTCAAATGGATTAAGTTGAACAATTTGACCAAATTGCCAAATTGGCTTGGGTTAGGTGTTGGTTAGGGTTAAGTTTACCAATTAAAGATGATTATAGGCTTTGGTTTCAATTAATTTGAATTTGGTTTTGGTTTAGGCCAACTTTAACCTTTAGGTCAATTTGGGTAGAAAGGTCAAAGGTTCAATTGGGTCCAAGCATGGCTTTTCAAGTTCAATAATCAATTTAGAATGAACTTGAGCCATTGGTTTGCAATCAATTTGGTTTATATTTTGATTTGACCCAATTTGGTCTTTAAGGGAAATTTGGGTCAACTTGGGTCAAGAGGACCAATTGGGTTTGGTTTGACTCAATTGAAAGTCAAGTCATATTCAAATATTGATCTTTATTTGCTATGAATCAATGGTTTATAGGGATTTGGCTTAGGTGCAATTTGGCTAGTTCAGATTCATATGGGTTAAGAGGTTGACTTAGTCAAATGACCAAGTTAACTTGGTTTGACCCAATTTGTGACAATTGATCAACCTAGGGTGTTCAACAATCATTATGAGATGTTTTGATGGGCTTCGTTCAATCCAATTTGGGTAGGATAACGTGGCTCAAACAGGTCAAATTGGGCACTTTGGGTCAAGTGGACCAATCGGGTTTAGTTGACATTATTTTGCGTTGAGTTTGATTTAGTTGAGTTTATATATGGATTTGGGATTGATATATAAATTCAACTACAATTGGCTTGGGTTAAAATGGGTTTTGGTTCATTTGAACATTTCAAGTCAAAAGGGTTAAGTTGGGTTTGACTTAATGATTGTAGATTTCATTTATATTTGTGAATATGATTGAAGGTATGATTGATTCATGAGAAAGTCAATTGAATTTGGGTTTTGGAATGAAGAAACTTTGCTAAGTCCATGGAGTTGAGTTATGTGGCTTAGGTTTGGATTATGATATGGTTTGATTTAGTTTTGATAATTTAAATGTATATTTCATTTAAATTTATGAATATGATTAAAAATATGATTGATTTGTGAGAAACACAATTGAGTTAGACTTGATTTGGATTAAGATTTGGCTAAGTTCATGGGATAGGTCATATGGCTTAGGAAAGGTTTTGATTTAATTTGATTTAGTTTGATTTAGTTTTGATCATTTGAATGTAGATTTGATTTATATTTAGGAAGATGATTGAAGATATAAATTGATTATGAGAAAATCAATTGATTTTGGATTGATTTGGATTAAGATTTGGCTAAGTCCATGGGATAGGTCATATGGCTTAGGAAGAGTTTCAAGTTTGGATTTGATCATGGGCTTCAATCATTTGGTTTTGGAATTTGGGTTTGGATTTGGATTTAAATTTGATGTTTGAATTGAACTTGAGGTTTAGTTTGAGAAGGTGAACATGGATTGGATTTGGGTTATAGGGTGGATTATCCCAATCACAGGCATAACCAAATCATATGGTTAACCCTTCTAAGTCTTTAGGCTTAGGTTAAGTGTTTAACTAATTATTATAAGTGTCATATGACAAAGGGAGTCTTAGTGTCTAGAAAAATCCTAAGTCTAAGATGGAAAGATTGAATCCGCACTCCAAAAGTGAGGTCAATATGCCTTAGGCTCCATAGTACTACTCTTGGAGATAGATGATTGGAAGACTGAAGCCAAGTATCACATTATAAACTAGGATACATCTTTGAACACTTTTCTTGGAAGACCATGGATACATGAGAATAACATAGTTCCATCTTCTCTACATCAGTGTATGAAGTTCGTGAGAGGTGAAATCGTCTACTGTGACAAAAGAGATCTCAAGCCATTTACAGTTCACAAGATTTATTCTCGCAAACTTGGCCAAAGTTTAAAAATAAAAGAAAAAGAAAAAGAAAAATAAAAAGAAAGAGAAAAAGAAAAAAATATAAAATGAAAAAGAAAATAAAAGGTAGTGGAAATAGACTTGGAGGAGGAAGTGGAGCCTAACATTAGATTTCGCCTAGAGTTCATTACTCCATTTGAACATATGGGTAGGATGACCTGACCTCCACCAGGTAGAGGAAGAGGCCAGTTCAGAGGCAGTCCTAGGGGTGGAAAACATCCTTATTGGCCACCAAATATAAGATATGTCCCAGCTACAAGAACGACCCATACTATCCATATAGACTTAGAATCTAGTTAGTAGGATGAGTCTTATATGATTAGCATACCAACCAGCTCTTCTCAGCACTAGATTCCCTTGGAGGTGACACTTAAGCTAGATAATGATGAAGATCAGGTTCCAAACAAAGCATAAGCGTATCCAAGTCTATATGTTAAACAGTTAGGCATCCATTGGGAACCTTAGCTCTAACCCCACTTTCCTCTCAAAAAGTTGAGGGTTTGGTAGTTAAAGCCTTAAGTCATCCCAGTGTGAAGGCTAGAGGTTCTTTAGGAACATCATCCTCAAGTCAGTAAGTTGATGTAGAACTTGAGGATGATTCATATAAAGATTTAATAGAATTACCTTTAGATTGGTACTTGCCTTGTGATCATAATTTAGCAAAGAAGGGGTTAATCTCACATACTTAGACAAAAAATAGATCAGACTACTTTGAAAGAATATGGAAGAACAAATTCAAAAGCTCTCAATCAAGACCGAACTACGATTCAGATAGTCGGTCTAGTCGATGATGCTGATTGCTGCTAAGTCATCACCAATCATTTGGAATCTAATAAGTTCTTTTCAAATCATATTAACTCAAATGAGGAGCTGCGCTTAGAAATTTTAGATGATCCAAATGATTTTGAGATCAAAGATGGACTGCCAGAGTTTGAAGAAGAGATCAAGTCAACCATCGATGAGCTCATGGAAATCAACTTAGGAACTGAAGAAGATCCACGCGTGACATACATCAGTTATTATTGAATGAAATTGAAACCAATGACATAGTTAGGCTATTGATTGAGTTTAAAGACTGTTTTATAGGGAGTTATGAAGAGATGCATGGAATGGCTCCTAGCATAGGGTCCATAAACTAGTAATAGAGCCTACAGATAACCTTATTAAGAAAGCTCCTAGATGCATGCGATTAAACATAAAATAATAGTTCATTTATGATGTCAAGAATTTAATCAATATTGGCTTCAGTTGAGAAGAAAAATACTCTAATTGGTTAGCCAGCATCGTCCTAGTTAAGAAAAAGAATGGTCAAATTCACATATGCATCAAATTTAGTGATTAGAATAAGGCATGTCCAAAAGTCAAATTTTCACTACCAATCCTGGAGCTGATGGTGGACATTGCCTCATTTCATGCAATCTTCTCTTTCATAGATGGCTCATCTGGACATACCAAATAAAGATGGCCTCGAAGATGGAAGAAACATTGCTTTAGAACCCGTGAATCTATTATTATAAGGTCATGCTTTTCACCTTAAAATGCGGTACTACATACCGGAGCTATGACGAATCTTTGATGAACTCATTCATCATCAAGTCAATGCTATGTCGATGATCTCATGGTCAAAGTAAAAGAAGGAAGACCATCTCTTTGACTTGAGAGTAGTTTTCAAACAGTTAAGATAATTTAACCTCAAAATGAACCCCATAAAGTGTGCATTCGGAGTAGCTTCAAGAAAATCCTTAGGTTTGTTGTCTGACACTAGGGAATCAAAATTAATCAACAAAATATCAAGGTGATTCTAGAAATGACACCCCCTATAAGTTTAGCTCAACTTAGATCATTCCAAGGGTGGTTGGCATATCTTAGATGCTTTATATCCAACCTATTAGAAGTTGTCAGCCATTCTCAGGGGTTGTAAAAAAGGATGCCAAGTTCAAGTGGGATGACAAGTGTGAGCATGCCTTTGAATACATCAAGCATTACCAGATGATACCACCAGTTCTAGTAGCCCCTATCCTGGGCAAGCTGCTCATACTTTACATTATTGTGTTAGATGACTCCCTTGGTGCTTTGTTTCCCCAAGCAAATGATGATGGGAAGGAAAATACACTCTACTACCTCAGCCATCATCTAATCCCTATTGAGGCTAATTATCCACTCATTGAGAAACATTACTTAGCTTTAATCTTTGCATCCTAAAAGCTACATCACTACATGCTTTCTAATAAGGTGAACTTAATCTCTAGGATCAATCCACTACAGTATCTCATGACACGATCGATGCTATCCAGATGGTTGGCACGATAGTCCATGATCTTCTTGCAGTTTAATATTACCTTTGTACCCCTCTGCACAGTGAAAGGACAAGTGCTAGCATATTTATTAGTAGCACACCCACTCCTTGTTGACTCTTTTCTTAGAGATGATCTCCCCAATGAATTAATCATGAACTTATGGGATACTAGCATTCACCGTTGGGAGATGTACTTTGATGGTGCAGCTTCTTCTCAAAGAGGAGAAGAACCACAATCTATTATTCCAAGAAAGGTAAGGTTAAGAATAGTTCTCTTAACTCCAGATCATGATGTGATGAGATTCTCATATCATCTGTCCAATCCTTGCACCAACAATGAAGCCGAATATGAGGCTCGATTGCGATGGAGTTAGTTACTCTAAGCATCGAGCATCAACATCTTGAGGATTCGGTAGTTATCAACAAATCATAGGATCCTATAAGGTTTTAAAGCCCAAGCTCCATCCCTACCACAAGTACACCATGGAGTATTGGCCCAAATCTAGAGGTTACCATTTATAAGATTCCTTGAAGAGAGAACAGCATAGTGTATTCTTTAGCCAAGCTTGCCAAGGAGTTGGCATGTTTGGATGATGAGTCCATATCAATAAAGGTCCAAAATAGACAAAGTCTTACCCCTTATTGATATTGAACTCATCAAAAAGTACTCTCTTGAAGGGGAGGTTGCCATTGCCAAGAAGGACAAGGAATTAGATTGGAGGCAACCATTCATGGATTACCTAAATAAAGGAAAAATTCCTCAAGAGAAGTCCCAAGCCCATCAGATAAAGTAGAGAGCACTTTTCTACACTTTTGTGGAAGGTGTCTTGTACCGTCAGTCTTTTAATCATATGTGATTATGTTGTTTAGACAAGCACAAACCCCATAAGATCATGATCGAGATACACTCAAGATTATGTGGAGCCAACTAATCTGGTCTGAAGATGAACACCAAGATTAAAAGACTAGGATACTATTGGTCATCGATGATCAAATATTGCATGGATATGGCTAGGCGATGCAACCAATGTCAAGTACCCATTGTGGTCCTACACCAACCACCCAACATTCTACATCCTACATTGGCCTCATGGCTATTCAAGTGTTAGGGTACCAACATAGAGGGTTTCACTGATCCTCCTTCTTCCAAGGGTCATTGATTCCTCTTAGCTACTATGAACTACTTTTCCAAATGGGTGAAGGTGATTCTACTCAAAGAGGACACAATTCAGCATGTGCTCTAGGTTTTTAGGAACCATTTAACATATAGATTTGGAGAGCCTCGAAGAATTATATCTGATAATGGTACTACATTCAAGAGCATCAAGATCAAAACATTTACCCTGAGATATAGCATAGATTGCAGATATTCTACCATCAACTACCGAGGAAAATGGCTTAGCGAAGCCTTCAACAAAGCTCTCATCCAAATACTGAAGAAGACACTCGACAATAATAATAGTGGCATGAGTAGTTAGTTGAAGCCTTGTGGGCCTACCGCACCACATATAGAACTCCAACTCAGTATACTCCTTTCTCCTTAGTGTATGGGTTTGAATCCATTCTACTATTAGAAGTCCAACTCCCATCATTAAGGATAGTTTTGGGTAGCAAGATCACAATAGAGAAGAAAACCAAGTTGTGGTTATAAGAGCTCGAAAGTTTAGAGGAGAGATGCCTGCGGGCATCCCAAAATCTTGAGTTGTATAAAATGATTTAAGCTCATAAAAGGTTGGTCTATCCTAGAGCTTTTCAAGTAGGGGAGCTTTTTTTAGTTCTAAAGAGATCGATTGTTGCCCATCATAAGATGGGAGGAAAGTTTGAACCCACTTGGGAAGGCCCTTTTACCATAGAGAAGGCCTATGAAGGAGGATCTTATTTTAATCATAAAAGGCACCCAATTCTTCTAATCAATGTACTCTACTTAAAAAAAATATTATAAATCATGTTTGAAAATAATTATCATTAATGAAAATTCCATTTCAAATTCAATCTCTTCCCTGTTGAAAGTATTCTTATTAACGAATCTGCCACGATGTGTTTAGGGTAAGTGTAAAGAATCAAAGTGCCATCCTATCCTTTATTAACACAAAATAAAAACAAACTACACATAAACATATAAAATAAACACATATCTTTTATGTCATGCTACTCTGAGTTGAGATAACGCCCCCAATGGCACTCACTCATAGTTGCTCTAGGTCGGGTTTGAGCTACCCTAGTGTGTCACCCAATGGTCTTCTTTGCTTTGGAGGATGTAAGTCTACTTCCTTTCCTTCCTTACTTGGCCCTTTGTGAGCACCTTGTTAGTTTGATAGGCTAGTGCATGGCGTAAGCTACCTTATGTTGGATTTGTTTAAGAGGATGTGAGTGCTACACTTTCTTCTTGGGCCTTTGTCTTGGGGGTCAAGTATATTTTAAGTTAATAATAAGTCTTGTAACGGTTCCTTCCCTCCTTGCTACTTTAAGTCTGGGTCCAGTCCTTCCTCGGGGCTCCTCGCTTAGTAGTCACTCTAGGTCAGATAGCATCTGTCCTACCGATGATAGACTATCTTGATGATCAGTTTTGCTTATAAAGATGTAAGCCTACAAGCTTTCTTTCCATATTGATTGTTGCACACCGACGGGCACCTTAGGTTGGTTGGTTCTCACTATGCTAATGGATGCACCACTCATGCTGATGGATACACCTTAGGTTGGTTGGTTCTTGCACTTTAAGATACACCACTCATGGTAGATATAAATCTGCTATGATTTCTCCTTGAGTTAGCCACCGTACACCAATAGGCTTTCTTTTCTAGTTCTCAGGATAATGCCACTAGCAAAACCTCCCCTATGGGCACTATATTTAGATTACATCCTTTGCGACCCCATTTAGACACTACCCGGGTTACTATCGATTTGGATAGTTCCTCTTTTTTAATAATCGCCCTTGTGATTGGAGAATTTGTTCTGTGGATGTGCAGATTCTCCCTTGGTCCGATAAATGTTAGATAGTTCAAGGCCGACATAGCCCCTTCTCAGCATGGTCCCTCACACATCAACAGGGTCCATACAAACATATAAACAAAACATATATTCACTTGTTGATTAGGAGGACACCCTAGCGGTACCTTTTCTGCATCTTTCTTTAGAGTGTCGAAAACTCCCTATAGGAATCACCTAACTACTCTTGAGCTGATATAAGTCTCCAATGACATTCACTCAATAGTCGCCCCTAAGTTGGGTTCGATTTGTTGTGCTACCAACAGGTCACCAAGTAGTTATTCTCAACTTTAAAAGATGTAAGTCTGCTATGCCTTCTTCCTAGCACAGCCATTGCACACTGAAAGGAAACCTCTTGGGTTGGCTAGCTCTACCCCATGGCCAGTAGACTATCCCTTTGGATTTGTAAAATTGAGATAGGATAACTCTAATATAGCCCCTTCTCAATGGGTCCATTGTACACTGACATGGTCCATAAATTAAACCTAACAAATTTGACCAAGCTCACATCCCCAACGGATATGCCCTTAATTCAAAATCAAACTAAACTGAACAAACCATATTAAATCAGATGAAATTATGATAAAACTAATTCTGACTACTTTTGAGTTGACATAAGTCCTAAGTGGAATTCAGTCAATAGTCGCCATAGGTTAGGTTCAATTTGTTGTGCATCCAACAGGTCACCCCAGCAGTTGTTCCTCACTTTGGAAGATATAAGTCTGCTATGTCATTTTCCTGGTAGAGACATTATACACTGAAGGGAAACCCCTTAGGTTCACTTGCTCTACCACATAGCCAGTAGATTATTCCGTTGAATTTGTAAACCTGAGGTAGGTCAGGATGATATAGCCCCTTCTCAATGGGTCCATCACACACCAATAGGGTCCATACATTAACTAATATTAAATTAAACCCAATCTAATTTTCCCCAGTGGCGTTAAATCACACCCTTCTCTCTAATGGAGCCCCAAGTAATATATAAATAAGTCAAACAAATAAATTAAATTCAAAACTAACCTCCCTAGTGGAGCCAAATTAAACCAACTCCCCCAGTAGAGTCTTAATCAATAAATCCAACCAAACTCTTATTCCTAGTGTATACATCCCCAAAAAAAATATATGAAATCAAACTCAAATCCCAATCCCCAATGGATAGCTCGAACCTGCTTCCCTAGCAGAAGGTTCATCTTCTCAATCCCTAGTGGACTCGAGCCCATATCTCTAGCATATATGCCTCCACTTCAATTAAAATAAAACAAATTAAAGTCAATTCGATCTTAATCCCTGGTGGATTTTTGATTCTTATTCCTAGTGGATCTTCTTTCCACAAATCATATAATCAAATCAAATTCAAACCTTATCCCATATTTTCTTCCTCTATGCCTCGACATAGACCCCTCACATATCATGTCCAATGCATGTGCGATCCCCTAGTGGATCTCTCTCCATGTCCTTGACATGTAATTATCATCAATTTAGTTTAGGTTTAGGTTTTATTTATTTTAATTTTAGGTTTAGGTTTATTTTATATTTTTATTTTATTTTATTTTAGGTTTAGACTTTTTTTAGTGTATGGTATAGGTTTTATTTTTTTTTTATTTTTGAGTTTTATTTTTAGGTTTATCTTTTAGGTTTAGGTTTTTAATTAGTTTTTATTTTATTTTATTTTAGGTTTATTTTATTTTTATTTTATGTTTAGTTTTTATTTTATTTAGGTTTTAATTCTTAAGTTTATTTTATTTTTTATTTAGTTTAGCTTTTTATTTATTTTATTTTAGTTTATTTTAATTTTTTATTTTACTTTATTTTTGGGTTTAGGTTTAGGTTTTAATTTAGGTTTTTAATTCATTTTATTTTATTATCTTATTTACATTTGGCTTTTTTATGTTTTTATTAGTAGGTTTTATTTAGTTTAAGTTTAGGATTTTAGATTTTTAGGGTTTAGGGTTTAGGGTTTAGGGTTTAGGGTTTTATAGTTTAGAGTTTTATGGTTTAGTGTTTAGGTTTAGTTTAGTGTTTAGCTTTAGTTTAGTGAGGGTTTAGGGTTTAGGTTTAAACTTCAGGTTAGTTTAGTTATCTTTTGAGGTTAAGTTTTTTATGTTTAGGTTTAGGGTTTAAGTTTAGGGTTTTAATGTTAGGTTTAGGTTTAGGTTTAGGGTTAGGTTAGGTTTAAGGTTTAATTTAGGTTAAGTTAGGTTTAGGGTTTAGGCCTGGGGTTTAGGTTAAGCTTAAGTTTAGGTTTAGGTTAGTTTATTATTTAGGGTTTAGGGTTTAAGATTTTTTAGGTTTAGGGTTTGAGGGTCTTTAGGGTTTAGGTTTAGTGTAGGTTTTAGGTTTAGTGTTAGTTTAGGGTTTATGGTTTTGGCTTTTGGGTTTAAGGTTTAGGGTTTTAAAAAATAAATAGGTTTAGGTTTATTTAGTTTATTTTATTTATTTTAGTTTATTTTATTATATATTTATTTTTAAGTTTATTTATTATTATTATTTAGTATAGTTTATTTATTTTATGTTTATTTATTTTAGTTTAGGTTTTTATTTTAATTTATTTTTTAGGTTTAGGTTTAGGTTTAGGTTTAATTTTTAGTTCAGTTTTATTTTTATTTTATTTTTTAGGTTTAGGTTTTATTTCTCATTTTTAGGTTTAGGTTTGGGTTTTTATTTTACATTTTTAGGTTTAGGATTTAAATTTTTATTTTAGGTTTGTTTTTAGGTTTTATTTTTTAATTTTAGTTTTAAGTTTTTTTTAGTTTAATATATTTTATTTAGTTTAGGTTTAGTTTTAGTTTTTATTTCTTTTAGTTTAGTTTATTTTAGTTTTGGTTTAGGTTTATTTTATTTTATTTGTAATTTAGGTTTAGTTTTTTTTAGTTTAGGGATTAGGTTTTATTTTTTATTTATTTTAATGTTTTATTTTTAGGTTAATTTTTTAGGTTTAGGTTTTTATTTTATTTTATTTTAGGTTTATTTTATTATTATTTTACGTTTAGTTTTTATTTTAGTTAGGTTTTTATTCTTAGGTTTATTTTATTTTCTAGTTTAATTTAGGTTTTATTTATTTTATTTTATTTTATTTTATTTTATTTTATTTTAGGTTTAGGTTTAGGGTTTGGGTTTAGGGTTTAGGTTATGGGTTTAGGTTAGTTTATTATTTAGGGTTTAGGGTTTAGCTTTAAGGTTTAGCATTTTAAGGGTTTAAGTCAGTGTTTAGTTTAAGGTTAATTAACAGGTTTAGGGTTTAGGTTCAAGGTTAGTTTAGGGTTTAAGGTTTAGGCTTCGATTTAGTTTTAAGGGTTTAGGGGTTAGAGTTTAGGGTTTAGGGTTTTAGTGTTTAGGGTTTAGTGTTTACGATTTAAGGTTTAGGGTTGAGGTTAGGGTTTAAGGTTTAGCATTTTATGTTTTGGCTTTAGGGTTTAAGATTTTGAGGTTTAGGTTAGCAGGTTTAGGTTGGTTTAGGGTTTAACTTTGCTTTAGTTTATATATTTTAGATTTAGAGTTTAGGGTTTAGGGTTTAGGGTTCAAGGTTTAGTGTTTAGCTTAGGTTAGTTTAGCTTTAGTTTAAGATTTTAGAGTTTAAGTTTAGGTTTAGTTTAGGTTTATAGTTTGTTATGGTTTATGTTTAGGTTTAGTTTAGGGTTTATTTTAGGTTAGGTTTAGTGTTAGTTAGTCTTACTTCTTTAATTTTGCATTAGGATTATGATGAGTATTATGAGAGTTTAGGATGAGCATTAGTTATAAGACAAAGTCTTATGTACCATGTGAGCTTTGGATATCCAAATCAATCAAGAAGGAAGAAATAGAAAATTAAATGAAGAAATGGAAGATGAAGAAATGAAGGATGAAGAATGAAGAATAGTCATAACATTCATCATTTGTAATTTTATTTAATCTTTTAGAGTTTAGTTTTAGTTTAGTTTAAGTTTAACATTTTGTGTTTTGATTTTATTGTTTAGGTTTAGGGTTATGTTTAGTGTTAGTTTAGGGTTTAGGCTTTAGCTTTAGGTTTATTATTTTTAGTTTAGTTTAGAGTTTAAGTTTAGGGTTTTTTAGTTTAGGTTTTAGGGTTTAGGTTTTAGGTTTAGTATAGTGTTTAGGGTTTAGTTTAGTGTTAGGGTGGGTTTAGGTTTAGGGTTTAGGGTTTTAGGGTTTAGTTATTTTTAGGTTTAAATGTTTAGGTATGGGTTTAGGTTTAGAGTTAGTTTTTATTTTAGGTTAGTTTAGGGTTTTTTAGGTTTAGTTTAGGGTTTAGTGTTGACAATTTAGGGTTTTTTTAAAAAAAATTAGGTAAACTGGTAGGTTTAGGTTTATTTAGTTTATTTTTTATTTATTTGAGTTTATTTTATTTTTTTATTTTTTTAGGTTTATTTTTATTTATATTTAGTTTAGTTTATTTATTTTAGTTTAGGTTGTTTAGTTTAATTTATTTTTTAGGTTTATGTTTTGGTTTATGCTTATTTTTTAATTTAGTTCTATTACCATCTAACTTTTTAGTTTAGGTTTTATTTTTTATTTTTAGGTTTAGGTTTAGGTTTTTATTTTAATTTGTTAGGTTTAGGTTTGAGGTTTTTATTTTAGGATTAGTTTTAGATTTTATATTTTAGTTTAGGTTTATGTTTATTTTTAGTTTATTTTCATTTATTTAATTCAAGGTTTAGGTCTAGTTTATTTTAGTTTAACGTTTTGGTTTTATTTATTTTAGTTTAGGTTTAGGTTTTTTTGCTTTTTTTATTTTAGGTTTAGTTTTTGTTTACGGTTTAGGTTTTATTTTTTATTTATTTTTAGGTTTATTTTTTAGGTTTAGGTTTTTATTTAATTTTTATTTTATTATATGTTATGTTTAATTTATATTTATTTAATGTTTAATATTTATTTAATTTAGGTTTTTTATTTTAGGTTTATTTTATTTTTATTTTATGTTTAGTTTTTATTTTAATTAGGTTTTTATTCTTAGGGTTATTTTATTTTTTATTTTAGTTTAGGTTTTATTTATTCTATTATAGTTAATTTTTAGTTTTATTTTATTTTATTTTTAGGTTTAGGTTTAGGGCTTAGGGTTTAAGTTTTCGGGTTAAGGGTTTAGGGTTAGTTTAATATTTAGGGTTTGGGATTTAGGCTTTAAAGTTTAGGGTTTTAGGGGTTTAAGGTTTAGTGTTTCGGGTTAAAGGTTTCATTTATTTTAGGTTTAGGTTTAGGTTTTATTTAGTTTAGCTTAGTTTATTTTAATTTAGGTTTAGGTTTTTTTTACTTTTTTATTTTAGGTTTAGTTTCTTTTTTAGTTTAGGGTTTAGGTTTTATTTTTATTTATTTTTAAGTATATTATTCAGGTTTAGGTTTTTATTTAGTTTTTATTTTATTTTATTTATTTTATGTTTAGTATTGATTTTATTTAGGTTTTTTATTTTTTTGGTTTATTTTATTTTTTTTGGTCTGGTTTAGGTTTTTATTTATTTTATTTAAGTTTACTTTTTAGTTTTTATTTAATTTTATTTTTACATTTAGGTTTAGGTTGAGGTTTAGGTTTAGGTTTACGTTTAAGTTTAGGTTTTAGTTTAGGTTATTATTTTATTATTTTATTTTATTTTTTTAGTATTAAGTTTATTTATTTATTTTATTTTTATTTTTTTTAATTTACGTTTAGGTTTTTAGGTTTTTTTGTTTAGGGTTTAGTGTTTTGGGTTTTGGGTTTAGGGTTGTAGGTTTTAGGGTTTAGGGTTTAGGGTTTAGGGTATAGGGTGGTAGGTTTAGTGTTCAGGGTTTAGGGTTTTGGGTTAGTTTTAGGGTTTAGAGTTTAGGGTTAGGACCAGAGTTTTGGGTTACTTTAAGGTTTATGGTTTTTTAGGGCTTAGGGTTGTACATTTAGGGTTGTAAGTTTAGGGTTAATTTCAAGGTTTAGGGTTTAGGATTTAGGGTTTAGGGTTTATGTTTTTTTTTTAAAAAAAGCAAACTTATAAGTTTAGGTATATTTAGTTTATTTATTTTATTTTAATTTATTTTATTTTATTTATCTTTATTTAAGTTTAAATTTTATTTTTATTAGGTTTAGTTTATTTATTTTTTTATTTATTTTAGTTTAGGTTTTTAATTTAGTTTCTTTTCATAGTTTAGGTTTAGATTTGTGCTTATTTTTTAGTTTACTTTTATTTTTATTTAATTTTTTAGGTTTATGTTTTATTTTTTATTTTTTCATTTTGGTTTAGGTTTTTTTTTTTTAGGTTTTGCTTTTTGCTTTTTATTTTAGGTTTATTTTTTGGTTTTATTTTTTAGTTTAGGTTTAGATTTATTTTTAGTTTATTATAATTTATTTAGTTTAGGGTTTAGGTTTAGTTTATTCTAGGTTTAGGTTCATGTTTTATTTATTTTAGTTTAGTTTATTTTAGCATAGGTTTAGGTTTATTTTCTTTTATTTATTTTAGGTTTAGTTATTTTTAAGTTTATGGTTTAAGTTTTAATATTTATTTATTTTTAGGTTTACTTTTTATTTATTTTATTTTCTTATTTTATTTTAGATTTATTTTATTTATTTTTTTTATTTTGTTTTTTTTTTTTTTAGGTTTTATTTAATTTATTTTAGTTTATTTAGTTTAGGTTTTAGGTTTAGGTTAGGTTTAGGTTTTAGTTTAGGTTTATTTTATTTTATTTATTTAGTTTATATTTATTTTTATTTTATTTAGGTTTTTAGTTTAGGTTTTATTTTTTTGGGTTTATTTAGTTTAGGGTTTAGGTTTAGATTTGGTTTAGGGTTTAGGTTTTAGTTTAGGGTTTAGGGTTTTAAGGTTTAGGGTTTAGGGTTTTAGATTTTTAGGGTTAGGGTTTAGGTTTAGGGTTATTTTATTTAGGGTTTAGGTTAGTTTTATTTAGGGTTTAGGGTTAGTTTTTTTATTTTTTTATTATTATTTTAAAATTAAACTTAGGTTTAGTTTATTTAGTTTATTTTAGTTTAGGTTTAGGTTTATGGTTTATTTTTTTTAGGTTTTTAGTTTTAGGGTTTAGGTTTTAAGGTTTATTTAGTTTTTTTTTAGGGAAGAGGAAGATTTTATTAGGATTAGTTTAGGTTTAGGTTTTGAGCTTTATAGGGAGTTTTAGTGCATTAGAAGACATTAAAGCAATCAAAAGATACAAGTTGATTAACATTAAGCCAATGAAAGATTAGGGATGCTAGGATGTGAGAATGCATGATAATATCAAAGAGGGCAAGAATCTATTATAATAGGAAAGAGATTAGAGCAGGTTTAGGTAATTAGTCAAAAGAATAAATGAAAACAACATAATCTAAGAATGATAGTAAGGAATTGTGATATAGAGGCTCAGCTTACAAAGTTAGGATTATGAGCATCCAAACTTAGGGTTACATTTAGCTACTAGGGGTGAGATCATCAGTCATAGCCAACAAAGGAGAGGTAACACCTGGTTGTTATAGTCTTATGAGTTTTTATTTAAAATATCTAATATAGAGGAAATTGCAAAGAGGGAGGATAAGGTGTCCCATTAGAAAAGTATCATCAATATAATCACCAGGTAGGGGTGCATAAACATAAGAGAATGAGCCATCTTAGAACCTCATGAAAAGGCATATAGGAAAGGAAAAGGCCAACATATAATTCAAGAAAATAGCAGAGGAGACAACTTGTTGAAATTTCAATTTAGCCTATAATTAACTTATCAAACATATGTTTATATATGAATCTTTGAAACATTATTAATATTTTTATAATTTGGAGCAATTTAGGAAGTTTATTTATAGGGTTTACCAATAATATCACCAAGTAGGTTAGGTTTTTTATTAGATAATAGTCGGCAAGATAGGGTTATACCAGAGGTATAGATATGGTTTTAAGATAGGTTTTAATGTAGATCACAAGAGATGAATAGCTATTTAGGGTTAGTTTTGTGATTTAGGGTTTAGGGTTAAGATTTAAGATTTAGGGTTTAGGGTTTGGGTTTAGGTCAGGTTAGTTTTAGGTTATTTTATTTTAGGGTTAGGGTTTTAGGTTTAGGTTTAGGATTTAGGTTTAAAGTTTGTTTAGGGTTTAGGGTTTAGTTTAGCTTAGGTTAGGTTTAGGGTTTAGTTTAGGGTTTATTCATTTAGGGTTTAGGGTTTGGGTTTATGGTTTAATATTTAGGTTTAGGGTTTAGGGTTTCAGGTATAGGGTTTTTTTTCAAATTTAATTAAATCGGTAGGTTTAGGTTTATTTAGTTTATTTTTTATTTATTTTAGTTTATTTATTTTATTTTTTGTTTAGGTTTATTTTTATTTTTATTTAGTTTTGTTTATTTATTTATCTTAGCTTAGGTTTTCTATTTTAGTTTATTTTTTTAGATTTATGTTTATGTTTAAATTTATATTTTTGTTTAGTTCTATTTTTATTTTATTTTTTAGGTTAAGATTTTATTTTTTTTAATTTTATGGTTAGGTTTAGGTTTTTATTTTATTATTTTAGGTTTAGGTTTTATGTTTTGATTTTAGGATTATTTTTATGCTTTATTTTTTAGTTTAGGTTTAGTTTTATTTATAATTTAATTTATTTTATTTACCATTTATGTTTAGTTTTGGGTTTAGATTTAGTTTATTTAGTTTAGGTTTCTATTTATTTTAATTTTATTTTAGGTTTAGGTTTTTTTAGTTTAGGGTTTAATTTTTATTTTTATCATTCAATTTTAGGTTTTATTTTTAGGTTTATTTTTTTTTGTTTCAATTTTTATTTAGTTTTAATTTTATTTTATTTAAGTTTATTTTATTTTTAATTTAAGTTAAGTTTTTTTATTTAAGTTTTTAATTTTTTAGTTTAGTTTAGGTTTTTATTTATTTTATTTTAGTTTAGTTTTTTTTTCTTTATAATTTTAAGTTGAGGTTTAAGTTTAGGTTTTAGTTTAGGTTTTTATTTTATTTTATTTTTTTATTTAATTTTGATTTAGGTTTTTATTTATTTATTTTTAGGTTTTGTTTAGTTTAGGTTTCAATTTTAGTTTTTATTTTAGGTTTAGGGTTTTAGGGTTTAGGGTTTAGGGTTTGGTTTAGGATTTGGGTTTAGGGGTTTAGGGTTTAGGTTTAGGTTTAAGTTTAGGGTTTAGGGTTTAAGGTTTAGGGTTTAGGGTTTAAGGTTTAAGGTTTAGGGTATAGGGTTTAGGGTTGAGGGTTTAGGGTTTAGGTTTTAGGGTTTAGGGTTTATGATTTTGGGCTTAATGTTTAGAGTTTAGGATTTTGAGGTTTTGAATTTAAGGTTTAGGGTTTAAGACTTTTGGGTTTAGGGTTTAGGATTTTTTGTATGGTTAAGTTTAGTTTAGATTTGGTTTTATTTAACATAGAAATTTAGATTCAACATTTCTTCTTTTAGATTTCTTCAACTAAGTAGCACTCCAAGTTTTCTAAGACATAAGCGAGGACATTGATAAAAAATTAGCATGCATAGAGAAAATCAAATTCTCTAGATAACTAGAACCATCTCTACTACAAAGATAATTTCATAAGCAGTAAATTAGATTTGTCATTCATTAGTTTCTCCAGTTCCCATCAGAACCACCCTGGCCTCTCGAGTAGCAGGATCCACCATCATATCCTCGATCTCTCCCTCCACGATCACCATGACTGTAACCTCCATTTCTCCTCTCACCTCCATAACCACCAATTCTCAGACCACCACCTCCATATCTACTAGCACCTCCAGATCCCCTACCACCACGATAATAATCGCCACCTCCGCCTTCGCCTCCATTGGTCTAGGTGAGCAGTTGATGGTGATGTTCATCATCATGGTTTTATTCTTAGGTTTAAGTTTATTAGGTTTTAGGGTTTAAGTTAATTTTTTAATCTATTTAGTTACTTTAGGTTTTGATTTAGGGTTTAGGGTTTGGGTTTAGGGATTAGAGTTTAGGGTTCAGGGTTTTAGGGTTTAGAATTTTAGGATTTAGGGTAAAGGGTTAGGGTTTAGGATTTAGGGTTTAGGGTTTGGTGTTTAGGCTTTAAGGTTTAGGGTTTTAGGTTTTAGGTTTAGGTTTAGGTTAGTTTAGGGTTTAGGGTTTTTAGGTTTTAGGGTTTAGGGTTTTTAGGGTTTAGGGTTTAGGGTTTATGGTTTAGGGTTTAGGGTTTAGGGTTAAGGTTTAGGGTTAGCTAAGGGTTTAGGTTTAGTTTAGGGTTTAAAGTTTAAGGTTTAGGGTTTAGTCTTTAGGGTTTATGGTTTTTAGTGTTTAGGGTTAGTTTAGGGTTTAGGGTTTAGGTTTAGGGTTTAGGGTTTAGGGTTTAGGGTTTAGGGTTTTAGGGTTAGGGTTAAGGGCTTAGGGTTTTTAGGGTTTAGGGTTTTTGGTTTTTTTAATAGAGAATAAATTAATATTCAACATTTCTTCTTTTCGATTTCATCAACTAAGTAACACACCATGTTTTCTAACACACAAGTGAAGACATAGATAAAAAATAAGCATGCATAGAGTAAATCAAAAACATTAGATAACTAGAACCATCTCTAATGTAAAGATCAGAAACAGTCAGATTGGCCATTCTTTTTCTTCTTGGTTCCCAGAACCACCACACATCTCGAGTTGGATCCACCATCATATCCCGATCTCTCCCTCCACCACCACCAGTTGTATCCTCCATGTTCCTCCCGCATAACCACCTGCTCACCACCTCCATATCCCACTCGATCCCCAACAACCACTACTGATAAATGGCCTTTGCCTCCACCTTAATCTAGGCAGTTGGCGGTGATGTTCTTGTGGTCAAGGTTTTGCCCATCTTAGCAATTAGGTTTAGGTTTAGGTTTTTTAGATTTTGGGGTTTAGGTTTATTTTTTTATTTATTTAGTTACTTTAAGTTCAGGTTTAGGATTTGGGCTTAAGGGTTTAGGATTTACGGTTAGGGTTTAGGATTAAGGGTGTAGGGTTTAGGATTTAAGGTTAAGGTTTTTAGGCTTTATGCATTTAGGGTTTAGGGTTTAGGGTTTTTAGGGTTTAGGGTTTAGGTTTAGTGTTGTAATTTAGAGTTTAGGGTTAGTTTTGGTTTATAGTTTAGGGTTTAGGTTTAGATTTAGGTTTAGGGTTTTTTATTTTATAATTTTATAGGTTTAATTTTTTTAGTTTAGTATTTTAGTTTATTTATTTTATTATGTTTTTTATTTTAGTTTATTTTTTTTAAGTTTAGGTTTAGGTTTATGAATTAGAGGTTTAGGTTTAGGTTTAAGGTTTAGTTTAGGGTTTAATTTAGGCACTAGGGTTTAGGGTTTTAGGTTTTAGTGTTTCTTTAGTTTAGGGTTTAGTTTTATTAGGGTTTTGGGGTTTTGGGGTTTTAGGTTTAGGTTTTAGTTTAGGGTTTAGGGTTTAGGGTTAGGTTTGGGTAGGTTTTAGTGTTTAGGGTTTATGGTTAGTTTTAAGTTTTAAGGTTTATGGTTTGGGTTTTTTTCTATTATTTTTTTATGGTTTAGGGTTTAAGATTTAAGTTTTAAGTTTAGGGTATAGGTTTTAGTTTAAGTTTAGGGTTTGGGATTTAGGGTTTAGGGTTTATGGTTTATGGTTTAGGGTTTAGGGTTTGGGGCTTAGGGTTTAAGGTTTAGAGTCTTTTAAGGTTTAGGGTTTAGGGTTTAGCTATTTTTTTCATCTTTATTTAGTTTAGCTTATTTATTTTAGGTTTATTTATTTTAGTTCTAGTGTTTTATTTTTTTTATTTTTTTTGGTTTAGGTTTAGGTTTATGTTTATTTTTTTTTTCTTGAGTTTATTTTATTTTATTTTAAATTTTAGGTTTTAGGCTTTGATTTAAGGTTTAGGGTTTAGGGTTTAGGGTTTAGGGTTTTTAGGGTTTAGGGTTTAATGTTTAGGCTTTAGGGTTTAGGGTTTTAGGGTTTAGGGTTTAGGGTTTAGGGTTTAGGGTTTAGGGTTTGGGGTTTAGGGTTTTGGGTTTGGAGTTTAGTGTCTAGGCTTTAGGGTTTTTAGGGTTTAGGTTTTAGGGTTTAGGTTTTAGGGTTTAGGTTTTTGGTTTAGGGCTTAGTGTTCTAGCATTTAAGATTTTTTATTTAGGTTTGTATGTTTAGGGTTTAGGGTTAGTTTTACTATTTATGGGTTAAGGTTTAGGGTTTAGGGTTTAAGATTTAAGATTTAGGGTTTAGGGTTTATGGTTTTTGGTTTTAGGTTTGGGGTTTAATTAGGTTTAGGGTTTTTAGGGTTCTTTAGGTTTAGGTTGGGTTTTTTTATTTAATTTTAAGGGTTTAGTGTTTAGGGTTTAAGTTCTAGGTTTAGGGTTCAAGTTTAAGTTTAAGTTCATTATTAAATTTAGTAAACTAATAGGTTCAGGTTTATTTAGTTTATTTTTTTTTATTTTAGTTTACATTATTTTTTATTTATATTTATGTTTATTTTAAATTTTATTTAGTTTAGTTTATTTATTTTTAGGTTTATTTATATTGGTTTTGGTTTTTTATTTTAGTTTATTTTTTAAGATCAGGTTTAGGTCCAGGTTTATTTTTTAGTTGAGTTTTATTTTTATTTTATTTTTTAGGTTTACGTTTTATTTTCTATTTTTAGGTTTAGGTTTAGGTTTAGGTTTTTATTTTATTTTTTTAGGTTTAGGTTTTAGGTTTTTATTTAAGATTATTTTTAGGTTTTATTTTTTAGTTTAGGTTTAGGTTTTATTTTAGTTTATTTTATTTTATTTAGTGCAGGTTTAGGTTTATGTTTCATTTATTTTAGGTTTTGGTTTAGGTTTCATTTATTTTAGTTTAGTTTATTTTACTTTAGGTTTAGGTTTATTTTATTTTGTTTATTTGATTTTTATTTTAGGTTTAGGTTTTTTTTTTAAGTTTATGGTTTAGGTTTTATTTCTTATTTATTTTTAGGTTTATTTTTTAATTTAGGTTTTATTTTATTTTATTTTAAGTTTATTTTAGGTAAATTTTATTTTTATTTTGCATTTAGTTTCTATGTTATTTAGGTTTTTTATTCGTTCGTAGGTTTATTCCATTTTTTTGTATTATTTTAGTTATTATTTATTTTATTTTAGTATATTTTTATTAGTTTAATTTATTTTATTTTTAGGTTTAGGTTTAGGTTTTAGTTAAAGTTTTTATTTTATTTTATTTTTTTAATTATTTAGGTGCAGGTTTTTTTATTTATTTTATTTTTAGGTTTTGTTTAGTTTAGATTTAAGTTTTTCATTTTTTACGGTTTAGGGTTTTAGGATTTAGGTTTTAGGGTTAGGGTTTTGGGTTTAGGGTTTAGAGTTTAGTGTTTAGGCTTTAGCTTTTATTATTGTTAGGGTTTAGGTTTAGCATAGGGTTTAGGGTTTTTCAGTGTTTAGGGTTTATAGTTTAGGGTTTTGGGATAACTTTAGGGTTTAGGGTTTATTATTTAGGGTTTAGGGGTTTTTTTAAATTATGTAAACTAGTAGGTTTAGGTTAAATTAGTTTATTTTTTATTAATTTTAGTTTTATGTTATTTTTTATTTTAATTTAGGTTTATTTTTTATTTTTATTTAGTTTAGTTTATTTATTTTAATTTATTTTTTAGGTTTACATTTGGCTTTATGTTTATTTATTAGTTTATTTTTATTTTTATTTTATTTTTTAGGTGTCGGTTTTTTTTTTAATTTTTAGGTTTAGGTTTAGGTATTTATTTTATTTCTTTAGGTTTAGGTAATAGGTTTTTATCTTAGGTTTTTTTTAAGTTTTATTTTTTAGTTTAGGTTTAGGATTATTTTTAGTTTATTTTATTTTATTTTATTTAGGGTTTAGGTTTTGTTTATTTTAGGCTTAGGTATTATTTATTTTTGTTTAGTTTTTTTAGTTTAGGTTTAGGTTTATTTTATTTTTTTTATTTTAGGTTTGTATTTTTTTTAGTTTAGGGTTTAGGTTTTGTTTTTATTTATTTTTATGTTTACTTTTTAGGTTTAGGTTTTTATTTAGTTTTTATTTTAATTTATTTTAAGCTTATTTTATTTTTATTATATTTAGGTTTTATTCTTTTTAGGTTTATTTTTTTTAGTTTAGTTTAAATTTTTATTTATTTTATTTTAGTTTAGTTTTGATTTATTTTATTTTATTTTATTTTTTGGTTTATGTTTAGGTTTAGGTTTAGATTTTAGTTTAGGTTTTATTTTATTTTAATTTTTTTAGTTTAATTAGGTTAAGGTTTTTTTGTTTATTTTATTATTAGGTTTTATTTAGTTTAGGTTTTTTTAGGTTTAGGGTTTAGGGTTTTAGGGTTAGGGTTTTAGGGTTTAGGTTTAAGGTTTAGGTTTTAGGGTTTAGGGTTTAGGGATTAGGGTTTAGGTTTAGGGTTTTTGGGTTATTTTATGGGTTTAGGGTTTAGTTAGCTTTTATTATTATTATTATTATTATTATTACTATTATTATTATTATTATTATTATTATTATTATTTACTTTTTAAATTAAATAACTTGGTAGGTTCACGTTTATTTAGATTATTTTTTTATTTTAATATATTTTATTTTTTATTCTAATTTAGGTTTATTTTTACTTTTATTTAATCTAGCTTATTTATTTTAGGTTTATTTATTTTAGTTTAGATTTTTTATTTTAGTTTATTTTTTTTAGGTTTAGTTTTTTTTTAGTTTATTTTATTTTATTTTATTTTATATGTTTTAGTTTATTTTTTTTATTTTAGGTTTAGATATTAGGTTTTATTTTAGGTTTTATTTTTTAGTTTAGATTTTTTTTTGGTTTAGGTTTGGTTTATTTTAGTTTATTTATTTTATTTAGTTTAGGTTTTGTTTATTTTAGTTTTAGTTTATTTTAGTTTAGGTTTAGGTTTATTTTATTTTTATTTAGTTTGGGGGTTTAGGTTTTATTTATTTATTTTTTGGTTTTATTTTAGGTTTATTGTTTAGGTTTTGATTTTTATTTAATTTTAATTTTATTTTATTTTAGGTTTGTTTAATTTTTATTTTAGGTTTAGTTTTATTTTATTTAGGTTTTTTATTTTTTTTTTAGTTTATTTTATGTTATTAATTTTATTTTAGTTTAGTATTTATTTATTTATTTTCTTTTTTAGGTTTAGGTTTAGGTTTATGTTTTAGTTTATGTTTTATTTTATTTTGGTTTAAATTTATTTATTTTATTTTTGTTTTATTTAGTTTAGGGTTAGGTTTGTATCATTTTAGGGTTTGTGATTTAGGGTTTAGGGTTTTGGGTTTAAGGTTTAGGGTTTTGGTTTAGGTTTAGGGTTTATTTAGGATTTAGTTTTAGCTTAGGGTTTAGGTTTTATTTTAGGGTTTAGAGTTTTAGTTTTTTTTAGAGAACAAATTCATATTCAACATTTCTTCTTTTTGTTTATTTAGTTTATTTTTTATTTTATTTATGTTTATTTTTATTTTTATTTAGTTTAGTTTATTTATTTTAGTTTAATTTTAATTTAAATTATTTTTTTTTTAGGTTTAGGTTTATGTTTTGGTTTAGGTTTATTTTTAGTTGAGTTTTATTTTATTTTATTTTTTATGTTTAGGTTTTATTTTTATTTATAGGTTTAGGTTTAGGTTTTATTTTTTTAAGTTTAGGTTTTAGGGTTTTATTTTAGGTTTATTTTTAAGTTTAGGTTTAGGTTTATTTTTAGTTTATTTTATTTTATTTGATTTATGGTTTAGGATTACTTTAGATTTTATTTATTTTAGTTTAGTTTATTTTACTTTAGGTATAGGTTTATTTTTTTATTTTTATTTTTAATTTAAGTTTAGGTTTTTTTTTAGTTTAGGGTTTAGGTTTTATTTATTATTTATTTTTAGGTTTATTTTTAGGTTTACATTATAATTTAGTTTTTTTACTAGGTTTATTATATTTTATTTCATTTAGTTTTATTTTATTTAGGTTTTTTTCTTAGGTTTATTTTATTTTTTTGTTTAGTTTAGGTTTTTTTTGGTTTAGTTTATTTTTTATTGGTTTATTTTATTTTATTTAAGGTTTTAATATATGTTTTAATTTAATTTAATTTTTTTTTTATTTAGGTTTAGGATTTTAATTTATTTTATTTTTTAGATTTTATTTAGTTTAGGTTTAGGTTTTAGGTTTTTTAGGGTTTAGGTTTAGGTTTAGGTTAGCTTAGGGTTTAGTGTTTAGGCTTTGGTTTATGTTTTGGGGTTTATATTTCAGTTTATAGTTTAGGGTTTAGGGTTTAAACTTTAGGGTTTAGGTTTAGTTTTAGGTTTAGTTTAGGTTTAGGTTTAGTTTTATAGGGAGTTTAAGTTTAGGAGTTTAGAGTTTAGGTTTAGGTTTAGGGTTAATTTAGGGTTTAGGGTTTAGTTTAGGGTTTAGTTTTAGGTTTATGGTTTAGGGTTTAGTTTAGGGCTGAGTTTAGATTTAGGGTTGAGTTTTAAGGTTTAGGGTTTAGGTTTAGGTTAGGTTAGTTTTGGTTATTTTTATGGATTTTAAATTAAGTCAATTGGTAGGTTTAGGTTTAATTAGTTTATTTTTTATTTATTTTAGTTTATTTTATTTTTTATTTTGATTAAGGTTTATCTTTATTTTTATTTAGTTTAGATTATTTATTTTAGGTTTATTTATTTTAGTTTAGGTTTTTTTAGTTTATTTTATAAGTTTAGGTTTATTTTATAGTTTAGTTTTATTTTTATTTTATTTTTTAAGTATAGGTTCTATTTTTTATTGTTAGGTTTAGGTTTAGATTTTTATTTTGTTTTTTTAGGTTAACGTTTTAGGTTTTTATTTTAAGTTTATTTTTATGTTTAACTTTTAGTTTAAGTTTGGGTTTATTTTTAGTTTATTTTATTTTATTTAGTTTAGATTTATGTTTGGGATTAGCTTAGGTTTAGGGCTAGTTTAGGGTTTAGGGTTTAGGGGTTAGGGTTAGTTTAGGGTTTAGAATTTTAGGGTTTGGGTTTTAAGGTTTTTTAGGGTTTAGGGTTGTAGGTTTAGGGTTTAGGGTTTTGGGTTAGTTTTATGATTTAGGGCTTAGTGTTTACGATTTATGGTTTAGGATTTAGGGTTTGTTTTTTTTAAAAAAATATTAAGTATTTTTATTTATTTAGTTTATCTTGTATTTATTTTAATTTATTTTATTTTTTATTTTTATTTAGTTTAGTCTATTTATTTTAGTTTTATTTATTTTAGTTTATTTTTTGTATTTTAGTTTATTTTTTAAGTTTAGGTTTAGGTATAGGTTTATGTTTAGGTTTATTTTTATTTTATTTTTTATTTTTTGGTTTATGTTTGGTTTTTTATTTTACTTTTATAGGTTTAGGTTTTAGGTTTTTATTTTAGGTTTATTTTAGTTTAGGTTTCAGTTTATTTTTAGTTTATTTTATTTTATTTAGTTTAGGGTTTAGGTTTAGGGTTGATTTATTTTAGTTTAAGTTTAAGTTTATTTCATTTTATTTATTTTAGGTTTAGGGTTTGTTTTATTTTAGGTTTATTTTTTAGGTTCAAGTTTTTATTTAGCTTTTTTTATTTTTAGGGTTTTGTGCCACCATCCTTCAAGATCTTTGATGGCGTGGGAACCCCGATAACATTACACATTTGTTTCACTTTAGGTGGTCAATGCACTCCTCTTCGGCCTTTTCATTAGTACGCTGTGTTGCATTTGATTGGTATGACGCAATGGATTTGTCCCTACTAGAGTACACCATCCATATAGACATAGAATCTAGTTAATAGTATGAGTCTTATATGGTTAGCACACTAGCCAGCTCTTCTCAGCAGTAGATTCCCTTGGAGGTGACACTTGAGCCAGATAATGATGAAGATTGAGTTCTAAAGCAAAGCATAAGCGTATCCACGTCTATATGTGAAACATTAGGCATCAGTTGGGAACCTTAGCTCTAACCCCACTTTCCTCTCAAAAAGCTGAGGGTTTGGTAGTTAAGGAAGCCCTAAGTCATCCAAGGTGTGAAGGCTCAAAGGTTCTTTAAGGAGCATCATCCTCAAGTCGGTAAGTTGATGTAGAACTTGAGGATGATTTATATAAAGATTTAATAGAATTACCTTTTGATTGGTACTTGCCTTATGTTCATAATTTAGCAAAGAAAGGGTTAATCTCACATACTTAGACAAAGCATAGATCAAACTACTTCGAAAGAATATGGAAGAAGAAATTTGAAAGCTCTCAATCAAGACCGGGACTAGGATTCAGTATAGTGGGTCCAGTCGATGATGATGATTGCTGTTAAGTCATCACCAATCATTTGGAATCTGATATGTTCTTTTCAAATCATATTAACTAATATGAGGAGTTGTGCTTAGAAATTTTAGATGATCCAAATGATTTTGAGGTCAAAGATGCAACACCAGAGTTAGAAGAAGAGATCAAGTCAACCATCTATGATCTCATGGAAATCAACTTAGGAATTAAAGAAGATCCATGCTTGACATAGATCAGTTATTTGTTGAATGAAATTGAAACCAATGACATAGTTAGGCTATTGATTGAGTTTAAGGACTGCTTTACATTGGCTTATGAAGAGATGCATGGATTGGCTCCTAACGTAGGGTCCATAAACTAGTAATAGAGCCTACTGCTAACCTTATTAAGTAAGATCCTAGATGCTTATGTTAAACATAAAATAATAGGTCATTTATGATGTCAAGAAACTGATCAATGTTGGCTTCATTCGGGAAAAAAATTACCCTACTTGGTTAACCAGCCTCATCCTAGTTAAGAAAAAGAATGGCCAAATTCACACATGCATCGATTTTAGGGATTTGAATAAGGCATGTCCAAAAGTCAAATTTTCACTACCAATCTTGGAACTGATGGTGGGCATTGCCTCATTTCATGCAGTCTTCTTTTTCATAGATGGCTCATCTGGACATAGCCAAATAAAGATGGCCTCTGAAGATGAAAGAAACACTGATTTTAGAACCTCGATCAGAATCTATTGCTATAAGGTAATGCCTTTCAGCCTTAAAAATGCTGGTGCTACATACCAGCGATCTATGTCTCGAATCTTCAATGAACTCATTCATCATCATGTCGAGTGCTATGTTGATGATCTCATGATCAAAAGTACATAAAAGGAAGACCATCTCTTTTACTTTATAGTATTTTTCGAATAGTTAAGATAATATAACCTCGAAATGAACCCCATAAAGTGTGCATTCGGAGTAGCTTTAGGGAAATTCTTTGGGTTTGTTGTCTAACACCAGGGAATCAAAATTGATACGTAGAATATCAAGGTGATATTAGAAATGACACCCACTAGAAGTTTAACTCAACTCAGATCATTCCAAGCACGGTTGGCGTATCTAAGATGCTTTATATCCAACCTATCGAGAAGATGTCAGCCATTCTCAAGGAATGTAAAAAAGGATGCCAAGTTCAAGTGGGATGATAAGTATGAGCATGCCTTTGAAGACATCAAGCATTACCGGATGATGCCGGTTCTAGCAGCCCTATCCCATGTAAGCTGCCCATACTTTACATTGCTGAGTTAGATGACTCCCTTGGTGCTTTGTTGCCCCAAGCAAATGATGAAGGGAAGAAAAATGCACTCTTCTACCTCAGCCGTTGTCTAATCTATGTTGAGGCTAATTATCCACTCATTAAGAAATATTTCTTACCTTTAATCTTTTCATTCTAAAGCTACATCACTACATGCTTCCTAATAAGGTAAACTTAATCTCTAGGATCAATCCACTATAGTATGTCATGACATGGTCGATGCTATCCTGACGGTTGGCACGATAGTCCATGTTCTTCTCACAGTTTAACATTACCTTCGTACCCCTCTATGCGGTGAAAAGGATAAGTGATAGCAGATTTATTAGTAGCACACCCACTTCTTTCTAACTCCCTGCTTAGTGATGATCTCCTCAATGAATAAATCATGAACTTATGGGATACTAGCATTCTGTTGGGAGATGTACTTTGATGGTGTGCTTTCTCAAAGAGGAGAAGAACCAGATCTACTATTCAAGAAAAGGGTAAGAATAGTTCTCTTAACTCAGACAATGTGATGAGATTCTCATATCATCGTCCAATCCTTGCAATAATGAAGCCAAATATGAGGCTCGATTGCCGATCAGTTAGTCATTACTCTAAGTATCGAGAACATCAACATCTTCAGGGATTCTCAGCTAGTTATTAACCAAATCACTGAATCCTATAAGGTTTAAAATCCCAAGCTCAATCACTACCATAAGACCACCATGGAGCTATTAGCCCAAATCCCAGAGGTTACCTTTTATAAGATTCCTTGAGGAGAGAACACCTTAGTGTATTCTTTAGCCAAGCTTGCCATAGAGTTGGCATGTCCGGATGATTAGTCCATATCAATAAAGGTCCAAAATAGACAAAGTCTTAGCCCTTATTGATATTGAACTCATCAAAAAGTACTCTCTTGAAGGGGAGGTTGCCATTGCCAAGAAGGATGATAGTTATTGGAGGCAACCATTCATGGATTACCTAAATAAAGGCAAAGCGCAGAAGAGAAGTCACAAGCCCATCAAATAAAGCAGAGAGCACTTTCCTACACTCTTGTGGATGGGGTCTTGTACCAATGGTCTTTCAATCATATTTGATTATGTTGTTTAAACAAGCACGAAGCCCATAAGATCAAGACTGAGATACACTCTGGATTATGTGGAGACAACTAATCTGGTTTGAAGATGAATGCCCAGATCAAGAGACTAGGATACTACTGGCCATCAATGATCAAATATTGCATAGATATGGTTAGGCGATACAACCAATATCAAATACACATTATGGTCCTACACCAACCACCCAACATTCTACATCCTACATTGGCCTCATGGCTATTCAAGTGTTGGGGTACCAACATAGAGGGTTTGATTGATCCTCCTTCTTCCAAGGGTCATCGGTTCCTCTTAGCTGCTACTAACTACTTTTCCAAATGGGTGAAGGCAATTCTGCTCAAAGAGGTCACAGCTCAACATGTGCTCTAGGTTTTTAGGAACCATTTCATATATAGGTTTGGAGAGCCTCGATGAATTATATCTGATAATGGTATTACATTCAAAAGCATTGAGATCAATAACTTTTCCAGAAGATATAACATCGATTGGAGATATTCTACCATCAACTACCCGAGGGAAAATGGCTTAGCAGAAGCCTTCAATAAAGTACTCATCCAAATGCTGAAGAGGACACTCAACAATAACAAGCCATAGTGGCATGAGCAGTTAGTTGAAAGCTTTTGGGCCTACCGCACGACATATAGAACTCCAACTCAGTCTACTCCTTTTTCCTTAGTGTATAGGTTTGAATCCATTCTACCATTAGATGTCCAACTCCCATCATTAAGGATAGCTTTGGGTCGCAAGATCACAACAGAGCAGAACGCCAAGTTGTGGTTATAAGAGCTCAAAAGTTTGGAGGAGAGATGCCTGCGGGCATCCCAAAATCTTGAGTTGTACAAAATGATTTAAGCTCACAAAAGTTTGGTCCATCCTAGAGCTTTTCAAGTAGGAAAGCTTACTTTAGTTTGAAGGAGATTGATTGTTGCCCATCATAAGATGGGAGGCAATTTTGAACCCACTTGGGAAGGCCCTTTTACCATAGAGAAGTCCTACCAAGGAGGAACTTATCAGCTTATTAATAATGAGAGAGAGCACCCAATTCTTCCAATCAATGCGCTCTACTTAAAGAAATTTTATAAATCATGTTTGAAAATAATTATCAATAATTAAAATTTCATTTTGAAATCAATCTCTTCCATGTTGAAAGTATTCTTATTCTAATCGCCGATGTGTTTAGGGGTGTAAAGAAGTATCCTTCATTAACAAAAAACAAACACAAATTACACACAAACATATAAAATAAACATATATCTTTTATGTCGGGCTACTCTGAGTTTAGATAATGCCCTTAGTGGCACTCACTTAGTAGCTGCTCAAGGTCAGGCTGACAGGCTACCCTGCTAGTGTGTCACGCCAATGGTCTTCTTGCTTTGGAGGATGTAAGTATTAGCTTTCCTTTTACTTGGCCACACACGAGCACCTTTGTTAGTTTGATAGGACTTAGTGCATAGTCGATAAGCTACCTTATGTTGGATTTGTTTAATAGGATGTGAGTCTCCTACACTTTCTTCTTGGATTAGCCTTTGTGCACTGACTAGGTCGAGTATATTTTAGGTTCAGAATAAGTCTTCTAGCAGTTCCTTCCCTCCTGGCTACTTTAAGTCTAGGTCCAGTCCTTCCTCGGGGCTCCTTGCTAAGTAGTCACTCTAGGTCAGATAACATCTATCCTACCGATGATAGACTATCTTAATGATCAGTTCTGCATAAAAAGTTGCAAGCCTACAAGGTTTCTTTCAGATTGATTGCACCTTGAGCACCTTAGGTTGGTTAGTTCTCACTATCTTGATGGATGCACCATGTGATGGATACACCTTAGGTTGGTTGGTTCTCGCAGCTTAAGATACACCACTCATGGCAGCTGTAAATATGCTACAATTTCTCCTTGAGTTAGCCACCATACACCAAGAGGATTTCTTTTCTAGTGCTCAGGATAATGCTCCTAGCATCACCTCCCCTGTGGGGACTATATTTAGATTACATCCTTTGCGACCCCATTTAGACACTACCCGGGTTACTATCGAATTAGATAGTTCCTCTTTTTTAATAACCACCCCTATGATTAGAGAATTTTTTCTGTGGATGTGTGTATTCTCCCTTGGTCTGATCAATGTTAGATAGTTCAAGGCCAACATAGCCCCTTCTTAGTGTGGTCCCTCAGACACCAACAAGGTCCACACAAACATATAAATAAAATATATATTCACTTGTTGATTAGGAGGACACCCCTAGCGATACCTTTTTCAAAGCAATCATCCTACATTAGGCTAGTATCGGCAAAGCTCCCTATAGGAATTGCTTGACTACTCTTGAGTTGATATAAGTTTCTAGCGACATTCAATCAGTAGTCACCCCTAAGTTGGGTTCGATTTGTTGTGCTACCAACAGGTCACCCTAGCAGTTATTCCCTGCTTTAAAAGATGTAAGTCTTCTATGCCATCTTCCTGGCACAGCTGTTGCACACCGAAAGGCAACCCCTTAGGTTCACTAGCTCTACCCCACGACCAGTAGACTATCCCTTTGAATTTGTAAATTTGAGATAGGACAAGTTCAATATAGCCCCTTATCCCATCACTCAACGACATGGTCCATAAATTAAATCTAACAAATTTGACTGAGCTCACATCTCCAACAGATATGCCCTCAATTCAAAATCAAACAAAATCAAACAAACCATATCAAATCACATGAAATTAAGACAAAATTAATCCTAACTACTTTTAAGTTGACTTAAGTCCTAAGTGGAATTCAGTTAGTAGTCGCCCTAGGTTAGGTTCAATTTATTGTGCATCCAACAAGTCACCCCAGCGGTTATTCCTCACTCTAAAAGATGTAAGTCTGCTATTTCATTTTCTTGTGATAGTCATTACACACTAAAAGGAAACCCCTTAGGTTGGCTAGCTCTAGCACACAGCCATTAGATTATGCCTTTGGATTTATAAACCTGAGGTAGGTCAGGATGTTATAGCCCTTCTTAGTGGGTCCATCGCGCAGACCATGTCCATACCTTAACTCAAATTAAATTAAACCCAATCTAATTTTCCCTAGTGGAGTTAAATCACACCCTTCTACCCAGTGGATCCTTAAATAATATATAAACAAGTTAAGCAAACAAATTAAATTCAAAACCAACCTCCCTAGTGGAGCCAAATTAAGCTAACTCCCCTAGTAAAGTCTAAATCAAAGAAATCCAACCAAACTCTTATTCCTAGTAGATACATTCCCAAACAAATATATAAAATTAAACTCAAATCCCAATCCCTAGCGGATAGCTTGAACCTGCTTCCATGATAGAAGGTTCATCTTCTCAATCCCTAGCAGACTCGAGCCCATGTCTCTAGTAGATATGCCTCCATAATAATTAAAGTCAATTTGATCTTAATCCATGATGGATTATTAATTCTTATCCCTAGTGGATCTTGTTTCCATAATTCATATAATCAAATCAAATTCAAACCTTATCCCCAAAAAATTTTCTGCTTCTATGCCCTCGACATAGACCCCTCACATATCATGTCTAATGCATGTGTGATCCCCAAATGGATCTCTCTCCATCTCCTTGACATTGAATTATCATCAATTTATTTTAGGTTTAGGTTTTATTTATTTTAGTTTAGTTTATTTTAGGTTTAGGTTTAGGTTTATCTTATTTTATTTTAGGTTTAGATATTTTTTTAGTTTAGGGTTTAGATTTTATTTTTTATTTATTTTTAAGTTTTATTTTTAAGTTTTTTTTTTTTAGGTTTAGGTTTTTATGTAGTTCTTATTTTATTTTATTTTAGGTTTATTTTTTTATTTTACATTTAG
Organism: Cymbidium sinense; assembly: GCA_021442155.1. Lineage (NCBI taxonomy): Eukaryota > Viridiplantae > Streptophyta > Magnoliopsida > Asparagales > Orchidaceae > Cymbidium > Cymbidium sinense. The sequence continues at coordinate 79,641,271 of CM038214.1, read as the reverse complement.
TTTTTATTTTATTTAGGTTTTTTATTCTTAGGTTTATTTTATTTATTTTTATTTATTTTATGTTTTTATTTATTTAATTTTAGTTTATTTTAATTTATTTTTAAGTTTAGATTTAGGTTTAAATTTAGGTTTTGGATTCATTTTATTTTATTATTTTATTTATGTTTACGTATTTTTTTATTTTATTATTACATTTTATTTAGTTTAGGTTTAGGATTTTAGATTTTTAGGGTTTAGGGTTTAGGGTTTAAGGTTTTATAGTTTAGAGTTTTATGGTTTAGGGTTTAAGGTTAGGGTTTATGGGTTAGTGTTTAGGCTTTAGGGTTTAGGGTTTTGAGGGTTTAAGGTTTAAGATTAGTTTAGGGTATAGACTTTAGGCTTTAGGGTTCAAGGTTTTTAAGGTTCAGGGGTTAGTGTTTAGGGTTTTGGGTTTAAAGTTAGTTTAGGGTTTTAGGTTTAGGTTTAGGGTTAGGGTTTAGGGTTTAGGGGTTAAGGTTTAGAGTTTAGGGTTATGGGCTTAAGGTTTATGGCTTAGGGTTAAGGGTTTAGGGTTAGTTTATTATTTAGGGTTTAGGGTTTAGGGTTTAGGGTTGTAGGATTAGGGTTTAGGGTTTAGGATTTAGGATTTAGGTTTTATAGTTCTAGGTTTAGTGTTGTAGGTTTAGGTTTTAGGGTTTAGTGTTAATTTTAGGGTTTATTACTTTGGGTTTATTTTAGGTTTATTTTTAGGTTTTATTTTTTAAGTTTAGGTTTAGGTTTGTTTTTAGTTTATTATATTTTATTTAGTTTAGGTTTAGGTTTAGGTTTTATTTCTTTGAGTTCAGTTTATTTAAGTTTAGTTTTAGGTTTATTTTATTTTGTTTATTTTGTTTTTATTTTAAGTTTAGTTTTTCTTTAGTTTTGGGATTAGGTTTTATTTTTTAGTTATTTTAATGTTTTATTTTTAGGTTTATTTTTTCGATTTAGGTTTTATTTAGTTTTTATTTTATTTTATTTAATTTTATTTTATGTTTAGTTTTCATTTTAGATGGGTTTTTATTCTTAGGTTTATTTTATTTTTCAATTTAGTGTAAGTTTTTATTTATTTTATTTTATTTTATTTTTAGGTTAAGGTTTAGGTTTTAGGTTTAGGTTTTGGTTTAGGGCTTATGGTTTAGGGTTTAGGGTTAGTTTATTATTTAGAGTTTAGGGTTTAGGCTTTAAGGTTTAGGGTTTTGAGGGTTTAAGGTTTAGTGTTTGAGTTTAAAATTTAGGTTAGCAGTTTAGGGTTTAGGAGGTTAGTTTAGGGTTTAGGGTTTAGCTTTAGGGTTTTAGTTTTAGGTTTAGGGTTTTAAGTTTAGGGTTTAGGTTTTAGGGTTTAGGTTTAGGTTTAGTTTAATGTTTAAGGTTTAGGTTAGGGTTATAGTTTTAAGGTTTGGGGTTTAAGGTTTTTATTTTTGTTTAGCTTTAGGGTTTATGATTTTGAGGTTTAGGGTTAGCAAGGTTTAGTTTAGTTTAGGTTTACTTGAGCTTTAGGTTTATGATTTTAGTTTAGGTTTAGTTTTAGGATTCAAGGTTTCTTTTTTGAGCTTAGGTTTAGTGTTTAGTTTAGTTTAGGTTTGGGTTTAGATTTAAGGTTTTAGGGTTTAGGTTTAAGTTTAGGAGTTTAGGTTTTAGTTTAGGGTTTAGAATGGTTTAGGTTTAGGTTAGTTAGTTTAGGAGTTTAGGAGTTTAGGTTTAAGTTTAGCGTTTATGTTTTAACTTTTTAGGGTTGGAGTTTAAACTTTAAGTTTAGGTTTATAGTTTATAAGTTTAGGTTTGTTTAGATCAGTTTAGTTTAGGTTTAGTCTTTTAGGGTTTAAGGTTTAGGGTTTTAGGATTTAGGGTTTAGGTTTTCAGATTTAGGGTTTAGTGTTTAGGGTTTAGAGTTTAAGGTCATGGTTAGGGTTTAAGGTTTAGGGTTTAGGGTTTATGGCTTAGGGTTTTGGTTTAGTTTAGTTGTTAAGGATTTTTAGGGTTTAGAGTATAGGATTTAAGGATTAGAGTTATTGGTTTAGGGATTTGTGTTTAGGGTTAGTTTTAGGGTTTAGGGTTTAGTGTTGATAGTTTAGGGTTTTTTTTAAATTAAGTAAATAGGTAGGTTTAGGTTTATGAAGTTTATTTTTTATTTACTTTATTTTATTTTATTTTATTTATTTTTATTTGGATTTATATTTTATTTTTATTTAGTTTAGTTTATTTATTTTAGTCTAGGTTTTTTAATTTAGTTTATTTTTTAGGTTTAGGTTTTGGTTTATGCTTATTTTCTAATTTAGTTCTATTTTCATTTAATTTTTTAGTTTAGGTTTTATTTTTTATTTTTAGGTTTTGGGTTAGGCTTTTATTTTAATTTTTTTGGTTTAGGTTCTAGGTTTCTATTTTAGGATTATTTTTATGTTTTATTTTTTTAGTTTAGGTTTATGTTTACCTTTAGTTTATTTTCTTTTGTTTAGTTTAGGGTTTAGGTTTAGTTTTTTTTAGGTTAGGTTTTGGTTTTATTTATTTTAGTTTAGTTTATTTTAGTTTAGGTTTAGGTTTTTTTTTACTTTTTTTATTTTAGGTTTAGGTTTTTAGTTTTGGGTTTAGGTTTTATTTTTTATTTATTTTTAGGTTTATTTTTTAGGTTTAGATTTTTATTTAGTTTTTATTTTATTTTATTTTATGTTTATTTTATATTTACTTTACGTTTAGTATTGATTTTATTTAGGTTTTATTTTAGGTTTTTTTTATTTTTATTTAGGTTTTTCTTAAGTTTATTTTATTTTTTAGTTTAGTTTAGGTTTTATTTATTTATTTTAGTTTATTTTATTTTATTTTATTTTCTTTTTTTAGGTTTAGGTTAGGTTTAGGTTTAGTGTTTAGGTTTAGGTTTAGGGTTAAGGTTTAGTGTTTAATGTTTTAGGGTTTAGGGTTTAAGGTTTAGGGTTTTGAGGGTTTAAGGTTTAGTGTTTCGGGTTTAAGGTTTAGGGATAGCATAGGGTTTAGGGTTTAGGGTTAGTTTAGGGTTTAGGCTTTAGGGTTTAAGGTTTTAGTTTAGTTTAGAAGGTTTAGGATTTAGGGTTCAGGGTTTACTATTTAAGGTTTAAGGTTAGGGTTAGGGTTAGGTTTAGTTGGTTTAAAGTTTATTTTATGTTTTAGCTTTAGGTTTATGATTTTGAGGTTTATAGTTTTAGGTATAGGTTAGATTAGAATTTAGGAGATTTAAGGTTTAATGTTTAAACTTTATTATATAGGTTTAGGTTTAAGGTTTAGAGTTTAGGGTTTTAGTGTTCAAGTTTAGTGTTTTAGGTTTAGGGTTTAGGTTATCTTAAGGTTTAGGGTTTTAAAGTTTAGGGTTTAAGTTTAAGGTTTAGGGTTTTAAGGTTTAAGTTTAGGTTTATAGTTTAAGGTTTAGGAGTTAGGGTTAGTTTAGGTTTAGGAGTTTTAGGTTTACATTTTAGTTTTAGCTTTAAGTTTTAAGTTTTGAGTTTAGGGTTTAAGTTTAGTTTAAGTTAGTTAGTTTATAGTTTAGGGTTTAAACTTTAGGTTATAGTTTTAGGTTTAGGGTTTAAACTTTAAGTTAGTTTAGGGTTTAGGGTTTAGGTTTTAAGTTTAGGTTGAGGTTTAATTGAGTTTAAGTTTAGGTGTTTAGGGTTTAAGGTTTAGGTTTAGGGTTTAGGGCTTAGGGTTTAGGGTTAGTTTAGCTCTTAAGGTTTTTTAGGGTTTAGGGTTTAGAGTTATAGGTTTAGGGTTAGTTTTAGGGTTTAGGGTTTAGGATTTTGGGTTTGGGGTTTAGTGTTGACAGTTTAGGTTTTATTTTTATAATTAAGTAAACAGGTAGGTTTATGTTTATTTAGGTTATTTTTTTTATTTTAGTTTATTTTATTTTTTATTTTTATTTAGGTTTATTTTTTATTTATTTAGTTTAGTTTGGTTATTTTAATTTAGTTTTTTTAGTTTAGTTTATTTTTAGGTTTATGTTTTGGTTTATGCTTATTTTTTAATTTAGTTTTATTTTCATCTTATTTTTTAGTTTAGGTTTTCTTTTTTTATTTTTAAGTTTAGGTTTAGGTTTTTATTTTAATTTTTTATGTTTAGGTTTTAGGTTTCTATTTTACGTTTATTTTTAAGTTTTATTTTTTAGTTTAGGTTTATGTTTATTTTATTTAATTTAGTCTAGAGTTTAGGTTTAGTTAATTTTAGGTTTATGTTTTGTTTTATTTATTTTAGCTTTTTTTTATTTAGGGTTTAGTTTATTTCTTAGTTTAGGGTTTAGGTTTTATTTTTTATTTATTTTTAGGTTTATTTATTCGGTTTAGGTTTTAATTTTGTTTTTATTTTATTTTATTTTCATTTTACGTTTAATTTTGACTTTATTTAGGTTTTTTTTAGGTTTATTTTATTTTTTTTAGTTTTGTTTAAGTTTTTATTTACTTTATTTGAGTTTAATTTTTATTTTTTTATTTAATTTTACCTTTATGTTTAGGTTTTGGTTTAGGTTTAAGTTTAAGTTTTAGTTTAGGTTATTATTTTATTTTATTTTTTTTTTTTTTTAGGTTTAAGTTTATTTATTTATTTTATTTTTATTTTTTTAGTTTAGGTTTAGGTTTTTAGGTTTTTAGGTTTTTAGTGTTTAGGGTTTAGTGTTTTAGGTTTTGGGTTTAGTGTTTAGGGTTTAGGGTTTAGGGTTTAAGGTTTAGGGTTTAGAGTTTTAAGGTTTAGGGTTTAGGGTTTAGGGTTGTAGGTTCAGTGTTCAGGGTTTAGGGTTTTGGGTTAGTTTTAGGGTTTAGGGTTTAGGGTTAGGACCAGGGTTTAGGGTTTAGGGTTAGGACCAGGGTTTATGGTTTTTTAGCTCTTAGGGTTTAGGGCTTAAGGTTGTACGTTTAGGGTTGTAAGTTTAGGGTTAGTTTTAGGGTTTAGGGTATAGGATTTAGGGTTTAGGGTTTAGGTTTTAGAATTTATGTTTTTTTTTTAAATTAAGTAAACATGTAGGTTTAGGTCTATTTAGTTTATTTTTTATGTTTTTAATATAATTGATTTTATTTATCTTTATTTAGGTTTAATTTTTATTTTTATTTGGTTTAGTTTATTTATTTTAAGTTTAGGTTCTTAATTTAGTTTATTTTCTTAGTTTAAGTTTAGGTTTGTGTGCTTATTTTTTAGTTTAATTTTATTTTTCTTTAATTTTTTAGGTTTAGGTTTTATTTTTTATTTTTTTTGTTTTGGTTTAGGTTTTTATTTTTTATTTTTAGGTTTTGGTTTTAACTTTTTATTTATGGTCTATTTTTAGGTTTTATTTTTACTATAGGTTTAGATTTATTTTTTGTTTATTATAATTTATTTAGTTTAGGGTTTAGGTTTAGTTTATTCTCGATTTAGGTTTTATTTATTATATTTTAGTTTATTTTAGATTAGGTTTATGTTTCTTTTATTTTATTTTTTTAGGTTTAGGTTTTTTTTAAGTTTATGGTTTAGGTTTTATTATTTATTTATTTTTAGGTTTATTTTTTAGGTTTTGATTTTTATTTAGTTTTTATTTTATTTTTTTTTGGATTTATTTTATTTTTATTTTACATTTAGTTTTTATTTAATTTAGGTTTTTTATTTTTAGGATTATTTTTTTTTTAGTTTAATTTAGGTTTCTATTTAATTTATTTTTGTTTATCTTTTAGTTTTAATTTTATTTTATTTTTATGTTTAGGTTTAGGTTTAGGTTTAGGTTTAGGTATAGGTTTAAGTTTTAGTTTAGGCTTTTATTTTTTGTTATTTTTTATATTATTTAGGTTTAGGTTTTTGATTTATTTTATTTTTTGGTTTTATTTAGTTTAAGTTTAGGTTTTTAGGTTTTTAAGGTTTAGGGTTTAGGGTTTAGGGTTTGGGGTTTAGGATTTAGGGCTTAGGATTGTAGGTTTTAGGGTTTAGGGTTTAGGGTTGTAGGTTTAGGGTTCATGGTTTAGGGTTTAGGGTTAGTTTTAGGGTTTAAGGTTTTGGGTTAGCATTTTTTTTATTTTTTTATTATTTTTTATTAAGTAAACTTGTAGGTGTAGATTTATTTAGGTTTTTTTTATAGTTTAAGTTTATGTATATGGTTTATTTTTTTTAGGTTTATTTAGTTTAGGGTTGTAGGCTTTAGGATTTAGGATTTAGGGTTTAGGGTTTAGGGTTTAGGGTTTTAAGGTTTAGGGTTTAGGGTTTAAGGATGTAGGTTTAGGTTAGGTTTAGGGTTAGGGTTTAGTTTTAGTTAGTTTAGGGTTTATCATTTTTGTTTTATTATTTTAAATTAAAATTCATAGGTTTAAGATTTATTTAGGTTTTATAGTTTAGGTTTTAGGTTTATTTTTTTTAGTTTTATTTAGTTGTAGGTTTTATAGTTTAGATTTAGGTTTAGGGTTTATAGTTTTAGTTTAGGGTTTAGGTTTAGTGATGTAGTTTAGGTTGAGTTTAGGTTTAGGTTAGTTTTAGGGTTTAGGTTTAAGGTTAGGGTTTAGTTTAGGGTTTAGGGTTTAGCATTTAGTTAAGGGTTTAGGGTTTAGGGTTTATGGTTTTAGGGTTTAGGTTTAGGTTTAGGTTTGTATAGATTTAGGGTTTAGGGTTTAGGGTTTAGAATTTAGGATTTATGGTTTAGGGTTTAGGGTTTCAGATTTAGGTTTTTTTTTAAAATTTAAGTAAACTGGTAGGTTTAAGTTTATTTAGTTTATTTTTATTTATTTTAGTTTATTTTATTTTTTTATTTTTATTTAGGTTTATTTATATTTTTATTTAGTTTAGTTTATTTTTTTTAAGTTTAGTTATCTTAGCTTAGGTTTTTTGTTTTAGTTTTAATTTTAGATTTATGTTTATGTTTAAGTTTTTATTTTAGTTTAGTTCTATTTTATTTTATTTTTTAGGTTTAAGTTTTATTTTTTATTTTTAGGTTTAGGTTTAGGTTTTTACTTTATTTTTATAGGTTTAGCTTTTAGGTTTTTATTTTTGGTTTATTTTTATGCTTTATTTTTTAGTTTAGGTTTAGGTTATTTTTAATTTATTTTATTTTATTTAGTGTTTATGTTTAGGTTGAGGTTTAGATTTAGTTTAATTTAGTTTAGATTTCAACTTATTTTAATTTTTTTAGGTTTAGGTTTTTTTAGTTTAGGGTTTTAGTTTTATTTTATATTCATTTTTAGGTTTTATTTTTAGGTTTATTTTTTAGGTTTTGGTTTTTATTTAGTTTTAATTTATTTTATTTAATTTTATTTATTTTTCTTTTTGGTTTAGTTTTTATTTTATTTAGGTTTTTTATTTTTTAGTTTAGTATAGGTTTTTATTTATTTTATTTTAGTTTAGTTTTTTATTTTATTTTCTTTTTAGTTTTAGTTTTAGGTTTAGGTTTAGGTTTAGGTTTAGGTTTTTATTTAATTTTATTTTTTTATTTTATTTTGGTTTAGGTTTTTTTATTTATTTTTAGGTTTTGTTTAGTTTAGGTTTCAATTTTAGCTTTTTAGGGTTTAGGGTTTAAGGTTAGTTGAGGGTTTAGTGTTCAGGGTTTAGGGTTTAAGGTTTAGGGTTTAGGGTTTAGGTTTTAGGGTTTAGGGTTTAGGGTTTAGGGTTTAGAGTTTAGGATTTGGGGTTTAGGGTTTAGGATTTTTATGGGTTTTAGGTTTAGGATTTTGGTCTAGGGTTCAGGTTTTAGTTTAGGATTTAGGGTTTTTGGTTTTTTTTAACAGAGAATAAATTTAGATTCAACATTTCTTCTTTTAGATTTCATCAACCAAGTAGCACTCCAAGTTTTCTAAGACACAAGCGACGACATAGATAAAAAACTAGCACGGATAGAGAAAATTGAAAACTCTAGATAATTAGAACCATCTCTACTACAAAGACACAATTTCATATGCAGTAAATTAGATATGTCGTTCATTAGTTTCTCCAGTTCCTATCAGAACCACCCTGGCCTCCACCATATCCTTGATCTCTCCCACTACGACCACCATAGGTGTAACCTCCATTGCTCCTCTTACCTCCATAACCACCACTTCTCCGACCAGCACCTCCATATCTACTAGCACCTCCAGATCTCCCACCACCATGATAATAATAGCTGCCTCCGCCTTCGCCTCCACTAACAAATCTAGACTGTGCCTAGTTGACGGTGATGTTCCTATCATCAAGGTTCTATCCATTCTTAGGGTTTAAGTTTATTAGGTTTTAGGGTTTAAGTTAATTTTTTAATTTATTTAGTTACTTTAGGTTTTTGTTTAGGGTTTAGGGTTTAGGGTTTAGGGTTTAGGGTTTGGGTTTAGGGTTTAGGGTTTAGGGTTTTGAGCTTTTACTTTAATGGTTTAGAGTTTAGGGTTAGTGTTTAAGGTTTAGGATTTTAGGGTTTAGAGTTTTAGGATTTAGGGTTAAGGATTAGGGTTTAGGGTTTAAGGTTTAGGGTTTAGGGTTTAGTGTTTAGGCTTTAGGTTTAGGGTTTTGAGTTTAGGTTTAAGTTAGTTTAAGGTTTAGATTTTTAGGTTTAAGGTTTAGGTTTTAGGGTTTAAGTTTAATAGGTTTAGTTTAGGTTTAAGCTTTAAAGTTTAGGTTTAGTTTAGGGTTTAGGGTCTAAGGTTTAGGTTTTAGTCTTTAGGGTTTAGGGTTTTTAGGGTTTAGGGTTTAGGGTTTTGGGTTTGGGGTTTAGGGTTTGGGTTAGGGTTTAATGTTTAGGGTTTAGGGATTATGGTTTAGGGTTTAGGGTTTAAGATATTTTTGGGTTTTGGTTTTAAGGTTTTAGTATTTAGGGTTTAGGGTTGTAGGTTTAGGGTTTAGGGTTTAATGTTTTAGGGTTAGGGTTGAGGGCTTAGGGTTTTTAGGGTTTAGGGTTTTTGTTTTTTTTAATAGAGAATAAATTCAGATTTAACATTTCTTCTTTTTGATTTCATCAACCAAGTAACACACCAAGTTTTTTAAGACACAAGTGACGACATAGATAAAAAATGAGCACGCATAGAGAAAATCAAAAACCTTAGATAACTACAACCATTTCTAATGTGAAGACATAGTTCCATAAGCAACAGATCAGATTGTACATTCCTTAGTTTCTTCAGTTCTCAATAGAACCACCTCGACATCTTGAGTAGCAGGATTCACCATCATATCCTCGATCTCTCCCTCTGCCATCACCATGGTTGTAACCTCCATCGCTCCTCCCGCCTCCATAACCACCACTGCTATGACCACCACCTCCAGATCCCTAACAACCACTACGATAAATGCCACCTTGGCCTTCGCCTCCACCCCCTGATTTTGGCTGAGCCTAGTTGACAGTGATGTTCTTGTCGTCAAGGTTCTGCCCATTCTTAGCAATTAGTTTTAGGTTTATGTTTATTAGGTTTTGGATTTCTGGTTTATTTTTAAATTTATTTAGTTACTTCAAGTTTAAGTTTATGATTTGGGCTTTAGGGTTTAGGGTTTAGGGTTAGGGTGTAGGATTTAGGGTTTAGGGTTTAGGGTTTCAAGTTTATGGTTTTAGAGTTTAGGGTTTAGGGTTAGGGTTTAGGGTTTAGGGTTTAGGGTTATAAGTTTAGTGTTGTAAGTTTAAGGTTGGTGGTAGGACCCAGGGTTTAGGAGTTTATATCAGTTTATTTTATTTTATTTAGTTTAGTATTTATCTTTCATTTATTATATGCCTTTATCTAGTTTATTTTTATCAGAGGCCTAGCCCAGTAGCTCAGTATTTAGGGCTCATGGCTCATTTATGGCTATCTTCAGGGCTCAGGGCCCAGGGCTAGGCCTGGTGGCTCAGCCTCTAGAGAGGGTCTGTGGCTCAGGATCATGGCCAGGCCTGGCTCAGCCAGTGGTGGCCCTGAGCCCAGTCTTAAGATCAGATCAGGGCCTGTGGGTCTTGGGCACAGCTCAGGGCTAGGCTTTTAGGTCATTGGTGGCCTTAGGCTCATGGTGGCTTTACATTTTGGTCAGAACCCAACCTAGACTCAGTGGTCCCATTTAAGCTCAGTGGGCCCAGTGGCCTGTAGCTCATGGCCCAGGGCCTTGGGCTCAGGTCTGGGGCCCAGTGCCCAGGCCCAGAGTTGGGCTAGGGCCCAGGGCCTTGAGGCTCAGGCCCAGTCAGGGCCCAGGACTAGCCTGTCCAGGCTCAGGCCTTTCAGTGATCCAGCCTTGTGATCCAGGCCAGGGTCAGTGGCCTTGGGCCCAGGGCCTGTGGCCTAGGGCCTTAGGGTTTAGATTTAGGTTGTGGCCTATTAGGGTTTGTGGTTTCAGATTTGTGGTTTTTTTAAAATCAAACCAAGAAGTTTTAGTTTATTTATTTATTTATTTTACCTTTTAATTTTGTTATTTAAATTTTATTAGGTTTATTTTTAATTTTTATTTAGTTTAGTTTATTTATTTTACTTTATATTTTTATTTTATTTTATTTTATTGTTTTATTTTGGTTTAGAATTTTTTTTATTTTTTATTTTTTTTGTTTTATTTTATAGTTTAAGTTTTTAGATTTTTAGGTTTAGGGTTTATTTTAGGTTTTAAGGTTTAGAGTTTGGGGGGTTTAGGTTTTATGATTTTTAGGTTTAGGTTTAGGTTTGGTTTATGGTTTAGGGTTTAGTTTTAAGTTTAGTTTTAGTTTGGGTTTAGGGTTTTGGTTTTGTTTTTTTAACAGAGAACAATTCAAATTCAACATTTCTTCTTTCGATTTCATCAACCAAGTAACACACCAAGTATTCTAAGACACAAACATGACAGATAAAAATGAGCACATAGAACAAATCAAAACCTAGATAAATAGAACCGCCTCTACTACAAAGACACGCTCCATAAGCAATAGATCGATCGGGCCGTTTCTTCGCTTTGTTCCCATCGTAACCACCTGCCTCCCAGTAGTGGGATCCATCATCATCTCGATCTCTCCTCCGCCACCACCACAGTTGTAACCTCCATCACTCCTCCTACCTTCATAACCACCACTGGTCCGACAACCACCTCCATATCCACCAGACCTCTAGATTCCCCACCACCACCACGAGCAACCGCCACCACGCCATCACCTCCACCACTGGATCAGCCTAATTGATGGTGATGTTCCCAAGTCTCTTCCTTAGGTTTAGGTTTAAGTTTAACTTTATTAGGTTTTAGGGTTTAGGTTTATCTTTAATTTATTTACTTTAGGTTTTGGGTTTGGGGTTTAATGTTAGGTTTGGGGTTTTATGTTTATTTTATTTTGTTTATTTTAGGTTTAGGTTTTTTAATTTAGGTTTAGGTTTTATTTTTATTTATTTTTAGGTTTTATTTTTAGGTTTATTTTTAGGTTTAGATTTTTAGTTTTTATTTTATTTAGGTTTTGTGCCACCATCCTTTAAGATCTTTGATGGCAGTGAGAACCCACATAACACATTGCACACTTTTGAGACAATGTGTAAAACACGGAAGCAAACACTCCTCTTCTGCCTTTTCATTAGTAGTCTGTCAGGTGTTGCATTTGATTGGTACGTCAAACTGCCCAACGGTTCGGTAAAAACTTTTCCTAAGTTGGAGCACCTTTTCATCAAGAGGTTTGCTAGAGCTCAGTAGAGGGTGACTGTAGGCGTCCTCATTATAGAGAAACAGAAACTCAATTGGTTCATTATTGATTGCATTGTCAGGTGGGGCAACCTGAGCATGAAATGCAAACTTATAAATGTCCGAACAACATGCCATTGAAATTATTCTCAAGAATATCCATGGCCCAGTCGCCTTCATGGTTAAGGGCTTTACCATCAAAACATCTGAGAAATTAATCAATAATATGGCTAGCTTACAAAAGGAAACCAAATAGTTGTCCTTTCTTGGCCAATCATATAGGCAAGCGGTAAGGTGTTGAGAAGAAGCCAGCAGTGTGGACAAAGGGAAGAAGAAGCTGAAGCCAAGAAGAGAGACTTCAAGTTTAGCAGCCTCCTTGAGACCTACTCTAACAAAAATCAGCCCATCTTACCACCGCACCCCACAAGACTATTTCCACCACCTCAGAAATTTCACCCAAGAGCTTATTCATATCCATCGCCAGATTGAATAAGCCATAATCATTCAAGAGGGAGGTAGTTAGAAAAATCTTTAAGAATCTTTTAAGGAAACATGACTTTCATTTAGCAGAGCCTAAGAGGCTGGAGGAAGTGGGAAAGAGCGATGATCCTAGTTATTGCCCCTACCGCCATATGTTAGGCCATATCTTAGAGTACTCTATCACTTTTAAGGACTAGCATGAGCATAAATACAAGTTTGGAGCCATAGTTATCTCTAAGGAATACTTATTAGAACAACCATCAAGTTATGTTAGAGTAATCTTTGGGGATACTTACGATCCTCTTAAAACCAAAGAAGGTTAGGATATCTCCCTATCTCGAACCTCTAAGAAGATCATTTCTAAGATCATGAAGCTTTTCTTTAGTTCAAGTAGCTCAAACCTCCAACACTAAGGAAGGTTTGTTAGTTGCAAAGGACAACTCAGGGAGGGTGATAGCCCAACAGTAGCAACATCTCACCATACTTGCCCGGGATAGTCCAGTAGCACAGCCACTATCTGAGTTCTATACTCCCTCCACCGTTGTAGCTACCACCTCTTCTGCTAGCTCCTCTTCTACCGGCAGGAGTATTATATCTACCGATAAGGGCACTAATTCTATTATTCTACTTATTTCACTTGATTTCTATCATGTACCTCCACCCAAAAAGACATTAATGAAGAAAGCTGATTCTACTTATATATTGTCTACTTCTGATGATCCTGATTTTATTCCTATTGAAAGCTAGTCTAAATAAAAATAATAGCTCTAGTAGTTTCAATCCTTCCTTTCTGAGTGACTATCCTTCTCAAATTAGGTTCACCTCTTGAGATTGACTTGGAGTCAACTAACTCCGAGGATCCCATAAGAGAAGCTGTAAGTCTGCCCGATGAGAAGGTAAAACTTTCCACAAGCTCATCATTCCAAGTAGTCACTGAAGTCAACCTATGTAGTGGCAAAGTTCAATCTCCTAAGGTAGTACCTCATGATAAGGGTAAGTAGATCATTGGTTCCAGTGAGTAGATAGCCCCTCCAAAAGATGGTCCACCTATGGATATGCTTATGGAGGACCAACCCAGAGTTGATTACAATGTCCTAGCTCACCTTAGAAAGTTTCCTACTAAGTTAAGCATATAAAACACCATTGTCTTATCTAAAGAGATGAGGGAATCTTTAATAAAGTCTTTACTTAATCTAGAGATATGCATGGCTTAGCTGACAACTATGAAAGAGGAATCATGCCACTCAAAGGACATCTTCGTAGTTACATTCAGTGATGAAGACTTACTCTTTGGGATGATCGAGCACAACTGCCTCGAGTTAAAATTTATTTAGATTACTATGGCTTATAATCCAACAACATAAGGTTATGGGAATACCTAAGAGGTGAGGAATTATGCTCGTAGCCTGAAAGAGATAGCTACCTTGGATCCTAAATCTAGGGAGCTTTAGTACGAGCTATAGCATGACCTAAACCAAAATGATAGGTGGACATAAGTGTTTATCTCCATAAGAGAGAATAAATTGTTTGACTTCTAGACTTATAACTGCCTGGAGTGGCTACTGGCTAACTCCTCTTATAATTTTGAAACCATCTAGTCTGGTCTTTTGAATTGCAAGATAGCTAGGGTAGTTATTTTATTAGAAAGAGACTAAAGTCCTGAGCACACTCCTTAAGAAACTAGAGCATGAGTGGTATGAGCATATGACTTAATCTATGATGCAAAATCTTTCCAAATTTTATTTCATTTTAGACACATCATTTTGACTGAGGCTTTAGGATTTCTTCTGCCTAAATGCATGATGAATTAGGTTATGGGTTAAATCAGCTAGAAGAAGGTGTTCTCCATCACAAAGGATGCCCTCACAAGTCAAGCATTCCTTTATTGTGCAAGGATGGAGATCCTTCATGTTCAAGAGAGATAGAATATACATTCATGAAGTTAAATATATAACCATACATCTAAGGATTTGCTAGATCTTTTAATTATCTTATTTATGTCTTAGGCTTTATGATGAGGTTATGAGTTATTTAAAATTTAGTTATGAGTGATTAGTTGGGTAGAAAAGTTATTTTTATCCTAGGAGCCTAATCGTATCCAAGCCACACATTAAAGCATCAATCATTTATGAAAATATGAAAAGCATGCCATCCTAATGCACAATGTAAACATAACATCAAACAATTATATAAACTATCATAAAAGAGTAAAAGGCGTGGTTGGTACTTGGTACTACCAGATAACCCTAAGAGAGAAAAGATGGGAAGCAGCTCTACCCTTATACAACCTAGAATATGAAAGATTAATTATAATTGTATTAAATGTTATGGGGTCTTTTCTTCATATCTCCATTTTGATTTGGTTCTTTCTTTGATTTGATGGTGCTTGCTTTAAAGGCATCATAGGCACCCCGTGACAAAGCCTTCCCACCTCAACCTAATCTCCCATAGCACTAATCATAATTCCTATTGCAAAAAGTACATTTTTATGGGAAAAGTAAATTTAACTACACTTGCAAAGTTGTTAGCTAAATATACATATAATCTCATATAGTTGTATTTATAATTTGGACTTAGCACCCTACACATGGGTAACTAAGCCCACCCATCCTAACTTGGATTATGCTTAAGGATTTAAGAAAACTACAAAAAAAAGCAATCACATTTATTTCTAAGCATTCCTTTAGTATATCCCCTGCAGAAAACATGATTAGGCTAATATTATCTTATCATCCAGTCTATGAAGCATACACCCTAACATCCAATCTAAATTAATACATCATAAAACAACATATACATCACATCATACACCGTCATAACTTAGAGCTAGAAGTGGTGACTTAATATGTGTGTTAAGGCTTATGTGCTAAGTCTTGTTAGCATTAGTGTTGTATTTTCTAAGTGTAGAAGGATTCAATTTAACATGAAAGGTTGATTTCACCAAGTAGTTTAATTGATTTGAGAATTTTAATTTATGTTTTATTTTGTTTCATTGGATTACACTTAGCAACTAAGTGTTTTAAAAAAGAGGAAAAAAGGATTTCTTTCATCCCTACCTTAAGTCACTTTCTAAAGTAAATTAATTTGATTTAGTTCTCTTTAGTTAATGGCTTATTAAATGATTTAATTAATCCTAAGTTTAGGTTCACTTTAAATAAATCCTATTCAAAATGAAAGGCATCTTAAGATTAATTTGATTGAATTACTACCACATGACATATATTAAATCATTCCTTTCCATCACATGTAACATGCATTTGATTTAATCCTAAGTGTATCTATACATGCAACATATTTTAGCACACTTAAATGATGAATGTATGTGTATGTTTAGAATTTATATTTTATTTGATTGAATTATTTAAACATATTTATTTAAAACTTCATCCAAATTATTATACAAAAAGGACATAAGAATGAAATTAAATAGGCATGTGTTGTTGTTAAATAAGGGAAGTGAGGTAATCAAATGACCTCCTTGGAGCTAGCTAAACCCTTGTATTCTCGGGATGTTTAGACTATATACCCATTTGCCATCAAACATATGTAAATTCATATACATTAACATAGGAAATAAGCTCCAAATCATATGGCTAATTAATTCAACCACTTAGTCAATTATGAATGCATATAATTTAAATGTAAAATGGGATTTTAATTTACTAATCACATATACATATACACATACAAATATATAGGCAAGTACGTGTCATTGTTAAACTAGGAAAATAAGATAATAGGAAGACCTCCTTAGGGATAACTAAATCCTCATATTCCCAAGATGTCCAGACTATATACTTGCTTTTATTGGACACACATGGATGTATGCATAAATGAGGGAAAGAAAATCATGCAAAGATTGAATATATTTTTTTATTGAATCATTTATATATATGAATTAAAGCTCTATCCAAATTTTAATGTTGAAATACATAAGAATGAAATCAAATGGGTATGTTTCATTGTTAAACCAAGGAAGTGAGGTATTCCTCCTTGGGGCTAAAGCTAAAGTTCCTGGATGTACTATATACCCATTACCATTCAATCTTATATAAATCAACACATGAATATAGGAAAGAGAACTCAACATTCATACACTTAAGCCATAAGCACATGCATTTCTTATGTATTTATAACTAGCATCATAACACATATTATTATTCATTTATAAGCTTTTAATAAATATATTTGGATTTAATAGTGATAATAATCACAAATATTAAATTAAATAAACACATGCAAGCTTACATAAAGGAAAATCATTTTATTTTATTTTATTTTGAAAAGATGGATGAATGAATCCAAATGTCATACTAAATTTAACATGATTAGAAAGAGGACAATCAAATATGAGCATGTGATTCATTCAACCAAACTAGTTCTTAAGGATAGTCAAATCAAATAAGATTATTTAAAGCAAACCAAAGCTTCTTTATTAATTAAGTTTTGGATTTGATTTGATTTAAAGAGGAGAAGAGAAATCATCACTTGTAGTTTTAAACCCATTCCCACATTAGTGATTTTATTTAATTTAAGGAAATGTATGGGTTAATTAAGTTGAACCCTTAATTAGATGAATTAATTACCCTTACCTATGTCACCTTAAGGTAATTAACAAAATAATTATGAGCCAACATGATATGCATGGAAAATAAACTTACAATGATCCTGAAATAAAAGAGGCCTAATGCAATTGGTGATTAATAGTTAATTAGATTAAGGGACTTAACTAATTACTCTTATGGTTTTCCCACACATGTGGACCAAACCATAATTTCATTAAACTCCTTTGGTTATTAAACACCTAAAGATCTACCCCATGATTTAATTAATTAAAGTCTAAAGTGACTATGATTTCAATTTGATTAAGTGAATTAATTAATTAGTTAAATCTTAATTTTAAAAGGGTGAAATGAACTTAGGAAAGGGGTCCCAACCCTATTCCTTAGTTCACTTACTATTAACAATGATAATAAACTTAATTAACCAATTTGTTACTGTTCATGGGATTAATTAATCATTAATTAACTTAAAAGAGTAGTTAAGATTTAATTAGTCAATTTTCCTAATTAAGTTAGAAATAAATCCCAAGAAAATCATGAGAGGTAGAGGTCATCCCATTAAATTATCCCACAAAATTTGGGATTAATTGCTCAAAAAATTAAGGAGTAATTAAGCTAATAAACTTTGTAGTTAAATATTAATTAAACCTTAATTGCTATTCAAAATTTGTTAAGATCTTTTTTAATTAATTATCCTTTGAAATAACTTTAAAATGAGTATTTATTTACATTTTTTTAATTTAATAAAATTTTTTATGATTTTTATAAGTTTAAGCCATTAAAAATGAATAATTAAGCCTAATTAAAGCCAAATCCTTTATGGCCATGCGTCGACATGCGTCTTTCCACATGTGCCATAGATTGGCTACTTAAAACTTGTCCAACTCACCTGCATTGGGATGTGCTTGTCCATCCATATCGATGCCATGATTAATCCCACATTTTATAGGATTAAATTAGATGTAGATCTAATTATGACCCATTCATCATGTGGAAAGATGGTGTGTGATCTAACATGACACGTGAGGGAGAATGAAGTCATCCATCATTGCTCACTTGATCCGAAGCTTACGGCATGGATCAACTCCAAAAGGATCCCACACTTCATGACATCGATCGGGGGAGGAAATGGTCATGATCACACGAGATGCAAGTTTTCTTCCAAAAACTCCAACCCATTTTTTCCTAAGGATTAGTTTTGGAAGCATACCTCACTGGAGCTCATGACTAGTGGCTTGAATGACAAAGGAAGCTTCATTTAGTGGAGATGAAGCTTTGTTGAGAAGTAATTGGATCAATTCCTTGATGTTCTCTTAGAATACCACAAACTGATGATTTGGACCTCAGCTTTGATCGAAGTCCCACCATTGGTGCTCAGGAAGCTTGGGATATAATTTATTCTTGCTCAATGAGGCCAAGGGAAGGAGCGTCCAAAGCTAATTTGAGTTTGATAGAGAAATGGGGAAGTTAGATCAAAATAGGAGCATCCTATTTCAGAACTGACCTAAATGGCATTTTTTGATTGAGGATAAGCTTGGGTGCTTAGGGAATGGCACCTGAATCTCATCTTAGGAAGCTAGGCTTTGAGGAAAGATTTTTGTGTGTGTTTGAGTGGAAATGAGGGGGTGTATACCCCCCTTGCATCTTGATTGGATGGTGGCATCGGTTGGTTCTTCTAGGCCATCCCATCTCAAGGAGTCGTGGGGGGTAGGGAGGAGCTGAGTTGGCTCAACTTGGTTGGTTGAAGGTGTGGAGGTGACTGCCAAGGAGGAATCATGGGTGTCCTATGGTCTTCAATTGCTCTAATGGTGAGGATGAGGTGATTTCACCTCCTATGGGTCATGGCCGACCCAACCACCCCTTGGGTCAGGTTGGGCAGTGTCCTAGTAGTGGACCATTAAGAGTACCAAGGCCAAGGAATGGAAATGAACACTTACATGGGTGATTTGTCTCATGTGATGCCCTTGACCTAAGAGTAGAATGATCATTTGGCATTAAATTTGATTTGGGCAGATTTGAAATGAGCCAAAAGTGGGTTATCCCAAATTTCAAGTCAATTGGAGTTGATTTGGTTAGGTTTGTCTCAATTTGACTAATTTAGGTCAAATTGGTTAGTTGACCAATTCAATTGGGTCAAACCAAGGTATTCAAGTTCATATGATCATTTGGGATGTTTTGGTTTAATTGGTTTGGTTTAGTTTTAGATTTGATTTTGGCTCATTTGAATTCATTGTGGTCAAATGGGTTAAGACCAATTTGACCAAATTGGCCAAATTATCATGGGTTGGTTTGGATTTAGTTGACCAATTGAAGATGATTGTAGGCTTAGGATTTAATTAATTTGGATTTGGTTTTGATTAAGGCCAACTTGAACCTGAAATTTTTAAGTAGGTCAATTGGGTCAATCAATCAATGGCTTTGGTAAAGTTCAACAATCAATTTGAAATGAAATTGAGCCATTGGTTACAATCAATTTGATTTATATTTTGATTTGACCCAATTTGGCCTTTTAGGTCAATTTGGGTCAACTTGGGTCAAGAGGGCTAATTGGGTTTGGTTTGACTCAATTGAAGGTCAAGTCATATTAAAATATTAATTTTGACTTGGTATGAATCATTGGTTTCAAGGATTAGTTACAATTTGACTAGTTTGGTTCAATGGGTTAAGGATTGACTTTGGTTTGACCTAATTTGTCATAATTGACCAACCTAGGTGTGATCAACAATCATGATGGGAGGTTTTGATGAGTTGGTTCAATCCAATTTAGTAGATTAAAACTTGGCTTAAATAGGTCAAATTGGCCATTTTGGGTCAAGTGGGATAATTAGTTGGCTTCATTTTCATTGAGTTTGATTTAGTTGAGTTTATATATGGATTTGGGATTTATATATAAATTCAATTGGCTTGGGTTCAAATGGGTTTTGGTTCATTTAAACATTTCAAGTCAAAAGCATTAAGTTGGGTTGACTTGGATTGATTTTGATTAGGCTTGATGATTGTAGATTTTATTTATATTTGTGAATATGATTTAAGGTATGATTTCTTCATGAGAAAATTATTTGAATTTGGGTTTTGGAATGAAGGAATTTGGCTAAGTCCTTGGAGTTGGGTCATGTGGCTTAGGTTTGGATTTTGATTTGGTTTGATTTATTTTTGATGATTTATATGTATATTTCATTTAAATTTGTAAAGATGATTGAAAATATGATTGATTTAGAAAATCAATTGAGCATGATTTGGATTAAGATTTGCTAAGTCCATGGATATTAAGAAGGATTTTGATTTAATTTGATTTAGTTTGATTTAGTTTTGATCATTTGAATGTAGATTTGATTTATTTTAGAAGAAGATTGATGATATAAATTTATTATGAGAAAATCAATTGATTTTGATTGATTTGGAATATTTTCCTAAGTTCATGGATACATATGCTTAGGAAGGGTTTCAAGTTTGGATTTGATCATGGGCTTCAATCATTTGGTTTTGAAATTTGGGTTTGGATTTGGATTTAAATTTGATGTTTGAATTAAACTTGAAGTTTGGTTTGAGATGATGAACATGGATTGGATTTGGGTTGTAGGGTAGGCGGATTATCCTAATCCCTAAGGCATAACCTAATCAAATGGCTAACCCTTCTTAGTCTTTAGGCTTAGGTTAACTATTTACCTATTTGCTAGAAGTGTCTTATGATAAGAGAAGTCTTAGCGTCTAGAAGACTCCTATGTCTAAGATGGGAAGATTGAATCAGCACTCCAAAAGTGACGTCAACACGCCTTAGGCTCCATAGTGTTGCCCTTGGACATAGATGATTGGAAGACCGAAGCCAAGTTTCACATTATAGACTCAGATACATCTTTCAATGCTTTGCTTGGGAGAGCATGGATACATGGGAACAACATAGTTCCATCCTCTCTACATCAATGTATGAAGTTTGTGAGAGGTGGGATCATCTACTATGTCAAAGGAGATCTCAAGCCATTCAGTTCATGAGATATATGAGTACTTACTACCTCCCTCAAAATCAACAAGTCTATTCTTGTGAACTTTGCCAAAGTTTAAAAATAAAAAAAAAGAAAAAGAAAAAGAAAAAGAAAAAGAAAAAGAAAAAGAAAGAGAAAGAGAATGAAAAGAAAATAAAAGGGAGCAAAAATAGACTTGGAGGAGGAAGTGGAGCATGACATTAGATTCCACCCATAGTTCATTACTCCATTCGAACATATGGTCGGACGTCCTGACCTCCACTAGGCAGAGGAAGAGGCCGGTTCAGAGGCAATCAGAGGGGTGAAACCCTCCTTATTGGCCACCCAATAAAAGATATGTCTAAGCTACTAGGAGTACACCTGCTATCCATATAGATCTAGAACCTAATTCATAGGATGAGTCTTATATTGTTAGCACACCGGCCAGCTCTTCTTAACAGTAGATTCCCTTGGAGGTGACACTTGAGCTAGATAGCGAAGAATATTGATCTTCAAATCAAAGCATAAGTGTATCCAAGTCTATATGTGAAACAGATAGGTATTAGTTGGGAACATTAGCTCTAACCCTGCTTTCCTTTCAAAAAGCTCAGGGTTTGGTAGTTAAAGAAGACCCTAAGTCATCCACAGGTGTGAAGACTCAGAGGTTCTTTCTAGAAGTATCATCCTCAAGTGAAGAAGTTGATGTAGAACTTGAGGATGGTTCATATAAAGCTTTAATAGAGTTACCTTTGATTGGTACTTGCCTTGTGTTCATAATTTAGAAAGAAAGGTTAATCCCACACACTTGGTCAAAGCACGACTACTTTGAAAGAATATGGAAGAACAAATATAAAAGCTCTCAATAAAAACCAAATCTAGGATTTGGTATAGTGGGTCCAGTCGATGATCACGATCACTGCTTAAGCATCACAATCAGGAATCGAGATAGTTCTTTTCAAATCATTAACTCATAAGGAGCTATGATTAGAAACTTCAGATGATTCAGATGACTTTGAAGTAAAAGATGCACCACCAAAGTTCAAAGAAGAGATCAAGTCAACCATTGATGAGCTCAAGGAAATCAACTTATGAACTAAAGAAGATCCACGCCCAACATATATTAGTTCTTTATTGAATGAAATTAAAACCAATGACTTAGTTAGGCTATTAATTGAGTTTAAAGAATGCTTTTGCATTGATTTATGAAGAGATACTTGGATTGGCTCCTGACGTAGTGGTCCATAAACTAGTAATACCTAACCCTATCAAGCAAGCTCCTAGACACATGTGACAAACATAAAACAAGTCATTTCTAAAGTCAAGAAACTAATCGATGATGGCTTCATCGAAAAAAATAATACTTGGTTAGCCAACATCATCCTAATTAAGAAAAGAATGGCCAAATTCACATATGCATCAATTTTATGGATTTAAATAAGGCATGTCAAAAGATGAATTTCCACTACCAATCTCGATGGTGGACATTATCTCATCTCATGTCTCTCTTTCATGGATGGCTCATCTAGATATAACCAAATAAAGATGGTCCCAGAAGATGAATGAAACACTACTTTTAGAACCCTGATTAGGATCTATTGTTATAAGGTCATGCCTTTTACCCTTAAAAATGTCAGTTCTTCATTCAAGTGGGCTATGACTCAAATCTTTGACGAACTCATTGATCATCTTGTAGAATGCTTTGTCGATGATCTCAAGGTCCAAAGTAGAGAAAAGGAAGACCATCTCTTTGACTTGAGAGTAGTTTTTGATCAATTAAGACAATTTAACCTCAAAATGAAACCCCTAAAGTTTCATTCAGAGTAGCTTCAAGAAAATTCCTTGGGTTTGTTGTCCCACACCAGGAAATCAAATTCATTCTGGAGAAAAATATAGTGATATTAGAAATGCCACCCCCTAAAAGTTTAACTCAACTCAAATCATTCCAAGGGTGATTGGTGTACCTAAGATGCTTTATATCCAACTTATTAGGAAGATGTCAGCCATTCTTAAAACTTCTTGAAAAAGTTGCTAAGTTCAAGTGGGATGACAAGTATGACCATGCCATTGAAGACATCAAGCATTACCTAATGACGCTGCAAGTTCTAGCATCCCCTATCCCAAGTAAGCTACTAATAATTTACACTATTTCATCAAACAATGCCATTAGTGCTTTAATAGCCCAAGCCAATGTTGAAGGGAAGGAAAATGCACTATACTACCTCAGTCGTCATCTAATCCCTATTGAGGCTAATTATCCACCCATTGAGAAGCATTGCCTAACTTTAATCTTTGCATCCCAAAAGCTATACTACATGCTTCCTCATAAGGTGAACTTAATCTCTAATCCACTAATCTCATGACATGGTACACACTATCTGCATGCATATGACGGTCCATGATCCTCTCATAATTTGACATTACCTTTATACCCTCTTTTGGAGAAAGAATAATCACTAGTGGATTAGCAAAGACACCCACTTCCTACTAACTCTCCGATGAACAAATCATGAACTATGGGATACTAGCACCGCTGGGAGATGTACTTAAGCCTTCCTCTCAAAGAGGAGAAGAACCATAATCTACTATTCTAGGAAAGGAAGGGGTAGGAATAGTTCTCTTAACTCAAGACCGTGATGTGATTTGATTCTCATTTTATATGTCCAATCCTTGTACTAATAATGAAGCAAATATGAGGCTTTGATTGCTAGTTTGGAGTTAGCTGTATTCTAAGCATCCATAACATCAACCTCTTTGAGGATTCTTAGCTAGTTATCAACCAAATTGTTGGGTCCTATAAGGTTATAAAGCTCTATCAAACCACAAGTACCATAGAGTTGTTAGCCCAAATCCCGAGGTTACCATTTATAAGATTCATGAGAGAATGTTATAGTGTATGCTTTAGCCAAGCTTTCATAAGAGTTGAGGAGGATGAGTCCATATCAATAAAGGTCCAAAATAGACAAGTTTTATCCCTTACTGATATTGAACTCATCAAAAAGTACTCTCTTGAAGAGGAGGTTGCCATTGTCAAGAACGATGAGGAGTTAGATTGGAGGCAACCATTCATATATTACCTAAATAAAGGAAAACTACCTCAAGAGAAGTCCTAAGCCTATCAGATGAAGCAGAGAGCACTTTCCCATGCTCTTGTGGATGGTGTCTTATACCGGAGATCTTTCGATCATATAAGGTTACGTTGTTTAGACAAGCACAAAGCCCGTAAGATCATGACCGAGGTACACTTAGGATTATGTGAAGCCAACCAATTCAGTCCAAAGATGAAAGCCAAGATCAAGAGACTAGGATACTATTAACCGTCAATGATTAAAGATTGCATGGATACAACTAGGTGATGCCACCAATGTCAAATACATAGTGTGGTCCTACACCAACCACCCAACCATCTACATCCTACATTGGCCTCATGGCCATTCGAGTGTTCGGGTACCTACATAGTGGGTCCGAGTGATCCTCCTTCTTCCAAAGATTGTCAGTTCATCTTAGCTACTACAGACTACTTTTCCAAATGGATGAAGATAATTTTGATCAGATAGGTCACAGCTCAGCATGTGCTACATATTTTTTGGGAACCATATCATATAAAGGTTTGGAGTGCCTCAACGAATTATATCTAAAAATGGTATTGCATTCAAGAGCATCGATATCAATAACTTTGCCCCAAGACACAACATTGATTGGATATATTCTACCATCAACTACCCATAGGCAAACGGCTTGGCAGAAGACTTCAACAAAACTCTCATCCAAATACTAAAGAAGACACTCGACAACAACAAGCGATAGTGAAATGATGAGTTAGTTGAACCTTATGGACGTACCGCATCACATATAGAACTCTAACTCTGTCTACTCCTTTTTCATTAGTGTATTGGTATGAAGCTATTATACCATTAGAAGTCTAACTCGCATCACTAAGGATAGCTGTGGGTAGCAGGATCACAATAGAGTAAAATTACAAGTTATGGTTAGAAGAGCTCAAAGTTTTGGAGGAGAGACGCCTATGGGCATGCCAAAACCTCAAGTTATACAAAGCTAAAATGATTCAAGCTCACAATAAGTTGGTTAGTCCTAGAGCTTTTCAAGTATGTGAGCTTATTTTAGTTCTAAGGAGATCGTTGTCCACCGTAAGATGGGAGACAAGTTTGAACCCACTTGGAAATGCCCTTTTATTATAAAGAAGGCCTACCAAAGAGGATCTTATCATCTTATTAATCATAAGGGAGAGTGCCCAATGCTTCTAGTCAATGGGCTATACTTATGAAATATTATAAATCATGTTTGAAAATAATTATCATCAATAAAAATTCCATTTTGAATTCAATCTCTTCCATGTTGAAATATTCTTGTTTGCAAATCTGCCATGATGTGTTTAGGATAGGTGTAAGGAACCCAAGTAGCATCGTATCCTTCATCGACATAACAAAAACACAAGCTACACATAAACATATAAAACTAACAGATATATTTTATCTTGGGCTACTCTGAGTTGAGATAACGCCCCCAGCTACACTCATACAGTATCTACTCTAGGTCGGGCTGACATGCAACCCTGCTAGTGTGTCACCTCAGTGGTCTTCTTGCTTTGGAGGATGGAAGTCTGCTACACATTCCTTCCTTACTACACATAATGATGAGCACCATGTTAGTTTGGTAGCCTGTATGGGTAAGCTACTTCATGTTGGCATCATTTAAGAGGGCATGAGTCTACTACGCTTTCTTATTGGATTAGCACTAGGTTGAGTATATTTGAGGTTTAGGATAAGTCCCTAGTGGCTCCTTCTCTCATGACTTCTTCAAGTCCGGGGTCTAGTCCTTCCTCGAGCTCCTTAGTAGTTTCTCTAGGTCGAGATAGCATTTGTCCAATCGATGAGACTATCCCGATGATCGCCTACTTGGAAAGTTGTAAGCCTGCGCGCTTTCTTTCTATATTGATCATTGTACACTGATGGACACCTTAGGTTGGTTATTTCTCACTATGCTCATAGATACACCACTCTTGCTGATGGATACACTTTAGGTTAGTTGGTTCACGCATCTTTGGATGCACCACTCATGGCAGATGTAAGTCTGTTATGCTTTCTCCTTGAGTTCGCCATCGTACACCTATAGGCTTTCTTTTCTAGGGCTCAGAATAATGCCACTAGTAGCACCTACCCTATGGGCTCTATATTTTGTTCATGACCTTTACGACCCCATTTAGACACTACCCGGGTTACTATCGGATTGGACAGTTCCTCTTTTCTAGTAACCACCCCTGTAGTTGCAAAATCCATGCTATGGATGTGCAGATTCTCCCTTAGTCCAGTAAATTTGAGATAGGTCAAGGCACATAGCCCTTCTCGGTGGTCCTGATACCAATGGGTCCAACACACACACACATATATATATATATATATATATATATATATATATATATATATATATATATATATATATATTCACTTGTGAATTAGAGGACACCCTAGTGGTAACTTTTCTTGAGTAGGTATCCTATCTTTTGGATAGTGTCAGTAAAACTCCCTATAAGAATCACCTGGCTACTCTTGAGTTGAGATAAGTCCCTAGCGACATTCACCCAATAGTTGCCCCTAGGTAGGGTTTGAATTGTTGTGTTACCAGCAGGTTACCCTAGTGGTTGTTCCCTGCTTTAGAAGATGAAAGTCTGCTACACCTTCTTCCTAGCATAGTAGGTACACACCAAAAGGCAAGCCCTTAGGTTGGCTAGCTCTATCCTATGGCTAGTAGACTATTCCTTTGGATTTCTAAATCTTAGATAAGATAAGTCCAAGATAGCCCCTTCTTAGTGGGTCCATCACACACCGACATGGTCCATAAATTAAATCTATAAAATTTGACTAGGCTCACATCCCTAATGAATATTCCCTCAATTCAAAATCAAATTAAACCAAACAAACAATATCAAATCACATGAACTTAAGATAAAACTAATCCTGACTACTTTTGAGTTGACATAAGTCCCCAGCAGCATTTACTCATTAGTCATCATAGGTCAGGTTTGATTTGTTGTGCTTCCAACAAGCCACTCCAACAGTTGTTCCTCACTTTAAAAGATGTAATTCTACTACACTTTCTTGCTAGCACAGCCATTGCACACTGAAAGGCAACCCCTTAAGTTGGCTAGCTTTTCTCCATAGCCAGTAGACTATCCCATTAGGTAAGTCAAGGATGATATAGGCCCATCTCATTGGGTCTATCGCACACTAACAAGGTCCATACATTAACTTAGATTAAATTAAACCCAATATAATTTTCTTCGGTGGAGTTAAATCTCACTCTTCTCCCTAATGGAGCCCTAAATCTTATATAAATAAGTCAAGAAAATAAATCAAATTCAAAACCAACCTCCCTAGTGGAGCCAAATTAAACCAAACTCTCCTAGTAGAGTCTAAATCATAGAAATCCAACCAAACTCTTTTCCCCAGCAGATACATACCCAAACAAATCTATGAAATCAAACTCAAATCTTAATCCTAGTGGATAACCTGAACCTGCTTCCCTAGTGGAAGGTTCATATACCTGATCCCCAACAGACTCAAGCCCATATCTCTAGTAGATATGCCTCCATATCCATTAAAACAAAACAAATTAAAGTCGATTCAATCTTATCACTCATGGATTATAAATTCTTATCCCTAGTGGATCTTCTTTCCATAAATCATATAATCAAATCAAATTCAAACCTTATCCCCAGTTGATTTTCTTCTTCAATGCCCTCGACATAAACCCCTCACATGTCATGTCCAATGCAAATGTGATCCCTTAGTGGATCTCTTTCCATGTTCTTGACATGGAATTCTTATCAAATCTTATTTCTTCTCTTATGCACTCCTTTAATACTTCAACCAAAAGCCAAATAATGCATTCATTCAAATTACATCAACTTAACATTGTAATCCACATTTTATGATTTATGATGGTGCAAAATTAAACTATATGTACAATATCATGCTAAACATATTATAGTGTGAATTAACACACTATATTATATTATAATATATGATGTTATATTATAATTTATTATAATATAATATATTATCTAACATTACATCTCATTAGAATCACTTAAAAGGATCAAATAACAAAATTTTCTCAAAATTTGAATAATGTTCATTTTGGATGCAAAATTAATATTTTTCTATTAGAAATGGTCTAAAATAGCATAATTTTGGTGTTGCTTCTTGGTGTGTATCATGAATTTGGCCAAATTCTTCCATCTCAACCTTCAAATTAACATTTTTGTGAGTTTTGACCAAATGTATTATAACAAAAGTAAAACATACTAAAATGTACAATAACATTTCGTAACACTCCACCACATTCATTTATATGTGAAGTTATATTGTTATGTATATTATTTTAATATGCTTTCATATAATATATTATCTTACATTACAACTTAAAATGAATCACTTTAAGAAAAAAATTTATAAATTCTCATTGCAAAATGAAAAATTATTTTGAATGCAAAATTCCATTCTTTACATTAAATGACAAACCATAGCACACCCCCAATGATGTCCCCTAAATATACCTTAAATTTGGCTAAATCTCATCATCTTAGGATATAAATCAGTATTTTTATGAATTATACCAAAACAAACTCTGCTACATCATACTATAACAAAACAAAATATGCTAAAATAATAGTAATAGTAATAATAGTATGTTATAATGCATGATGCTACACTATGTTATGGCATCCTATATTTTAATACACTATAACATATTATATTATATTATATTGCATATCACATCATAAGGGATTATTTAAGATAAAAAATTCTAAAATTAGTCTGAACAATAAAAAACTATATATTTTAGTCGTATCACTTACATATTTTAAATTTAAACAATATATTATGATACCATGCTCTACCTATTATGAATTTGGCAAAATTCCACCATTTTAAAGTCCAAATCAACATTTTTATGAATAATGCTACTGTAAGCTCCACTGCATGTTTGTAAAAGACTAAAAGAATTCAAATGCACAGAATAATATATTATGATATATGATGATATACTATGATACAACATATAATATTTATTTTGAACATAAAATCTTACTTTTTAGACTACAAGTGGCATTGCACACCTTTGGCACTACAACCTAATTCCAACTTCAAATTAAACAAATTTCATTATCTTATTTATTAAATCAATATTTTATGATTTATATTAATATAGACTATAGGGCACAATACCATAATATACTAAAAAATTTCAAAACATCTTATATCATCCAAAAACACATCACTACATGCTCCAATATATGATGCTACATTATGCTATAATATATGGTATTACAATATGATTTAGGGTATTTAAATCTTTAATAGTCAAGGGAAAGTCTCTTGAAGACATTTTCTTCAGCTGCCATAACTATGTTAGGATTAGGTCATTCTTTAGATCTCTTTGACCAAAGTTCCACCTCTAGTGCTCAGGAAGCTTGGGAGATGATTCGTTCATCATCCATGAGGCCTAGGGAAGGTGCATACAAAGTTAATTTGAGTTACCTAGAGAAATGGAGAAGTTAGGTCAAAAATGGGAGTGTCCTATTTTAGGATGAATGGGAATGGAATTTTTTTATCGAGGAATGAGTTTGGGAGCTTATGGAATGGCTCTAGTAGCTCATCTTGGGTAGCTAGGGATTTGAGGAATGATTTTTATGTGTGTTTTAGTGCAAACGAGGGGGTGTATACCCCCGTTCATCTTGATCAGATAGTGGGATTAGGTTTGGCTTCTAGTGTCTATCTGACCATCTCAGGGAGACATGGGTGGCTGGGAGGAGGTGAGTTGGCTCGGCTTGGTTGGTTGAAGGTCTGGAGGTGGCTGCTAAAGAGGAATCATGGGTCTCATATGAGTTTCAAATGCTTCAATGGGGAGGGTGAGGTTATTTTACCTCCCATGGGCCATGGCTGATCAAACCACCCATTGGGTAAAGTTGGGAAGTGTCCTAGGTGTCTAAGTGGACCATTGGAAGAGTACTATGTGGCCAAGGAATGGAAATGACTACTAACATGGGTGATTTGTCTAATGTGATGCCCTTAGCCCAAGGGAAGAATGATCATTTAACTTGGATTTACTTTGGGCAAATTTTAAATGAGCCAAAACTTGGTTAGCCCAAATTTCAAGTCAATTGGAGTTGATTTGGTTAGGTTTGGCTCAATTTGACTCATTTAGGATAAATTGGGTTAGTTTGGGTCAAGTTGACCAATTGTTCAAGCTGGGTGAAACCAAGAGTTTGGTCAAGTTCATATGATCATTTTGGATGTTTTGGTTCAATTGGATTGGTTTAGTTTTGCTTAGATTTTATTTTGGCTCATTTGAATTCATTTAGGTCAAATAAAGTTGACCAATTTGACCAAGTTGGCCAAATTGGCATGGGTTGGGTGTTTTGTTTAGTTGACCAATTGAAGATGATTGTAGGTTTTGGTTTCAATTAATTTAAATTTGGTTTTGATTTAGGATAACTTGAACCTTTAGGTCAATTTGGGCTAAGTAGCTCAATTGGGTCCAATTGGGTCCAATCATGGCTTTGGTCAAGTTTAACAATCAATTTGAAATGAACTTGAGCCATTGGTTGCAGTCAATTTGGTTTATATTTTGATTTGATCTAATTTGGTCTTTTAGGTCAATTTGGGTCAACATGGGTCAATAGGGCCAATTTGGTTTGGTTTGACTCAATTGAAGGTCAAGTCTTATTCAAATATTGATTATGATTTGGTATGAATCATTGGTTTCAAGGGATTTGACTTGCAATTTGGGTTTGGGTTCATATGAGGTAAGGGGTTGACTTGGCCAAATGACCGAGTTGACTTGGTTTGACCCAATTTATGATAATTTATCAAAGGGTGATCAACAATCATGATGTGAGGTTTTGATGGGCTTGGTTCAATCCAATTTATCTATGATTAGAACTTGGCTCAAATAGGTCAAATTGGCCACTTTGGGTCTAGTGGACCAATTGGGATTAGTTCACTTGATTTTGGGTTAAGTTTGATTTAGTTGAGTTTATATAAGGATTTGAGATTGATATATAAATTCAATTGCAATTGGCTTTGGTTGAAATGGGTTTTGGTTCATTTGAACATTTCAAGTAAATAGGGTTAAGTTGGGTTTGACTTGGGTTGATTTTAGTTTGGCTTGATGATTATAGATTTCATTTATATTTGTGAATATGATTGAAGGTATGATTGATTCATGAGAAAATCAATTTAATTTGGGTTTTAGAATTAAGGAATTTGGCTAAGTCCATGGAGTTGGGTCATGTCGCTTATGTATGAATTTTAATTGGGTTTGATTTAGTTTTGATGATTTAAATGTATATTTCATTTAAATTTGTGATGATGATTGAAATTATGATTAAATCAATTGAGTTTGACTTGATTTGGATTAATATTTGGCTAAGTCCATGGGATAGGTCATATGGCTTAGGTAGGGTTTCAATTTAATTTGATTTAGTTTTGATCATTTAAATGTAGATTTGATTTATATTTAAGAAGATGATTGAAGATATAAATTGATTATGAGAAAATCAAATGATTTCAGATTGATTTGGATTATGATTTGGTTAAGTCCATGGGATAGGTCATATAGGTTAGGAAGGGTTTCATGTTTGGATTTGATCATGGGCTTCAATCATTTGGTTATGGAATTTGGGTTTAGATTTGGATTTGAATTTGATGTTTGAATTGAACTTGAGGTTTGGTTTGAGAAGGTTAACATGGATAGGATTTGTGTTGTAGGATAGGTTGATTAACCTAATGTCTAAGGCATAACCTATTCCTATGGTTAATCTTTCTAAGTCTTTAGGCTTATGTTAAGTATTTAACTAATTGTTAGAAGTGTCTTATGACTAGGGAAGTTATAGTGTCTACAAGACTCCTAAGTTTAAGATGGGAGATTGAATCCACACTCCAAAATTGAGGTCAACAGGCCTTAGGCTCCATAGTGTTGCCCTAGGAGATAGATGATTGGAAGACCAAAGCCAAGTTTCACAATCTAGATTCGGATCCAACTTTCAATGCTTTGCTTGGGAAACCATGGATACATGAGAACAACACAATTCCATCCACTCAATATCAGTGTATGAAGTTTGTGAGAGGCGAGATCATCTACTATGTTAAAGGAGATCTCAAGCCATTTACAATTCATGAGGTCGGCATATCTGAGGATGCGGCTTACTACCTCCCTCAAAATCAACAAGTGTATTCTAGTGAACTTGGCCAAAGTTTAAAAATAAAAAATAAAAAATAAAAGGAAAAAACAAAAAGAAAAACAAATAGAAAAAGAAAAAGAAAAATAAAATAAAATAAAATAAAAAATGAAAATAAAAATAAAAGGGAGCAGAAATAGACTTAGAGGAGGAATTGGAGATTGACATTAGATTCCACCCACAGTTCATTACTCCAATCAAACATATGGGTAGGACGACATGACTTCCACCAGGCAGAGAAAGAGGCTAGTTCAGAGCCACTTCTAATCAAATCTTATTTCTTCTCTTTTGCACACTTTTAATACTTCAACTAAAAGCCTAACAATTTATTCATTCAAATTACATCATCCTAACTTTATAATCAGCATTTTATGATTTGTGATGGTGCAAGCTCAAACTAACTATACAATATCATGCTAAACATATAATAGTGTGAATTAACACAATATATTATATTATAATATATGATGTTATATTTTAATTTATTGTAATATAATATATTGTCTAACATTACACCTCATTAGAATCACTTAAAAAGAACAAATAATAAAAATTTCTCAAAATATGAATAATGTTCATTTTGAATGTAAAATTATTAATTTTCCATTATAAATGCTACAAAATAGCTTAATTTTGGTGTTGCTTCTTGGTGTGTGTGCCATGAATTTGGCCAAATTCTTGCATCTCAACCTTCAAATTAACATTTTTGTGAGTTTTGACCCAATGTATTATAACAAAAGTAAAATGTACTAAAATGTACAATAAAATTTAGTAACACACCACCACATTCATATATTTGTGAAGTGATATTGTTATGTTCATTATATTTAAATGTGCTTTCGTATAATATAATATCTTACATTACACCTTAAAATGAAACACTTTAAGCAAAAAAGTTAAAACATTTGGTTGAAAAATGAACATTTATTTTGGATGTTCATTCTTTTGATTAAATGACACACCATAGCACACCCCCAATAATGTTCGCTAAAGCTTAACTTAAATTTGGTCAAATTCCATCATCTTAGCCTATAAATTAGTACTTTTATGAATTATACCAATACAGACTCTACTACATCATACTAAAACAAACTAAAATATGCTAAACAACAAGAGGTAATACACAATAGTATGCTATAATGCATGATGTTATACTCTGTTATGGCATCTTATATTATAATACATTATAACATATTATATTGCATATCACATCATAAGTGCTTAAAATTAAAAATCATAAAATTAGTCTAAATAATAAAAAACTATATATTTTAGTCATATCACTTCCAAATTTTAAATTAAAACCATAACTTATGATGGCATGCTCTACCTATTATGAATTTGGCCAAATTCCACCATTTTAAAGTCTAAATAAACATTATTATAAATAATGCAAGTGTTTAGGGTTTAAGGTTAGTTTAGGGTTTAGAGTTTGGGCTTTATGTTTTAGGTATGTAGGTTTTAGAGTTTAGAGATTAGGGTTTAGGGTTTAGGGTTTAGGGTTTAGGGTTTAGATTTTATGGTTTAGGGTTTAGTGTTTAGGGTTTAGGGTTTAATATTTAGGGTTTAGGGTTGTAGGTTTAGTGTTTGGGGTTTAGGGTTAGTTACAAGGTTTATGGTTTAGG
This sequence comes from Cymbidium sinense, assembly GCA_021442155.1. Lineage (NCBI taxonomy): Eukaryota > Viridiplantae > Streptophyta > Magnoliopsida > Asparagales > Orchidaceae > Cymbidium > Cymbidium sinense. The sequence goes on along the minus strand of CM038214.1, from coordinate 79,607,865 downwards.
ATTTAGGATTTAGGGTTTAGGGTTTTTTTAAAAGAATTAAGTAAACTACTAGGTTTATGTTTATTTAGTTTATTGTTTATTTATTTGAGTTCATTTCAGTTTATTTTATCTTTTATTTTTATTTAGTTTAGTTTTTTTTTAAGTTTATTTATTTCAATTTAGGTTTTTTATTTTAATTTAGTTTTTAGGTTTAGGTTTATTTTTTAGTTGAGTTTTATTTTTATTTTATTTTTTAAGTTTAGGTTTTATTTTTTTTATTTTAGTTTTAGGTTTAGGATTTCATTTTATTTTATTTTTTTTGGTTTAGGTTTTAAGTTTTTTTTTAGGTTTATTTTTAGGTTTTATTTTTTAGTTTAGGTTTAGATTTATTTTTAGCTTATTTTATTTTATTTAGTTCAGGTTTAGTTTATTTTAGTTTTAGGTTTATGTTTTATTTATTTTAGTTTAGGTTTAAGTTTATTTTATTTTGTTTTTTTATTTTTATTTTAGTTATAAGTTTGTTTTTTTTAGTTTAGGGATTAGGTTTTATTTATTTTTTTTTTGGTTTTATTTTGAAGTTTATTTTAAAGGTTTAGATTTTTATTTTATTTTTTTAGGTTTATTTTATTTTTAGTTTTTATTTCATTTAGGTTTTTTATTCTAAGGTTTATTTTGTCTTTTAGTTTAGTTTGGGTTTTTATTTATTTTATTTTTATTTTTTATTTTATTTCATTTTTAGGTTTCAGTTTTACTTTAGGTTTATATTATATTATATTTTTTATTTAGGTTTAGGTTTTTTTAATTATTTTATTTTTAGGTTTTATTTAGATTTAGGTTTTTAGTGTTTAGGGTTTAGAGTTTAAGGTTTAGGGTTAGGGTTTCAGGTTTAGGGTTTAGGGTTTTATGGTTTAGGGTTTAAGGTTTAGGGTTAGGGTTAGGGTTTAGCGTATATGGTTTACGGTTTAATATTTAGGCTTTAGGGTTTAGGGTTAGATTAGTGTTTATGGTTTAGGGTTTAGGGTTAGTTTACAATTTAGGGTTTTAATGTTTAGGGTTAGGGTTTAGGGTTAAGGGTTTAAGGTTATAGGTTTAGGGTTTGGTTTAGGATTTAAGGTTTAGGGATTAGGGTTTAGAGTTTAAAAAAATAATTAAGTAAGCCGATAGGTTTAGGTTAATTTAGTATATTTTATTTATTTTATTTTTTATTTTTATATAGGTTTAGGTTTTATTTTTATTTAGTTTAGTTTATTTACTTTATGTTTATTTATTTTAGTTTAGGTTTTTTATTTTAGTTTATTTTTTAGGTCTAGTTTATTTTATTTTATTTTATTTTATAGGTTTAGGTTTTTATTTTAGGTTTACTTTTAGGTTTTATTTTTTAGTTTAAGTTTAGGTTTATTTTTAGTTAATTTTATTTTATTTAGTTTAGGGCTTAGGCTTAGTTTATTTTAGGTTTAGGTTTAAGTTTTATTTATTTTAGTTTAGTTTATTTTAGTTTAGGTTTAAGTATAATTTATTATTTTTATTTTAGGTTTAGGTTTTTTCTTTTAGTTTAGGGTTTAGGTTTTTTTTTTAAATTTATTTTTAGGTTTTTTTAAGTTTTTATTTAGTTTTTATTTTATTTTATTTTAGGTTTATTTTTTATTTTATTTTGGTTTTTTATTTTTAGGTTTATTTTATTTTTACTTTAGTTTAGGTTGTTATTTATTTTATTTTAGTTTAATTTTATTATTTATTTTATTTTATTTTTAGGTTTTGGTTTAGGTTGAGGTTTTATTTTATTTTATTTTATTTATGTTCAAGTTTTTTTATTTATCTTATTTTTAGGTTTTGTTTTGTTTAGGTTTAGGTTATTAGGGTTTAGCGTTTAGGGTTTCGATTTTGGGATTTAGAGTTTATGGTTTAGGGTTTGGGGTTTAGGGTTTACGACTTTGGGTTGTAGGTTTTAGGGTTTAAGGTATTGGGTTTAGGGTTTAGGTTTTAGGGTTTAGGGCTTTACATTTTAGTGTTTAGGGTTTAGGGTTTAGGTTTTAGAATTTCAGAGTTTAGGGTTGTAGGTTTTTTTATTTTATTTTTTAAATTAAGTAAACTGCTATGTTTAGGTTTATTTAGTTTATTTATTTTAGTTTTTTTTAGTTAGTTTCATTTATTTATTTTAGGTTTATTTATTTTAATTTACTTTTTAGGTTTAGGTTTATTTTTTAGTTTAGTTTTATTTTTATTTTATATTTTAAGTTTTGGGTATTATTTTTCATTTTAAGTTTAGGTTTAGGTTTTTATTTTATTTTTCTTTGGTTTTGGAGTTAGGATTTTATTTTAAGTTTATTTTTAGGTATTATTTTTTAGTTTAGGTTTAGGTTTATTTTTTGTTTAGTTTATTTTATTTACGATTTAGGTTTAGGTTTCATTTATTTTAGGTTTTATTTATTTTAGTTTGGGTTTAGGTTTATTTTGTTTTTATTTTAAGTTTAGTTTTTTTTTTAGTTTAGGGTTTAAGTTTTATTTATTTATTTAGTTTTAGGTTTAATTTTTTAGGTTTAGGTTTTATTTAACTTTTATTTTATTACATTTTAGATTTATTTAATTTCTATTTTAGGTTTAGTTTTTATTTTATTTAGTTTAGTTTAGGTTTTATTTTATTTTATTTTAGTTTAGTTTTTATTTTTTATTTTATTTTCTTTTTAGTTTTAGGTTTAGGTTTTAGTTTAGGCTTTTATTTTATTTTATTTTTTTGCTATATTATTGTTTAGGTTTTTTTATTTATTTTATTTTTAGGTTTTATTTAGTTTAGGTTTAGGTTTTTAGATTTTTAGGATTTAAGGTTTAGGATTTAGGGTTAAGGGTTTAGGGTTTTGGGTTTTAAGGTTTACGGTTTAGAGTTTTAGGATTTTAGGGTTTAGGGTTTAGGGTTTTGGATATAGTGTTTAGGGTTGAGGGTTAGGGTTTTTTCTTTTAGTTTTTTGTATTATTTTTTATTTTTAGGGTTTAGGGTTTAGGTTTTATGGTTTAGGGTTTATGTTTTAGGTTTAGGGTTCAGGTTTTAGTTTAGGGTTTAGGATTTTTGGTTTTTTTTAATAGAGAACAAATTCAGATTCAACATTTCATCTTTTCAATTTCATCAACCAAGTAACACACCAAGTTTTCTGTGACACAAGTGAAGACATAATTAAAAAATGAGCATGGATAGAGCAAATCAAAATCCCTAGATAACTAGAACCATCTCTACTATAAACTTATAGTTCCATAAGCAATAGATTAGATCGACCGTTCTTCAATTTTCCTAATTCCCATTAGAACCATCCCGTCCTCTCGAGTAGCGGGATCCACCATCATATCCCTCATCTCCCCCTCTGCCACCACCACGGCTGTAACCTCTATCGCTCCTTCCACCTCCATAACCACCACTACTCTGACTACCACCTCCATATCCAGTAGCACCTCCAGATCTCCCACCACCACTGTGATAACTACTGCCTCCTCCTTCATCTCCATCGCTAGATCTAGATTGAGCCTGGTTGATGGTGATGTTCCAGTCATCCTAGTTTGTCCCATTCTAAGAGTTTAGGTTTAAGTTTAGGTTTAATTTTAAATTTATTTAATTAATTTAAGTTCAGGTTTAGTTTTGGGGTTTTGGGGTTTTGGGGTTTTGGGGTTTAGGGTTCAGGGTTTAGGGTTAGGGTTAGGCTTTAGGGTTTAGGGTTTAGGCTTTAGGGTTTAGGGTTTAAGGTTTAGGGTTTTAGGGTTTATGCTCTTAGGGTTGATGGTTTAGGGTTAGGGTTTAGTGTTTAAAGTTTAGGGTTTAAGATTTAGGGTTTAGGGTTTCAAGATTTAGGGTTTAGGTTTAGGGTTTTTATGGTTTAAGTTAAGTTTAGGTTTAGGATTTTAGAGTTTAAAATTTAGGTTTAGAGTTTATTTTAGGTTTAAGGTTTATAGTTTAGGAGTTTAGGAGTTTAGGTTTAGGTTTAGGAGTTTAAGGTTTTAGGTTTAGGTTAGGTTTAGGTTAGGTTTAGTTTAGGTTTAGTTTAGGGTTTAGTTTAGGGTTAGGTTTTAGTTTAGTTTAGGGTTTAAGTTTTAGGTTTAGGTTTTAGGTTAGGTTTAAGTTTAGGTTAGTGGTTTAGTTTAGAGTTTAGTATTTAGTTTAGGGTTTAGGTTTAGGGTTTTAGGTTTAGGTTTAAGGTTTAGGGTTTAGTTTATTTTTTTAATTTAAGTAGTTGGGTTTAGGTTTATTTTAATTTTATTTATTTAGTTATTATTTTATTTTAGTTTTATTTTATTTTATTTTAGGTTTAGGTTTATTTTTGGGTTTATTTATTTTAGTTTAGGTTTTATTTTTGGTTTATTTTTTAGGTTTAGGGTTTAGGTTTAGTTTATTTTTTAGTTTAGTTTTATTTTTATTTTATTTTTGGGTTTAGGTTTAGCTTTGTATTTTATTTTTTTAGGTTTAGGGTTTTTGTTTTTATTTTAGGTTTATTTTTAGGTTTTATTTCGTAGTTTAGCTTTAGGTTTACTTTTAATTTATTTTATTTTATTTAGCTTAAGTTTAGGATTATGTTTAGTTTATTTTAGGTTTAGATTTAGGTTTTATTTATTTTAGTTTAGTTTATGTTAGTTTAGGTTTAGGTTTATTTTATTTTCATTTTATGTTTATGCTTTTTTTAGTTTAGGGTTTACGTTTTATTTATTATTTATTTTTAGGTTTTATTTTTAGGATTATTATTTAGGTTTAGGTATTTATTTATTTTTATTTTACTTTATTTTATTCTAGGTTTAATTTTTATTTTATTTAGATTTTTTATTTTAGTTAATTTTTTATTTATTTTATTTTAATTTAGTTTATGTTTATTTATTTATTTTATTTTTAGGTTTTATTTAGTTTAGGTTTGGGTTTATTTTTTTTAGGTTTAATTTTATTTTTTAGTTTATTTAGGGTTTAAGATTTGGGTTTTACAGTTTAGGGTTTAGGGTTTTGCTTTTTTTGGTTTAGGGTTTAGGGTTTGGGGTTTTAGTGTTTAGGGTTTAGGGTTTAGGGGTTTTAAGGTTTAGGGTTTAGGGTTTTGGTTTTAGGTTTAGGGTTCAAGTTTTTGTTTAGGGCTTTTAGGTTATTTTTAATAGAGAACAAATTCATATTCAACATTTCTTCTTTTCAATTTCATCAACTAAGTAACACACTAAGTATTCTAAGACATAAGCAACGTCATAGATAAAAAATCAGCACACATAGGATAACAAAATACTTTAAATAACTAGAACCGTCTCTATTATAAAGGCATAGTTCCATAAGCAGTAGTTTGAATCGACCGTTCTTTAGTTTCGTCGGTTCCCATCAGAACCTCCCCAACCTCTCAAGTTGCGGGATCCACCATCATATCCTCGATCTTTCCCTCTGCCACCACCACAACTGTAACCTCCATCACTCCTCCCACCTCCATAACCACCACTGCTCCGAGCACCACCTCCATATCCTCCAACACCTCCAAATCCCCCACCACCACTACGATAATCGCCGCCTCAGCCTTCGCCTCCACCGCTAGATCTAGACTAAGCCTTGTTAGCGGTCATGTTCCTGCCATCAAGGTTCTGCCCATTCTTAAGGTTTAGATTTAGGCTTAGGTTTATTATTTAATTTATTTAGTTACTTTATGTTTAGGTTTAGAGATTGGGGTTTATGGTTTAGGGTCTAGGTTTAGGGTTTATGGTTTAAGGTTTAGGGTTTAGGGTTTTAGGGTTTATGCTTTTAGTGTTTAAGGTTTAGGGTTAGGGTTTAGGGTTTAGGGTTTAGGGTTTAGGGTTTAGGGTTTATGGTTTAGCATTTGGGGTTTAATGTTTAGGGTTTAGGGTTTAGGGTTTTAGGATTTATCATTTAGGGTTTAGGGTTGAAGGTTTAGGGTTTAGGGTTTAGGGTTTAGTGTTTTAGGGTTTATGGTTTTTTGGTTTAGGGTTTAGGGTTAGTGTTTAGGGTTTAGGGTTTAGGGATTAGTGTTTAGGCTTTAGGTTTAGGGTTTTTAGTTTTAGGATTTAGGGTTTAGGGTTAGCTTATGGTTTAGGGTTAGGGTTTAGATTTTATTTGACCAATTGAAGATAATTGTAGGATTTGGTTTCAATTATTTTGAATTTAGTTTTGTTTAGTCCAACTTGAACCTTTAGGTCAATTTGGGATAAGTAGGTCAGTTGGGTTCAATTGGGTTCAATTGGGTTCAATTGGGTCAAATCATGGCTTTGGTCAAGTTCAACAAACAATTTGGAATGAACTTGAGCCATTTGTTGCAATCATTTTGGATTATATTTTGATTTGACCTAATTTAATATTTTAGGATAATTTGGGTCAACTTAGGTCAAGAGGACCAATTGGGTTTAGTTGGCTTGATTTTGGGTTGAGTTTGATTTAGTTGAATTTATATATGGATTTCGGATTGAAATATAAATTTCATAATTAGGTTCAAATGGGTTTTTTCATTTGAACATTTCAAGTCAAAAGGGTTAAGTTGGGTTTGACTTGGGTTGATTTTGGTTTGGCTTGATGATTGTAAATTTCATTTATATTTGTGAATATGATTGAAGGTATGATTGATTCATGAAAAAATCAATTGAATTTGGGTTTTGGAATAAAGGAATTTGGCTACGTCCATGGAGTTGGGTCATGTGGCTTAGGTTTGGATTTTGATTTAGTTTGATTTAGTTTTAATGATTTAAATGCATATTTCATTTAAATTTGTGAAGATGATTGAAAATATGATTGATTCAGGAGAAAATCAATTGTGTTTGACTTGATTTGGATTAGGATTTGGCTAAGTCCATGGGATAGGTCATATGGCTTACGAAGGATTTTGATTTAATTTGATTTAGTTTGATTTAGTTTTTATCATTTGAATGTATATTTGATTTATATTTAGAAAGATGATTGAAGATATAAATTGATTATGAGAAAATCAATTGATTTTGGATTGATTTGGTTTAATATTTAGCTAAGCCCATGGGATAGGTCATATGGCTTTGGATGGGTTTCAAATTTTGATTTGATCATGGACTTCAATCATTTTGGTTTGTAGGTGGATTATCCTAATCCCTAAGGAAAAACCTAATCCTATGGTTAACCCTTGTAAGTCTTTGGGCTTAGGTTAAGTGTTTATCTAATTATTAAAATTGTCTTATGGTTAGGGATGTCTTAGTGTCTAGAAGACTCCCTAGTCTAAGATGGGAAGATTGAATCCGCACTCCAAAAGTAGGTCTATAGGCCTTAGGCTCCATAGTGTTTCCCTTGGAGATAGAGAATCAAGCCAAGTTTCACAATATAGACTCAGATACATCTTTCAACGCTTTACTTGGGAGACCATGGATACTTGATAACAACATAGTTGGATACTTGATAACAACATAGTTCCATCCTCTCTACATCGATGTATAAAGTTTGTGAGTGGTGGGATCATCTATTGTGTCAAAGGAGATCTCAAGCTATTTACAGTTCACGAGGTTGACATATATAACGATGTGGCTTACTACCTCCCTTAAAATCAATAAGTATATTTTTACGAACTTGGCCAAAGTTAAAAAAAATAAAAAAGAAAAAGAAAAAGAAAAAGAAAGAGAAAAAGAAATAGAAAAGAAAAGAGAAAATGAAAAAGAAAATAAAAGGGAGAGGAAATAGAATTGGAGGAGGAAGTGGAGCATGACATTAGATTCCACCCACAGTTCATTACTCCATTCAAACATATGGGTAGGATGAATTGACCTCCACCGGGAAGAGGAAGAGGTAGTTCAGAGGTAGTCCCAGAGGTGAAAAACCTCCTTATTGGCCACCCAATAAAAGATATGTCTCAGCTACCAGGAGTACACTAGTTATCCATATAGACTTAGAATCTGGTTCATAGGATGAGTCTTATATGGTACCAGCCGCTCTCTTCTCGGTAGATTTTCTAGGATGTGAGACTTGAGATAGATAGTGATGAAGATCGGGCTCCAAAGCAAAGCATATGTATAAAAAAGTCTATATGTGAAATAGTTAGGCATTAGTTGGGAACCTTAGCTCTAAACCCACTTGTCCCTCAAAAAGTTGAGAGTTTAGTAGTCAAAGAAGCCCGTAAGTCATCCACAAATGTGAAGAGTCAGAGGTTCTTTCTGGGAGCATCATCCTCAAGTCAAGAAGTTGATGTAGAACTTGAAGATGATTCATATAAACATTTAATAGATGTACCCTTTGTTTGGTTCTTGCCTTGTGATCATAATTTAGCAAAGAAAGGGTTAATCCCACATACTTGGTCAAAGCACAAGTCAGACTACTTCAAAAGAATATGGAAGAACAAATGAAAAAGCTCTCAATCAAGTCCGGGATAAGGATTCAGTACAGTGGGTCTAGTCGATGATGATGATTATGACTTAGTCATCACCAATCATTTGGAATCTGATAGGTTATTTTCAAATCAGATTAACTCATATGAGGAGCTGTGCTTAGAAACTTCAGATGATCCAGATGATTTTAAAGTCAAAGATGCACCGCCAGAGTTCAAAGAAGAGATCAAGTCAATCATTGATGAGCTCAAGAAAATCAACTTAGGGACTGAATAAGATCCATGTCTGATATCCATTAGTTTTTTATTGAATGAAATTGAAACTAATGACATAGTTAGGCTGTTGATTGAGCTTAAGGATTGCTTTGCATTGAGTAATGAAGAGATGCCTGGATTGGCTCTGAATGTTGCAGTCCATAAACTAGCAATAGAGCCTACTAACCCTATCAAGGAAGCTCCCAGATGCATGTGATTAGATATAAAATAGCAAGTCATTTTTGAAGTCAAGAAACTGATCGATGCTGACTTCATCCAAAAAGAAAAATACCATACCTGGTTAGCCAGTGTCGTCCTAGTTAACAAAAAGAATGGTCAAATTCATATATGCATTGATTTTAGGGATTTAAATAAGGCATATCCAAAAGATGAATTTCCACTACCAATCCCGGAGCTGATGTGGAAATTGCCTCATCTCATGTAGCCTTCTCTTTCATGGATGGCTCATCTAGATATAACCAAATAAAGATGGCCACTGAAGATGAAAGAACCACTACTTTTAGAACCCTGATTCGGATCTATTGTTATAAGGTCATGCCTTTCAGCCTTAAAAATATCGGTGCTAAATACTAGCGGGCTATGACTTGAATCTTTGATGAACTCATTCAGCTTCAAGTTGAGTGCTATGTCGATGATCTTGTGGTAAAAAGTAGAGAAAAGGAATATCATGTCTTTGACTTGAGAGTTATTTTGAACAGTTAAGATAATTTAACCTCAAAATTAACCCCTGAAGTGTGCATTCGAAGTAGCTTCAAGGAAATTTCTTGCATTTTTTGTCCAACACCAGGGAATCAAAATTGATCCTGAGATGATCAAGGCGATATTAGAAATGCCACCCTCTAAAAGTTTCACTCAGCTTAGATAATTCCAAGGGTAGTTGGCATATCTACGAAGCTTTATATCTAACCTATCAGAAAGATGTTAGCCATTCTCAGCACTTGTCAAAAAGGATGCCAAGTTCAAGTAGGATGACAAATGTGAGCATGGCTTCGAATACATCAAGTATTACCTGATGATTATGCCAGTCTACCAGCCCCTATCTCAAGCAAGCCGCTCATACTTTACACTGCTACATTAGATGACTCTTTTGGTACTTTGTTGGCCCAAGCCAATGATGAAGGGAAGGAAAATGAAATCTATTACCTCAACCATCGCCTAATCCCTACTGAGGCTAATTATCCACTCATTGAGAAGCATTGCCTAGCTTTAATCTTTGCATCCCAAAAGATATAGCACTACATGCTTCCTCATAAAATAAACTTAATCTCTAGGATCAATCCACTAGAGTATCTCATGATACAGCTGACGCTATCTGAATGGTTGGCATGATGGTCCATGATCCTCTCACAGTTTGACATTACCTTCGTACCCCTCTTCGTAGTGAAAGGATAAGCGCTAATGGATTTCTTAGCAGCACACTCACTTCCTACTGACTCTCCGTTTACTGATGATCTCCCCAATGAAAAAATCTTGAACTTAGGGGATACTAGTGTTCACTACTTGGAGATGTACTTTGATGGTGCGGCTTCCTCCCAAAGAGGACAAGAACCATAATCTAAAATTCCAGGAAAGGAAGGGGTAGGAATAGGTCTCTTAACTCTAGATAGCGATGTGATGAAATTCTCATATCATCTATGCAATTTGTGCACCAATAATGAAGCCGAATATGAGTCTCTAATTGATGGTCTGGAGTTAGCCGTTACTCTAAACATCCAGAACATCAAATCTTTGGGGATTCTCAGCTAGTTATCAACCAAATAGTTGGTTCCAATAAGGTTATAAAACCCAATCTCTACCACTACCACAAGTACACCATATAGTTGTTGGGCCAAATCCCAGAGGTTATCATTTATCAGATTCTTCGAGGAGAGAATGCCATAGCATATGCTTTAGCCAAGCTTGTCAAGGAGTTGGCATGTCCAAAGGATGAGTCCATATCAATAAAGGTCCAAAATAAACAAGTATTATCCCTTAATGATATTGAACTCATAAAAAAGTACTCTCTTGAAGGGGAGTTTGCCATTGCCAAGAAGGATGAAGAGTTCGATTGGAGGCAACCTGTTGACCTCATTTTTAGAATGAGCTCTCAACCCCTCCATCTTAGACATAGGACTCCTCTTAGACTTTAAGAGTTTCTTAGCCTTAAGACACATCTATTGATTAGGTGGACACTCAAACCTAGCCCTAGAGACTTAGAAGAGTTAGCCATAGGAATAGGTCATGCCTTAGGGGTGTTAGGAAATTTTCTACCCTTAGCCTAAACCATTCCTCACTTTCTTTCTTTCAAGTCAAACTCCAAATCAATTATATTTGATTTTCTCCAAACTCAAATCAAATCTATGATAAATACCTATAATTGAAGTTCATGATTGAAACCCATGATCAAAATCCATCAAAAATTCCTAAGTCCAAATTTTGCCTAAGTCCTTAATCTTCCCTTAAGGACTTAACCAAAATTATGATCTAAACCAAATGATCTTTAAGATTTTCTCATAATTCATTTACATTCTCATTTATATGCACATATATAAATGAAACATAAATTCAAATCAATCAAGCTAAACTCAAAATTCCAACTCAATCCATCAAAATTTTCCTAAGTCTTTTAATTTTCCATTAATGAACTTAGCCAAAATCAACTCTGAACCAACTCAAACTCATGGGATTTTCTAAAAACTCATTTATATTCTCATTCATATTAACATATATAAATGAAATATAAATATAAATCAATTAAATCAAACCCTCAAATTAAATTCCAAATCTAACATCTTTCTTAAGCCCTTAATTTTCCATTAATGGACTTAGCCTAAATCATGATCAAAACAATTCAAATTCATGGGATTTTCTCAAAATTCATTTATATCCTCATTTATATTCACATATATAGATGAAATATAAATAGAAATCAATCAAACCAAATTCAAAAATTCAAACTTCAAACTCAAAAATTTTCCTAAGTCCTTTAAATCCTTTTTAATGGACTTAGCCCAAATCATGATTAAACCACTTCAAATCTTTGAAATTTTCTCATGATCCATTTATATTCTCATTTATATTCACATATATTAATGAAATATAAATTCAAACAATCAAAACCAATCCCAAAAATCAAACTCAAATCAACTTAAAATCCAATCTAAGCCTTTCAAGTCAAAATCTTGATCTTAACCAAATCAACTTCAAATAAAGTCAAACTCTCTATTTTCTCTCATGATTCAATCAACCCTACAATCATGAGCTCATGTATAAATCCAAACTTTAATTACTCAATTAAAATGCAATTCAAAAATCAAACCTAAAATCCTTTCATATTCTTCCTTTGAATATGAAATTGTCAAATGGATCAAAACCCATTTGACTTAAAACCACTTGTAAATGGATTTATAAATCAATCATAAGTCCATATACAAGATCACTCAAGCTCAAATCGAGCTTTGACCAAGCCATTTGACCCACTTAGGCTCACTTGACCCAAAGTGACCTAAAGTACCCTTATGAGCCAAATTCTAATCCTAACCAAATTATATTGAACCAAACTCATCTATGCCTCTCATCATGATCAACAATCATCATGGGATGATTAATCAATCAAATTGGGTCAAACCATGTCAAACCTAAGGGTTGACCAAGTCGGCACTTTGCCTAAAATGAAACCTAACATAGCCAAATTCCAATATAGGGCAAATTGATTGAAACCATTGATCTAAGTTCACTCATGACTTATGTTTGAACTTGACCAAGCCAACATTTGTGCCTAACCTAGTCAAATTGGCCACTTGACCCAAGTTGACCAACTTGACCTAAAAAGTCAAATTGTGTGAAAACTTGATTTAAGCCAAATTGATCCAAACCAATGGGTCAAATCCATCCCAAATCACTTGTGGAACTTGACCAAAGCCTCAATTGGCCAACTAGACCTAACCAAATTTGAACTTAGCCTAAATTGATTAGAAACAAAGAAACCAATCCACTCCATGTGACTAACCAAACCTAAACCTACCCTTGACCTCCCTCAAATAGGTCAAATGGGTCAAATAGGTCAACTTGACTCATTTTGACATAAATGAAGTCATATGAGCCATATTCAAAATTATACCAAATTGAATAAAACCAAAGCCACAAAATCATTTAAAATGGTCATATGAACTTGACCCAACCCTTAGTTTGACACAATTTGACCAATTGGTCAACTTGACCCAAGTAGACCTATTTTGACCTAAATGGGTCAACATGAGCCAAACCTTATCAAATGAATTCCAAATCTCATGAAACTTCACCAAACCTAGTTTCTCCACATACTCAACATATCCAAAGTAAAAAAAATCAATAAAATGTCCATCCTACCCCTAGGCCATAGAACAAATTTTGGCTTAATCTAGGGGTAATTTGGTCATACCCTCTTAATATTCACTTGAAGCTTTACTAAAAGCTTAAGGGGACCTAATAAAGAGTGGTGCACACAACCCAATGGGTTTGGGTCAGCCCAATTGGCCCCAAGACCAAACCCGACCCATGGGCCAAAATGGCTAATTCAAAATCCATCTCCCACTCAAAGTCAAGCACATGGGAGGTTGGCATTCCACTCAAGACCTCAAACCGACCATGTGCAAGCTTCTAACTAATCAATCAACCCTCCCATTATGATCAATTGGATCCAAATGACATATAAGCTTACGGCCGTCCGATCCTTCAATGGGGAGATATACTCCCACTAATTGAATTCAAATCCATCATTCCTCAATTTGATTAAGCCCGAGAGAGTGTTAGGAGCCATCAGAGAGCATTCTTAAGCTTCCTAAAAAAGAATTGAAATCAAGCATTCTCGATTTTCTTCCTTAGAAAATAAGGGAGCTCCTCTCATATTCAAACTTCCTCCTTACTGAATTCCACTTCAATTGCCTTTGCATACTTCATCAGGGTGCTGAGACGAGTGCACCTAAGCTTCCATTGAAGTTCCCACAGTAAGAAGGAGTTGAATTGGATCAAAGTCACAAAGGGAAGCAAGGGGTGTTGGTACATAGAGCAATCCACATAACCTCAAGAGCTCATTCTTCCAACACAGCTTCGTCTCAACCAGACAAGGCTCCTCCAAGGGAATCGAGTGCCGGTGATCACCTCCAGCGAGGTATGGAATTTTCCAACCACTTAGGATAAGAGGTGTTGGTCCTTTCTGAAGAGAATTTTCAATTCAAGTGAATCCCACTATTGGATTTGCCGCTCCTTAGCTTTAGATGGTGTGGGTTAAGTTTGGTTTGAATCCGAGCTCAATCAAGCTCAGATCTTCCCATAGATCATGGACGGCCTCTGTTGACCAAGGGGAAAGAACTTGGGAGATCTCAGCCATCCATCCGTGCATTTTGGATGGACGACTAAGATTATTCCCACATTTAGAATTTTCTTTATTTTTTTTAAAAATCATAGGGAGATCTCTGGCTGTCCGATCTTTGATCAGATGGCCGAGATCAAAGCACATCTGTCATCAGCCACCTTTTGGATTTGACAACTTAAGTGATCGACTCACTACACGACGTGTGTAAATTATGCTGACCGCCATCGCCACACATCCCATCATGAGCTATACGATTAGTTAGGATGTTTTAATTAATCCTAATTAATCTAGGAATTTTTAAAGTTCATATCTCCTTCAATAAAATTTAGAAAAAAATGAAATAAATTTCTATGAAAAGATAATTTAACCTAGAATATTTTAAAATTAATTTGAAGGGATTTTAAATTATTCTTTTCTATGATTTTAGGCTTTATTAGAAACATCATTTTGCTAATTACCTTTTAATTAAGCCTTTGATTAATCCCAAACTTCTTGGGTATATTGTAGGAGATGACTTCTACCTCCTCTAATTTTCTTGGAATTTTTTGAAGCTTAATATAGGGAATTGCATATGGATTTCTTAATTACTCTCCTTATGTAATTAAGCATAATTAGGGTATGATTAGTAGTTTTAATCCCTGATTATGGTTGATTAAGGTCCGATTCAATATATAGAAGGTTTAAGGAATAATTTTGTGGCATTTCCCTTAAGCTATTCCCTAAACCCCCTTTTCCCTTGTTAATCTCTTCTTAATTAAGGATTAATTCATTAATTATCCCCTTAATTAATTTCTAAAAAAGTTTTAAAAAGTTTTAGAACTTAAATAATCTACTTTGGGTAGATTCTTAGGTGTTTAATAGCCTAAGTTCAATTAAGGAAATCAAAACCCAATTCATATGTATGAAAGGGTGTTTTGAAATTACTTAAGCTAAACCCCTTAGCTTAATTAACCTTTAATCATGAGCCAAATTGCATTAGGCCTTTTTCTTATTAGGTACATTGCAAATTTAAATTCCTTGTGAGTTTTTTATGTCATCTTATTAGCTCATAATTATTTGGTTAATTATTTTAAGGTGGTGTAAGGGTTAAGTTACTTAATTCATAACTTATCCCAATTAATACAGAAAAATGGATCTATTTATCTAAAAATTAAACAAGAATATCAAACACATATGGGAATGGGTTAGTAACATTAAACTTAACTCACCTTTTAAATATTAAATCAAACTTATAACTAAACAAAAAATCATAATGAATACACTTTTATTTAGTTTAAACATTCTTATTCTATAAGAATGTATTTAGGATTTAATTAAAGTGAGTTTGTTTACAAACTTTCATTACTTTGAGTCTTTCCCAACATGTTAAATTTGTATGTCATGTGATTTCATGCATTCATAATATTCAAAATTCAAGTTTAAAATGAAATGTTGGCTAAAGTAGAAATGTGAATGGCTATTATCACTATTAAACCCAAAATAGTTTCAAAACATATAAATCAAATATCAAATCTGAAAGTATGATACTTATACTTTAATTATAAGCTTGCATGTGAAAGATTATAAAGGAATGCTTAGCATAGGTTACCTTTCTCTCATATGTTGGTATAGTTTTGAATAGGAATTTGGGGAGATATATGGTTCATTTGAAAAGGACCTAAGGCCCACCTAATTCCATATCTTATTCATCCCTATGCTATCACCTAAGAGGGGTTACCTATACATGCATACATAAATTGCATAAACAAAATGAATCCATTAATACAACTTTTGCATTCTTCCTTTCCATTTCATTTCTTTCATACACATGTTTGAATTTAAGGAAAGTGGTATATTAGTCTAGACAACCCCAAGGTTGTGAGGCTTTAAGTAGCCAAGTAGGTCTTATACCTTACACCTCTGGTTAACAATGGCATTGTACTCACTTATGCCTTTCTTACTTTCATCTGTGTATGTGAAAATTTTGATAAGGAAACCCCTTTCTACTTAAGAAAAATCATGCATCATAAAGTATGTTAAATATTCACATTTGTATGTATAGACATGCTTAGGGTCCATCCATATGCATGTTATATATGTTGGGAAAGAAATGAAGTAATGTGTGTTATGTTAATTTTGATTCATTTTATTTAATCTTAAAATGCCTTTTCTTTTTAAATAGGTTTGTTTAGAGTTCATCTAAACTTAGGATTAATTTAAAGATTTAATCAAAACATTCACATAAACAAAACTAAAGTGTGAATCTACTTTAAAAATTACTTAGGTTAGGGAAGGAAAGAGAAGTTTTCATCTCTTTCCATCTCTTCATAACTTAGTAATTAATTGTTGGATCCACTTAAACCAAATCAAAATATCAAATAAAATAAACCCAAAATAATTAAACAACTTAAATGAAACCCTCCTCTAAGTTGAACATGTTTTCACACTTAGAAAATTTGAACCTAAAGCCATAGCTAAGCATACCACACAAACCTTCAAAACACACACATTAGCCTAAGTCACCACTTCTAGCTTTAGGTTAGGTCGGTGTATGGTTTGATGTCTTATTTTATTTTGTGATATATGTTTTAGACTGGATGTTAGGGTGTATGCTAGTAGAATGAATGGTAGGATGTTCTTAGTCTAGCTATTCTTTTCTACAAGGGATTGTGCCTAAGGGACGCTATCATAATTAAAAATATAAAATGCTTTTGCTTGCAGGAGCTTTATACCCCTAAGCATAATTCAATAGGTCAGCTAGACTTAGTCACCCATGTGTGTGGTGATAAGTCCAATATACATGCTTGAGATTATTGTGATTTATTTTAGCTAACTTTTATTTTGCAGGTGTTAGTTATATTTACACTTTTCCTTTTCATGTAAATTTGTGCAATTAGGATTTTGGAATAATTGTTATGGGGATTAGGATGAGCATTGGTCATAAGATCTTATCTTATGTACCATGTGAAGCCTTGGAACATCTACCTTCCGACCATCCAAAAGAAAGAACCAAAGAAGAAAGAAGAAAAGAAGAAAGAAGAAATAAAGCTTGAAGACCCCCATAACAATGAATTCCTTGCTTAATTGTAATTTAATTCATTTGTAATCCGGGTTGTATAAGGGTAGAGCTTGGCTACACAATTTGATATTTTCAGGTTTGTGTGGTGGTGCCCGACCACAATGGCCTTTTAATCTTTTTGCGATTAGCTTTATAAATTGTTTGATGATTTGTTTAGCTTTTGAATTAAGTGGCATGCTTTTCCTAGTTCCTTCCTTGCTTTATGTTTGGCCTGGATGTGGATTAGGCTCTTTAGGGAAAAAATAAATCTTTCACCCAACATAACAACTCAAAATAAAAATTAGACAACTCATAACCTCACCTAAAGCTTAGGTTTAAAATCAAGATAAAAGAATTAATAACCCCTTACCTGGATGAGCATCTATTTTATAATATCATGCAGAATAGCATCGTATTTCACTCTTGATTAGAGGGCTTTCACCTTTTGCTAATGAAACTTGGCTTGACCTTTGAGAGCCATGGTGTAAACTCACCTCCTCCCTTCTCGCTAATTTTGGCCAATAACCTTCTTTCTCATGCATTAGTTGTATGAATCCTATTAGCCTAAGTCAAAATAATTGTCCAAAGATTAAAATAAAAATATAATTTGAATTGCATTAGATTTAGGTCATTTGAAGCATGCCCTTTACATGATCTAGTCTCTTTAGGGAGTGACTTTAAGGACTTAGTCACTTTCTAAATAAATAATAGCCTAGCTATCTTGCATAAGCATAAAGACTTGCCTACATGTATTTAAAATCGTAGGAGGAGTTAGTTGCCCAAAGTAAGCTATCGTGGTTTTTTCCTCTCAGGAGGCAAATTAATTACCCATTTTGCCTTAGATTTAGGTTATGTTTTAGGACCCTCAAAGCACCCTAGATTTATGTTCTGAGATTGCTTATCCCTTTTGTGGGCCATAAGCATAGTTCCTCACTTCTTAGGCATTTTCATAATCTTGTGTTAAGGAATCATAAATCCTAAATTTTGAATGAAAAATTCAACTTAAACAAACTAAATCAATTTAAAAATTGTAAAGCCAAACTATAGGATAGTTTGAATGCTCACTAGGTTTCCTAGCATCATGGGCATCTCTTACTTATCTTCCATTTTGGCTTTTATAATAATTCCCTTTTTTGATGAATCCCATTTGATCTTTCAAAAATGAACCAATCGATTGATAGTCCTCTCCTATTGAAATCTTCAAAGATAATGATCATTTACCTTAATCGAGAGTTTTTAGAAGGAATCCCCATTCCTTATGATGTAAATAACTATGGGAGTTGCCCCTGTAGGGAACTTAACGAACCTGGTTTAAAACAAACCCTGCTTTAGTTTAACATGTAAAGTAGGAGAAGAATCTCTTGTACATATGCAGACCTATCATCCTTAAGAGTCTTTATTGTGGTGATTATGTCCATTAAAGGGTAGTGACTTCTATCTCTCGAGATAATAAACTATTTCCTTGATGACGTACTCGATCAGCTGAATAAGCACATCTGTGGATCTACGTGGCATCCAAAAATGTTGAATTTCAACAGTCTTCTCTTTCATTTCTCCCCACATATTTGAAAGGCGACCCCTATATAGAGATTTTTCTCCACTGGGTAAGGTTCCTCTCTCCATCTTTGGTAGATGATTGTTGTCTTTGAGTATCGATAGTGAGTTTGTACTTTGGTATGAATCCAAGACTATCTCTCTTTCCATTGGCACTTAGCTCATTTCATTCTTGAGTTGAGTTAGCCAACATCTTTAGTTTTTAGGACCACATTCCTTGTTAGTCTTAAAACCCCCGTTGGGTTCTCCAATGGGTAAAATTGAAAAGATCTGAAAAAAAGTAAACAGTTTAAAGACTTCCTCCTTATCATTTTATGATAAGGAAAAGTTCATCTTAAAATAATAAAGATAAAATAAATCTTCAATAAGAACTTTTCTTTTCAAAGCACCTTTTCAAAAATGCACTTAATAAAATTTTTCCACAAAATTTTGTTACCCTCATTTAACAATTCCCATAATTATTACATGTAGGGATTTTCAAAAATAAAACTAACAACATTTTCAAAAGCACAAATGAACATCTTCTTTCAATTCACTTTGATGAAAATTTTATTTTTAAAATAAAAGAAACAATCATCTTTCTAAAGATCAAAATCAAAATCATAAAGTGTTCAAAAGAACACATGAATCTTCCTATTCAATACACTCACACTTATTGAATGGAAGGTTTATTTCCAAACAAAATTAAACTTTTCAGAAAGAACACATGAATCTTCCTATTCAATACACTCACACTTATTGAATGGAAGGTTCATTTCCGAACAAAATTAAAATTTTCAAAAAGCACACATGAATTTTTCCATTCAATACACTCACACCTATTGAATGGAAGTTTCATTTGTAAACAAAATTAAACTTTTCAAAAAGCACATATGAATATCTTCATTTAATATACTCAAATTTATTAAATGAAGATTTCATTCTAAAAAATAAATATCATTTGGGAAATCCCACCTAAACATATCCCACGTATGATTAAGTTGGAATTCCTATCTTTCAAAAAATAAACAAAGCAATAATCAGAAATAAAATTTTCATATTTAAAAAAAAAAGATTGATCTCCATTCTACATACCTAAATTTGTTGAATGGAATTACCCTTTTCAAAAACTAAAACTTAAACAATCATATTTCAAAATTTTTAAAACACATTTTTGGAACTTCATTTAGTATACTCAAATTTGCTAAGTGACGTTTCCAAATCCAAAATCACAAAAAAAAAAGAACATCAACAATCATATTTTAAAATTTTTCAAAACACATTTTTGGAACTTCATTTAGCATACTCAAATTTTCTAAGTGAAGTTT
Source organism: Cymbidium sinense (assembly GCA_021442155.1). Lineage (NCBI taxonomy): Eukaryota > Viridiplantae > Streptophyta > Magnoliopsida > Asparagales > Orchidaceae > Cymbidium > Cymbidium sinense. Next base: position 79,588,098 of record CM038214.1, on the reverse strand, counting down.
CTAAATACAAAATCAAAATCAATAATCATATTTCAAAATTTTTAAACACATTTGGAGCATTAGTTAACATACCTAAATTTCTTAAGTGAAGTTTCCAAAGTCAAAATAAAAAACATTCAAACACCTTTTGGAACCTCATTTAGCATACTCAAATTTGTTAAGTGAAATCTCCAAAGTCAAAACCAAAATTCTCAAACACCTTTGGAACTTCTTTCCTTAACATACCAAATTTGCTAAGGAGAAGTTTCCATTTTCAAAACCAAAACAAATCAAAAATTTTGAACACATCATTTGGAATTTCATTCAACATAATCAAATTTTCTAAGTGAAATTTCCATTTCACAAAACTAAGTAGGACTTCATCTTTAACATACTAAATTTACTAAAGTTAAATCTCCACTTTCAAACACATCAAAACAAATGAAACACTTAGGATTCCCTTAGCATACCAAATTTTCTAAGTATCCTACCTTTTCAAAAATCAAAACATCAAAATAAAAAATGAAACACTTAGGATTTTCTTACCATACCAAAATTTGCTAAGTGAGAATTCCAAATTTTCCAAAATCAACACAAAATTCACAATCATATTCTCAAACACTTCACTTAGCATACCTAAATTTCCTAAGTATGTGAAAGTCCAAAATTATCAAAAAAAAAAAAAAATCAATTTGACCCTTACTTTAACATGCCCAAATTTGTTAAAGGAAAGGGTCCTCAAATCAAAAATTCAAATTCAAACAAAACATGAACCTATGGAGGAATTCTTATCAAAAAATTTGAATCCATATTTCAACATACCTAAATTTATTGAAGTTTAAATTTATATTCAAATTTCTCTTTCAATCAATCTTCTTAAATCCATTTGAACCCCACTTAACACTTCCAAGTTGTTGGATGCGGGTTCAAATTTTAAATTCAAAAAAATCTATAGAAATAGAAATCATATAAATTCATTTTGATTGTAGATCTTTATAACAGTAATTCGCCATTCTCTTACGTTGAAATGGTCGTTAAGTTTTTTTACCTTCTCCCATGGTATGGATTTGCCTTTAGATCAAGCTGACTTCTCCCATCTAGACCATACTCATCTGATTCACTTTGGTCGGGATTTGAGGGAGCTAGATTACTTGTGAGGGCTCCCCTCACTACGCTAGTAGACCAAGGTGATCTGCAAGCCATCATCACACTTCCCTGACTATGTCACTTGCTAAGAGGAAAAAAGCACCATAGACTCCAATCATAGTACCCATGCATCAGCCTGATTGGTTTCTCATGATGCCTGAGGCTAGCACCATCTCATCTGTACCCTCCAAGGGTAAGGCTCCCCTGGTCTCGGGGCTTGGCTGCCCTACATTTGAGTATGGTTATAGCTCACACTCCTCACATCCTACCCGTACATAGTGTAGGAATAAGAACCACATGATTAAGTGGTACCACACCAGGATTGCCAGGGAACTAGAGGCAGCAGCCTGTTTAGCCATGGAAGAGTTCCTCATTATCACTTCACCACTGGTTACAAAAAACCAGTTCCATCCTCTCTTTGGATCAGATAGAGAGGATGTTAGGAGGATCCATTCATCACCTCCTCTAGTGGTGCATTTTTAGCCAGCAATTTCCAAGAGCAAAAGGTCGTACGCCAGCCTCCAATCTGTCTTACCCCAGGTAGGAAAGGCATATGGACGATGAGAGTCCAGGACACAGTTTGATCTCTGATATATTATCCCATGCAACGTAGGGAAGCATATTTTCTAGGAGAGGGCTTGCGAGGCCCATACAATACATATTACTAGCAAGGAGAGATGTAGGTTCAGGCCAGTGTCATTGATTGATTTTCAGTTTCCGCTACTAATACCGATACTTAGATTCTTCTCACCGGCCACCACAGAGGAGTTCTGTGCAAAGAGTCGGTGGTGTCTCCACCCCACCGCTCTACCCTCATCCACCATTGCGACAGTTACAACATCTCCATTCCATCTAAGGCCATGAAGGTGCATCCGGGAAAAAAGTGCACCCCATTGGTGATTTGGCTACGGCCAAGGAATCCTACCCCTTTTAGACTACCCATATATATAGGGCCGAGCTCTCCTGCTCGACCTTCTACCCAAATGATGGTGTGGTAGGAGTGGCGACCCAGAAGCATCATGGTCATCCCTTCACCAACTCTACCCATACAGCAGGATGTGGAGATGGTGATAGTTATTATAGATATTCTAGATGACAGTCTAGCTACACCAGTGGTAGTGGATCATCATAGGATTGCTACCCCTTTCATAGCCACTAGTATTTAGTAGTGTCATTCATCCAATGAGTACAGTCCACAGAAGATTGACTCTCTAGTGGTAGGCAAGGTTTGCTATCTCTCAGTGCACGATAGTGATCACACCGGTCAGCCTAGACTATTTCTACTTGCTCAGATGGATTGCTCTTTAGATGAGATAGTTGCATATTATTTCATAGAGAAGAAGGAGATCTTGGGGTACGTCTGGTCTGATGAAGAGAAAGTCAACTTGATCCCAATGAAGATGACGATGGGGGGACTCTGAGTGCATGGTTGACACTAGAGGATCTCTTCTGGGAACAACATGGAAGGTGATGAGGTTGTTCAAGAAGATACCATAGAATTAGTACCCTCAACATTAGTTGAGAAGGATGAGCGATTGATGAAATGGCATGTTTATAAGACTTGTTAGAAGAGTGTGTAGTGTAAATAAGCCCCTTTAGTTCATCATAATGATGTCAATCAGCCTGAGTTTGTGCATGTCTTGGACCTAGCCAAGACTCTACCTTTTGTTGAACAAGGTAGCACTAGCCTATATAGGAATGTAGTGGAAATTACCTCCATAAAAGAAAAAGATATAAAATCCATGGTTAACTAGTAGGTGAAGGAAGTTTTGGCTCAAGCCTGGGGAGGATCATCAGTTTTAAAGGGTAGACACTACCCAGAGGAATTCAATGCTATTCAATATCCCAAGGGTTTCATGCTACCTTCCTTTAAAAGCTTTAATGGCATTGGAAACCCAAGGAAGCACATAGCACACTTCAGGTCCAGTTATTGCAATGCAGGTGGCAGCGATGCTTTACCCTTTCACCTTTTCATTAGTAGCCTAGTGGGTATTGCTTTCGATTAGTATGTTGAATTTCCCAATGGTTTAGTAAAGACATTTGCTAAGTTAGAGCAACTCTTCATTAAGAGATTTGCTGGAGCTCAACAAGGGTTACTAAAGGTGATCTCATTATAGCATAACAACACCCTGGTGAGTCCCTTATTGATTATATTCTTCGATGGCACAACCTGAGTATGAAGTGTGAACCACAGCTATCTGAACAGCATGGCATTGAGATTCTCTTAAAGAATATCCATGGCCCGATCGCCTTCATACTTAAGGGCTTCACTATCAAGATATTTGAGAAGCTAATCAACAAGGTGGCTATTCTACAAGGAGAGGCCAAACAGTTGCCTTTTTAAGATCAGTTTAAGCATAAGTAGAAGAAGGTCTGAGAAGAAACCGAGAGTAGTAGATGGGGAAGCAGCTAGAGATCACCAGAGACCATGATCTAGCCTCCACCTCCTTTGCCTCCACGAGATAGCCCTACCGGCCAACCCCTCTCCGCCAGACACCACCCTCCAAACCATAAGTAGGCATGCATACCCACCTCAAGGTAGCTATTTCCCACCTACTCTTTTAGATAATTTAAACAAACCTTATTCTTTTAAGAGGGAGGTAATCAAGAAAATATTTAAGAATCTCTTAAAAAAACTTGCTTTTACTGGGGGAGACCGTGAGGAAGTAGGCAAAGTCATGATCCAAACTTTTTCCCTTACCATCAATGCTAGGTCACATTTTGGAGGATTGCTTCACATTCAAGGACCGGCTTGAACATAATTTCAAGACTGTGCTATAGTTATCCCAAAGGAATATTTAAAAAAACCTTCCGCCCATTAGGGTAATCCTTGGGGATACATGTGATCCTACCAAAAATAAAGAAGGTTGGGATATGTCCCTATCCGAAATCTCTAAGAAGATCATTTAGAAGATCAAGAAGCTTTCCTTGCAGGTGCTTGAGTCAGCTCAAACCTCCAACACTAAGGAAGGTTTGGTTTGCCAACAACTCTAGGAAAGTGGGAGCTCAAGAAGAAGAAGATATGTCGCCGAGGTAGCCCTTTAGCACAGCCACCGACCATGTCCATCCTCTAGCCTTCAGTTGCAGCATCCACACCAGTGACTTTTTCCATTTCAGCTAGCTCTTCTATTTCTTCTACTAGTAGAACTCTTGTATCAGCAGATAAGGGCATTCAATCCCTTACTCCACTCACTTTACTTGACTTCTACTTTGTACCCCCAAATAATTCTAAGAAATTAAAGAATAAAGCTAGTTTGAATTACATCTGTGTCACTTCTATTAGGTTGTCTTCTTCTATTTCTAATGATAACTCTTCAAGTCTAAGTAACTATAACAAGTTTGATCTTCCTCTTCCTGATTCAAAGTTACACTTTCCAACTCTTAATACTATGGGTTCACCTCTTGAGATAGACTTGGAATCATCCGATTCTGAGGGTCCCATAGGATAAGTTGTAGGTGAGCCTGAAGTGTAGGTAGAACGTTCCACCACCTTGCCTCAAGAGATCACCGAAGTCAACATCCATAGTGGTAAGGTTCGACCTCCTAGGGCTGCACCACTAGATAGAGGGAAACAAGTTATTGGTACTAAAAATTGAGAAGTCCTTCCACAGGATGCTCCACCCTTGGATATGCTTGGAAGATCACCCGAAGGTGGACTACAATCCTTTCTCATCTAAGAAAGTTGCCATCTAAGCTAAGCATATATGATGCCCTTCTTATCTAAAAGAGATGAGGGAATCACTAATCAAGGCTCTCCTTAATCCTAAAATATGCTTATCACCAATGATATAAGGAAGCACATTTTGCAAAAGAAGCCCAAGGGATCACCTTCACAGATGAAGACCTTCTTCTGGGGGACTTAAAGCACAACTGTCCCCTATAAATCACAATTGACATGGACAGGTTCAGACTTAGAGCACAACCATTTTTATTCTTAGGTTATTTTATTTCAATTATGTTAGGTTTTAATTTATTTTAATTTTGTTTTGTTTTTTTTTATTTGTAGGTTTAGGTTTAGGTTTTAGTTTAGGTTTCCACTTTATTTTATTTTTTTTTTATTTTAATTAGGTTTAGGTTTTATTTTTTCATATTATTTTTATGTTTTATTTAGTTTATGTTTAGGTTTTTAGGTTTTTAGGGTTTAAGGTTTAGGGTTCAAGGTATAGTGTTTAGGGTTTAGGGTTTAGTGTTTAAGTTTATAGATTTTAGGTATTAAGGTTAAGGATTTAGGGTTTAGGGTTTTAGGGTTTAAGGTTTAGGGTTTAGGGGTTTAGGGTTTAGGCTTTTAGGTTTAGATTTAAGATTTTTTAGGAAATTAGGGAAATTTTATTGCTACAAAGAAAAGTACAAAGTCCTAGAGGGGTAAATCTCTAAGCTAATCCTCAAAGTGCTATAATAAATCTTAAGGAGATAAATTACCTAACTATTTAAATTTTGAAGGAAATAAAGCAAAAAAAAAAAACCAAATATCAACAACTGAGAATCTATATGAGATCAGCAAACTTCATTTGGTCGATCTGATACTAGCAAGATCCACCTACAAGACTCTCCCATCCTATAAAAGAAATCTGCAACATACTTTTGAAAGGATCAATACAATTAAACAAGCATAAAAAGTAAGAGAAAAGAAAAGGCTCAGGCTTACTTACAATCTTCTAAAGGAGCAACACTATGTGTAAGCATCCAAACTTCAGGAGAAGGGTTACTATTACATATAGTGCTACCAGACAAAAGAAGAAAGAGTGGGAAACATCAAGGCCATCATAGCCAACATACCTCGTGTAAGCCATCATCCAAAGTTTGTCATACAAGAAGGCTACAAAATTCTCCAAACAGCAAACATAACAGCCAACCACCAAGCCACTTGAACAACCAAACCCAATAAGGAAGATAATCAACCAACCATTAGGGAAACCAGTAATACAGTAGGAGCACCACCAAAGACACCACCAAAAATGAATAACAAAATCAAACAGAGAAAGCATCATGATAGGGGTAACAACATAAACTAGAGATAAATAAAAGAAAAATAGAAAAACACAAGTACTTATATCCTCCACAAACAATGCAGAAAAAAGAGCCAGTAAAAACACCCAACATAACTGCAAAAGTGGTGGGCAACAAGGATGCCACCCAAATAGAAAAAAGGGGGTCAACTGTAGCCAAGAGAGAAAAAATAAAGCAAGAGGAAACTAGAAATACAAGTCATAGAAAGAACACCAGTAGGTTCCCAGAAAAGTCACCAAAGGAGCAAGAAAAAGCAGTCAAAATAGCTACCCCTCCAACTAACACAGCTAACCAATACAACCATCGAAACCAGCCTTCAAACATATCTTCCTAGCCAACCACCACACCACCAGAAGACCCAAATAAGTGTAAAGAGAAATAGTATTCATCAAGCCAAAATCACTCAAGATAGACAGGGAAAGGGTAGAAGCAGACATCAACCACTAAATCCAACCAAGGCAAAAGAAAATTCGATCTAGGTAAGTAGAACAACAAACCAAAGACAAATAGGTACAAAGCTCAATAAGATAGGCTACAAGCTAACCAATAGGAACAACAATATTAAAAGCACCCAACCAAAGCTCCAGCACCCAAGGCCAACTAACATTCACAAAATAGCCTTCAACCAACTAATCCAAATAATACCCAAAACCCAAAGTCAAGAAGAGAAGGCCAATACAGAAGGAGGTCAAAACCATAACCAAAAGAAACAAAACAAAATTAGCAAAACCAACCATCAAACCCCAGTCAACAAAATAGAGAAAATAATGGTGAACCAACAATCTCCACCATGCCAAAATCAAGCCAGAGATAAACCACCAACAACCCCCCAGAACAGTCACCAATAGAAAATAAAAAAAATAGCCAAAATAGCCAGCCATCCAACCAACCCAACTAGCCAAAACTATCATGCAAAACTTCTAGCCAACAAAGCCACCCTGTCAACCACCACAACAATAGAACTAACTTAGGTAAGTTAGCAAGCAGCCTAGAAGAAAGGCAAAACCCATACAATAAAGAAAAACCTACAACAACCATAGCCACAACCCAAAAGGAGGATATAAAAAATAGCCAAGGGAAAATGGTGGTAAACACCCATCCAAATAGATAGAAGCCAACAAGCTGAAAAAACCAAAACAACCCATGCTGCACTTATAATAACCACCTGGTAGCAAAAACCAAGCCAATCCAAAAGTAACAGATCAAAAACATAACCTAGCTCAGGCCAAAGAGAGAAGATATGTAGATAATCACAACCCAAAGAGGGAAGGGCCAAGCCAAAAGAAAAAGATCATAAAAAACCAATAGGAAAAAGCAAGCCAAGAATTTATAATTCGAATAAGGCAATCCAATATTATCCAAATAAACCAAACCTCTTATTAGTTTAGGCAAAGTTTGGTTGTCAAATAAAGTGAACTTAGTTAAATTGGCACTAAAGTTAACCAAGTAATCAGCACAAGCATTACCTTCATGAAGGATGTGGAAAATTTTAAAGCAAACTTGAGAAAGAAGATTTTTAGTATGTTTAAGAAGGTAAAATAATTCAGCATTCCTGTTTCTATCAGAATTAAGCATGCCAAGAAGCAAGAGAGCATCAACTTCAATCCAAATGTTGAGGAAACCTCTATTCGAACAAATTTCAAAAGCTTTAATAATAACCATATGCTCAACAAAAATAACAGAACATGCTTTGAGAGGATAGGCAAAAGCACAAATGACCGTACCTTTAGAATCCCTATGGATACCACCATAGCCATATTTATTAGAAGCAATAGAACCATCATTCACTTTAATCAAATTGTTTTAGGTTTGATCCAATGGATAATCCTAGCACTTTTATAAGAGTCAACTAGAATGATACCCAATTTTTAGCCACAAATTTATAACCTCTAAAATGAATATTACTAATAAGATTGGCATTAAAAAAGAGCATGAATTTTTCTTTAGTTCTTGAGGATCCTTTTATGGTTCAGGAATACCAAGATATTTACCATCATTTCTATCAATCCGGATGAACCGGATAATAATATCAATTAAAACTTTGATATGACCTTTCATGTATTTTGAAAGACTTCAAGAAGTTGATATAAAGGAAGAGAACCCTAAAAATAATTAGTATTAAATAAATCATCATCAAAACCATAGTTTAGAAGCAATAGTACCATTGACAAAAACATGATTTACATTTTCAATATGAAAGCAACAATAGCACTTTGAAGGTAAGTAAAACCCTTTAGTCCAGAGAAAAGAGTCCACAAGAATAAAGTTATTCAAAATCCTCCAAGCTAAAATCGAATAGAAATTAGGAATGATATTGCTCCAAAGTTTAATACAAATATTAGAGGGGTTCTGTTTATCTCTAATAAAATTCCAAATCTCTTTAAGAACAAAGTCACCATCACAAGAAAGCTTAAATAGAATTTGGTCAAGTTTGTTAGAATAAATGGGGATATTTCTAAAGTTGTCAAAAAGAGAAATTGGGATATAATTCTCAAGTTTGCTTTCATTCTAATTATTATTAAGCTAAAAGGAATTAACTTTGATAGCAAGTAGTAGAGTAGAAAAAAGGTGTCAATAGAGATCCAATTGTCTTGCCAAAAGAAGGAAGAACTCGACTGAATACCCCAAGATATTAATGATTTAGCAACCCATTTAATGGAGCAAAGCCTTTTTCAAACTGGAGAGTCACCCTTTTATCAACACAATTAAGGGGTGTTTACCTTAGCAATATTTTTCCATCATAAAATTAGCCCAAAGGCTAATCATTCTTTCTAAAATTCCAGAGCTTATGAGAGAAGGTGAGTGATAGCTTCATGAATAGGCTTGCAACCAAGAGCACCTTCTCCCAAAGGACCACAACATTTATGCCAAGATGTCCAATGCATTCTTTTGGTAGAATTATTGAGCCCCAAAAAATTTGTTAAGCAATCAATGATAACTATAACATTAATTAGTGGGGATAATAGTTTGAATCAAATAAAGAGGCATTGAGTTGAGAGTGCTTTTAGGGATAGTGAGCCTACCACCAAAGGAAAGTAAATGGAATTCCCAAACAAGAATTTTATTTGATTTTTTTGAATTAACTCATCAAAGAGATGGGAATGTTTTGGGCCTTTCACAGAGCACCCAAGTACTTAAGAGGTAAGTGTTGATGTTTAAAATTAGTGATATGTAAGATTTGATTAAGTTTATTATTGCAGATACTAGAGGAAGTGATAAAATAACTTTTATTATCATTGATAGAGAAACCACTTTCTCTACTAAATTTATTTAAAAAGGACTTGAGATGCTTGATGTGATGAATAGAAGCATTGCAAAAGAATAATGAAATCATCTGTAAAAATTAAATGGGAAATAGGAAGACCACCAAGACTTTTGTAGTACATACTAGGATTGTCTAAGAAAAAATCTTTGATGCTCCTAGATAAGTACTCAATAACAATAATAAATAAAGTAGGAGATAAAGGACCCCCTTATCATAAGCCATGGGAAGAGGGAAAGAAACCCAAGGCTTCCCCATTAAGCAAAATATAAAACCAAGCATTATTAATACAATATTTAATAAGAAAAATAAATTTATCAAAAACCCCAAATAAATTTAGAATATGGAAAAGGAAATCCCAAGAGATGTTTTCAAAGGCTTTGGTAATATCTAATTTGAAAAGATTGTTGCCACCTCTAGTCTTGGCATCAAGATCATGAATTAATTCTTGGGCAAGTAAAATATTGTAAATGGATCTACCTAAAAAACTAGTTTGGTTGAGAGAGATAATTCTATTAAGTAAAGGACTAAGTCTGGTAAGAATTTTGGAAATCAGCTTATTGAAGAATGTGCAAAGACTAATAGGTCTAAAATCACTCCAATAGTCTAAATTATCTTTCTTAGGTATGAGAACAATAGAAGTACTAAAAAAATATCTAGGAAAAGGATTACCATTAAAAAAATCAATCATAGCCTCAATCAAATCATTTTTAATAATAAACCAACATTTTGGAAAAAATTGAGAAGTGAAACCCTGGACCGCAACAAACCTATGTTTATGCTTCAAAACTTTGAAAATTTCATCTTCATTAGGCACAATGGTAAGCAAATCATTGTCATCATTAGTAATAATAGATGGAATCAAGTGCGATTAAGAAATATCTTCATAAGAGAAATTCTTATTAAACATATTTCTAAAGTAATTAATAACTGATTCCTTAATATCATTACTCTCCATAATCCAATATCTATTATCATTTTTAATTTTTTGAATATTATTTAAGCTCTCTTTTTTATTAACCAAAGCATGGAAAATTTTAGTATTCTTATCACCATTCACAATATGTTTACTAGTAGCTTTTTGGCACCAATAAGTCTCTTCCATATTTTTGGTAGCAAAATTCCTTAAATTATTCCAAAAAAGATTTCTACCAGATGTATAACAATATGCATAAACAAAAGACACCAACACAGTAATCACCATAAGAGATTTGAGCATTGAAAACTTGATGAAAGTCATCAAGAATAGAGACCTCAACAAAATTATTCCAAAAACACTAAATCTTATTACTAACATTAGAGAAAAATTTATTGAAATTGATCATTATAGCAACATGGTAATTTTATTAGCATGAATAAGAGACTCTAGAACAATAAGAAGAGAAATATTATGAATGAGATAAAGATTTCTAATATGATTACAAATAGAGAGGGTACCGATCCCTCTAACATTCCAAACAAGAAAATTTAACATAAGGAAAATAAAAAAAGGGGGTTAAGCAAAGCTTAATTAAGAGAGGAGTGAGAGGTTGCAGTAGATCTAGTGTTTTTGGATAATTTGGGAGGGAAATTTTTAACATTTTTTTTTATTTTAGCTTGATAAATTGGAAGCCATTTTCTTTTCCACTAGAGTCATCATCCGAGTAAGATTTAGTAAGATTGGTCATTGATTTAGGAGAAATCTCCAAGTGTTTGGAGGGGAGTTCACCTTCTTCCAAATCCATATTTAGTAGAAAAGTAGGATTAACATAATATTAAGATTAGAAATGAGAGATGGCGATGATTTAGAATCATTTAGAGCACAAGTACTAAAATCCAGATCAAAAGTGTTTTCAGAATGCTCGACATCATTTAAATCCTCATTAAAAGCTTCATTTTCATCGATCAAAGATAGCATAAATGCAGGAATAGAATTAGAGGAAATAGAATCATCTTCTAATAACTTAGAGAATTTATTATTCTGCACATTAGAAATATTCAAATTCAAAGAAGGAATAAGAGGTAAATCATCCTTCCCATTTTGAATATCAGTCGAATCCCTACCAACATTAGAAGTCAAAACATGTTTAATAGGATTAACGATATCCAAGGAATCAACCTCAATAATAGCCATCTTTAGATCGATGATTCTAAACATAAGTAGGAATCAGCTTAAGGGTAGAGACAACATCTTCCTTAGGAGGAATTCAATTTTTAAGTGGGGATGGAGATTAAAACATTTTGAATTATCATTAACTTGTATTTTACAGTGGGAACAAATAATTGGATGGTTCTCCAATTCAATCTTTTATGAATACCCATATTTTTCAAAGCTAATCCAAACATCCTTAGGGTATTTTTCAGTTCTGTCTAATTCCATGAGGATCCAGCCATAAGGGCAGATGGTCCTGGTCGAGTTGCAAATAATATATAAAGCCTCGACAAAAAAAAAGCACATGATGGGTAACAAAATGAATGCATATTAGGAAGAGAGAACCACATAAGGACAATAGGAGATTCCTCCTTAATGTCAAAAAGGGGTGACCACTTTAGCAAATGCATTTGAAAATTAAAGATGAAATAAGAATGATGTGAAAAAACTCATGGATAATCGATCATTAGAAAGTTAAATCGATATGCAGGGTCAATAAGACCAATCAAAAGGCACCCATAAGCTTGAGATTATGGAAAAAGAGTGGATCTTATCCAAATTTGGATGACACAAAGTAAATTTATCGATAAGAGAAAATGCAAAGGGTTTGCCAACTTTTCAATATCCACATTAGAGCACATTACACTGACAAACCTCTAAAAAGATGTTGAAATAAGATTAACCAAATCAACAAAGGGATAATTCTTTTTGGAGAGCACTTCCTTAAAAGATTTAGTAGAAGATACAACATTACGGCTGCTTATCCACAAAATGTTGGATGCCTTAGACGAATCATCCATATTTTTAGGTGGAACCCAAGGACCAGAACTCACCGCAGCCATGGTCAATCATAAAAACATTACGCAAATGGCCAGATGTTGTTCAATCCTTTGAAATTGGTCAAAATTGATGCCAAAGCCACATAAATCCCATGTCGGCGGTGCGCTACCAAGAGGGATTCAAAAATCACCATAGACTAAGAGAGCACTTGGGGGAAGAGGGTTCTAGGTTTAGGGTATAGGGTTGTAGGTTTAGTGTTTAGGGTTTTTTTATTTGTTTTTTTTATTTTTTTTATTTTTTCATTATTTTAAATTAAGTAAACTTATAGGTTTAGGTATATATAGTTTATTTAATTTATTTTTTATTTATTTTAGTTTATTTTATTTTATTTATTTAGGTTTATTTTTATTTTTATTTATTTTTATTAATTTTTTAAGTTTATCAAAACTTTTTAATTTAGTTTTATTTTTATTTTATTTTTTGGTTTAAGTTTTATTTTTTATTTTTAGGCTTAGGTTTAGGTTTTTATTTTCTTTTTTTAGGTTTATGATTTTATTTTATGTTTATTTTTATGTATTCTTTTTTAGTTCTTTTTTAGTTTTTTTTATTTTATTTAGTTTATGTTTTATTTCTTTTAGTTTAGTTTATCTTACTTTAGCTTTAGGTTTATTGTATTTTTATTTCAGGTTTAGATTTTTTTCAATTAAGGGTTTAGGTTTTATTTTTTATTTATTTTTAGGTTTATTTTTTATGTTTATGTTTTTTCAGTTTTTATTTTATTTTAGGTTTATTTTCTTTTATTTTAGTTTTAATTTAGGTTTTCTAATTTTTTAGTTTAGTTTATTTTTATTTATTTTATCTTTGTTTAGTTTTTTTTATTTTATTTTTATTTTAGCATTAGGTTTAGGTTTAGTTTTAATTTATGTTTTATTTTATTTTATCTTTTAATCTTATTTTATTTAGGTTTTGTTTATTTTATTTTTTTTTATTTAGTTTGGTTTTTTTTTTAGGTTTTTTTAGTTTAGGGTTTAGGGTTTAGGTTTTGGTTTTTTATTTATTTATTTTAGGTTTTATTTTGTTTAGGTTTAGGTTATTTTAGTTTAATTTATTTTATTTAGTTTAGGGTTTAGGTTTAGTTTATTTTAGGTTTAGTTTATTTATTTATTTTAGTTTAGTTTATTTTAGGTTTTTGGTTTAGTTTTTTATTTTTAGTTTAGGGTTTGAGTTTTAATTTTATTTATTTTAGGTTTTATTTCTAGGTTTATCTTTTAGGTTTAGTTTTTATTTAGTTTTTTATTTTTATTTTATTTTATTTTTTATTTTATTTTTTCTTGTTTTATTTTATTTTAATTTAGTTTAGTTTCTTTTATTCATTTTATTTTATTTTATTTTATTTTTATTTTATTTTTTTGGTTTAGGTTTTTTATTTTTAGGTTTAGATTATTTTATTTATTTTATTTTTAGGTTTATTTACTTTTTGGTTTTAGGTTTTTAGGTTTGTGTTTTGGTTTAGGGTTTATGTTAGGCCCAGGTTTACTCAGGGTCGTGGCTCAGCATAGGTTTAGGTTTATGTTTAGGCTTTAGAGGTTGTGGGTCAGTGGGTTTAGATTTTAGGGTCAGCCTGGGCTCAGGTTAGTTTGGGGTTAGGAGGATTTTGGTTTAGGTTTATGGTTTAGTTGAGGGTTTAGGTGGGGGTTTAGGTTTAGGTTTAGTAGGGTTGTGGAGTGAGGTTAGTTAGGGTTTAGAGTTTAGGGTCTAAAGTTTAGGGTTTAGGATTTAGGGTTTAGGGTTTAAGATTTTTAAGGCTTTAGGGGTTTAGTGTTGTAGGTTTAGGGTTTAGGGATTAGGGTTTAGGATTTAGGGTTTAGGGTTTAAAGTTTAGTGATTTTTTTATGTTTTATTTTTATGTTTTTCTTAGGTTTAGGTTTTTATTTAGTTTTTATTTTATTTTATTTGAGGTTAACTTTATTTTTAACACTAACTTTGTCGGTCCCTAGTCTGGATGTGAAAAGTGGAGGTTTCCGATAGGTAGTCGATAGCTAGCATAAAATTTGTCAAAATAATCATGACATGAATCTTTTAAATCATTGTGTTAATGCTAGGCATCCCCGAATTATATGGCTTGACATGTGAAAATGTGCAAGGTCATGATCGCCGAAAGTGTAGTGAAAAATAAGCAAGGGTTCCCACATTATGGATGTGGGCAAAGAAGCTAGTCCATGAACCTAGAATTAGGTTAGGAACTTGGAATATAGGTACTTGGTAAATTAATAGAATTAATAGATATTATGGTTCAGGGAAAGATAAATATTTTATGTGTTCGAGAAACTAAATTGGTTGGGGAGAAGGCTAAGGAGATTGATAGTTTAGGTTTTAAACTTTGGTATTCAGGTAGAAGTCAAACTGGTGTAGGTGTGATTATAGATAAAAGTTTGAAAGATAATGTTACAAATATTAATAGATGTGGAGATTGAATTATAGCTTTAAAGATTATTGTTGATACTAAGATTATCAATGTTATAAGTGTTTATGCTCCTCAAGTAGGTTTGGATGTAAGCTCAAAAGAAAAATTTTGGAATGAATTAGAGGGATTAATAAAAAAGATACTTCTTGAAGAAAAAGTATTTATTGGTGGAAAATTAAATGGACATGTTAGTAGAGTGGTAAAAGATTTTAAAATTATTCATGGTGGTTATGTATTTGGAGTGACTAATGAAGAAGGTAAGACTTTATTAGATTTTGCTTTAGTTTATGATTTTGTACTTGCTAATACTTTATTTAAGAAAGTGATGTACATATTATTACTTATAAAAATGGATCTAGTAAAACACAGATTGATTATTTTTTGATAAGAAGAAAAAATTATTTAGATTGTAAAGATTGTAAGGTCATTCCAAGTGAAAGTTTAAGTACCCAACATCGATTGTTAGTTTTAGATTTTAAGATGAAAGATTGTAAGAGGAAAAATAAATCAAATTATTATCTTAGGATTAGATGGGGACACTTAAAGAACACAAATAAAAATATTTTAAGAACAAGCTACAAGAGCTTAGAATTTGGGATGTTCATAAGGAAGCTAATATTATGTGGGAAAAAGTATCAAGTGAAATTAAGAAAGTAGCTAAAAATGTGCTTGGAGAATCAAAAGGAAAAGCTTCTTTTAATAAAAATAGTTGGTGATAAAGTTAGAGTGTGCAAGAAAAGATAAGAAATAAGAAGCATTGTTATAAAACTTGGTTTAGATATAAAAATTCAGAGAATTGGGAAAGATATAAAGTGGCCTGTAGAGATTCTAAGAAAGTAATATATGATGCAAAAAATTTAGCTTTTAGTGATTTATAAAATAGATTAGATACCAAAGAAGGTGAAAGATGTACAAGTTATAACCAAAGAGATAGGAGAAGTAAAGACCTAGTTCAAGTGAGGTATATTAAGGATGAAAATAATAAAGTGCCTTTCTTAGAAAAGGATATTGAAAATAGGTGGATGAGGTATTTTGATAAACTTTTCAATGAAGGATCTGAAAGTATGATTGATTTTAGCAACCTTAATACCCTAAACAAAAAGAAAGAATTTTATTTTTATCATCATATTAGTAAGTTAGAAGCTTTAAGGAAAATGAAATGTGAAAAATAGTAGGACCTGATGATATTCCAAAAGAAGTGTGGAAATGTTTAGTAGATCAAGGAATTTCTTGGTTTTACAAATTTTTAATGTTATTTTAAAGACTAAAAAGATGGTAGATGAGTGGAGGAAGAGTTTGTTGGTTCCTATATTTAATAATAAAGGTGATGCATAAGAGTATGCAAATTATAGAAGAGTTAAGTTAATGTGTCATACATTAAAATTATGGGAGAGAGTAATTGAGCATTGGTTACGAGGTGATACAAAAGTTTCTCATAATTAGTTTGGTTTCATGCCAGGTAGATCGAGTATGGATGCTATACATTTGTTAAGAGGTTTGATGGAGAAGTATTGAGAAAGTAAAGAGGATCTACATATGATATTTGTTGATTTAGAGAAAGCTTATGATAAAGTTTCAAGAGATGTTCTTTGGAGAGTTCTAGAATAGTAAGGAGTTAACATTGGTTATATTCAAGTCATTAAGGATATGTATAATAGAGCTGTTACTTGTGTCCAAACACAAGGAGGATTGACAAAATATTTTCCTATTTTAGTTGGATTTCATCAAGGATCAGCTTTAAGCCCTTATCTTTTTTGCTTTAGTTATGGATGTTCTTACTAAGTATTTACAAGAAGATGTACCTTGGTGTATGCTTTTGCTGATGGCATTCTTCTTGTTGATAAGACTAGAGATGGAGTCCAAGAGAAACTTGAATTATGGAGGTCAACATTAGAGTCTAAAGGTTTTCATTTAAGTAGATCTAAAATTGAATATATGGAGTGTATATTTAGTTGTAGAAATTCTAGTTGTAGTGTTGTGACATTAGATGGACAAGTCACTAATAAGAGTGAGTGATTCAGATATTTAGGCTCTATTGCTCAAAATGATGGTGAAGTAGATGGAGATGTTAGTAGTAGAATTCAAGTTGGATGGTTGAAGTGGAGGAATGCATCCGCCTGTTGTGTGATAGAAAAGTTCCACTTAAACTTAAGGGAAAATTTTATAAGATTGTGGTAAGACCGAATGACTTATGGTGCGTAATGTTGGCTAAGACTAAGTTAAGTGTTACAGATGAGGATGCTCAAAAGTGAGTGGCTTTACTCTTAAAGATAAAATGCAAAATGAGTATGTTTGGGAAAAATTGGAGTAGTCAGTGGCGATAAGATTAGAGAGTGCCTTAGATGGTTTGGCCACATAAAGCATTGGCTGTCCGATGACCCAGTTAGGAGAGTAGATGCATTAGATTTTCCTTATATTAAGAAAGGTAGAGGTAGACCTAAAAGACTTGGTTAAGGTGTATAAAAATGACTTTAGTATTTAAATTAAATTTGACACATAATGGGGCATGATGGAGATGAAGGATTCATGTAGCTTACCCCACTTAGTGGGATAAAGGCTTATTATTATTATTATTATTGTTATTGTTAACCATATTTTTTTTCGTTTAGTTATCATTTTATTTTTATTTAGTTTATTTTTAGGTTTTATTTTTTAGTTTAGGCTTAGGATTATTTTTATTTTAATTTATTTTATTTAGTTTAGGGTTTAGGATTAGTTTGTTTTAGGTTTAGGTTTAGGTTTTATTTATTTTAGTTTAGTTTATTTTAGATTAGGTTTAGGTTTATGTTATTTTGTTTATTTTATTTTTAGTTTAGGTTTTGTTTTTTCTTTTTTGTTTAGGGTTTGGGTTTTATTTATTATTTATTTTTAGGTTTATTTTTTAGGTTTAGGTTTTAACTTAGCTTTTATTTTAGGTTTATTTTAATTTTATTTTATGTTTAGTTTTTATTTTATTTAGGTTTTTTATTCTTAGGTTTATTTTATTTTGTAGTATAGTTTAGGTTTTATTTATTTTATTTCAGTTTATTTTATTTTTTAATTTATTTATTTTTAGGTTTAGGTTTAGGTTTTAGTGTAGGTTTTTATTTTATTTTATTTTTTTATTTTATTTAGGTTTAAGTTTTTCCTTTATTTTATTTTTAGGTTTTATTTACTTTCGATTTAGGTTTTTAGGTTGTTAGGGTTTTGGGTTTAGGGTTTAAGGTTTAGGGTTTAGGGTTTAGGGTTTTAGGGTTTAGGGTTTTATGGTTTAGTGTTTAGGGATAGGGTTTATGGTTTAGGGTTTAGGGTTTAGTGTTTAGGCTTTAGGGTTTAGGGGTTTTAGGATTTAGGGTTTAGGGTTTAGCCAGTTAGTTTAGGTTTAGGTTTAGATTTAGATTTAGGTTTAGGCTTTATTTAGGGTTTTATAGAGTTTATAGTTTAGGGTGGTTTAGTTTAGGTTTAGTTAGGTTTAGGGTTTTAGGTTTAGGGTTGGTGTTATATGGTTTTAGGGTTTAGGGTTTAGGGTTTAGGGTTTAGGGTTTAGGGTTAGTTTAGGGATTAGGGTTTAGGGTTTTGGATTTAATGTTATTAATGGTTTATAATTTAGGGTTGTAAGTTTAAGGTTTGGTGTTTAGGCTTAGTTTTAGGGTTTTGGGTTTAGGATTTGGGGTTTAGGGTTTAGGGTTTAAGGTTTATGTTTTTTTTTTAAATTAGGTAAACCGACAAGTTTAGGTTTTTTTCTAATTTATTTAGTTTATTTTTTATTTATTTAGTTTATTTTATTTTATTTATTTTTATTTAGGTTTATTTTTTATTTTTATTCAATTTATTTTATTTATTTTCGGTTTATTTATTTTAGTTTAGGATTTTTATTTTATTTATTTTTAGGTTTAGGTTTAGGTTTATGTTTATTTTTCAATTTAGTTTAATTTTTATTTTATTTTTATTTTATTTTTTAGGTTTAAGTTTTATTTTTTATTTTTCAGTTTAGGTTTACGTTTTCATTTTATTTTTTTTAGGTTTAAGTTTTAAGTTATTATTTTAGTTTTATTTTTTAGTTTATGTTTAAGTTTATTTTTAGTTTATTTTATTTTATTTAGTTTAGGGTTTAAATAAAGTTTATTTTAGGTTTAGGTTTTATTTATTTTAATTTAAGTTTAGGTTTTGTTTTATTTTGTTTATTTAGGTTTAGGTTTTTTTAGTTTAAAGTTTAGGTTTTATTTTTTATTTATTTTTATGTATTATTTTTAGGATTATATTTTAGGTTTAGGTTTTTATTTAGTTTTTATTTTATTTTATTTTAGGTTTATTTTTTTATTTAGCTTTCAATTTATTTTTTGTTTAGATTTTATTTATTTATTTTATTTTTAGGTTTTATTTAGTTTAGGTTTAGGTTTTTAGCTTTTTAGGGTTTAGCTTTTAGGGTTTAGGTTTTAGTGTTTTATTTTTGGTTTATTCTTAGCTTTTATTTTTTAGTTTAGGTTTAGGTTTATCATTAGTTTATTTTATTTTATTTAGTTTAGGATTCAGGTTTAGTCTATTTTAGGTTTAGGTTTAAGTTTTATTTATTCTAGATTAGTTTAATTTAGTTTAAGTTTAGGTTTATTTATTTATTTATTTTATTTTAGGTTTAGTTATTTTTACCTTTAGGGTTTGGGTTCTATTTTTTATTTACTTTTATGGTTTTATTTTTAGTTTTATTTTTTAAGTTCAGGTTTTTATTTAGTTTATTTTATTTTATTTTAGGTTTATTTTATTTTTATTTTATGCTTAGTTTTTATTTTATTTAGGTTTTTTATTCTTTGGATTATTTTAATTTTTAGTTTAGTTTAGGTTTTTATTTATTTTATTTTAGTTTATTTTTATTTTTATTTTATTTTATTTTAAGTTTATGTTTAGGTTTTAGTTTAAGTTTTTATTTTATTTTATCTTTAAATTTTATTTAAGTTTAAGTTTTTTATTTATTTTATTTTTAGGTTTTATTTACTTTAGGTGTAGGTTTTTTGGTTTTTAAGGTTTAGGGTTTAGTTTGATTAGGTTAAGGTTTTGGTTTTTAGTATTTTAGGGTTTAGTTATTGGGCCAGTTTAGGGTTTATAGTTTAAGTTTAATGTTTAGATTTTATTTAGTTTAGGTTTTAGGTTTTAGGTTTAGTTTAGGTTTAGGTTTAGGTTTAGGGTTTAGGTTTAGGTTTAAGTTTGGTTTAGTTTTAAGTTTAGGATTATGTTTAGGGTTACTTTTGGTTAAGGTTTGGGTTTTATCAGGGTTTAGTCTTGGGTTTAGGGTTTAGGGTTTAGGTTGGGGTTAGTATTTAGGTTTAGTTTGTTAGGTTTAGGGTTTATAGTTTAAACTTCAGTTTAAGGTTGTTAATTATAGTTTTAGTTTAGTTTAGTTTAGGTTATAGTTTAGGTTTAGTTTGGTTTAAACTTAGTTTTAGTGTTTTTTTTTAAATTAGGTAAACCCAGGTTTAGATTTTAATTATTTTTAATTTATTTTAGTTTATTTTATTTTTTATTTAGGTTTATTTTTTTTATTTTTGTTTATTTTATTTATTTTAGGTCTATTTCTTTTAGTTTAGGCATTTTATTTTAGTTTATTTTTAGTTTAGTTTTATTTTTATTTTATTTTTAGGTTTAGGTTTTATTTTTATTTTAGATTTTTTGGGTTTTTTAATTTATTTTTTAGGTTTTAGGTTTTTATTTTAGGTTTGTTTTTAGGTTTTATTTTTAGTTTAGGTTTAGGATTAATTTTGGTTTATTTTAGGATTAGGTTTAGGTTTTATTTATTTTAGTTTAGGTTTAGGATTAATTTATTTCATTTATTTTATGTTTAGGTTTTTTTTCTAGTTTAAGGTTTAGGTTTTATTTTTATTTATTTATTTTTAAGTTTTATGTTTAGGTTTATTTTTAGGTTTAGGTTTCTATTTAGTTTTTATTTTTTTTTATTTTATGTTATATTTATTTTTATTTATCGTTTAGTTTTCATTTCATTTTATTTATTTATTTTATTTTTAGGTTTTATTTAGTTTAGGTTTAGGTTTTTAGCATTTTAGCATTTAGGGTTTAGGGTTTAGGTTTTAGGTTTTTATTTTAGGTTTATTTTAGGTTTTATTTTTTAGTTTAGGTTTAGGTTTATTTTTAAAATATTTTATATTATTTAGTTTAGGGTTTAGGTTTAGTTTATTTTAGGTTTAGGTTTTATTTATTTTAGTTTAGGTTTTGGTTTATTTTATTTTATTTATTTTATTTTTAATTTTGGTTTAGTTTTTCTTTTAGTTTAGGGTTTGGGTTTTAATATTTATTTATTTTTAGGTTTATTTTTTAGGTTTAATTTTTTATTTAGTTTTTATTTTATTTTAGGTTTATTTTATTTTATTTTACATTTAGTTTTTATTTTATTTTGGTTTTAATTCTTAGGTTTATTTTATTTTTTAGTTTAGTTTAGGTTTTTATTTATTTTATTTTAGTTTTTTTTAAGTTTAGGTTTAGGTTTTTTATTTATTTTATTTTTAGGTTTTATTTACTTTAGGTTTAGGTTGTTAGGGTTTATGGTTTTATGGTTTATTTTTATTTTTTATTTTTATTTAGATTTATTTTAGTTTAGGTTTTTTATTTTAGTTTATTTTTTAGGTTTAGGTTTAGGTTTATTTTTATTTTTTTAGTTTTGCTTTATTTTTATTTAATTTTTTAGGTTTAGGTTTTATTTTTTATTTTTTGTTTCTAAGTTTTTATTTTATTTTTTTAGGTTTAGGTTTTTGGTTTTTTTTATTTTATGTCAATTTTTAAGTTTTATTTTTTAGTTTTGGTTTAGGTTTTTTTATTATTTTATTTTATCTTATTTAAGGTTTAGGATTAAGTTTTATTTATTTTAGTTTAGTTTATTTTAGTTTAGGTTTATGTTTATTTTAATTCATTTATTTTAGGTTTAGATTTTTTATTTTAGGATTTAGGTTTTATTTTTTATTTATTTTTAGGTTTATTTCTTAGGTTTAGGTTTTTATTTAGTTTTTATTTTATTTAGAGTTTTGTGCCACCATCCTTCAAGATTTTTGATGGCAATGGGAACCCATGATAACACATTGCACACTTTAGAGCTGGCTATTGCAACATCGTTGGTAGTAACGCTCTCGTCTTCCACCTTTTCGTTAGCAGTTTGTCAGGTGTTGCATTTGATTGGTGCACTGTGAGATTCGTGAAGACTTTTGAGTTGGAGCACCTCTTCATCAAGAGGTTTGTTGGAGCTTAGTAGAGGGTGATTGTAGGCAACCTCATTGTAGAGAAATAGAAACTCAACGAGTCCCTTGTTGATTACATTCTCAAGTGGCGCAACCTAAGCATGAAATGCAAACCATACTGTCCAAATAGCATGCCATTATGATTCTTCTCAAGAATATCCATGCCCCGGTCGCCTTCATGCTTAAGGACTTTACCATCAAAATATTCCATAAATTATTCAACAAGGCAGCTAGCCTACAAGAGGAAGCCAAACAGTTGCCCTTTCCCGACCAGTCATCTAGGCCAAAGTTGTAGAAGGTGTTTAAGAAGAAGTCAGGGACAGTTGTGTCAGTGGATAGAGGGAAGCAGCCAGCCAGACTTCACTATGAGAGACTACGAGCTTAGCAGCCTCTTTTGCCACCTCCTCTTCCACCACCTCAGCCATCATCGGCCATCAAATGACACAACAACCATTTCCACCCTCAATACTTCAAATAGTGGTATTCATATCCATTGCCGTAGCTACACCTACTCTTGGGATATATTGAATAAGCCTTATTCATGCAAGAGGGATGTAGTTAGGAAAATCTTTAAGGATCTCTTAAAGAAACTTGACTTTAGTTACTAGAGCCTAAGAGGCGAGGAAGTGAGCAAGATCCTAGCTATTTCCCTTACCACGCATGTTAGGCCATGTCTTAGAGGATTGTATCACTTTTGGACTAGCTTGACACAAGTTGAGAGCCATAGTTATCCCTAAGGAATACTTATTTGGGTAACCATCAAGTTCAGTTAGAGTAATCCTTAGGGATACTTGCAATCCTCTTAAGACCAAACAAGTTTAGGATATCTCCCTTTCCTAAACCTCTAAGAAGATCATTTCTAAGATCAAGAAGCTTCCCTTGCAGGTGCCTAAAGTAGGTCAAACCTCCAACACCAAGGAAGGTTTGCTAGTTACAAAGGACAACTTGGGGAGGGTGATAGCCCACCAGTAGCAGCAGCTCACCATACTTTCCTGGGATAGTCCAGAAGTGTAGCCACCTTCTGAGTCAAATACTCCCTCCACCGTTGCAACCACCACCTCTTTCTACTCCTCTTCTCTGCGCTTGTATGGATAAGGGCACTAAATCCCTTACTCCTCTTACTTTACTTGATTTACGTGTGCCTCTACCCAAAAAGAAATTAATGAAGAAAGCTAATTGTACTTATATATTGTCCACTTCTGATTCTCTTGATTTTATTCCTATTGAAAGCTCTCCAAGTCTAAATAAAAATAATAGCTCTAGTATTTCTAATCATTTTTTTTCTAATTTAGAGTCAGACTATCCTTCTCTAAATCAATCAGGTCTACCTCTTGAGATTGACTTGGAGTCAACTAACTCTGAGGATCCCATAGGAGAAGCAATAGGTATGCCCAGTAAGAAGGTAAAACTTTCCACAAGCTCATCTGTCTAAGAAGTCACTGAAGTCAACCTACACGGTGGCAAAGTTCAACCACCTAGGGTAGCACCTCAGGATAAGTGTAATCAAGTCATTGGTTCCAGTGAGGAGATATCCCCTCCATAGGATGCTCCACTCATGGATATGCTTGTGGAGGACCAAGCCAAAGTTGATTATAATGTCCTAGCTCACCTTAGAAAGTTTTCAGATAAGTTAAGCATTTACAATGCCCTTATCTTATCCAAAGAGATAAGGAAATCTCTAATCAAGGCCTTACTTGATCTAGAGATATGCTTAGCTCAGGTGACCAGTACTAAAGAGGAGGCATGCCACTCAAAAGATATCTTAAGAGTTACATTCAGCGATGAAGACTTACTCTTAGGGATGACTGAGCTTAACCACCTCATTACATTATAATGGATGTTGGCAGATACAGGCTATCCAGAGTTTTGGTTGACCTAGGTGTACCAATCAACATTATGAGTCTAAGAACCCTTGCCTGAGGATCAACATCTCCAAACTCCAAAAGAAAGGATAATGTTGAGAGGATTCAATGAACAAGCGAGAGAGCCTTGTGGTGTTTATTTTTTGAATGTATGGCGTATGGAAGGGTACTTTTGAGGTGATCAAGTACAACATTGAGGTATTATGTACTATCTCAAAATATAGAGGCATCACCCTATAATGGACCTAATCATGTAATAAAGAATCCTAAGGCACAATGGGTCTTTGAATGTATGAGAGATTTTTCTCCTACATTACATGGATGAATAAAGTAGGGTTTATGTTAAACTAGGTTCTTAAGTTTCATATGGAGGCAAGCCTCCATAGTTAATTACATCTTAGGAAAATAAATTTCTTAAGAATACTCTCGATTAAAGTAGACAATTATCATCTCCAAAGATTTCAAGGTTAGACTATCAAAAGATTGGTTGTATTTGGAAAATCAATTTGGAAAGCTCAAGGAGAAGACTTATTTTTAAATTCAAATGAAATAAGTAGGAAATGCTCATGATACCGGAAGCCTAGTGAGCATTTAAATAAATCCTATGGTTGGCTTTATAATTTTGAAGTTGAGGAGATTTATATATTTTGAGTTGAAATTTAATTAGATTACTAGGCTTATAATCAACCAACACAAGATTGTGGGAATGCTTAAGGGTGAGAATTTATGCTTGTAGCTCAAGGAAATAGCTACATCGATCCTAAATCTGGAGCTTTAGCATGACCTAAATCTAAGTGAGGACATAAGGGTTTACCTCCCAAGAGAGAATAAATTGTCTGACTTATGGACTTATAACAGCCTCGAGTGCAGCCAGCTAACTCCTCCTATGATTTTAAAACTATGTAGTTTGATCTTATGAATTATAAAATAGCCAGGGCACTTATTTAATTAGAAAGAGACTAAAATCCTAAACACACTCCCTAAGAGACTAGAGCATGAGTGGTATGAGCATATGACTTAATCTATAGATGCAAAATCTTTTCAAATTTTATTTCATTTTTGACACATCATTTTGACAGAGGCTTTAGGATTTCTTATGCCTAAATGCATGATGAAATAGGTTATGGGTCAAATCAGCTAGAAGAAGGAGTTCTCCACCACAAGGGATGCCCTCATAGGTCAAGCATTCCTTTATCGTGCAAGGATGGAGATCCTTCATGTTCAAGAGAGAAAGAATATGCATGCATGATGTGAAACATACAACCATATAGCTAAGGGGTTGCTATATCTTTTAATTATCTTATTTATGTCTTAGTTTTTATGATGAGGTTATGAGTTGTTTAAAATTTAGTTATGAGTGATTAGTTGGGTAGAAAAGTTTTTTATCCTAAGAGCCTAATCGATCCAAGCTACACATTAAAGCATCAATCACTTAAGAAACTATGAAAACATGCCATCCTAATGAATCAAATGTAAACATAACATCAAACAATTATATAAACTATCATAAAAGAATAAAAGGATAATGGGATCGCATACAACCCTAAAGAGAAAAGATGTGTAAAAGCTCTACCCTTATACAACTGAAAAATAATTATAATTGTATTAAATGCTATGAGGGTCTTCTTTCTTCATATCTCCATTTTTGATTTGGTTCCTTCTTTGATTTGGATGGTGCTTGCTTCAAAGGCATCATAGGGCACCCCAGGATAAAGCCTTCTAGCCACTCATCCTAATCCCCCATAGCACTAATCCTAATTCATATTGTAAAAATTATACTTATGTGGGAAAAGTAAATCTAACTACACCTGCAAAATATAGGTTAGCTAAATATACAAATAATCCCAAGTTGTTGTATTTATAATTTGGACTTAGCACCCTACACATGGGTAACTAAGCCCACCTATCCTAACTTTGATTATGCTTAAGGATTTAAGCAACCGCAAAAAAGAGCATTCACATTTATTTTAAGCATTCCTTAAGCATAATCATGTATAGAATATGATTAGGCTAATATTCACAATCATCTAGTCTATGAAGCATACACCCTAACAACCAATCTAAAATACATCATGAAAGAAAAGAAAACATACACATCATACACCATCCTAACTTAGAGCTGTGGTGACTTAATTCTAATGTGTGTATTAAGGCTTGAGTGGTAAGTCTTGTTAGCATTAGGTTGTATTTTCTATGTATAGAAGAATTCAATTTAACATGAAAGGTTGATTTCACATGAAGTAGTTTAATTGATTTGAGAATTTTAATTTGTGTTTTCTTTTGTTTCATTTGATTACACTTAACAACTAAGTGGTATAAAGAGAGGAAAAGAGGATTGCCCTCTTTCATCCCTACCTTAAGTCACTTTCTAAAGTATATTATTTTGATTTAGTTCTCTTTAGTGAATGGCTTATTAAATGATTTAATTAATCTTAAGTTTAGGTTCACTTTAAATAATCCTATTCAAAGGCATCTTAAGTTTTATTTAATTGAATTACTACCACATGACATATATTAAATCAATCCTTTCCATCACATGTAACATGCTTATGATTTAATAAGTGTATCTATACATTCAACATATTTTAGCACACTTAAATGATGAATGTATGTGTATGTTTAGAATTTATATTTTATTTGAATGAATTATTTAAACATATTAATTTAAAACTTTATCCAAATTCTATAAAATGAAATAAGAATGAAATTAAATAGGCATGTGTCATTGTTAAACTTGGGAAGTGAGGTAATCAAATGACCTCCTTGAAGCTAAAGCCTCATTCTAAGGATGTCAAGACTATATACCCATTTGCATTCAAACATATGTAAATTTGTATACATGAACATAAAAGTAAGCTCCAAATCATATGGCTAATTAATTCAACCACTTAGTCAATTATGAATGCATGAAATTTTAATGTAAAATGGGATTTTCATTCACTAATCACATATACATATGCATGTACAAAGATATAAAGTGTGTCATGTTAAATTGGGTGAGGTAATCAAATGACCTCCTTGGGGCTAACTAAAGCCTCATATTCTCGATGTCCAAACTATATACTTGCTTTTCTTAGACACACATGGATGTATACATAAATGAGAAAAGAAACCATGCAAAGATTGTATATTTAATCATTTATATATATGAATTAAAACACTATCCTAATTCTAATGTTGAAATACATAAGAATGAAATCAAATGGGTATGCCATTGTTAAACCAGGAAGGTAATCAAATGACCTCCTTGGCTAGCTAAAGCCTGGATGTCCAGACTATATACCCATTACCATTCCATCTTATATAAATCAACACATGAAGGAAAGAGAACTCAACAATCATACACTTAAGCTATAAGCATGCATTTCTATTTATGTATAATATCATAACACATATTATTATTCATTATAAGCTTTTGAAAGATACATTTGGATTTAATAGTAATAATAGCCACACATATATATTAAATCAAATCACATGCAAGCTTACATAAAGGAAATCCATTTTATTTTACTTGATTTTGAAAAGATGGATGCATGAATTCAAATGACATACCAAATTTAACATGATTGGAAAGAGGACAATCAAATATAAGCATGTCATTCATTCAACCAAACTAGTTCTTAAGGACAATCAAATCAAATAAGATTATTTAAAGAAAACCAAAGCTTCTTTATTAATTAAGTTTTGCATTTGATTTGATTTAAAGAGGAGAAGAGAAATCATCACTTTGTTGTTTTAAACCCATTTCCACATTAGTGATTTGATTTAATTTGGAAATGTAATTAAGTTGATTTTATGGGTTAATTAAGTTGAACCTTTAATTAGAAGAATTAATTACCCTTACCTATGTCACCTTAAAGTAATTAACTAAATAATTATAAGCCAGCATGATATGCATGGAAAATAAACTTGCAATGATCCTAGAAATAAAAGGGGCCTAATGCAATTGGCTTATGATTAATAGTTAGATTAAGGAACTTAATCAATCACTCTTATGGTTTTCCCACATGTGGACTAACCATAATTTCATCAAACTCCTTTAGGTTATTAAACACCCAAAGATCTACCCCATGATTTAATTAATAATGATGTGATTATTTCAATTTGATTAAGTGATTTAATTAATTAGTTAAATCTTAATTAATTTCATTTTAAAAGGGTGAAATGAACTTGGAATGGGGTCCCAACCCTATTCCTTAGTTCACTTACTATTGAAAAATGATTAATAAACTTAATTAACCAATTTATTATTCATGGGATTAACTAATCATTAATTAACTTAAAAGAGTAGTTAAGGTTTAATTAGTAAATTTTCCTAATTAAGTGAGCAATAAATCCCATGAAAATCATGGGATGTAGAGGCCATCCCATAAAATTAACCCACAAAATTTGGAATTAATTGCTCAAGTAATTAAGTGAGTACTAATAAATTTTGTAAATAAACTTTAATTACTATTCAAAATTAGTTAAGATCATTTTAATTAATTCTCCTCTAAAATATCTTTAAAATGAGTATTTATATCTTTTTTATTTTTCTATGATTTTTAGGATTTTAGAAGTTTCAACCATTAAAAATGATTAATTAAGCCTAATTGCCTAATCCTGTTGGTGCCACATGGCATGCTGATGCGACATGCTTTCCACATGGCATCATAGCATTGGCTACTTAAAACTTATTTGACTCAGCGCCTACATGGCGATGGCAGATGTGCTTTCTTGTCCTCCATCCAATCTAAGATCGGACAGCTACGATTAATCCCACAAATTAGTAGGATTAAATGAGATCAATTTAGTGGATCTAATCATGACCATCTATTTTGATTATGTAGAATAGATGGTGCATGATCAAATGTCACGTGAATGAGGGAGAATGAAGTCTGTCCACCATTGCTCACTTGATTGCTTGGATCAACTCTAAAAGGATCTGACACCTTCACATCGACGAGGGGATCCAAATGCAAGATCACATGAGATACAAGTTTTCTTCAAAAGCTCCAACCCATTTTGGCCTAAGGATCAATTTTGGAAGCATACCTCAAAAGCTCAAGCTCGGTAGCTCAATGATTGAGGAAGCTTCATCTAGTGGAGAAAGCCTATTGAGTAGAATTGAATCACCCTGATGTTCACTCAAAAGGCCATGAACGATGATTTGGAGCTTTTGATTGAAATCTTACCTGTTGAAGCTTGGGAGATGATTCGCTCTGCTCGATGAGGCCTAGAAATGCAAAGTTAATTTGAGTTTGATGGAGAAAAGTTAGTTAGGAAATGGGAGTGTCCTATTTCGTGACGAGAATGATTTTTGATTGAAGAATGAGCTTGGGAGCTAGAATGGCTCTAGCCATCTTGGGCTAAGGCTAGGAATGATTTTTGTGTGTGTTTGAGTGGAAACGAGGGGTGTATACCCCCCATCTTCATCTTGGATGGTGGGATCAGTTTGGCTTTTATGGTCGCTCAACAATCTCGGGAGGTGGCAGGGAGGAGGTGAGTTGGCTCTGCTTGAAGGTGTGAGGTGGTCGCAAAGGAGGAATCATGTGTGTCCTGGGTTTCAAATGCTCTAATGGGGAGGTGAGGTGATTTCACCTCCCATGGTCATGGCCAACCCAACCACCCCTGTCAGTTGGGCAAAGTGTCCTGTTTGGACCATTGGGAGAGTACCAAGTGGCCAAGGAAATGGAAATGACCACTTATATGGGTGATTTATCTAATATGATGACCTTGACCTCAGAGTAGAATGATCATTTGGCATTGTATTTGATTTGGAGCAATACGTATAGCCCAAATTTCAAGTCAATTGGAGTTGATTTGGTTAGTTTTGGCTCAATTTGACTAATTTAGGTCAAATTGTTAGGTTAAGTTGACCAATTGGTCAAATTAGGTCAAACCAAGGGTTAGGTCAAGTTCATATGATCATTTGGGATGTTTTGGTTTAATTGGTTTGGTTTAGTTTGGCTTAGATTTGATTTTGACTCATTTGAATTCATTTCGATCAAATGGGTTAACTTGACAAATTTTACCAAATTGGCTAAATTGGCTTGAGTTGGTTGTTGATTTAGGTTTAGTTGACCAATTGAAGATTATTGTAGGCTTTAATTTCAGTTAATTTGGATTTGGTTTTATTTTGGCCAACTTGAACATTTAGGTCAATTTGGCATAAGTAGGTCAATTGGGTTTAATTGGGTCCAATCATGGCTTTGGTCAAGTTCAACAATCAATTTGGAATGAACGTGAGCCATTGGTTGTAATCAATTTGGTTTATATTTTGATTAGACTTAATTTGGTCTTTTGGGTTAATTTGGGTCAACTTGGGTTAAGAGGACCAATTGGGTTTAATTTCACTCAATTGAAGGTCAAGTCATAGTCAAATATTGATTTTGATTTGGTATGAATCATCGGTTTCAAGGGATTCAGCTTAGGATACAATTTGGTTAGTTTGGGTTCATATGGGTTAAGGGGTTGACTTGGTCAAATAACCAAATTGACTTGGTTTGAACTAATTTGTGATGATTGATCAACCTAGGGTTATCAACAATCATGTTTGGAGGTTTTGATGGGCATGGTTCAATCCAATTTGGGTAGGATTAGAACTTAGCTCAACTAGGTCAATTGGCCACTTTGGGTCAAGTGGACCAATGGTAGTTGCTTGATTTTGGTTGAGTTTGATTTAGTTGAGTTTATATATGGATTTGGGATTGAAATATAAATTCAATTGCAATATCTTGGGTTCAAATGGTTTTCATTTGAATAGTTCAAGTCAAAAGGGTTAAGTTGGGTTTGATTTGGGTTGATTTTGGTTTGGCTTGATGATTGTAGATTTCATTTATATTTGTAAATATGATTGAAGGTATGATTGATTCATGAGAAAATCAATTGAATTTGGGTTTTGGAATGAAGAAATTTGGCTAAGTCCATGGAGTTGAGTCATGTGGCTTAAGTTTGGATTTTGATTTGGTTTGATTTAGTTTTGATGATTTAAATGTATATTTCATTTAAATTTGTGAAGATGATTGAAAATATGATTGATTTGTGAGAAAATCAATTGAGTTTGACTTGATTTGGATCAAGAGTTAGCTAAGTCCATGGGATAGGTAATATGGCTTAGGAAGGGTTTTAATTTAATTTGATTTAGTTTCATTTAGTTTTGATCAATTGAATGTAGATTTGATTTATATTTAGGAAGATGATTGAAGATATAAATTGATTATGAGAAAATCAATTAATTTTGGATTGATTTAGATTAAGAGTTAGCTAAGTCCATGGGATAGGTCATATGGCTTAGGAAGGGTTTCAAGTTTGGATTTGATCATGGGCTTCAATCATTTGGTTTTGGAATTTGGGTTTGGATTTGGATTTGAATTTGATGTTTGAATTGAACTGAGGTTTGGTTTGAGAGGTGAACATGGATTGATTTGGGTTGAACGGTAGGTGGATTATCCTAATCTGTAAGGCATAACCTAATCCTATGGTTAACCCTTCTAAGTCTTTAGGCTTAGCTTAAGTGTTTACCTAATTATTAGAAGTGTCTTATGATTAGGGAAGTCTTAGTATCTAGAACACTCCTAAGTCTAAGATGGGAAGATTGAATCCGCACTCCAAAAGTGAGGTCAACAGGCCTTAGGCTCCATAGTGTTGCCCTTGGAGATAGATGATTGGATAATCGAAGCCAAGTTTCACACTATAGACTTGGATATATCTTTCAATGCTTTGCTTGGGAGACCATGGATACATGAGAATAATATAGTTCCATTCTTTCTACATCAGTGTACGAAGTCTATGAGAGGTGGGATCGTCTACTATGTCAAAGGAGATCTTAAGTCATTTATAGTTCAAGAGGTCAACATATATGAGGATGCGACTTACTACCCCCCTCAAAATCAACAAGTCCATTCTTGTGAACTTAGCTAAATTTTAAAAATAAAATAAAAAGAAAAAGAAAAAGAAAGAGAAAAAGAAAATGAAAAGGAGAGAGATAATGAAAAAGAAAATAAAAGGGAGCAGAAATAGTCTTGGAGGAGGAAGTGGAGCCTGACATTAGATTCCACCCATAGTTCTTTACTCCATTCGAACATATGGGTAGGACTACCTGACCTCCACCAGCAGAGGAAGAGGCCAGAGCCCCCAAGGGTGGAAAACCTCCAATTGGTCATCCAATAGAAGATATATCCACTACTGTGAGTACTATCCATATAGACTTAGAATCTAGTTCATAGGATGAGTATTATATTGTTAGCACACCGCCTCTTCTCGAGTAGATTCCTTGGAGGTGGAACTTGAGAGAGATAGGATGAAGACCATCCAAAGCAATGCATAAGTTTATTCAAGTCTATATGTGAAATAGTTAGGGATTGGTTGAACTTAGCTCTAACCCCACTTTCCTCAAAAGGCTAAGGGTTTGGTAGTTAAGAAGCCCCTAAGTCATCCACAGTGTGAAGACTTAGAGGTTCTTTCGGAGCATCATCCTCAAGTCAAGATGTTGATGTAGAACTTGAAGATGACTCATATAAATATTTAAGAATTAACTTTTGATTGGTACTTGCCTTGTGTTCATAATTTAGCAAAGAAAGGGTTAATCCCACATACTTGGTCAAAGCATAGTCAACTACTTGAAAGAATATAAAAGAATAAAATGTGAAAGCTCTCAATCAAGATTGAGACTAGGATTGCACAGTGGGTCTAGATGATGATGATTATTGCTTAGTCATCACCAATCATTTGGAATATGATAGGTTCTTTTCAAATCACATTAACTCATATGAGGAGTTGTGCTTAAAACTTTAGATGATCTAGATGATTTTGAAGTCAAAGATGCACCGAGTTTGAAGAAGAGATCAAGTCAACCATCGATGAGCTCAGGAAATCAACTTAGAACAAGAAGATCCACCAACATACATCATCTTTGTTGAATGAAATTGAATCTAATGACTTAGTTAGGCTATTCATGGAGTTTAAGGACTATTTTGCATGGAGTTATGAAGAGATGCCTATATTGGCTCCTAACATAGTAGTCCATAAACTAGCAAAAGAGCCTACTGCTAACCCTATCAAGCAGTCCATACCTAGTTAGCCAGCATCATCTCAATTAAGAAAAAGAATGGCCAAATTCACATATGCATCAATTTTAGGGATTTAAATAAGGCATGTCCAAAAGATGAATTTCCACTACTAATCTCGGAGTTGATAGTGGTCATTGCCTCATCTCATGCAGTCTTCTCTTTCATGGATGGCTCATCTTGATATAACCAAATTAAGATAGCCCTTGAAGATGAAAGAAACATTACTTTTAGAACCCTGATCATAATCTATTGCTATAAGGACATGCCTTTCAGCCTTAAAAATGTCGGTGCTACATACCAGTGGGCTATCACTCAAATCTTTGATGAACTCATTCATCATCCAGTTGAGTGCTATATCGATGATCTCATGGTCAAAAGTAGAGAAAAGGAAGACCATCTCTTTGAGTTGAGAGTAGTTTTCAAATAGTTAATATAATTTAACCTCAAAATGAACCCCCTAAAGTGTGCATTTGGAGTAGCTTCAGGGAATTCCTTGGGTTTGTTGTTTGACAGGGAATCAAATTGATCCAGAAGATCAAAGCAATATTAGAAATGCCACTCTAAAAGTTTAACTCAACTCGATCATTCCAAGGGTGGTTGGCATATCTAAGATGCTTTATATCCAACCGAAGATGTCATCCATTCTCAACACTTTCAAAAAAGGATGCCAAGTTTAAGTGGGATGATTAGTGTGAGCATGACTTTGAAGAAATCAAGCATTACCGATGACGCATTCTAGGCCTATCTCGAAGCTCATACTTTACACTACTACATTAGATGACTCCTTTGGTGCTATGTTGGCCCAAACCAATGATGAAGGGAAGAAAAATGCACTATACTACCTCAGCCATCATCTAATCGCTGCTGAGGCTAATTATCCACCCATTTAGAAGAATTGCCTAGCTTTAATTTTTGCTTCCCAAAAGCTACAGCACTACATGCTTCCTTATAAGGTGAACTTAATCTCGAGGATCAATCCACTACATTATCTCATAACATGGCCAATGCTATTCAGACAGTTAGCATGATGGTCCATGATCCTCTCATAGTTTAACATTACCTTTGTACACCTCCATTCGGTGAAAGGATAAGCATTAGCGAATATCTTAGAAGCACACCCACTTCTTGTTGACTCTTTGCTTAATGATGATCTCTCCGATGAACAAATCATGAACTTAGGGGATACTAGCATTCACTGCTAGGAGATGTACTTTGATGGTACAGCTTTCTCTCAAAGAGGAGAAGAACCATAATATATTATTCCAAGAAAGGTAGTAGTAGGAATAGTTCTCTTAACTCTGAACCACGATGTAATCAGATTCTCATATCATCTGTCCAATCCTTGTACAAATAATGAAGCTAAATATGAGGCTCTGGTTGCTAGTCTAGAGTTAGCTTTACTCCAAGCATCCTAACATCAACATCTTTGGGATTCCCTAGTTATCAACCAAATCGTTGGGTCTTATAAGGTTATAAAGCCTAAGCTCCATCATTACCACAAGTACACCATGGAGTTATTGGCCCAAATCCTAGAGGTTACCATTTATAAGATTCCTCGAGGAGAGAACATCATAACGTATGCTTTAGCCAAGCTTGCCAAGGAGTTGGCATGTCTGGAGGATGAGTTCATATCAATAAAGGTCCAAAATAGATAAGTCTTATCCCTTATTGATATTAAACTCATCAAAAAGTACTCTCTTGAAGGGGTGGTTGCAATTGCCAAGAAGGATGAAGAGTTAGATTGGAGGCAACCATTCATGGATTACCTCAAGAGAAGTCCCAAACCCATCAGCTAAAGTAGAGAGCACTTTCCTATGCTCTTGTGGATGGTGTCTTATACTGGTGATCTTTCGATCATATGTGGTTACATTATTTAGACAAGCACGAAGCTCATAAGATCATGACCAGGTACACTCGGGATTATGTGGAGCCAACCAATCTGTCCAAGATGAAAGCCAAGATTAAGAGAGTAGGATACTACTAGCTGTCAATGATCAAAGATTGCATGGATACAGCTAGGTGATGCCACCAATGTCATATACATGGTGTGGTCCTACACCAACCACCCAACATTTTACATCCTACATTGGCCTCATGGCCATTTGAGTGTTGGGGTACCATCATAGTGGGTCCAATTGATCCTCCTTTTTTAAGGGTCATCAGTTCATCATAACTACTACTGACTACTTTTCCAAATGGGCAAAGGTGATTCTGCTTAGAGAGGTCACTGCTAAGCATGTGCTCTAGTTTTTCAGGAACCATATCATATATAGGTTTGGAGTGTCGCGATGAATTATATTTGATAATGTTATTGCATTAAAGAGCATGAAGATCAACAACTTTGCCCAGAGACACATCATAGATTGGAGATAATCTACCATCAACTACCCAAGGGAAAATGGCTTAGCAGAAGCCTTCAACAAAACTCTCATCCAAATACTGAAGAAGACACTCAACAATAACAAGCAATAGTGGCATGAGCAGTTAGTTAAAGCCTTGTGGGCCTACCACACCACATATAGAACTCCAACATAGTCTACTCCTTTCTCCTTAGTGTATGTGTCTGAATCCATTCTACCATTAGAAGTCAAACTCCCATCACTTAGGATAGCTGTGCATATCATGATCACAATAAAGTAGAACACCAAGCTGTGGTTAAAAGTGCTCAAAGGTTTGGACGAGAGATGCCTACTGGCATGTCAAAACCTCAAGTTGTACAAAGATAAAATAATTCAAGCTCACAACAAGTTGGTCCGTCCTAGAGCTTTTCAAGTAGGAGAGCTTATTTTTGTTCTAAGGAGACTGGTTGTTGCCCGTCGTAAGATGGGAGGCAAGTTTGAACCCACTTGGGAAGGCCCTTTTTCAATAGATAAGGCCTACAAAAGAGGATCTTATCAGCTTATTAATCATAAGGGAGAGCATTCAATGCTTCCAATCAATAGGCTCTACTTAAAGAAATATTATAAATCATGTTTGAAAATAATTATCATCAATGAAAATTCCATTTATTCAATCTCTTCCATGTTGAAAGTATTCTTGTTTGCGAATCCGCCATGATGTGTTTAGGGTAGGTGTAAGGAACCAAAGTGGCATCCTATCTTTCATCAGCACAATAAAAATAGAAAATACACACAAATATATAAAATAAACACATATTTTTATCTCGGGCTACTATGAGTTAAGATAATGCCCAGGTCGGGTTGACATGCTACCCTGCTAGTGTGTCACTCATTCATCTTCTTGCTTTGGAGGATGTAAGTCTGCTATGCTTTCCTTCCTTACTTGGCCACTGCACACCGATGAGCACCTTGTTAGTTTGGTAGGCCTTATTGCGTGGCCAGTAAGCTACCTTATGTTGGCTTCATTTAAGAGGATGTGAATTTCCTATGCTTTTTTCTTAGATTAGCCTTTGTCCACTAATTTGAGTATATTTGAGGTTTAGATAAGTCCCCTAGGCTCCTTCCTCCAACTATTTTAAGTTTGGGTCTTTTCCTTAGGGCTCCCACTTAGTAGTCACTCAAGGTCAGATATCATCTATCCCACTGATGACAGACTATCCTGATGATTAGTTCTGCTTGAAAAGTTGTAAGCCTACATGCTTTCTTTCCAGATTGATCATTACACATTGACAGGCACCTTTGGTTGGTTGGTACTCACTATGCTGATAGATACACCACTCATTTTGATGGATACACCTTAGGTTGGTTGGTTCTAGCACCTTAGGATACACCACTCATGGCATATGTAAGTATCCTACACTTTCTCCTTGTGTTGGCCACTGTACACCTATAGGCTTTCTTTTCCAGGGCTCAGGATAACGCCCCTAGCAACACCTCTCCTATGGGCACTATATTTGGTTCACATCATTTGAGACCCCATTTAGACACTACCTGGGTTACTATTAGATTGGATAGTTCCCCTTTCCTAGTAACCACCCATATGGTTGGAGAATCCATCTATAGATGTGCGATTCTCCTGTTGGTCTAGTAAAAGATAGGTCAAGGCCCACATAGCCCTTTCTCGGTGGTCCCTCACACCAACAGGTCCACACAAACATATAAACAAAATATATATTCACTTGTGGATTAGAGGACACCCCTAGCAATACTTTTCCCAAGCACATCCTATATTTAGGTGTTAGTAAAACTCCTATAGAATCATCACTCTGAGTTGATATATGTCCCCAACATTCACATAGTCACCCTAAGTTGGGTTTGATTTGTTGTGCTACCAATAGTCACCCCTTTTTCCTTGCTTTAGAAGATGTAATTCTACTATGCCTTCTTCCTAGCATAACTTGCACACCAAAGGAAACCCCTTAGGTTGGCTAGCTCTACCCCACAATGTAAACTATCCCTTTGGATTTGTAAATGAGATAGATAAGTCCGATATAGCCCCTTCTCAAGTCCATCACAATACATGGTCCATAAATTAAATCTATCAAACTTGACCTAGCTCACATCCCTAGCAAATATATGCCTCAATTTGAAATCAAACTAAACCAAACAAACCATATCAAATTACATGAAATTAAAATAAAATTAATCCTGACTACTTTGGGGTTG
The DNA here is from genome assembly GCA_021442155.1 of Cymbidium sinense. NCBI lineage: Eukaryota > Viridiplantae > Streptophyta > Magnoliopsida > Asparagales > Orchidaceae > Cymbidium > Cymbidium sinense. The sequence goes on along the minus strand of CM038214.1, from coordinate 79,550,635 downwards.
ACATAAGTCCCCAACATCATTAATTCAATAGTCGCCATGGGTCGGGTTCAATTTATTATGCATTCAACAGGTCACCCCAGGGCTTTCCTTTGGAAGATGTAAGTCTGCTACACCTTTTTCCTACAACCATTGCACACCGAAAGGCAACCCTTAGGTTAGCTAGCTCTACCTCATAGTTGGTAGACTATTTGGATTTGTAAAACATGAGGTAAGTCAAAGTTGATATAGCCCCTCTTGTGGGTTCATCCACCCATAGGTCCATAATTTAACTCATTAAATTAAACCCAATCTAATTTTCCTTAGTGGAGCCCCAAATCATATATAAACAAGTCAAGTAAATAAATCAAATTGAAAAACCAACCTCCCTAGTGGAGCCATATTAAACTAACACCCATAATAAATTCTAAATCAAAGAAATCCAACCAAACTCTTATTCCCAGTGGATACATCCCCAAATAAAACTATGAAATTAAACTCAAATCCCAATCCCAATGGATAAACCCCGCTTCCTAGTGGATGGTTCATATACTTGATCCCTAATGACTCGAGCCCATATCTCTGTGATATGCCCCATCAATTAAAACAAAATAATTAAAGTCAAGATCTTAATCGGATTATAGATTCTTATCCCAAATCTTCTTTCCATAAATCATATAATAAAATTAAATTCAAACCTTATCCCCAACAAATTTTCTTCTTCTATGCCCTCGACATAGACCCCTCACATGTCATGTCCAATGCATGTATTATCCCCTAGCGAATCTCCCTCCATGTCCTTGACATGGAATTCTCATCAAATCTTATTTCTTCTCTTATGCACACCTTTAATACTTCAACCAAAAGCCTAATAATGTATTTGTTCAAATTACATCATCTTAACATTGTAATCAACATTTTATGATGATGGTGCAAGCTCAAACTAACTATACAATATCATGCTAAACATATTATAGTGTGAATTAACACACTATATTATATTATAATATATGATGTTATAATTATTGCTATAATATAATATATTATCTAACATTACACCTCATTAGAATCACTTAAAAGGAACAAATAACAAAATTTTCTCAAAATATGAATATTGTTCATTTTGATGTAAAATTGTTATTTTTCTATTAGAAATGGTACAAAATAGCATAATTTTGGTGTTGCTTCTTGGTGTGTGCCGTGGATTTGGCCAAATTCTTCCATCTCAACCTTCAAATTAACATTTTGTGAGTTTTGACCCAATGTATTATAACAAAGTAAAACATACTAAAATGTACAATAACATTTAGTAACACACCACCACATTCATATATATGTGAAGTTATATTGTTATGTAGATTATATTTAGTATGCTTTCATATAATATATTATCTCACATTACACCTTAAAATGAATCACTTTAAGCAAAAAAACTATAAAATTTGGTTGAAAATGAACATTTATTTTGGATGCAAAATTCCATTCTTTTGATTAAATGACACACCATAGCACACCCCCAATGATGTTCCCTAAAGCTTACCTTAAATTTGGCCAAATCCTATCATCTCAGCCTATAAATCAAATTTTTATGAATTATACCAGTACAAACTCTATTATATCATACTATAACAAACTAAAATATGCTAAACAATAAGCAGTAATACATAATAGTATGCTATAATGCATGATGCTACACTATGTTATGGCATCTTATATTATAATACACTATAACATATTATATTTTATTATATTGCATATCACATCACAAGGGATTGCTTAAGATAACAGAACCATTAAATTACTCTAAATAATAAAAACTATATATTTTTGTCATAGCACTTACATATTTTAAATTGAAATAATATATTATGATTCCATGCTCTAGTTATTTATAATTTGGCCAACGTCTACCATTTTAAATTAAAAATCAATATTTTTATAAATAATTCTAGTGTAAGCTCGCTGATGATAAAATACTAAAAGAATTTAAAATGCATAGAATAATATATTATGATATATGATGCTATACTATGCTACAACATATAATATTTATTTTGAACATAAAATCTTACTTTTTATACTCCAAGTGGCATAGCACACCTTTGGTACTACAACCTAATTCCCACTTCAAATTTAACAAATTTCATTATCTAATTTATTAAATTAATATTTTTATGATTTATATTAATATAAAACCATGTAAGCATAATACCATAACATACTAAAACATTTCAAAAGATCTTATAACATCCAAAAACACACTACATGCTCAAATATATGATGCTACATTATATTATAATATATGGTATTATAATATGATCTAGGTTAGGGTTTAGGGTATTCAAATCTCTAATAGTCAAGGGAAAGTCTCTTGAAGGCATTTTCTTTAGCTACCATAACTATGTTAGATTAGGTCATTCTTTAGATCTACTAATGACATCTTTATTCAAGGTTTAGGGTTTAGGTTATTTAGGTTTAGGTTTATTAGTTTGGGGTTTAGTTTTAGGTTTAGTTGTTTAGGGTTTAGGTTTAGGAGGTTTGGGTTTGTGGTTTGGGTTTTGTTTTAGTGTGGGTTTAGTTTTAGGATTTAGGTTTAGGGTTTAGGGTTTAGTAGGTTTTAGGGTTTAGGTTTAGGTTTAGGGTTTAGTTTAGGTTTAGGGTTTAGGTTTTAGGGTTTAATGTTTAGGTTTAGGGTTTAGGTTTTTAGTTTAGAGTTTAAGTTTTGGGGTTTAGGTTTCAGGTTTTTTTGATACAAAGAACAAATTCATATTCAACATTTCTTCTTTTCGATTTCATTAACCAAGTAGCATGCCAAGTTTTCTGAGACACAAGTGATGACATAGATAAAAAATGAGCACCCATAGAGAAAATCAGAAAACCTAGATAAGTAGGACCATCTCTATTGTAAAGACATTATTTCATAAGATTGATCGATCATTCATCGGGCTTCTCAAGTTCCCATCAGAACCACCCCCACCTCTCGAGTAGTGAGATCAACCATCATATCCCTGACATCTCCCACTGCCACCACCATGGTTGTAACCTTTGTCACTCCACCTCCCTCCATAACCACCACTGCTCCAACCACCACCTCCATATACACCAACACAACCAAACCACCACCACCACTATGATAACTATCGCTTTTGCCTGCTGATAAATTTAGAGCCTAGTTGATGGTGATATTCCTCCCTGTTCTTCCCATTCTTTGGGTTTAGGGGTTGGGAGTTTAGGGGGGTTTGGGGGGTTTGGGAGGTTTTGTAGGTTTAGGTTTGGGGTTTGGGGTAGTTTGGGGTTTAGGTTTGTGGTTTAGGTTTAGGGTTTGGGGTTTGTTTAGGGTTTGTGGTTTAGGTTTGTGGTTTTGTGTTTAGGGTTTAGGATTTGTGGGTTTAGGTTTTTTTTTTAAATTAAGTAAACCAGAATTTATGTATTTAGTTTATTTTTTATTTATTTAAGTTTATTTTTTTTTTTATTTAGTTTATTTTTTTATATTTATTTATTTTAGTTTATTTATTTTAGTTTTATTTATTTTAGTTTAGGTTTTTATTTTAGTTTATTTTTTAGTTTAGTTTATTATTTATAATTTATTTGATTTTATTTTTTTGGTTTAGGTTTTATTTTTAGTCTAGGTTTTAGGTTTTATTTTAGTTTATTTTAGGTTTTATTTTATTTTTAGGTTATTTTTATTTTATTTTGTTTTATGTTTATTTTAGGTTTAGTTTATTTGAGGTTTATTAGGTTTTATTTATTTTAGTTTAGTTTATGTTTAGGTTTATTTTATTTTATTTTTTATTTTTTATTATAGTGTAGGGGTTTTTTTTTTAGTTTAGGTTTTATTTTATATTTAATTTTTTTTTATTTTAAAGGTTATTATTTTAGGTTTAATTATTTAGTTTTTTTTATTTTAGTTTTTTTTATTTTATTTTTTTGTTTTACATTTATTTTATTTTATTTAGTGTTTTATATCTTAAGTTTATTTAATTTTTTTTTTACTTTTATTTAGTTTTATTTATTTTATTATTTATTTATTTTTTATTTTTTAGGTTTAGTTTATTTTATTTATTTATTTTATTATTTATTTATTTTAGTTATTTAGTTTTAGTTTATTTTAGGTTTTGGAGGGTTTAGGTTAGGCTTTAGGCCTGGTTTCAGAGGTTGGATTTAGTGTCGGTTTTATTTTAGCATTTCAGCTTGTGGAGTGGCTCAGTTTGTGGCTCAGGGTTAGTTTACCAGTGTGGTTTTAGGTTTAGGATTTTGCCAGGTTGTGGTCAGGTTGTCAGTGGGTTTGTGGTTTGTTTCAGTATTAGTCAGTGTATTTAGTGGTTTTTTAGGCTTGTGATTTGTTTAGTGGTTTAGCCAGTTTCAGGTGTGGTTTATTTCAGTTTGGGGTCTGGGTTTTGCCTGTGGTGGGGTTTAGGATTTAGGGTTCAGTGGCCTAGGCTCAGTTTAGTTTAAGTTTTAAATTAAGTAAACCAAGTAGGTTTAGTTTATTTATTTATTTTTTATTTATTTATTTATTTTATTTTATTTTTATTATTTTATTTTATTATTTATTTTTATTTATTTATTTATTTTATTTTTTTAGGTTTTTATTTACTTAATTTTTTTAGTTTGTTTAGGTTTTATTTACTTTTAGTTTAGTTTTATTTTATTATATTTTTTAGGTTAGGTTTTATTTTTTTTATTTTTTTGGTTTAGGTTTTTTATTTAATTTTTTAGGTTTTATTTTAGTTTATTTTTAGGTTCTATTTTTATTTTTAGTTTAGGTTTATTTTAGTTTATTTTATTTTATTTAGTTTAGTTTATGTTTAGTTTAGTTTAGGTTTTATTTATTTTATTTAGTTTATTTTAGTTTAGTTTAGGTTTATTTTATTTTGTTTATTTTATTTTATTTTAGTTTAGTTTTTTTTATTTTAGGTTTTATTTTTTATTTATTTTATTTTTTAGTTTTATTTTTTTTCTTTTTATTTTATTTTATTTGGTTTATTTTAATTTTACAATTTTATTTTATATAAGTTTTTTTCTTAGTTTTATTTTATTTTATTTAGTTTAGTTTTAGTTTTTATATATTTTCTTAGTTTATTTTATTTTTATGTTTAGGTTTAGTTTTAGTTTAAATTTATATTTATTTTATTTATATTATATTTTTTTTTAGGTTTAAGGTTTATTTTAGGGTTTTAGGTCAGTAGTTTAGGGTTTAGGGTTTATTTTAGGTTTGGGGTTTAGGGTTTTTTTTTTAAAAAATTAAGTAACTCATAGTAGTTTATTTAGTTTATTTTTTATTATTTTAGTTAATTTTATTTTTTTATTTAGGTTTATTTTTTTTTACTTTATTTAGTTTAGTTTATTTATTTTTTTATGTATTTTAGTTATGTTTTTATTTTATTTTTTTTAAGTTTATTTATTTTTAGTTTAGTTTTCTTTTATTTTTATTTTTAGTTTAATTTTTTTATTTTAAGGTTTATGTTTATTTATTTTATTTTATTTTAGTTTAGGTTTATTTATTTAGGTTTAGGTTTATGTATTTTAGTTAGTTTAGTTTATTTTACTGTTTAGGTTTATTTTATTTTATTTTAAATAGATTTTTTTAGTTTAGGGTTTAGGCTTTATTTTATTTATTTTTTAGGTTTATTTTTTATTTAAGTTTCTACTTTTTATTTTATTTTTTATTTTATTTACTTATTTTTTGAATTTTAGTTATTTTATTTAGGTTTTTTATTTTTTTAGTTTAGTTTAGGTTTTTATTTATTTAATTTTAGTTTAGTTTTTATTTTTTATTTACTTTTTAGGTTTAGGTTTAGGTTTTTATTTTATTTTTATTTTTATTTTATTTTGGTTTATGTTTTTATATTTATTTTATATTTAGGTTTTATTTAGTTTAGGTTTAGGTTTTTAGCTTTTAAGGGTTTAGGGTTTTGGGTGTGGTTTAGTTTTAGTTTTGTGGTTCAAGTTTTAGTTTAAGGTTTAGGTATTTTTTTTTAACAGAGAATCAAATTCAGATTCAACATTTCTTCTTTTTTGATTTCATCAAGTAACACACCAAGTTTTGAAGATATAAGATAGATAAAAAATGAGCACGATATAAATCAAAACCGATAACTAGAACCATCTCTATAAAGTCACAATTCCCTAAGTAGATCGATCATCCTCTTCTTCCATTTATCTAGTTCCAACCATAACCACCGCCTCGAGATCCACCATCATATCCCTGATCTCTCCTCCACCACCACCACAGTTGTAACCTCCATCGCTCCTCCCGCCTCCATAACCACTAGTATTCCGAACACCACCTCCATATCCACTAGCACCTCCAGATTCTCCACCACCATTGCGATAACCATGACCTCTGCCTTCGCCTCCATCGCCAAATCTAGACTAAGCTTGGTGATGTTTCTGCCATCAAGGTTCTGCCCATTCTTAGAGTTTAGGTTTATTAGTTTTAGGGTTTAGTTTATTTTTAATTTATTTAATTTTATGTTTATTTGGTTTAGTTAGGGTTTAGGGTTTAGTTTAGGTTTGGTTTTGTGTTTAGGGTTTAGGGTTTGTGGTTTACGATTTAGGTTTGTTTGTGGTTTATGCTTTTGGGTTTGTGGGTTTAGTTTTTAGGATTTTGGGTTTAGGGTTTGGGTTTTATAGGGTTTAGGGTTTAGGATTTATTTATAATTTTTAAATTAAGTAAACTAGTAGGTTCATGCTTATTTAGTTTATTTTTTTATTTATTTTAGTTTACTATATTTTTATTTTATTTAGTTTAGTTTATTTATTTAGGTTTATTATTTTAGTTTATGTTTTTTATTAGTTTATTTTTTTTTAGGTTTTTATTTTTTAGTCAATTTTATTTTATTTTATTTTTAGGTTTAAGTTTTATTTTTTTTTAGTTTATTTTAGTTTTATTTTATTTTTTAGGTTTAGTTTTATTTTAGGTTTATTTTAGGTTTTATTTTTTAGTTTAGTTTATTTTAGTTTATTTTATTTTATTTAATTTAGTTTAGCTTTAGTTTATTTTTTTTTTTATTTATTATAGTTTATTTTAATTTAGTTTAACTTTAAGTTTATTTTATTTTTATTTTAGGTTTAGTTTTCTTTTGGTTTAGGTTTAAGTTTTATTTTTTATTTATTTTAGGTTTATTTTTAAGTTTATTTTTTTTAGGTTTAGTTTTATTTAGTTTTTTATTTTATTTTATTTTTATTTATTTTATTTACATTTTAGTTCTTTTTTTATTTAGGTTTTTTATTCTTAGGTTTATTTTATTTTTTTAGTTTTGTTTAGTTTTTTTATTTTATTTTATTTTATTTTATTTTATTCATTTAATTTATTTTATTTAGGTTTAGGTTTAGGTTTTAGTTTAGGTTTTATTTTATTTTATTTTGCATTATATTTAAGTTTTGTTTTTTTTATATATTTATTTTAGGTTTTCTTTTAGGTTTAGCTTTTTTATTTTAGGTTTTAGTTTGGGTTAAGTTTTAGGGTTTGTAGGTTTAGGGTTTGTGTTTTGTTTTCAGTTTTAGTTTTGTGGTTTTTTTTTGTGTTTAGGTTAACTTAGGGTTTAGGGTTTTTTCTTTAAATTAAGTAAACCAATAAGTTTAGGTTTATTTTATTTATTTATTTATTTTATTTTTATTTTTATTTATTTTATTTTTTTATTTAGTTTTATTTATTTTATTAGTTTATTATTTTATTTTAGTTTTATTTAGTTTATTTTTTTTGAGTTTTTATTTTATTTTTATTATTTATTTTTTATTTTAGAATTTTTTATTTTTTATTTTTAGGTTTAGGTTTTAGGTCTTTATTTTATTTATTTTTTTTTTTTTAGGTTTAGTTTTGTTTTTTTAAGTTTAATTTATTTTATTTATTTAGTTTATAGTTTAGTTTTTATTTATTATTTATTTTAGTTTAGGTTTAGGTTTTATTTATTTTAGTTTAGTTTATTTTAGTTTAGTTTAAGTTTATTTTATTTTGTTTATTTTATTTTATTTTAGGTTTATTTTTTTTTTAGTTTAAGGTTAGGTTTTATTTTTATTTATTTTTATTTATTTTTTAGGTTTATTTTTAGATTTAATTTTATTTTTTATTTATTTTATTTTATTTTATTTATTTTATTTTATATTTACGCTTAGTGTTTATTTGATTTTTTTTATTTTATGGTTATTTTTTTTTTTAGTTTAGTTATTATTTTTAATTTATTTTAGTTTCTTTTATTAGTTTATTTTATTTTAGGTTTAGGTTTAGGTTTTAAATTATGTTTAGGTTTTTATTTTATTTTATTTTTTAATTTTATTTAGGTTTAGGTTTTAGCTTAAGTTTTTATTTTATTATTATTATTTTTATTTAGGTTTAGTTTTATTTATTTATTTTATTTTTAGGTTTTATTTTTATTTTAGGTTTTAGTTCTGGTTTTAGGGTTCAGGTTTAGTTTTGTTTTGTTTTTAGAGTAGTGGTGTTTATTTTATGGTTTTAGATTAGTGCTAAGGCTTTTAGGTTTAGAGTTTATCTAGTTTAGTGGGCTGTGGATTTAGGGGGCCTAGGTTATCGACCAGGTTTAGGGTCCTGTGGTTTAGGGTTCATTTGGATTGGTTTAATTTTGCTTAGCTCAGTTTAGGGTTTATATTAGTTTAGTGGTTTAGGTTTAGGGTTTAGATTTAAGATTTTTTAGGTTATAGTTTAGGGTTTTTAGGTTTTGTGGTTTAGGTTTTATTTAGATTTAACATTTTTTTATTTAGGATTTGGGTTGGGGTTTGCTAGGTTAGGGTTTAGGATTTAGGTTTAGGGTTTTAGGAGGGTTTAGGATTAGGGTTTAGGGTTTTAGGTTTGGTTTAGGGTTCAATTTTTTAGTTTAGGTTTAGGTTTTGTTTTTTGGTTTTTTTTTTTATAGAGAACAAATTTAGATTCAACATTTCTTCTTTCAATTTCATCATCCAAGCAACACACCAAGTTTTCTAAGACACAAGTGATGATATAGATAAAAAATGGGCATGCATCGAGCAAATCAAAAACCCTAGATAGTTAAAATCATCTCTACTATAAAGACACAGTTCCATATGAAGCAGATCGATCGACTTCTTCGCTTTCTAGTTCCCATTAACCACACCTCTCGAGTAGGATCCACCATCATATCCCGACCGTCCTCTCACCTCAACCTCAGAACCTCCGCTCTCCCACACCTCCATATCCACCAGCACCTCCAGAACCCCCACCACCACTACAATAACTGCTACCTCCACCTTCGCTTCCCCTATTATGTCTAGACTGAGCCTGGTTGATGGTGATGTTCCTACCATCAAGGTTCTTCCCATTTTTAGGGTTTAGGTTTATTTTATTATTTATTTAGTACTTTAGGTTTAGGTTTAGCGTTTGGGTTTTAGGGTTAGAGTTTAGGGTTTAGAGTTTAGGATTTGTTGGCTTAATGAGCCTCATGTTCAATCTGATCAATTTTGATGATAACAAATGAATGCTTGGATGTTCTAATGTATGTTTTTTGCATTTCATATATATTAATTTCTAATTACATATCCAATACATCTCACAATATGTTTGAGGAAATTGCAAGAAATGAAGAATGAAAGGATCAAAATGGATAATGTGAAGCTCAAGATACAATATTTTAGGTTATATGAATTTATAACTATCTTAGAAATTCATATGAGTTCATTGGGATGAATGAATTTGCTCACAACTTAACATATTATTTTTAGTTTATTTCAAATAATGATAATGTGGTTAATTTATATAAGTCATTATCTAATTAACATTCAATTATATGTTTCATACATAGCATTTGAATTGTCAAAATAATAAATGATAATAAATTATGTCTATTAAGTGTAATTAGTTTATATACTTAATATAATTAAATATTTCAATTTAATTTTAAGGCTTAATGATAATTGACATATGTATGATTATATATAAATTATATAATAATATTTAAATGTCATATTTCAAAATTAAGAAAAATATGTGAATTTTGTATTTTAGCCAAAGTCATTTTATAATCAAGGAATTTATATCTGATTTCATTTCCAATGGATTCCTTGGATTTTTTTTCCTTTAATTTGATAGGATACATTACCCACGTTTGATTAAAATTGAATTTATTATGACTTTTCAAACATTAGCTAATTTTAATAATGAATGCATGTACATTCTTTGACTATATTAGAGCCATATTTGATTATTTTTGACTTGCCCATGTAAATTGTCGAATTTTGGCTATTTAAATATAATATTATTTAATATAAATTATATTTTTATTGAATATTAAATTATTATATGATAAAATAATGTTAGAATAATATATTTTTTGAAATAACTCAGAATGACCTTCTTGCTTATAAATAACCCTCATTCTCTTGATGAAAGTATTTCTCATTCAAATTAAAAATCTCTCTAGCAAATCTAAGAGAAAATTTTCTAGATTTTCCTTCCAAGTGTTTTCCAAATAGTGCTAGATGTAATCCTTGATTTGAAAGCTCAATATCTTCAACTAAGCCAGCTTTCTCAAATTACTTAACTTTGTTTTCTTGAGCTTAATCCCTCTTTAGTTGTTCATACTATTTTCACCATCTATTCATTCTTTCCAATTTATACTTTTTGGTGGATTAGTCTTTGGACATCAAAGTCTAAGTCAAAGTTTCTTTAATCATTTTTTTTGTGAAAACTCTGTGATAGTTTGTAGGATTTATTTCAACTTGTTGAAATTTTTATCTTCCTACAAATTTCTTTGGTTTCTTGAAATATTTCTTCATTAGTCTTATTTGAAAGATTATTTATTCTTAGATCTATTTTAGAAGTATATTTTTAAGCATTTCAAATTAATTTATTATGGGAAAATTATTTTTATATTTGTTAGATCTCTTTTTTGAATTAAAAGCTTACTAGTTTACTTAAATCTATCATATACTAATTTTATTTAAGTATTTTGTGATTAGTTGTACTAATTAAAAGATTCATTTTGGTTAAAATAAAATAAATTATTGTTGGAATTTTAGAGTATATGTTAGATCTATTATAAATCAAGTTTCTTTATCAAAATAAAAATTTATAAAAAATTAAATTATTTTATTTGTCACTTATCATTTTATTTCAACTAATATCCTTTATTTTAAAATTTTTATCTTACTAAAATTTAGTAAAGCTTGCTGTTTCTATTGTTTAATAATTAAGAAAAGGAAGTTTAGTATAAAGTTAATCTTTCTTACACTATTATATACATACTAGTTATAGTTTCTCTTAAACTTAAAATTATTCCTTCCTGAAATTTAATTTATTGTGCAATAGACTATTATGAATTTATTTTAAAATCATTTTATATTAATCTATAAATAATAATAACATAAACATCTTAGCAAGATCACTTTAAGATATTTCTTTAATATTTTTATCAAAATTAAGTGAGCATTATATTTTGCCAAATTAGTAAGTTGTAAAGTGATCATTTATAAGTTGTGAGATCACTTTTGAATTGGATAGCTTGGTATATTTGTGAGAGATATATTTTATCAAACTTTATTATTTTATATTTTCTTTTCATGATGTAAAATTTATATTGGGGTTGTACTCCTTGTAGAGAGTACCTATTATTGTAGGGTTGTACTCACCAAGAGAGAGTACTATTTATAAGATTTTGCATTTAGTGGATTCTACTGGGTGGCTATGGATGTTACCGATTTTGGGGTTTGGTCAACCATTATAAAATCAAAATTAATTTTCTAAAACTTAAAATTTAAGATTTAACTTTTAAAATTTTTTTAATATCGCCAATTCACCTCCCCCTCCCCTCTTGGGTGCTATAGTGACTCATAATTGGTATCAGAGCTTAGACTCTTTTATTGGTTGAACATCCAAGAGTAGATCTTTTCACTATGGCACAAGGTTTTCCAAAGGGTTCCCTACCAGAGGGAAAATCCACTCATGGACATCCACTTTAGATAGTGTATCATTTGTTTATTGAAAAAAATAGAATTAGTACATTTTTAAGAGGTCAAGATGCACGCATGTGGTATATGTTAACACATCAACATCATACACCCACAGCAGACGTAAAAAAGTCTTTTGAGGAATGGATTGTAGCTAAAAGAGAACTTGATGAATTAAATGCTACGGCTTGTAATACTTTACATTGTGCTTTATTACCTGATGATTACATAAAATTTTCTATGTTAACTACAACAAAAGAAATATGGGATAAACTCATTATAACTTATGAAGGAACTATTGAACTTAGAGATGCTCATAATATAGATTCATATGTGAAATCTTCAAGACTAGTCTATAAGATTCTTAGATGTCTTCCAAAAGAATGGGAAACAAAGTAAAGCTATTAGTGAAGCTAAGGATTTATCTACTTATCCACTTGATCAAATTTTGGGTTCTTTGATAGCACATGAAGGTTATTTCTCAAAGGGATAAGATGGATAACTCAGTAAAAAGGGAGAAGGACAAAGGAAAAGCCATTGCATTACAAGTTGATGATAGTGATGAGCATAACACCTCAAGCAGATGGTGATAGTGATGAGGTGGTCATGCTATCCAAAAGGCTTGGAAACTTGCTAAGGAAGAAGAATCAAAGGTATAAAAAAATATAAAAGCTATAAATTTCTAAACAAGACATTTCCTACAAGTGAAGGGATCATTTGCTACCATTGTAAAAAGCTTAAACACATAAGAGGTGATTGTCTAGAACTTGTTGAATCAAAGAAGAAAGAGATTGATGTGGAAAGAAAAAAAATATGAAGAAGAAAAAGTACCATAAGAAGAAGAAGAAGAAGGCTTTATGGGCCAATCCAGATTCAAATGAATCAAGTACTTGATCATTCGATGAAGAGGTCAACATATGTCTTATAGAAAATGGACAATCTGACTTAGATTCTCAAGAGGAATGTCTTCAAAGAAAAATCAAAGAAGGCATGTGGTACTTGGATAGTGGATGTTCAAGACATATGATGGGAGATAAAGATAAATTCACAACTCTAGAATCAAGTGATGGAGGATTTGTTACATATGGAGATAATGCAAAGGAAAAGATCATTGGCATTGTTTCTATTTGTAATAATTCTATCACTTTAGATAAAGTTTTTCTAGTAGAAATATTAAAACATAATTAATTTCTATTAGTCAGTTATGTGATAAAGGTTTGAATGTAGTATTTCATGCATCATATTGTATTATAAAAAATAATGAAAATGTTTTGTTAGTAGGACAAAGACATAAAAACATTTATGTCATTGATTTAGATAGCTTTCATGATGTGAATTTGAATTTACTTTATTTAAAATGAACTCATGATGATATATGATTATGGCATAGGAGACTATGTCATATTAACATGCACACACTCAAAAAAATTGCTAAACTTGATTTAATAGTTGGATTTCCTAAATTAAATTTTCATTCAAACTATGTTTGTGATGCATGTATTTATGGTAAGCATTCTAGAAGCTCATTTAAAATTAAAAATCTTGTTTCTACTTTTAGACCTCAAGAATTATTGCACATGGATTTATTTGGTCCAATTAGCACCCTAGCTTAGGTGGAAAAAATTATGGTTTGGTAATTGTTGATGATTTCTCTAAATATACTTGGGTTTTGTTTGTAACTTACAAAGATGATGTTTATAGAGTGTTTAGAAAGTTTTCTAAATATATTCAAAGAGAACAAGGCCTTTTGATTAATAGGGTACAAACTGATCATGGTGGAGAATTTGAAATAAATTATTTGAGGATTATTGTGATGAACATGGGATTAGAAATAATTTTTTTGCACCTAGAACTCCCTAACAAAATGGTGTAGTAGAGAGAAAAATAGAATATTAATTGAATTAAGTAAATATATGCTTGATGAGTATAAATTGCCAAAATATTTTTAGGTGGAAGTAGTAAATACTGCATGTTATGTGATGAATAAGATCTATTTTAGACCAATGAAGACACCCTATGAATTGTTTTTTGGAAAGCAGCCTAAGATTGAGCACTTTCATGTATTTGGATGTAAATGCTCTATTTTATAAATGGAAAATAGATTGATGAAGAGATTGATAATTTTAAAAAAATATCTTTAGAAGATAATGTGGATGATTCATTGCCTAAATAATGTAAATATAATAAAAATCATCCAAAGGAACTAATTATAAGAGATCCTTCAAAAGGAGTTATGACTAGAAGATATAGTAGAGAGGTTGTAGATCATTCAGCATTTTTATCCAAAGTTGAACCTAAAAATTTAGAAGAAGCATTAAAAGATAATTTTTGGATTATTGCTACGGAAGAGGAGTTGAATCAATTTATAGGAAATGATGTTTGGGAATTAGTCCCAAGTCCCCAAGATCAAAATATCATTGGAACAAAATGGGTCTTTAGCAATAAGCTAGATGATTCAGGTTGTATTGTTAGAAATAAAGCTAGGCTAGTTATACAAGGGTACATTCAAGTTGAAGGTATAGATTTTGAAGAATCTTTTGCACTCGTAGCAAGACTAGAAGTTATTGGGTTACTCCTAATGCTTATTTTAGGGATTTTAAAAATTTTCAAATGGATGTCAAGAGTGCATTTTTGAATGGATTTATTGGCCAAGATGTATTTGTAGAGCAACCACCTAGATTTGAGAGCCTTGATTGTTCAAATCATTTATATAAATTAAAGAAAGCCTTATATGGTTTAAAATAGGCTCCTCGTGCTTGGTATGATAGGTTAAGTAACTATTTGATAAATCATAAATTTAGAAAGGGTAGAGGGGATACCACCTTATTCCTTTAAGAGCATAGATGATGATTTGATTATGGTACAAGTGTTTGTAGATGACATATTATTTTCAAGTATAAATGAATCTTTGTGCCATGAGTTCTCATCTTTGATGTCTAAAGAGTTTGAAATGAGTATGATGGGAAACTTTAATTTTTCTTATGTCTTCAAGTGAAGCAACAAAAAATGGCACATTCATCTGTCAAATAAAGTACACAAATGAATTGCTTAAGAGGTTTGACATGAAAAGATTTAAATCTAGTAAAACTTCTATGAGCTCATCTACAAATTTGGATTTAGATGAATTAGGAAAATCTGTTGATCAAAAACTTTATAGGAGTATGATAGGTTCACTTTTATATCTTACTGCTAGTAGGCCTGATATTATGTTTGCTATTTGTTTGTGTGCTCATTTTCAGGCCAAACCAAAAGAATCTCATTTAATAGCAGTCAAGCATATCTTTCAGTATTTTATAGGCCCTACTATATTAGGTTTATGGTATCCTAAAAATTCATTATCATGACAATTTGGTTGGTTATTCTGATGCTAATTTTTTTGGAAGTAAAGTAAACAGAAAAAGCACATCAGGCACATGCCAATTTTTAGGATCATCGCTTGTGTCTTGGTCATCCATGAAATAAAATTATGTAGCTTTATCCACTGCTGAGGCTGAGTACATAGCATTCGATAGTTGTATTGCTCAGGTCCTTTGGTTAAAGCAACAATTAAAATATTTTGGTATTAAGTGAGATCACATTCTAGTTTAGTGTGGCAATACTAGTGCTATTAGTTTGACCAAAAATCCTATCTTGCACTCACAAACCAAGCATATAGAAATTAGACATCATTTTATTAGGGATCATGTTTTGAAAGGTGATGTTAATATTAATCTCATTAGTACTAATTTATAAATTGCAGATATTTTTTTCAAAACCTTTACCAGAAGAACATTTTTGTACATTAAGATGCATGCTTGGAATGTTAGATCCTAATATTTAAAAGTATATGTAGTTCGTTCTCACTTTTTGATGTTGTCAAAAGGGGGAGAAGAGTAAAATGTTGGTTAGCATTAAGTCTATTTTGCGCATACATTTAGGGGGAGCAACATTATTCATCACTTGTGCTGAAATTTTTTTAGAAGAAATTTTTTTTTCAAAAACTATGATTAATGGTCAATTTGCACCTTCATCAAAATCAATACCCAACATTAGTTTGTCATCATCAAATTGGGGGAGATTGTTGGCTTAATGAGCCTCATGTTCTATTCGATCAATTTTGATGATAACAAATGAATGCTTGGATGTTCTAATGTATGTTTTATGTGTTTCAGATATATTAATTGCTAATTATATAACCAAAACATCTCACAATATGTTTGAAGAAATTGCAATAATAGAAGAATGAAAGATAGATCGAATTGGATAATGTGAAGCTCAAGATACAATATTTTAGGTTATATGCATTTATAACAATCTTAGAAATTCATTTGAGTTCATTAGCATGAATCAATTTGCTCACAACTTAACAAATTATTTTTATTTATTTTAAATAATGAGAATGAAGATAATTTATATAAATCATTGACTAATTAACATTCAATTATATGTTTCATACATAGCATTTGAATTGTCAAAATAATAAATGATAATAAATCATGACTATTAAGTGTAATTAGTTTAAATACTTAATATAATTAAATATTTAAATTTAATTTTAAGGTTATATGATAACTAACATATGTATGATTATATATAAATTATATCATAATATTTAAATGTCATATTTCAAAATCAACAAAAATATGTGGAATTTTGTATTTTAGCCAAAGTCATTTTATAATAAAGGACTATATATATGATTTCATCTCCAACGATTTCTTGGATTATTTTCCTTTAATTTGATAGGTTACATGACCCATGTTTGATTAAAATTGAATTTATTATGACTTTTCAAACATTAGCTGATTTTAATAATGAATGCATGCTACATGCTTTGAATATATTAAAATCCATATTTGATTATTTTTGACTTTCCCATGTGAATAGCTAAATTTTTGCTATTTAAATTTAATATTTATTTAATATAAATTATATTTTTATTGAATATTAAATTATTATATGATAAAATGATGTTAGAATAATTTTTTTTTAAATAATTCAAAATGACCTTCTTGTTTATAAATAGTCATCATTCTCTTCATGAAAGCATTCCTCATTCAAATTCAAAATCCCTCTAGCAAATCTAAGAGAAAATGTCATATATTTTCCTTCCAAGTGTTCTCCAAATATTGCAAGATCAAACCTTGGTTTGAAAGTTTCAACATCTTCAACTAAGCAAGCTTTCTCAAATTACTTGAGTTTATTTTATTGATCTTAATCCCTTTTTAGTTGTTCATACTATTTTTACCATCTATTCATTCTTTCCAATTTATACTTTTTGGTGGATTAGTCTTTGGACATCAAAGTCTAAGTTTTTTACATCAAAGTTTCTTCAATCATTTTTTTTTCAAAAATTCTTGTGATAGTTTGTAGGATTTATTTCAACTTGTTGAAATTTTTTATCTTCGTACAAATTTCTTTTGGTTTCTTGAAATATTTCTTCAGTAGTCTCATTTTAAAGATCATTTATTCTTAGATCTATTTTAGAAGTATATTTTAAACATTTCAAATTAATTTATTGTGCTGAAATTATTTTCATATTTGCTAGGTCTCTCTTTTTAATTAAAAGCTTACTAGTTTACTTAAATCTATCATATACTATTTTTATTTAAGTATTTTGTGATTATTTGCATTAATTAAAAGCTTCACTCAGGTTAAAGTGAAATAAATTATTGCTATAAATTTATAGTATATGCTAGATCTATTATAAATCATGTTTCTTTAATAAAATAAAATTTTATACCAAATTAAATTATTTTATTTGTCACTTATCATTTTATTTCAGCTAATATCATTTATTTTAAAAAATTTATATTGCTGAATTATAGTAAAGCTTGCTTTTTCATTGTTTAATAATTAAGAAAAAGGAAGTTTAGTAGAAAGTTAATCTTTCTTACACTATTATATACATACTAGGTGTAGTTTCTCTTAAACTTAAAATTATTCCTTACTGAAATTTAATTTATTATGCAATAGACTATTGTGAATTTATTTTGAAGTCACTTTTATATTAATCTATAAATTATAATAACATAAACATCTTAGTAAGCTCACTTTAAGATATTTATTTAATATGTTTTTATCAAAATTAAGTGAGAATTCTATCTTGCCCAATTAGTAAGTTGTAAAGTGATCATATATAAGTAGTGAGATCACTTTTTCAATTGGATAGCTTGGTATATTTGTGAGAGATATATTTTATTAAAATTTATTATTTTGTATTTTTGTTTTAGTGTTATGAAATTTATATTGGGGTTGTACTTGCCCCTTTGCAGGATTGTACACATTATTGTAAGGGTTGTATTCACCCCGTTATAGGAGAGTACTATTTGTAAGCTATTTTGCATTTAGTGGATTCTTAGCTAAGGGTGGCTAGGTGTGGACGTAGACCAATTTTGGGGTTTTGCCAAACTACATAAAAATTATGTGCCTATTGTCTCTCTATACTTTACTGTAATTTTATTTTAGCTACATTAAGAATTGTATCTTATAATTATAAATAAAAATTTAATATTCTACTAAAACTTAAAATTTAAGATTTAACTTTTAAAATATTCAATATTGGGTGCTATAGTGATTGATAAGGTTTAGGGTTATTTTAGGGTTTAGGGTTTAGGATTTAGGGCTTTTAGGGTTCAGATTTATGGTTTAGGGTATTAGGGTTTAGTGTTAGTTTAGGGTTTAAGGTTGTAGATTTAGGGTTTAGGGTTAAGGTTTTTTTTATATTAAGTAAATCAGTAGGTTTAGGTTCATTTAGTTTATTTAGTCTATTTTTATTTATTTTAGTTTATTTTTTACATTTTTATTTTGGTTTAATATTTATTTTTATTTAGTTTAGTTTATTTATTTTAGTTTAGGTTTTTTTAGGTTATTATTTAGGTTTAGGTTTAGGTTTTTGTTTATGTTTTAGTTTAGTTTTATTTTTATTTTATTTTTTAGGTTTAGGTTTTTATTTTATGTTTTTTTTAGGTTTAGGTGCTAAGTTTTTATTTTTGGTTTATTTTTAGGTTTTATTTTTTAATTTAGGTTTAAGTTTATTTTTAGTTTATTTTATTTTATTTAGTTTAGGTTTAGGTTTAGGTTTAGGTTTATGCTTAGGTTTTATTTTTTAGTTTAGTTTATTTTAGTTTAGCTTTAGGTTTATTTTATTTTTATTTTAGGTTTATGTTTTCTTTTTTCATTTATTTTTAGGTTATATTTTTATGTTTAGTGTTTTAGTGTTTAGGGTTTGGGGTTTAGGCATATAGATTTAAGGTTTAACATTTAAGGTTTAAAGTTTAGGGATTTTATGGTTTACTATTTAGGGTTTTGGTTTTAGTTTTAGGGTTTAGAGTTTTTGGTTAGTTTTTTTAATAGAGAACAAATTCATATTCAGTGTTTCTTCTTTTTGATTTCATCAGTAAAGTAGCACACAAAGTTTTCTAAGACACAAGTGATGACATAGATCAAAAATGAGCATGCATAGAGCAAATCAAAAACCCTAGATAACAAGAACCATCTCTATTATAAAGATATAATTCCACAAGTAGTAGATCAGATTGGCCATTCTTCAATTTCTCAAGTTCTGAACAGAATGACCCCGGCCTCTCCAGCAGTGGGATCCACCATCATATCCTCGATCTCTCTCTATGCCACCACCATGGCTATAACCTCCATCATAATTCCATGGGTTTTTTAATTTAATTTATTTTTTATGTTTTATTTAGTTTAGGCTTAGGTTTTTAGATTTTCAAGGTTTAGGATTTGGGGTTCAGGGTTTTTGGTTTAGGGTTTAGGGTTTAGGGTTTATAGTTTAGGGTTTAGGGTTTAAGGTTTAAGGTTTAGGGTTGTAGGTTTTAGGGTTTAAGGTTAGGGATTAGTGTTTAGGGTTTAGAGTTTAGGGTTTAGTGTTTAGGTTTTAGTTTTTAGGGTTTAGGGTCTAGGGTTTAGGTTTTTCCATTTGGGGATTAAGATTTTAGGGTTTAGGGTTCTATGTTTAGAGTTTAAGGTTTTGAGTTATGTTTTTTTTTTTATTTTTTAATTCTTTTTATTATTTTTAATTTTTTTAAAGTTTAGGGTTTAGAGTTCAAGTTTTAGTTTAGGTATATTTTTAAATTAAGTAAACTGGTAGGTTTAGGTTTTTTAGTTTATTTTTAGGCTTTAGGGTTTAGGGTATAAGGTTACCTTAGAGTTTATGTTTTTAAAAAAAGATAATTAAGTAAACCGGTAGGTTTAGGTTTTTTTAGTTTATTTTTTATTTATTTTACATTATTTTATTTTTAATTTTTATTTATATTTATTTTTTTATTCAGTTTATTTTATTTATTTTAAGTTTATTTATTTTATTTTAGGTTTTTTATTTTAGTCTTTTTTTTAAGTTTAGGTTTAGTTTAGGTTTATTTTTTAGTTGAGTTTTATTTTTATTTTATTTTTAAGGTTTAGGTTTAATTTTTTTTTTAGGTTTAGGTTTTATTTTTTATTTTTAGGTTAAGGTTTAGGTTTATTTTATTTATTAGGTTTAGGTTTTAAGTTTTATTTTTTAGTATAGGTTTAGGTTTATTTTTAGTTTATTTATTTTATTTAATTTAGGTTTAGTTTATTTTAGGCCTAGGCTTAGGTTTTATTTATTTTAGTTTAGTTTATTTTAGTTTAGATTTAAGTATATATTTTTTAATTTATTTTACTTTTATTTTAGGTTTAGGTTTTTTTTAGTTTAGGGTATAGGTTTTATTTTTTATTTACTTTTAGGTTTTCTTTTTAGGTTTATTTCTTAGGTTTAGGGTTTTATTTAGTTTTTATTTAATTTTTTATGTTTATTTTATTTTTATTTTACATTTTAGTTTAATTTTATTTAGGGTTTTATTCTTAGCTTTATTTTTTTAGTTTAGTTTAATTAATTATTTTATTTTAGTGTTTATTTTATTTTAGGTTTAGGTTTAGGTTCTTAAGTTTCAATTTATTATAATTTTATTTTATTTAGGTTTATGTTTTTTTATTTTTATTTTTTGGTTTTATTTAGTTTAGGTCCTGTTGTTAGGTTTGAAGTTTTAGTGTTTTGGGTAGCATTTAGGATTTGGAGGGTTTGGGCTTTATGGTTTTTTCAGGTTTTAGAGCAGTTTAGGTCGGGTTTAGCGTTGGGTTTATTAGGGTTTTGGGTTTTGGGTTTTTTAAGATATAGGGTTTCAAATTAAGATTTTAGGGTTTAGTTTTTGTCAGGGTTTAGCATTTGGGATTTATGGTTTAGGGTTTAGATTTGGAGTTTAAGTAGTTTTAGGTTTAAGTTAGGTTTAGGGTTGGGTTTATGCTTTTAGGGTTTGGGGTTTATTAGTCTTTAGGGTTTAGTTTAGGGTTTGGGTAGGGTTTAGGCTTTGGGTTTGGGATTATGGTTATGTTTTTTTTTTTAAAATATGTAACTGGAGGTTTAGATTTATTTAGTTTATTTTTTATTTATTTCAGTTTATTTTATTTTTTATTTATATTTTAGTTTATATATTTTTATATTTATTTAGTTTAGTTTATTTATTTTAGGTTTAGTTATTTTAATTTAGGTTTTTTATTTTTGTTTATTTTTTAGGTTTAGGTTAATTTTTTAGTTGACCTTTATTTTTTATTTTTTAAGTTTAGGTTTTATTTTTTATTTTAGGTTTAGGTTTAGGTTTTTATTTTATTTTCTTACGTTTAAATTTTAGGTTATTATTTTAGGTTTATTTATCCATTTTATTTTTTAGTTTAGGTTTTTGTTTATTTTTAGTCTATTTTATTTTATTTAGTTTAGGTTTAGGTTTAGGTTTAGTTTATTTTATTTTGTTTATTTTATTTTTATTTTAGGTTTAGGTTTTTTTTAGTTTAGGTTTTAAGTTTTATTTTTATTTATTTTTTAGTTTTGTCTTTAGGTTTATTTGTTAGGTTTTTATTTTTATTTAATTTTCATTTTATGTTTAGTTTTTTTATTTTAGTTAGTTTTATATTCTTTGGTTTATTTTTTTTAGTTTAGTTTAGATTTTTATTTATTTTATTTTATTTTATTTTAATTAACTTATTTTATATTATTTTTAGGTTTAGGTTTAGGTTTTAGTTTAGGTTTTTTTTATTATTTTATTTTATTTAGGTTTAGGTTTTTTATATATTTTATATTTAGGTTTTATTTAGTTTAGGTTTTTAAGTTTTTAGGTTTTAGGTTTATGGTTTAGGGTTTTAGGGTTTAGGCATTAGAGAGGGTTAGCAAGGTTAGAGTTAAGGGTTTAGAGTAGGAGGAGAAAGTGTTTAGGGTTTTGGGTTTATGCCTGGGAAGGTTTAGTTTAGCTATTATTTAGGATTTTTGGGGTTTAGAGTTTAGGGTGGGTGTGTAGGTAGGGTTTAGGATTTAGGGTGTAGGGGTTTAGGGTTTAGAAATTAAGAATTTTTTAAATTAAGTAAACTGGTAGGATTACATTTATTTACTTTATTTAGTTTTTTTCATTTATTTTAGTTTAATTTAGTTTTTTATGTTTATTTAGGTTTATTTTTATAATTTTATTTAGTTTAGTTTATTTATTTTAGTTTATGTTTTTTTTCGGTTTAGGTTATTATTTTATGTTATTTTTAAGTTTTATTTAGTTAGGTTTAGGATTTTAGCTTTTTAGGGTTTAGGGTTTAGGGTTTAGGATTAGTTTAGGGTTTAAGGTTTGGGGTTTATGGTTTAGGGTTTATGGTTTAGGGTTTTGGATTTAGGGATTTGGGTTTAGGGTGCCTGAAATAGCTCAAACCTGCAACACCAAGGAAGGTTTGCTAGTTGCAAAGGATAACTCTGGGAGGGTGACAGCTCAGCACTAGATGTAGCACACCATACTTGCTCGAGATAGTCTAGTAGTGCAGCGATCATCCGAGTCTAGTACTTCCTCCACCATTGCAGCTACCACCTCTTCTACTAGCTCCTCTTCTACCAGAAGAGCATTGTATCTGCAAATACGGGCACTAAATTCCTTCGCTTAATTTACTTGATCTATCATGTACCTCCACCCAAAAGGAAATTATTGACGAAAGTTGATTCTACTTATATATTGTCTACTTCTAATGCTCTTGATTTTATTCCTATTGAAAGGTCTCCGAGTATAAAAAAAATAACTCTAGTAGTTCCTATCTTTTCCTTTTTGATTCAGAGTTGGGTTATCCTTCTCTGAATCAATCAGGTTCACCTCTTGAGATTGACTTGGAGTCAACTTACTCTTAGGATCCCATAGGAGAAGCTGTAGGTATGCCTGATGAGAAGGTAAAACTTTCCACATGCTCATCATTCCAAGAAGTCACTGAACTCAACCTACATAGTGACAAAGTTCTACCTCCTAGGGTAGCACCTCAAGATAAAGGTAAGCAGGTCATTGGTTCAAGTGAGCAAATAACCCCTCCATAGGATGCTCCACCGATGAATATGCTTATGGAGGACCAAGCCAAAATTGATTACAATGTCTTAGCTCACCCAAGAAAGTTTCCTGCTAAGTTAAGCATATATGATGCCCTTATCTTATCCAAAGAAATGAGGGAATCTTTAATGAAGGTCTTACTTGATGTAGGAATATGCTTAGCTCAGCTGACCGCTACTAAAGAGGAGGCTTGCCACTCAAAGGACATCTTAGAAGTTACATTCAATGATGAAGACTGACTCCTAGGGATGACCGTACATAACCACCTATTTACATTACAGTGGATGTTGGTAGATATAGCATATCCATGGTTCTGGTTGACCTAGGTGTATCAGTTAACATTATGAGTCTAAAAACCCTTGCCTACTTAAGAATTGACATCTCCAAACTCTAAAAAGAAAGGATGATGCTGAGAGGATACAATGAAAAAGGAGAGAGGTCCTTGTGGCATTTATTTTTGATGTAAAGGGGGGGAGGGGGACATCACGTAGATCATAGGGGGATTCTTTTTGAGGTGATCGGGTACAACATTGAGGTATGATGTACTATCTCAAAAGATAGAGGAATCACCCTACAATGGACCTAATCATGAAATAAGGACTCTTAAGGCATGATGGATTAGCAATACGTGTAACTGAACGATTCTTAAGTTCCTATGGAGGAAAGCTCCATAGATCATCTTAGGAAATGAAATTTCCTAAGAATACTCTTGATTAAAGTTGACAATTATCATCTCTAATGATTTCAAGGTTATACTATTAAAGGATTGGTTGTATTTGGAAAATCAATTTGGAAAGTTCAAGGAGAAGACTTATTTTTGGAGTCTAAATGAAATAAGTAAGAAATGCTCTTAATACTAGGAAGCCTAGTGAGCATTCCAATCTAACCTATTGTTCGGCTTTATAATTTTGAAGTTGAAGAGATTTATATGTTTTGAGTTGAAGTTTAATTAAATTTCTATGGATTATAATCCACCAACACAAGGTTGTGGGAATGCCTAAGAGGTGAGAATTTATGCTCGTAGCTCGAAGGAAATAGCTACCCTGGATCCTAAATCTAGAGAGCTTTAGTACAAGCTAAAGCACAACCTAAACCTAAGCAACAGGTGGACATATGGGTTTAGCTCCATATGAGAGAATAAATTGTTTGACTTTTGGACTTATAACTGCCTGGAGTGGCCGCCAGCTAACTCCTCCAATGATTTTAAAACCATATAGTCTGGTCTTATGAAATGCAAGATAGCTAGGGTAGTTATTAAATTAGAAAGAGACTAAAGTCCTAAATACACTCCTTACATTTATGTAGGAAAAGTAAATCTAATTGCACTTGAAAAGTGGAGGTTAGCTAAATATAGATACAATCCCAAGCAATTGTATTTATAATTTGGACTTAGCTCCTTACACATGGGTAACTAAGCCCACCTGACCTAACTTGGATTATGCATAAGGATTTAAGAAACCAGTAAATAGAGCATTCAATTTTATTTTTAAGCATCCCTTAAGCATAATCTCTTGTAGAAAACATGATTATGCTAATATTGGCCTATCATCCAGTCTATGAAGCATACAACCTAACATCCAATCTAAAATAATGCATCATAAAACAAATCATACATCACATCACACACCATCCTAACTTAGAGTTAGAAGTGGTGACTTAATTCTAATGTGTGTAATAAGTCTTGTGTGGTAAGTCCTGTAAGGAAATAGTGTTGAATTTTCTATGTGAAGAAGGATTCAATTTAACATGAAAGGTTGATTTCATGTGAAGTAGTTTAATTGATTTGAGAATTTTAATTTATGTTTTCTTTTGTTTCATTTTATTACACTTAGCAACTAAGTGTTATAAAGAAAGGAAAAGAGATTGGATTTCCCTATTTCTACCTTAAGTCACTCTCTAAAGTATATTAATTTGATTTTATTCTCTTTAGTGAATGGCCTATTAAATGATTTAATTAATCCAAAGTTAAGGTTCACTTTAAATAATCCTATTCAAAATGAAAGGCATCTTAAGATTAATTTAATTGAATTATTACCACATGACATATATTAAATAATTCCTTTCCATCACATGTAACATGCATATGATTTAATCCTAAGTGTATCTATACATGCAACATATTTTAGCACACTTAAAAGATGAATGTATGTGTATATTTAGAAACATATTAATTTAAAACTTTATCCAAATTTTTATACAAA
The DNA here is from genome assembly GCA_021442155.1 of Cymbidium sinense. Lineage (NCBI taxonomy): Eukaryota > Viridiplantae > Streptophyta > Magnoliopsida > Asparagales > Orchidaceae > Cymbidium > Cymbidium sinense. The sequence continues at coordinate 79,525,185 of CM038214.1, read as the reverse complement.
AATGACATAAGAAGAAAATTAGATAGGCATGTGCCATTGTTAAACCAGTGAAGTGAGGTAATCAAATGATCTCCTTGGAGCTAGCTAAAGCCTCGTATTCTCGGAATGTCGAGACTATATACTCATTTGCATTCAAACATATGTAAATTCGTATACATGAACATAGGAAGTAAGCTCTAATTCATAGGGCAAATTAATTCAACCACTTAGTCAATTATGAATGCATGCAATTTTAATGTAAAAATGTATTTTCATTCACTAATCACATATACATATACATGAAAAAAGATATAGGAAAGTATGCGTCATTGTTAAAATAGATAAGTGAGGAAATCAAATGACCTCCTTAGGACTAACTAAAGCCTCATATTCCTGGTAAGTCCATACTATATACTTGCTTTTCTTGGACACACATGGATGTATACATATATGAGGTAAAGAAAACCATGCAAAGATTGTATATTTTTATTTGATTGAATCATTTATATATATAAATTAAATTTCTATCCAAATTCTAATGTTAAAATACATAAGAATGAAATCAAATGGGTACGTGCCATTGTAAAACTAAGGAAGTGAGGTAATCAAATGACCTCCTTGGTGCTAGTTAAAGCCTCGTGTTACCGTGATGTCCAGACTATATACCAATTATCATTCAATATTATATAAATCAACACATGAATAGAGGAAAGAGAAATTAACATTCATAAAAATCATGTGATTCATTCAGCCAAACTAGTTGTTAAGCATGTGATTCATTCAAATATAAGCATATGATTCATTCAACCAAACTAGTTCTAAAGGACAATAAAATCAAATAAGATTATTTAAAGCAAACCAAAGCTTCTTCGTTAATTAAATTTTGGATTTGATTTGATTTAAAGAGGAGAATAGAAATCATCACTTGTTGTTTTAAATCCATTCCCACATTAGTGATATTATTTAATTCAAAGAAATGTAATTAAGTTAATTTTATGGGTTAATTAAGTTGGGCCCTTAATTAGATGAATTAATTATGCCTGCCTATGTCACCTTAAAGTAATTAACAAAATTATTATGAGCCAACATGATATGCATGAAAAATAAACTTGCAATGATTTTAGGAAATAAAAGGGGCCTAATGCAATTCCCTCATGATTAATAGTTAATTAGATTAAGAGACTTAATTAATTACTCTTATGGTTTTCCCACACATGTGAACTAACCAAAATTTCATTAAACTCTTTTGTGTTATTAAACAGCTAAAGATCTACCCCATACTTTAATTAATTGAGGTCTGATGTGACTATGATTTCAATTTAATTAAGTGATTTAATTAATTAGTTAAATCTTTATTAATTTTATTTTAAAAAAGGAAGAAATGATCTTAGGGAAAGGGGTCCCAACCTATTCCTTAGTTAACTTACTATTGAACAATGATTAATAAACTTAATTAACCAATTTGTTACTGTTCATGGGATTAATTAATCATTAATTAACTTAAAAGAGTAGTTAAGGTTTAATTAGTCAATTTTTCTAATTAAGTGAGCAATAAATCCAAAGAAAATCATGGGGAGCAGAGGTCATCTCATTAAATTAACCAACAAAATTTGGAATTAATTGCTTAAGTAATTAAAGAGTAATTAAGCTAATTAATTTTGTAATTAAATGTTAATTAAACTTTAATTACTATTCAAAATTAGTTAAGATTATTTTTAATTAACTCTCCTCTAAAATACCTTCAAAATGAGTATTTATTTGCATTTTTTTATTTCTCTATGACCTTTTATGATTTTTAGAAGTTTTAACCATTAAAAATGATTAATTAAGCATAACTAAAGCCTAATCATGTTGGCACAATGTAGCAAGCTAAAGCGGGATGCTTTCCTCGTGGCACTATGTGATTTGCTACTTAAAACTTATTCGACGTAGCGCCTACATGGTAGCGGCAGATGCGCTTTCTCATCCATCATCCGATCTAAGATCGAATGACTATGATTAATCCCACAGCTTAATAATATTAAATCAGATAGATCTAGTGGATCTAAACATGACTGTCCATTTTGATCATGTGGAATGGACAATGCGTTATATAACGTCATGTGAGTGAAGGAGAATGGAGTCCATTCACCATTGCTCACTTGATCCGAGCTTACTCGAGCACAGATCAACTCCAAAAGGATCCCACACCTTCACAACATCAATTAGAGGGGATCCAATAGTCAAGATCACATAAGATGAAAGTTTTTTTGAAAAGCTCCAACCCATTTTTGCCTATGGATCAATTTTGGAAGCATACCTCATCAGAGCTCAAGATCGGTGGCTCGAATGATTGTGGAAGCTTCATCTAGTGGAGATGAAGCCCTGTTGAGTAACAATTAGATCAATTCCTTGATGTTCACTCAGAAGGTCGTGATGTAATGATTTGGAGCTCTACTTTGATCGAAGTCCCACCTCTGATGCTTAGGAAGCTTGGGAGATGACTCATTGTTGCTCGATGAGGCCTAGGGAAGGTGAGTGCAAAGTTAATTTGAGTTTGATGAAATAATGGTGAAGTTAGTTTGGAAATGGGAGTGTCTTATTTCTGGATGGACCACAATAGTATTTTTTGATCAAGGAACTAGCTTAGGAGCTTAGGGAATGGCTATAATGGCTCATCTTAGGTAGTTATGGGTCTGAGGAATGATTTTTGTGTATATTTGAGTGGAAACTAGGGGGTGTATACCCCCCTTCATCTTGATCGATGGATGGGGTTTGGCTTCTAGTGGTCACCGCCCTCAGGGAGTCATGGGTGGTAGGGAGGATGTGAGTTGGCTCAGCTTGGTTGGTTAATGGTGTGGAGGTGGTTGCCAAGGAGGAATCATGGGTGTCCTATTGGTTCCAAATTCTCCAATGGGGAGGGTGAGGTAATTTCACCTCCCATGGATCATGGCCGATCCAACCACCAATTGAGTTAGGTTGGGCAGTGTCCTAGGTGCCTAGGTGAACCATTGGGAGAGTACCAAGTGGCCAAAGAATGGAAATTACCACTTACATGGGTGATTTCTCTTATGTGATACCTATAACCTAAGGGTAAAATGATCATTTGGCATTGGATTTGATTTGGACAAATTTGAAGTGAGCCAAAAGTTTCTTAGCCCAAATTTCAAGTCAATTGGAGTAGATTTGGTTCATTTTGGTTCAATTTTACTCATTTAGGTTAAATTGGGTTAGGTTGGATCAAGTTGAATAATTGGTTAAATTGGGTCAAACCAAGGGTTGATTCAAGTTAATATGATCATTTGGGATGTTTCGGTTCAATTGGTTTGATTTAATTTAGCTTAGATTTGATTTTGGCTCATTTGAATTCATTTGGGTCGAATGGGTCAAGTTAACCAATTTGACCAAATTAGCCTAATTAGCTTGGATTTGGTGTTAGTTTTGGTTTAGTTAACCAATTGAAGATGATTGTAGGCTTTAGTTTCAATTAATTTTGGATTTGGTTTTGATTTAGGACAACTTGAACCACTGGTCAATTTGGGCTAAGTAGCTCAATTCTGTTCGATTGGGTCCAATCATAGCTTTGGTCAAGTTCAACAATCAATTTGGAATGAACTTGAGCCATTGATTACAAACAATTTGGTTTATATTTTGATTTGACCCAATTTTGTCTTTTAAGTCAATTTGGGTCAACTTGAGTCAAGAGAGCTATTTGGGTTTTGTTTGACTCAATTGAAGGTCAAGTAATATTCAAATATTTATTTTGATTTGGTATGAATCATTGGTTTCAAGGATTTGGCATAGGTTGCAATAGTTTGGGTTCATGGGTTCATTTGACTTGGTCAAATGACCAAGTTGACTTGGTTAATCTGAAAATTGATCAACCTAGGGTGATCAATAATAATGATGTGAGATTTTGATGGCTGGTTCAATCCACTGGGTGATTAGAACTTTGCAAATAGGTCAAATTACAATTTTGGGTCAAGTGGACAATTGGGTTTAGCTGGCTTTAATTTTTGGGTTGAGTTTGATTTAGTTGAGTTTATATATGGATTTGGGATTGATATATAAATTCAATTGCATTAATTGGGTTTCAAATGGGTTTTAGTTCATTTGAACATTTCAAAATAAAAGGGTTAAGTTGGGTTTTACTTGGGTTGATTTTAGTTTGGCTTGATGATTGTAGATTTCATTTATATAATTGAAGGTATGATTGATTCATTAGAAATTCAATTGAATTTGGGTTTTGAAATGAAGGAATTTGGCTAAGTCTATAGAGTTTGGTCATGTGGCTTAGGTTTATATTTTGATTTGGCTTGATTTAGTTTTGATGATTTAAATGTATATTTCATTTAAATTTGTGAAGATGATTGAAATTATGATTGATTTATGAGAAAATCAATTGACTTTGACTAGATTTGGATTAATATTTGGCGAAGTCCATGGGATAGGTCATATAGCTTAAGAAGGGTTTTAATTTAATTTGATTGAGTTTTGATCATTTGAATGTACATTTGATTTATATTTAGGAAGATGATTGAAGATATAAATTGATTATGATAAAATCAATTGATTTTGGATTAATTTGGATTAAAATTTTGGAAAGTCCATGGGATAGATCATATGGCTTAGGACGGGTTTCAAGTTTGGATTTGATCATGGGCTTCAATAATTTGGTTTTGAAATTTGGGTTTGAATTTGAATTTGAATTTGATGTTTGAATTGAACTTGAGGTTTTGTTTGAGAAGGTGCACATGGATTGGATTTGGGTTGTAGGGTAGGTTGATTAACTTAATCCTTAAGGCATAACCTAATCCTATGGTTAACCATTCTAAGTTTTAAGGCTTAGGTTAGATGTTTCCCTAATATTTAGAAGTGTCTTATGACTAGGAAAGCCTTAGTCTCTAGAAGACTCTTAAGTCTAAGATGGGAAGATTGAATTTGCACTATAAAGTGAGGTCCAGCCTTTTAGTGTTGCCCTTAGAGATAGATGATTGAAGGAAGCCAGAATTTCACATTATAGACTGATACATCTTTCAATTCTTTTCTTGGGAGACCATGGATACATGAGAACAACATAGTTCCATTCTCTCATGTATGAAGTTTGTGAGAGGTGGGATCATCATTATGTGAAAAGAAATCTCAAGCCATTTATAATTCAGGAGGTCAGCATATACAAGGATGCAGCTTACTACCTCCCTCAAAACCAATAAGTCTATTCTCATGAACTTGGCCAAAGTTTAAAAATAAAAGAAAAAGAAAAAGAAAAAGAAAAGGAAAGAGAAAAAAAAGAAAAGAAAAAAGAAAATGAAAAAGAAAATAAAAGGGAACGGAAATAGACTTGGAGGAGGAAGTGGAGCCTGACATTAGATTCAACCCATAGTTCATTACTCCATTCGAACATATGGGTAGGATGACCTAACCTTCCAGAAGAGGAAGAGAGGTTTAGAGGTAATCCAGGGTGGAAAACCTCCTTATTGGCCACCCAATAGAAGATATGTCCCAGCTAATAGGAGTACACCTGCTATCCATATATACTTAGAATTTAGTTTATAAGATGAGTCTTATATGGTTAGCACACTAACCAGCTCTTCTCAGCAGTAGATTCCTTTGAAGGTGACACTTGAGCTAGATAACAATGAAGATCGGGCTCCAAAGCACTGCATAAGTGTATCTATGTCTATATGTGAAACAGTTAGGCATCAAGTGGAAACCTTAGCTATAACCCCACTTTCCTCTCAAAAGGTTAAGCATTTGGTAGTTAAGGAAGCCCCTAAGTCATTCACAGGTGTGAAGACTCAGAGGTTCTTACTAGGAACATCATGCTCAAGTCAAGAAGTTGATGTAGAACTACATGATGATTTATATAAAGATTTAATAGAATTACCTTTTGATTACCACTTGCCTTATGTTCATAATTTAGCAAAAAAAAGGTTAATCACACATACTTGGTCAACGCACAGGTTAGACTACTTAGAAAGAATATGGAGGAACAAATGCAAAAGCTTTTAACCAAAATTGAGACTAGAATTCAATACAGTGGGTCCAGTTAATGATGACGATTACTACTTAGTCATCACAAATCATTTGTAATCTAATTGGTTCTTTTCAAATGACATTAACTCATATGAGGAGATGTGCTTAGAAACTTTAGATGATCTAGATGATTTTGAAATCAAAGACTCACTGCCAGAGTTCAAAGAAGAGATCAGGTCAACAATCGATGAGCTCAAGGAAATCAATTTAGGAAGAAGATCCCGACATATATCAGTTCTTAATTAAATGAAATTGAAACCAATGACTTAGTTAGGCCATTGATTTTGTTTAAGGATAGCTTTGTATGGAGTTATGAAGAGATGCCTGGATTGGCTCCTAGCATAGTTGTCCATAAACTAGCAATAGAGCCTACTGCTAACCCTATCAAGCAAGCTCCTAGATGCATGCGATTAGACATAGAACAACAGGTCATTTATGAAGTCAAGAAAGCGATCTTAGCTTCAGGAAGAAAAATACCCTACACGGTTGCTGCATCTCTTAAAAAAAATGGCCAAATTCAAATATGTGTCAATTTTATGGATTTAAATAAGGCATGTCCAAAAGATGAATTTCCACTACCAATCCTAGAGCTGATGGTGGACATTGCCTCATCTCATGCAGTCTTCTCTTTTGTGGATGGCTCATCTGGATATAACTAAAAAAAGATGGTCCCTTAAGATGGAAGAAACACTACTTTTAGAACCCCGGTCAGAATCTACTGCTATAAGGTCATGGCTTTTAGCCTTAAAAATGTCGGTGCTACATACCAGTGGGAAATGACTTGAATCTTTGACGAACTCATGAATCATCAAGTCGAGTGCAATGTTGGTGATCTCATAGTCAAAAGTAGAGAAAAGGAAGACCATCTCTTTGACTTGAGAGTAGTTTTTGAATAGTTTAGACCATTTAACCTCTAAATGAAGTCTCTGAAGTGTGCATTCAGAGTTGCTTTAAAAAAATTCCTTTGGTTTATTGTCTGACACCAAAGAATCAAAATCAATTCGGAGAAGATCAAGGCAATTTTAGAATTGCCACCCCCTAAAAGTTAAACTCAACTCTGATCATTATAAGGTCTGTTAGCGTATCTATGATGCTTTCTATCTAATTTATCAAGAAGATGTCATCTATTCTCAACACTTGTTAAAAAGGATGCCAAGTTCAAGTGAGATGATAAGTGTGAGGATGCCTTAAGACATCAAACATTACCTGATGATGTCACTGATTCTACCTAGTTGTTATCCTGGGCAAGCCGCTCATACTTTACACTACTGTGTTAGATGACTACCTTGGTGCTTGGTTGGCCCAAGTCAATGATAAAGGGAAAGAAAAGGCACTCAACTATCTCAGTCATCATCTAATCCCTACTGAGGCTAATTATCCATCCATTGAGAAGCATTTTATAGGTTTAATCTTTGCATCCTAAAAGATACTACACTACATGCTTCCTCATAAGGTGAACTTAATCTCTAGGATCAATCCATTACAGTATCTCATGACATGATCGATGTTTTCTGGATGGTTGGCTTGACAGTCGATGATCCTCTCGTAGTTTGACATTACCTTCGTACCCTTCTTTGTGGTGAAAGGACAACTACTAGAAAATTTTTTAACAACACACACTTCCTACTGACTCTCAGCTTAGTGATGATCTCCCCGATGAACAATTCATGAACTTAGGGGATACTAGCATTCACCACTAGGAGATGCACTTTTATGGTGTAGCTTTTTATCAAGAAGGAGAAGAACCACAATCTACTATTCCAAGAATGGCAAAGGTGGGAATAGTTCTCATAACTCTGGACTGCAATTTGATGAGATTCTCATATCATCTGTCCAATCCTCGCACCAATAATGATGCTGAATATAAGGCACTGATTGCCGATCTGGAGTTATTTGTTACTCTATGCATCTAGAACATCAACATCTTCAAGGATTCTTAGCTAGTTATCAACTAAATTGCTGGGTCCTATAAGGTTATAAAGCCTAAGCTCCATCACTACAACAAGTACACCATAGAGTTGTTGGCCCAAATCCCAGAGGTTGCTAGTTATAAGATTCCTTAAGGAGAGAATATTGTAGCGTATGCCAAGGAGTTAGCATGTCTAAAAGATGAGTCCATATCAATAAATGTCCAAAATATACAAGTGTTATCTCCTATTGATGTTGAACTTTTCAAAAAAATACTCTCTTGATGGGGAGGTTGACATTGCCAAGAAGGATGAGGAGTTAGATTTGAGGCAAACATTCATGAATTCCCTAAATAAAGGCAAACTACCTCAAGAGAAGTTTCAAGCCCATCAGATGAAGTAGAGAGCACTTTTCTATGCTCTTGTTGATGGTGTCTTGTATCAATAGTCTTTCGATCATATGTGGTTACATTGTTTAGACAAGCACGAAGACCATAAGATCGTGACTGAGGTACACTTAGGATTATGTGCAACCAACCAATCCAATTCAAAAATGAAAGCCAAGATTAAGAGACTAGGATACTACTGGTCGTCGATGATCAAAGATTGCATGGATACGACTAGGCAATGCCACCAATGTTAAAATGATGTGGTCTATCAACATTCATCCATCATCACATTGGGCTCATGGCCATTCAGTGTTGGTGGTATCGACATAGTGGGTCTTATGGATCCTCCTACTTCCAAGGGTCATTGGTTCATCTTAGTTGCTACTAACTACTTTTTCAAATGGATGAAAATGATTCCACTTAGAGAGGTCACAACTCAGCATGTGCTCCAGTTTTTTAGGAACTATTTCGTATATAAGATTGGATTGCCTCGATGAATTATATCTGATAATAGTACTGCATTCAAGAGCACCAAGATTAACAACTTTGCCCAGAGACATAGCATAGATTGGAGATATTCTGCCATCAACTACCCGAGAAAAAATTGCTTAGCAGAAACCTTCAATAAAACTCTCATCCAAATACTAAAAAAGACAGTCGACAATAATACGTGACAGTGCCATCATCAGTTAGTTCAAGCCTTATGGGCCTATCGCACCACATATAGAACTCCAACTCAGTCTACTCATTTCTCCTTAGTGTATGGGTCCAAAGCCACTCTACCATTAGAAGTCTAGCTCTCATGACTAAGGATTGCTATGGGTAGCAAGATCATAATAATGTAGAACGCCAAGTTATGGTTAGTTGATCTCAAAGGTTTGGAGAAGGGAAGCCTATGGGCATGCTAAAACCTTGAGTAGTACAAAGCTAAAATGATTCAAGCTCACAACTAGTTGGTCCGTTCTAGAGCTTTTCAAGTAAGAGAGCTTATTTTAGTTTTAAAGAGACTAGTTGTTTCCTGTCGTAAGATGGGAGGCAAGTTTGAACCCACTTGGGAAGACCCTTTTTCCACAGAGAAGGCCTACCAAGGAATATATTATCAACTTATTAATCATGAGGGAGAGCTCCCAATGGTTCCAACCATTGTGGTCTACTTAAAGAACTATTATAAATTATGTTTGAAAATGATTATCATCAATGAAAATACCATTTTGAATTCAATCTCTTCCATATTGAAAGTATTCTTATTTTTGAATCTACCACGATGTGTTTAGGGTATGTGTAAGGAAGCAGAGCAGCATCCTATCTTTCATCGACACAAAATAAATACAAATTATACAAAAACATATAAAATAAACACATATCTTTTTTTATTGTGGGCTACTCACGAGTTGAGATGCGAGTGGCACTCACTTGCTCTAGGTCGGTGACGTCTTTACTACTAGTGTGTTACCTAATGGTCTTCTTGCTTTGGAGGATGTAAATCTACATTTTCCTTCTTTATTTGGCCATTGCACCGATGGACTTGTTGTTAGTTTGGTAGGCCTTATTGCATGGTAGGTAAACTACCTGTTGGCTTTGTTTAAGAAGATGTGATTATGCTTTCTTCTTGGATTAGCCTTCATGCCTTGTGGTCAAGTATATTTGAGGTTTAGGATAAGTCCTCTAGCAGCTCCTTCCCTCATGTCTACTTCAAGTCTGTGTCCAGTCCTTCCTCAGGGCTCCATGCTTATTAGTCGTACTAGGTCAGATAGTATTTATCTCGTCGAGAATAGACTATCTCGATGATGAGTTCCGTTTGGAAAGTTGTAAGCCTACACTCTTTCTTTTCAAATTGATTGCTGGACACCGATGGGCACATTAGGTTGGTTGGTTCTCACTATGCTGATAGATATAACACTCATATTGACTGATACACCTTAGGTTGGTTGGTTCTTGCACCTTAGGATACACCACCCATGGCAGATGTAAGTTATGCTTTCTTTGAAGTTGGCCACGCATTACACCTATAAGCTTTCTTTTTAGGGCTCAAGATAACCCTCTTACGGCTCCCACAAGCACTATTTTGAATCACATCCTTCTCGTTCCCATTTAGACATTACTCGGGTTACTAACAGCTTAGATAGTTCCCCTTTCATAGTAACCACATATGTGGTTGGAGAATCCATCCTATGGATGTGCAGATTCTCCCATGGTCATAAATTTGTGATAGGTCAAGGAATATCTCCTTCTCGGTGTGGTCCTCCTCACCATAGGTCCGCATAAACAATTTATATATTCACTTATGGATTAGGAGGACACCACTAGCAATATTTTTTCTCAAGAAGACATGCTCTGTTTAGGGCAGTGTCAGCAAATCTCCCTATAGGAATTGCCTGACTACTCTTGAGTTGATATAAGTCCTCAGCGACATTCACTCTGTAGTCACCACTAAGTTAGATTCAATTTTTATGCTTCGATAGGTGTGGTTTTCCCTCCTTTAGAAGATGTAAGTCTGCTACGCCTTCTTTCTAGCACAGTCATTACACACCAAAAGGTTACCCCTTAGGTTGGCTAGCTCTACCCCATAGCCAGTATACTATCCCTTTGGATTTATAAATTTGAGATATGACAAGTTCGATATAGCCCCTTCTCAGTGGGTTCATCACACACTAACATATTTACATAAATTAAATCTTTTAAATTTGACTGAGCTCACATCCCAGTGGATATGCCCTTAATTCAAAATCAAACTAAACCAAATAAACCATATCAAATCACATGAAATTAAGATACAATTCGTTTAGACTACTTTGAGTTGACATAAGTCCCCAACGACATTCACTTAGTAGCCACCCTCGACCAGGCTTTCTTTTTGAGCATCCAACAGGTCACCCTAACAGTTGTTCCTTGCTTTGGAAGATGTGTGCCCTTCTTCTTACGGTTGTTGCACTAAAGGTAACCCTTAGGTTGGCTAGCTACCATGGAGTAGACTATGCATTTGGATTTGTAAACTTGAGGCGGTCAAAGGTGATGTAGCTCTTTCTCAGTGGGTCCATTGCACACCAATGGGGTCCATACATTAATTCAGATTAAATTAAACCCAATCTTATTTCCCCAGTGGAGTTAAATCACACGCTTCTCCCTAGTGGATCCTAAATCATATATAAACAAGTTAAGCAAACAAATCAAATTCAAAACCAACCTCTCTAGTGGAGCCAAATTAAACCAACTCCCCCAATAGAGTCTAAATAAAATAAATCCAACAAAACTCTTATTCCAAGTGGATATATCCCTAAATAAATATATGAAATCAAACTTAAGTCCTAATCCCCAATAGATAGCTTTGAACTACTTAGTGGAAGGTTCATATACAATCCCTGACGGGCGCATATCTCTATTAGATATGCCTCCACATCTATTAAAATAAAATAAATTAAAGTTGACTCGATCTTAATCCCTGGCGGATTATAGATTCTTTTCCCCGATGGATCTTCTTTCTACAAGTCATATAATCAAATCTAATTCAAACATTATCCCCAACAAATTTTTTTCTTCTACGCCCTTGACATAGATCCCTCACATGTCATGTCCAATGCATGCGTGATCCCCTAGTGGATCTCCCTCCATGTGCTTAACTTGGAATTCTCACCAAATCTTATTTCTTCTCTTATGCACTTTAATACTTAAGCCTTGAATCTATTCATTCAAATTACATCATCTCATTATAATCAATATTTTATTATTTATGATGGTCAAACTAACTATACAATAGCATGCTAAACATATTATAGTGTAAATTAACACACTATATTATATTATAATATATGATGTTATATTATAATTTGTTGTAATATAATATATTTTCTAACATTACACATTAGAATCACTTGAAAAAAACAAATAACAAAATTTTCTCAAAATATGAATAATGTTCATTTTGGATGTAAAATTGTTATTTTTCTATTAGAAATGGTACAAAATAGCATAATTTTTTGTTTTTTTTTGGTGTGCCGTGAATTTGGCCAAATTCTTCCATCTCAACCTTCAAATTTACATTTTTTGTGAGTTTTGACCCAATGTATTATAACAAATGTAAAATATAAAAAATGTACAATAACATTTAACACACACCACATTCATATATATGTTAAATTATATTGTTATGTACATTATATTTTAGTATGCTTTCATATAATATATTATATTACATTACACCTTAAATGAATCACTTTAAGCAAAAAATTTATAAAATTTGGTTGAAAAATGAAAATTAATTTTGGATGCAAAATTACATTCTTTTGATTAAATGACACACCATAGCACACCCCCAATGATGTTACCGAAAGGTTACATTAAATTTGGCCAAATCCCATCATCTTAGTCTATAAATCAATATTTTTATGAATTATACTAGTACAAACTCTACTACATCATACTATAAGAAACTAAAATATGGTAACAAGTAATAATAATACATAATAGTCTTCTATAATGCGTGATGCTACACTATGTTATGGTTTCCTATATTATATTACACTATAACATATTATATTATATTGCATATCACATCACAATTGCTTAAGATAAAAATCATAAAAATCTATATAATTAGTTTATATCTTCTTGAAACAATATATAATGATGTCAAGCTCTTCCTATTACGAATTCGGCTATATTCCACCATTTTAAAGTCTAAATCAACATTTTAATAACATTGCTAGTGTAGGATTGACTGTAAAATACTTAAAGAATTTAAAATTAGTAGAACAATATATTATGAAATATGATGCTATACTATGCTACAGCATATAATAGATATTTTGAACATAAAATCTTACTTTTTATACTACAAGTGGCGTAGCACACCTTTGGTACTACAACCTAATTCCCACTTTAAATTTAACAAATTTCATCATTTGATTTATTAAATCAATATATTTATGATTTATATTAGTATAGACTATAGGGCATAATACCCTAATATACTAAAACATTTCAAAACATCTTCTAACATCCAAAAAACACATCACATATGATCAAATATATGCTATACTTGGTATTATAATATGATTTAGGGTTAGGTCTTAGGGTATTCAAATCTCTAATAGTCAAAGGAAAGTCTCTTGAAGACATTTTCTTTAGCTAACTATGTTAGGATTAGGTCACTCTTAGATCTACTCCCAATAACTTTATTCAAGGTTTAGGGTTTAGTGTTTATTGTTAGTTTAGGGTTTAAGGTTTAGGGTTTAGGGTTTAGGGCTAGTTTAGTTTTTAAGGGTTAGTGTTTGGGGTTTAGGGTTTAGGGTTTGGGGTTGTAGGTTTTAGGGTTTAGAGTTTATGATTTTAGGGTTTAGGGTTTAGGGTTTAGGATTTAAGATTTTAGGGATTAGGGTTTAGGGTTTAGGGTTTAGGGTTTATAGTTTAAAGTTTACTATTTAGTGTTTAAGGTTTAAGGTTTTTAAGGTGTAGGGTTTAGAGTTTGGGCTTAAGTTTTAGGTTTAGGGTTTAAGTTTTAGTTGAGGGTTTAGGGTTTAAGATTTAAGGTTTTTTTAATAGAGAATAATTTAATATTCAACATTTTTTATTTTCAATTTTATCAACCAAGTAGCATCCCAAGTATTCTAAGACACAAGCGACGATATAGATAAAAAATGATCACCCATAAAAAATCAAAAAACAGATAAGTAGAACTTTCTCTAATAAAGAACAGTTCCATAAGAAATAGTTGAATCGATTGTTCTTGATTTCTCAGTAGGGATTCACCATCATATCCATCTCTCCCTACCACCACCACATGTAACCTCCAGCTCACATGCCTCATAACCCCACTTCTCACCACCTCAGGATCCCCACCACCACTAAGATGCTGTCACACCTTTGCCCCCACTAGATTAAGGCTAGCTAGTTGATAATGATGTTCTTATCAGGTTACGCTATTCTTAGGTTTTACGGTTAGTTTAGGGCTTAGGGTTTAAGGCTCAATGTTAGTTTAGGGGTTATGGTTTAGGGTTTAGGGTTTGGGGCTTAGGGATTAGGGTTGTAAGTTTTAAGGTTTACAGTTTAGGGTTTAGTGTTTAAGGTTTACGGTTTTAGGGATTAGGGTTTTAGGGTTTAGTGTTTAGGGTTTAGAGTTGTAGGTTTAGGGTTTATGGTTCAGGGTATAGGGTTAGTTTTAGGGTTAGGGTTTATTTTTTATTTTTTATTTTAAATTAAGTTAACTCAAAGGTCTTGGTTTATTTAGTTTTTTTTTAATTTATTTATGTTAATTTTATTTTTTATTTTTATTTAATTTAGTTTATTTATTTTAGTTTAAGTTTTTTATTTTAGTTTATTTTTTAGGTTTAGGTTTATTTTTTAGTTGAGTTCTATTTTTATTTTTATTGTTAGGTTTATTTCTTATTTTTTGGTTTAGGTTTAGGCTTTTTTTTATTTCTTTAAGTTTTTGGTTTTAGGTTTTTTTTATTTTAGGTTTTCTTTATTTTTTAGTTTAGGTTTAGGTTTTTTAGTTTATTTTAGTTTATTTAGTTTAGGTTTAGGTTTAGGTTTAGTTTATTTTAAGTTTAGGTTCAGGTTTTATTTATTTTATTTTATTTTAGTTTAGTTTAAGTTTAGGTATATTTTATTTTGTTTATTTTTTATTTTAGGTGTAGTTTTATTAGTTTAAGGTTTAGGTTTTATTTTTTATTTATTTTTATGTTTTTTTAGGTTTATTTTTTAGGTTTAGGTTTTTATTTATTTTTTTTATTTTTTTATTTTAGGTTTAGTTTTTATTTTATTTAGGTTTTTTATTTTTTTCATTTAGTTTAGGTTTTTATTTATTTTATTTTAGTTTAGTTTTTATTTTTTATTTTATTTTCTTTTTAGGTTTAAGTTTAGGTTTTAGTTTAGGTTTTTATTTTATTATATATTTTTATTTTATTTGGTTTAGGTTTTTATTTTTAATTTTTCTTGGTTGTATTTAGTTTAGGTTAGGGTTTTTAGCATTTTAGGGTTTATGGTTTAGGGGTAGCTTAGGGTTTAGGCTTTAGGTTTTAGGTTTAAGGTTTATGGTTTACTTTAGGGTTTAGGGTTTAAGGTTTTTTTAAACAAAGAACAAATTTAGATTCAACATTTATTCTTTTCAATTTCATCAACCAAGTAGCACCCAAAATTTTCTAAGACATAAGCGATGACATAGATAAAAAATGAGCACCTATAGGGTTGTAGGTTTAGGGTTAAATGTATACGGTTGAGTTTTTTTTTTAAATTAAGTAAATTGATAGGTTTAGATTTATTTAGTTTATTTATTTTATTTTTTATTCTTTTTTGTTTAGTATATTTATTTTAGGTTTATTAATTTTAGCTTAGGTTTTTTTATTTTAGTTTATTTTTTTGGTTTAAGTTTCTTTTTTAGCTGACTTTTATTTTTATTTTATTATTTAGCTTTACGTTTTATTTTTTATTTTCAAGTTTAGGTTTTTATTTTATTTTTTAGGTTTTAGTTTTAGGTTTTTATTTTACATTTATTTTTGGTTTTATTTTTTAGTTTATGTTTAGGTTTATTTTTGTTTATTTTATAATATTTAGTTTAGGTTTAGGTTTAGGTTTACCTTATTTTTGGTTTAGGTTTAGGTATTATTTCTTTTAGTTTAGTTTATTTTAGTGTAGGTTTAGGCTTATTTTATTTTATTTATTTTATTTTATTTTAGGTTTAGGTTTTTTTTAGTTTAGGCTTTAGGTTTTAATTTTTATTTATTATTAGTTTTATTTTGAGGTTTTTTTAGGTTTAAGTTTTTATTTAGTTTTTATTTTAATTTATTTTAGGTTTATTTTATTATTATTTTATGTTTAGTTTTATTTTTAATTAGGTTTTTTATACGTAAGTTTATTTTATTTTTATTTTCGTTTAGGTTTTTATTTAATTTATCTTAGTTTATTTTTTTTTAAATTTTTTTTAGGTTTAGGTTTAAGTTTTTAATTTAATTTTATTTTATTTAGGTTTAATTTTATTTATTTATTTTATTATTATGTTTTATTTAGTTTAGGTTTAGGTTTTTAGTTTTTTAGGGTTTAGGGTTTAGAGTTTAGGGTTTAGGTTTTTTTTGGGAAACCAGGTAGGGTTTTATTACAAAAGTGGTTATAAGGTTTAGGGATAAACTCAGGTTTAAGAGCTAATCTTAAATTATAAGTTGTAAAGGTAAAAGATTAAGTGATTAGTAAGAAAATGAAGGATGAGGGAATGTTTAGGAAGTGAGAATGCATGACACTATGGAGCAACTTAGGAAAAGTTATATTTGATGAAGATCTTTTGAGCCAAAATATTAGGTTTAGTGTTAAGTCATATACCATGGCATGATAATCCCAACTCAAATGAAAGTGATCCATCAATGTCAGGGATCTTTAGAGGATAATAAATATAAATTTTTTAGTTTAGGGTTTAGGGTTTAAGGTTTTAGGGTTTAGGGTTTAGGGTTTAAGGTTTAATATTTAAGCTTTAGGGTTTAAGGTTTAGGCTCTAGTGTTTAAACTTTATGGTTTAGGTTTTGAGGGTCTAGGAATTAGGGTTTAGGGTTTAGGGTTTTAAGGTTTAGGCTTTAAGGTTTAGGGTTTAGGGTTTAGGGTTTAGGGTTTAGGGTTTTAAGGTTTAGTGTTTTTAGTTTAAAGTTTAGGGTTTAGGGTTTAGGGTTTAAGGTTAATTTTGGGTTTAGGGGTTAAGGTTTAAGGTTTAGGGTTTAGGGTTTAGGGATGTTGGTTTAGAGTTGTAAGTTTAGGGTTAGTTTTAGGGTTTAGTGTTTAGGGTTTATTATTTTTAGTTTATGGTTTATGGATTTTTTTTTAAATTAATTAAATCGATAAGTTTAGGTATATTTAATTTATTTAGTTCATTTTTTATTTCCTTTAATTTATTTTATTTTTTATTTTTATTTAGGTTTATTTTTTATTTTTATTTAGTTTAGTTTATTTATTTTAGTTTAGGTTATTTATTTTAGTTTATTTTTAAGGTTTAGGTTTATGTTTATGCTTATTGTTTAGTTTAGTTTAATTTTTATTTTATTTTATAGGTTTAGGTTTTATTTTATTTTTATGTTTAGGTTTAGGTTTCTATTTTATTTTTTTAGGTTTAAGTTTTAGGTTTTACTTTTTTAGTTTAGATTTAAGTTTATTTTTATTTTATTTTATTTTATTTAGTTTAGGTTTAGGTTTAAGTTTTGGTTTTATTTACTTTAGGTTTAGGTTTAGGTTGTATTTAATTTAGTTTAGTTTATTTTAGTTTAAGTTTAGATTTATTTTATTTTGTCTATTTTATTTTTATTTTATGTTTAGGATTTTTTTAGTTTAGGGTTTAGTTTTTATTTTTTATTTATTTTTAGATTTTATTTTTATGGTTAGGTTTTTATTTAGTTTTTATTTTATTTTAGGTTTATTTTATTTTTATTTTACTTTTAGTTTTTATTTTATTTAGGTTTTATATTCTTAATTTTATTTTATTTTTTGGTTTAGTTTAAGCTTTTATTTAGTTTATTTAATTTTTATTTTTCCCTTATTTTTCTTTTTGGTTTAGATTTAAGTTTTAATTTAAGTTTTAATTTTATTTATTTATTTTTAAGGTTTAAGTTTATTTATTTATTATATTATTAAGTTTTATTTAGTTTAGGTTTAGGTTTTTAGGGTTTAAGGTTTAGGGTTTAGGGTTTGGGTTTTAGGGTTTATGGGTTACGGTTGTAGGTTTTATGGTGTAGGGTTTAGGGTTTATGGTTTATTATTTATGGTTTTGGGTTTTAGGGTTTAGGGTCTAGGGTTTTGGTTTTAGGTCTAAGGTTCAGGTTTTAGTTTAGGGTTTAGGGTTTTTTTTAAATAGAGAACAAATTCATATTCAACATTTCTTTTTTTTTCAATTTCATCAACCAAGTAACACACCAAGTTTGTAAGACCTGGCGATGACATAGAAAAAAATGAGCATAGAGAAAAACCAAAAACTCATCTTTACCAAAACATTATTCCATAAGTAGCAGTCGGATCGGTCATTCTTGATTTCTCAGTGCCCATCACAGGCTCTCAGTAGTGTGATCCACCACCATGGTTGTAACCTCCATTGCTCCTTGCCTCCAACCACCCTGCTCCATATCCACCGGCACCTCAGATCCCCACCACTTATCATACCATACCGCCTTAACGGTCTAGGCCCACAGTTGTGATGTTCTATGAGGTTTGCCCATTCATAGGGTTTAAGTTTATTAAGTTTTATGGTTTAGATTTATTTTTTAATTTATTAAGTTACTTTAAGTTTTGGTTTAGGGTTTGGTGTTTAGGGTTAGGGTTTACGGTTTAGGGTTTTATGATATATGCTTTCAGGGTTTAAGGTTTAGGGTTTAGGGTTTAGGGTTTTAGGGTTTAACGATTTAGGGTTTAGGGTTTAGGGTTAGGTTTTAGGGTTTAGGGTTTAGGGTTTTGAGGTTTAGGATTTAGGGTTAGGTTAGTTAACTTAGGGTTAGGTTGGTTTAGGAGTTTTAGGGTTTAAGTTTAAGGATTTAGTTTAAGGTTTAGGTTTTAGGAGTTTAGATTAGTTTAGGATTAGTCAGGGAGTTAGGTTTAGAGTTTAAGTTTATTTAGGGTTTTAGGTTTAAGTTTAGCGTTTAGGGTTTAGGTTTAGGGTTTAGATGTAGGTTTTAGGTTTGGAGTTTAGAGAGGTTTAGATTTAGGGTTTAGTTAGTTTATGGTTTATGGTTTAAGGTTTAGGATTTAGTGTTTAGGGTTTTAGAGTTGAGGGTTTTTTTAATCTTAAGTAAACTAGTATGTTTAAGTTTATTTAGTTTATTTTTTATTTATTTTAGTTTATTTTTTAGTTTTTTTTATTTAGGTTTATTTTTTATTTTTATTTAGTTTAGTTTATTTATTTTAGGTTTGTTTATTTTAGTTTAGGTTTTTTTATTTTAGATTACTTTTTAGGTTTATGTTTTTTTAGTTTAGATTTATTTTATTTTATTTTTATGTTTAGGTTTTATTTTTTATTTTTAGGTTTAGTTTTAGGTTTTTATTTTATTTTTCTAGGTTTAGGTTTTAGGTTTTTCTTTTAGGTTTATTTTTAGGTTTTATTTTTTAGTTTAAGTTTAGGTTTATTTTAAGTTTTATTTTATTTTATTTAGTTTAGGGTTTAGGTTTAGTTTATTTTATGTTTAGGTTTATGTTTTGTTTATTTTAGGTTAGTTTATTTTAATTTAGGTTTAGGTTTATTTTATTTTGTTTATTTTTGGTTTAGGTTTTTTTTAGTTTAGGGTTTAGGTTTTATTTTCTATTTCTTATTAGGTTTATTTTTTTAGGTTTAGGTTTTTATTTAGTTTTTATTTTATTTTATTTATAGGTTTATTCTATTTTTATTTTACATTTAGTTTTTATTATATTTAGATTTTTTTAGGTTTATTTTATTTTTTTAGTTTAGTTTAGGTTTTATTTATTTTATTTTAATTTTGTTTTTATTTTTTATTTTATTTTTACATTTAGGTTTAGGCCTTGGTTTTAGTTTAGGTTTTAATTTATTATTTTATTTAGGTTTAGGTTTAGTTACTTATTTTATTTTTAGGTTTTATTTAGTTTAGTTTTAGTGTTTTAGACTTTTAGAGTTTAGGATTTAAGGTTTCGCGTTTAAGGTTTAGGGTTTAGGGTTTAGGGTTTAGGGTTGTAGGTTTTAGGGTGTAGGGTTTATGGTTTTGGGTTTAGGGTTTCAGGGCTTAGAGTTTAGGGCTGTAGGTTTAGGGTTCAAGGTTTAGGGTTAGTGCTTTTTTTAAAACTTTTTTCAATTTTTTTTTAGTTTATTTATTTTTTTAAATTAAGTAAAATGGTAGGTTTATGTTTACTTACTTTATTTTTTATTTATTTTAGTTTATTTTCTTTCTTAATTTTATTATTATTTAGTTTAGTTTATTTATTTTAGTTTAGGTTTTTTATTTTAGTTTATTTTATAGATTTAGGTTTAGGTTTAAGTTTAGGTTTTAGTTTAGTTTTATTTTTATTTTAGTTTTTAGGTTTAGGTTTTTTTTTTTTAGATTTAGGGTTGTAGGCTTAGGGTGTATGGTTTAGGAATTAGGGTTTAGGGTTAGTTTTAGGGATTAGTGTTTGGGATTTAGGGTTTAGGATTTAAGGTTTAAGGTTTAGAGGGGCTTTTTTATAAATCAAGTAAAAAGGTAGGTTTAGGTTTATTTAATCTATTTAGTTTATTTTTAATTCATTTTAGTTGATTTTATTTTTTTATTTAGGTTTATTATTTATTTTTATTTAATTTAGTTTAGGTTTTTTATTTAAGTTTATTTTTTAGATTTAGGTTTATGTTTATGTTTATTTTTTAGTTTTTTTTTATGTTTTTTATTTTTTATGTTTAGGGTTTTATTTTTTTTTTTAAGGTTTAGGATTTATGTGTTTCTTTTAGGTCTTATTTTAGGTTTTATTTTTCAGTTTAGGTTTAGGTTTATTTTTAGTTTATTTTATTTTATTTAATTTAAAGTTTAGGTTTAGTTTATTTTAGGTTTAGGTTTAGGTTTAGGTTTTATTTATTATAGTTTAGGTTTAGGTTTATTTAATTTTACTTATTTCAGGTTTAGGTTTTTTCTTAGTTTACAGTTTATGTTTTATTTTTTATTTATTTTTAAGTTTATTTTTTAGGTTTAGGTTTTTATTTAGTATTTAATTTATTTTATTTTAGGTTTATTTTATTTTTATTTTATGTTTAGTATTTATTTTATTTAGATTTATTTTTTAAAGTTTATTTTATTTTTTTAGTTTAGTTTAGGTTTTTATTTATTTTATTTTAATTTACCTTTTATTTTTTTACTTTTTTTTATTTTTACATTCGAGTTTAGGTTTTAGTTTAGGATTTTATTTTATTATATTTTTTATTTCATTTAGTTTTAGGTTTATATATTTATTTAAATATTAGGTTTTATTTAGTTTAGGTTTAGGTTTTTAGGGTTTTAAGGTTTAGGATTTAGGGTTAAGGGTTTGGTGTTTAGGGTTTAGGGTTTAGGGTTGTAAGTTTTAGGATTTAGGTTTAAGGGTTTGGGTTTTAGTGTTTAGAATTTATGGTTTAGGGTTTTAGGGTTTAGGGTTTAGGGTTTAGAGTTTAGGGTTTTAAGGTTTAGGGTTTAGGGTTTAGTGTTATAGGTTTAGGGTTCAGGGTTTAGGGTTAATGTTTTTTTTAATTTATTTTTAAATTTTTAGGTTTATTTAGTTTATTTAGGTTTATTTTTTAATTGTTTTTGTTTATTTTATTTTCTATTTTTATTATTATTTGGTTTACTTTATTTATTTTAGGTTTATTTATTTTAGTTTAGGCTTTTTATTTTAGTTTATTTTTTTAGTTTTAGGTTTAGGTTATTTTTTAAGTTTAGTTTTATTTTTATTTTATTTTTTAGGTTTAGGTTTTATTTTTATTTTTAGGTTTGGCTTTAGGTTTTTATTTTATTTTTTAGGTTTGTTTTTATGTTTTTAATTTAGGTTTATTTTTAGGTTTTTTTTAGTTTAGGCTTACTTTTTTTTAGTTTATTTTATTTTATTTAGGCTTTATGTTTAGGTTTTATTTTAGGTTTTATTTATTTTCGTTTAGTTTATTTGAGTTTATGTTTAGGTTTATTTTATTTTTATTTTAAGTTTAAGTTTTTTTTAAGTTTAGGGTTTAGGTTTTAGTTTTGGGTTTATTTTTTTAGGTTTAGATTTTTATTTAGTTTTTATTTTATTTTTTTTAAGTTTATTTTATTTTTATTTTAGGTTAAGTTTTTATTTTATTTAGGTTTTTTATCTTTTTAGTTTAGTTTAGGTTTTTATTTATGGTATTTTAAATTTGTTTATATTTTTTATTTTATTTTCTTTTTTAAGTTTAGGTTTAGATTTAGGTTTTAGTTTCAATTTTTATTTAATTTAAATTTCTTATGTTATTTTGGTTTAGGTTTTTTTATTTATTTTACTTTTATGTTTTACTTAGTTTAGGTTTAGGTTTTAACTTATAGGGCTTAGGGTTTAGCTTTTAGGGTTTAGGGTTATTTGAGGGTTTAGGGTTTGGGGATTAGGGTTTGGGGTTTAGCATTTAGGGTTTAGGGTTTAGGGTTTGAGGTTTACGATTTAGGGTTTTAAGATTTATGGTTTAGGGATTAGGGTTTTTATGGTTTAGGATTTAGGGTTTCTATTTTAAGTCTAGGGTTCAGGTTATAGTTTAGTGTTTAAGGTTTTTGGTTTTTTTTTAACAGAGAGAAAATTTAGATTCAACATTTATTCTTTTCGATTTTGTCAACCAAGTAACATAATAACTATTCTAAGACACAAGCAATGACATTGATAAAAAGTGAGCATGCATAGAACAAATCAAAAACCCTAGATAACTTTTCTCTATAAAGACATAGTTCCATAGCGATAGATCGGTCGGTAGTTCCTCGGTTTCTCGTTCCATCACCAACCTCTCAGTTAAATCCATCCATCATCTCTCACCACCAAAATGTAAGCTCAGGTCTCCTCCCTCACCACCTCCCCCATTTCCACCAACACCTCATCCACGACCACCATTGCGATAGCCTTGCATCTAGGTAGCGGTTGATGGTCATGTTCCTGGCAGGTTACGCCCATTCTTAGGAATTAGTTTTAGGTTTTGGTTTATTAGGTTTTGGGTTTAGGTTTATTTTTAAATTTAGTTACCTTAGAGGTTTAGGTTTAGGGTTTGGGGTTTAGGGTCTAGGGTTTAGGGTTAGGGTTTAGGGTTTAGGGTTTAGGGTTTAAAGTTTAGGGTATATGGTGTAGGGTTTAGGGTTTAGGGTTTAGGGTTTAGGGTTTTAGGGTTTATGCTTTTAGGGTTCAGGGTTTAGGATTTAGGGTTATATACAAAAAAAATTAAGTAAACTTGTAAGTTTAGGTTGGTTTAGTTTACTTAGTTTATTTTTTATTAGTTTTAATTTTTTATATTATTTATTATTACTTAGGTTTTTTTATGTTTATTTAGTTTAGTTTATTTATTTTAGGTTTATTTATTTAAGTTTAGGTTTTTATTATAGTTTATCTTTTAGGTTTACGTTTAGGTCTAGGTTTATTTTTTAGTTGAGTTTTATTTGTACTTTAATTTATACTTTTAAGTCTTTAGGTTTTTAGGTTTAGGGTTTAGGGTTTAAGGTTAGATTAAAGTTTAGGGTTTAGGGTTTTTTAGGGTTTATGGTTTTTTTGGGGTTTAAGGTTTAGGGTTGTAGGTTTAGGGTTTATGGTTTAGGGTTTAAGGTTTAGGGCTTAGGATTTAGAGTTTAGGGTTTATGGTTTAGGGTTTTTTTTAATTAAGTAAACCGATAGGTTTAGGTTTATTTAGTTTATTTATTTTATATTTAATTTATTTTTGTTTATATTTCTTTTTATTTTTATTTAGGTTTTTTTATTTAGTTTAGTTTATTTATTTTAGGTTTATTTATTTTTGTTTAGGATTTTTTATTTTTGTTTAGTTTTTAGGTTTAGGTTTAGCTTTATGCTTATTTTTTTAGTTAAGTTTTAATTTTATTTTATATTTTAGGTTTAGTTTTTATACTTATATTTTTATGTTTAAGTTTAGGTTTTTTTTTTATTTTAAGCTTAGGTTTTAGGTTTTTATTTTAGGTTTATTTTTAGGTTTTATTTTTTAGTTTAGTTTTAGGTTTTTCTTTAGTTATTTTATTTTATTTAGTTTAAGTTTAGGTTTTGGTTTAGTTTTTAGGTTTTAGTTTAAGTAGTATTTATTTTAGTTTAGTTTATATTAGTTTAGGTTTACGATTATTTTATTTTGTTTATTTTATTTTTATTTTAAGTTTAGGTTTTTTTTTAGTTTGGGTTTTAGGTTTTATTTTTATTTATTTTTATGTTTTATTTTTAGGTTTTATTTTTAGGTTTATTTTTTATGTTTAAGTTTCTATTTAGTTTATATTTTATTTTATTTTAGATTTGTTTTATTTTTATTTTATGTTTAGTCATTAGTTTTTTTGGGTTTCTTACTCTTAGGTTTATTTTATTTTTTAGTTTAGTTTAGGTTTTTATTTATTTTATTTTAGTTTATTTTTATTTTATTTTATTTTTAGGTTTAGGTTTAAGTTTTAGTTAAAATTTTTATTTTATATTATTTATTTTAATTTTTTAGGTTTAGTTTTATTTATTTATTTTATTATAAGGTTTTATTTAGTTTAGGTTTATGTTTTTTGGTCGGTAGGGCTTACGATTTAGGGTTTTGGGTTTTGGGTTTAGTGTTTAGGGTTTAGGCTTTAGGGTTTAGGGTTTAGGGTTTATGGTTTAGGGTTTAGGGTTTATGATTTTATGGTTCAAGTTTTAGGGTTTAGGTTTTAGGGTTTAGGGTTTAGGGTTTAGGGTTTATGGTTTAGGGTTTAGGATTTTTAGGCTTTAGGGTTTAAGGTTTAGAGTTTAGGTTTTAGGTCTAGGTTCAGGTTTTAATTTAGGGTTTAGGGTTTTTTATTTTTTTTAAGACAAAATAAATTTAAATTTAACATTTCTTCTTTCCAATTTTGTCAACCAAATAACACACCAAGTTTTCTAAGACATGAGTGATGGCATAGATAAAAAAATGTGCACGCGTAGAGAAAAATCAAAAACCTTAGATAGCTAGAACTGTCTCTACTATAAAGACATAATTGCATAAGCAGCAGATCGGACCGACCGGTCTTCAATTTCTCCAATTCCCATCAGAACCACCCCGGCTCTCTGGTAGCATGATTCACCATCATGTCCCCGATCTCTCCCTCACAACACCTCTAACCTCCACCTCCTCTCCTCCCACTACATCACTTTTTAAGGTTTAGGGTTTATTTAGTGTTAAGGTTTTTGGGTTTATGGAGTTTAGAGTTTAGGGTTTAGCATTTAGGGTTAGGGTTAGGGTTTAGGGTTTTGGGTTTAGTGTTTAGAGTTTAAGGTTAGTTTACTGTTTAGGGTTTAGGGTTTAGGGTTTGGGGTTTTTTAGGGTTTATGGTTTAGGGTTTGAGATTACATGTTTAGGGTTTAGGGTTTTGGATTTAGGTTTTAAGGTTAGTTTTAAGGTTTAAGGTTTAGGGTTTAGGTTTAAGATTTAGGGTTTAGGCTTTAGGGTTTAGAGTTTAGGGTTTTTTTCATAAAATTATATAAACTAGTAGGTTTATGCTTATTTAGTTTATTTAGTTCATTTTTTATTTATTTAAGTTTATATTTTTCTATTTTTATTTTTGTTTATTTTTAATTTTTATTTAGTTTAGTTTATTTATTTTTGGTGTATTTTTTTAGTTTAGGTTTGTTTATTTTAGTTTATTTTTTAGGTTTACATTTAGGATTATATTTATTTTTTAGTTTAGTTTTATTTTTATTTTATTTTTATGTTTAGGTTTTATTTTTGTTATTTTTAGGTTTAGGTTTAGGTTTTTATTTGACTTTTTTAGGTTTAGGTTTTAGGTTTTTCTTTTAGATTTATTTTCAGGTTTAGGTTTATTTTTAGTTTTTTTTATTTCATTTAGTTTAGGGTTTATGTTTAATTTATTTTAGGTTTAGGTTTAGGTTTTATTTAGTTTAGTTTAGTTTATTTTTGGTTTAGTTTTTTTTTTAGTTTAGGGATTATGTTTTATTTTTAATTGATTTTTATGTTTATTTTTTAGGTTTAGGTTTTTATTTTATTTTTATTTTATTTTATTTTAGGATTATTTTATTTATATTTTACATTTAGTTTTTATTTTATTTAGGTTTTTTATTTTTAGGCTTATTTTATTTTTTAGTTTAGTTTAGGTTTTTATTTAATTTAATTTAGTTTAGTTTTTTAGTTTTTAATTTATTTTATTTTTACATTTAGGTTTAGGTTTAGGTTTATGTATATGTTTAAGTTTAGGTTTTTATTTTATTTTATTTTATTATTTTATTTATGTTTAGGTTTATTTATTTATTTTATTTTTAGGGTTTATTTAGTTTAGGTTTAGGTTTTTATGTTTTTAGGGTTAAGAATTTATGGTTTAAGGTTTGGTGTTTGGGGTTTAAGATTTAGGGTTGTAGGTTTTATAGTTTTTTAGGGTTTAGGGTTTATGGTTTAGGGTTTTAGGGTTTAAGGTTTAGGATATAGGGTTTTATGATTTAGAGTTTAGGGTGTAGGATTTAGGGTTTAGGGTTTTAAGGTTTATGCTTTTAGGGTTTTGGATTGTAAGTTTATGGTTTAGGGTTAGCTTTTGGGTTTAGGGTTTAGGATTCAGGGTTTAGGATTTTTTTAGGTTTATTTTGTTTATTTAGTTTATTGAGGTTTAGGGTTAGCATTTTGGGATGATTTTTGATTTTATCCTTTTTTTTAAAATACAATTCAAACTTCAATCTTAGTGCTAAAGGGGAAATAGGCATAATTATGCTGCCTTTTGATTTGGATTTTCTCAGGATTTGAAGGAACGCCTTCATTTCAATCTACATCCATAGGTGTTTGCCATCTTTGAATTTAATAAAACAAAGGGTATCCATTCAAGGACCCTGTCCTGAATATCTTTAGCTCTAGTACAAAGCCAAAGTAAGATCAAGGATAAGTTTAACTTTGAGACTTTATTTTTTGGAGATTTGCTTTTCAAATTTTGAAGTACTTTTCATACTTTTTAAAATTTAACATTTCTTTTCCATATTGGAATGGTTTGAAATCCATGTTGACCAGATTTAGGTCTTAACAAAAATGACTTGGTTTTCATTTATTTCTCTCATTTTATTTCAGGATTTGTTCTAGGACCAAATTGTTTAACTATGACAAACAAAGAGTTCTAGAACCTCTATCCAAGATGTTGGATAGGCTCAACCAAGAATGAAATGGAGAGGTATCCAACAGAAAGAAAGGTAGTCTTGATCGGTGAGTGGCACTAGTACATTGTCGATATATAGAAATAACCCTTTACTTCTAACGATGGAGAGAGGAACCAATCCCCAAGAGTCGCCAAAAAATATGTTGGTATTTTTTTTGAAATAAAGAAAAGAAATGACACCACATAGAGTTTAGGAATATTTTATTTAGATGACCAAATACAACATTAAAGAATAAACATATTATCTAGAAAGAAAAACATGCTCTCCTATAATGGATTCAATCATTTCATTAAAAGACTCCTAAGGCTAATGGGTCTTCGTGTACCAGAGTATTTTCCCCTGAGCTATATAAAAAGGTACAATATGGTTTATTTTATCTTGGGATCATGGTTCCCTATAAAGGTAAGCCTCTATAGTTAATTACGTCTTAGGAATGGTGTTTCTTAACAATACTCTCGATTAAAGAAATACATGGTTATTTCTAAAGGGTACTATGGTGGCTTTCATAGGATTGATTTTTGGAAATTCAATTGGGTGTGAGGTCCAAATTGGAGAGAGTCATTTTCAAGAGTCAAATGGGAAAGAGTTGGAAAAGCCTATTAATACTAGGATACCTAGTAGACATTTCAACTATCCTTTGATTGGGCATCAAATTTTGGGATTTAATTTTAGATTTTTAGTTAACATTTTCTTAGAAATCTAGGGCTTAGATTCTAGCAGCGCAAGACTACAGAAATGCGAGGGCTGAAGACTTATTCCTAAAAGGATGAATCAGAACCTAGTCTATAGGTGCTTTTGACACATGTCAGATGCTCGACCTAGCTCTATCCTTCGAAATCATTGGTCATTCTCCTTACCTGAGGGAACCACTATTCGACTCTTGGACCCTTGCGGAGAAGGCTAACACCACCTAAGCATATTTTAAATTTATGAAGTTAGGTCACATGGTAGCAAGATGGCAGGGTTGTTGCATTTTTAGGAAAGAAATTTATGAAACTAGACTCACTCCCTAAACCCTAAGATCATGTAGGGCATGAGGATGCATCTAGCTAATGCATATTTTCTAGATTTTATGAATTTTGACTCAAGATTCATTTAGGTAATAGGAATGAAATTTATGCCTAATGCATGGAATTAGAAAAAGGTTATGGACCAAATAAGAATAAAAGAAGGTGTTCTTCCATCATAGGCTCTCAAAGGTGAAGCCCAAATTCTCTAGCAATGATGGAAGCCCTTCTTTAATCAAGAGTGAAATAATATAATTTATGCATGATGTTAAAACATCCAGCTATGGGGTTGCTACATATTTTATCTTGCTTTAATGCTTAGGCTTTTATATGATGATTATTAATTCCATTTATTTTTATGTTTCAATTGATTTAGTGGGTCAAAAGTTTTAGTTTATCCTATGAGCCTACATCTAGGCATACATCATAGCATAAACATAACACAGAAAGAAACCTAGAAAAGCATGTTGTTTATATTGCAAACCCAAAATGAATCAAGCAAAATTAAATTATATAAGAAAAAGGTCGATGCAGCCGGATATCACTGAGAAAGAAAAATGGGCAGCCGAGTTCTGCCCTTATACAACTTGGCCTAGAACTACAAGTTTAGATCTATGTTTCTTCTTTCCAGGAAAGTCTCCTTCTATAGGGACATCCATCAGGCCCCACAGGGAACCACTACACCATCTCCTGCTAATCCTAGACCCCATAGATCCTAACCTAATTCTATGCTCAAATTTACATTTTAAATTTAAACGAAATCCTACACCCAACAAAATAGACGTTAGGAAATACACACATCACACAAAGTAATTTATATTTCCCAAACATACGAGCTTAGCATTAGTTGCTTGCTAGGCGCACCTGTCTTATGGACTATGTTAAAGGATTTTCAGCACCTGCAAGCTAACAACAATTTTATGATTTATTTATTATAGAGATCCCTTTAACACAACCCCCTGTAGAAAACAGTGTTAAATCTAGAAAGAACACCCTAACATTGAGTCTAATGAACAAATTAAGCTATGTTTGAGTTATTTCATTTATTTGAATTGCTTTGTTTGATTTAATTTATTTGGTTTGTTTCATTTTGAATTAAGCTATATGGGTTTCATTTGATTTGGTTCATGTTAATTTAAAGAGTTTAGATTAAAGTTTGATTTCATTCAATTTAATTTAAGTTTATTAAATTATGGATTTGTAATGTTTAAGTTCATTAATATGAATTAGTACCTTAAGTTTGTTCATGGATTAGGCTTAACCTAAAGTACTCAGGTTAATTTTTTGATCTGATTTAATTAACCTAAGTTTTAGATTCATTCTTAAATTCATTAGAGATGAGTGTTTTCATTAAATTTCATTGATTCTATGTTTAAGGTTTAAGTTAATTAATAATTTTGTTAACCTAAGGTTTTACTTCCTTAACTTAAGATTGAGTTTGATCACTTCAATTGACTTAGGATATTTAGAGAGGATCCTTAATAATTTTCTGATTTTTGATTGAAATTAGTTTGAATTACCACTTAATTTAATAGATTAATTAATTTACTTGACCTAATATTTGATTAACATTGACTTAAGGATTTAGAAAATTAACAACTTCTAATCCAGAGATTAATTGAGATTGAAATTTTTTTGGCAAGTCAGGTTACATACCAATTTCAAATGTTCAAAGTTTCATCTTGATTAGATTTACAATTAGGGAGTAATTAATGTTTTAATTATTTTATAAACCTTAAATTAGGCCTAATTGAATAAGTTTCAGTTAAGGGTTTTATTTTTTAAGAATTTCTCACTAAAATATCTTTCCAATGAGGGTTTATTCATAATTGTTGGTTAATTGGTTGATTTACTATGATTTAATTAAATTCAGGTTATTTAATTGAATTAATTAATTCATTTAAGTACCTAATTAGGTCAATTTAAGGATTTTTAGGTTTAATTGAGTTTAAGTGATGTTTTAATGTTCACTGAAGTTCATTAGGGTGATTTAAGGTTGTTAGATTAAGATTCCCTAATTATTTCATTAAGGATTAATTAATTTGATTAATTTAAAGGTTAAGCATAAGAATTTTCAATTTCCTTTGAATTTAGAGAATTAAATCCCCAAAAATTCATCTAAGGTATGTTTTATGCTTAATTACAATTCCCCAAAGTTTCAAATTAATTGGATTATTATTTAGAGTGTAATTTAAGTTTAATGTTTTTTAATTAACCCAAATTAAGGGAAAAATACCCAATAAAAATTGGAGATTTTATTTCCTATGGATTCCTCTCATAAAGATGAATCCATAGAGCTTTCATTTTTATTTTTTTGATTTAAATTTATTTTTCTATAAATTTTGTAAGTTTCTGTTAATTTTTAAAGGATTTCAAACTGTTAAATAATGGTATTTAACTGTTTTAAGTTAAGGGCAAGGAACCACATCTTTGCATACGCAGCTGCGTGCGTGTCCATCCATGTGCATGCATGGGTTGGTCCATTTAGAGCCCGTGGTGCCACGTCACTATTATGCGGGATGATCACGGATCATCGATTGAAGATCGAGCTCATCACAGTTCCTTATAGGACAAAAATCATTCGAACCTCCTAGATCTGGACCGTCCAATCCAAATAAATAGATCGGATGGCGGAGAGCTCATCTCCTTCATTTCCTGCAAGAATCGAGAGTTGCTCATAGTGTTTTGCTAATTTTGAATGATCTAGAGCATGAAATGAAGTGATTTCAATTACTACATGATCGTTGAAGGATATCCTATGATCATATACGATTTGATCTTATTGAAGTTCATTTTTTTTTAAAAATTATCACAACCGAATTATTTCAAGAAAAACTCAAGCTCATTAATGGCATACCTCAATTCTTTGGACAATTGGCTTTGGAATTGATCTAGAGCTTTAGAACCTCGAATCGAACTTGCTTGCCAAAGGAATTGTGTTAATTTCTTACAGATTGTTCCCTAGACCAACCCTTAGCTTAAGAAATTTTGGCTTTAGTGGTTTGCAATTGTTAAGAACACTTTAGAGGGAGAAGAGCTTTCATTTGGCTTCAATTTGGATGTATGAAGGTGAAGGGAAATTCAATTCTCCTTGGGGAAGAGTGTATCTGTGTTTTTCCTATGTGGTCGAGAGCTTTAAAGCTCTTTTTGGGCTAATCCTTGGTTGGCTAGGGGACATGAAGAGAGCTTGGAAGCTTGCTAGGATTCCCCTCTCTGCCTTACAAGTGTCTAGGCTAAAGAGGTTGGGGAGATAGGGAAGGGAAAATGGATTTTAGCTTCCCTTAGTGAATTATTTTAATTCATTTTGGGTTTTGTCAGTTAGTTCCTTAAGTGGCTTTGTGAAAGTGGTTAATTAGCACTTAATTCCCTCATTAGCAAGGTTTAGGAGGATTAATATCCA
Organism: Cymbidium sinense; assembly: GCA_021442155.1. Classification (NCBI taxonomy): domain Eukaryota; kingdom Viridiplantae; phylum Streptophyta; class Magnoliopsida; order Asparagales; family Orchidaceae; genus Cymbidium; species Cymbidium sinense. Next base: position 79,493,747 of record CM038214.1, on the reverse strand, counting down.
TCCCATATGCATTGGTTCAAAGTGATTTGAATTTTCCTTGGGTTTGAGTTCAATGTAGCCTATTTAGGTTATTTTGATTTAAGGAATTTAACTTACCTAATCTAGGCTGCAATGGACTCAAATTTCTTTTTCATTGTGATCGAACATGTTTATTTGATCATTTAAAATATTTTTGATGATTTAATTTGGTCAAATTTTAGTGGGTTGACTTTTTGACCAAGTGGGTCCACTTAAGTCTATCCTAGGTTGACTAGAGTTGACTTTAGGTTTGACTTTAAACTTCCATTTTATTTTCATTGATTTAGTTGATTTAATTTATGCTGGATATTTAACTTAGTTTTGCATCAAACCAAGTAGATTGGATTTAGCTCAAAATGCATTTCCTAAGTTACTAAGCATAGTGACTTGAATTAGGAAATCTCTATTTGAACTTGAGATCTTCTCATTGCTAAAATGACCTCTTCCAAAAATGAGGTCAACAGTATCTTTAAAAGAAAATTCTCCATTACTAGAAATTTTGAAAACAATTTGATCCAAAAAATTACCTTCAATAGAAAAATTAATGATGTTATTACAAATGAAATCAAGAATCAAATCATTTAAAAGAGAAAAATTTCGTTCACCATTATAAATTAAATGACTAACTTTCAAAGAAGATGTAGAGTTACTATTAAGTAGAGAATTAGCGGAAAAATCCCCCATCCAATTATCTCACCTAAAGAAAGAAGATCCATTATTAATAACTCAAAAAATAAGACATTCTGCTTTCCATTTAATATCACAGAGCCATTTCCAAACAATAGTGTCACCATGTTTATAATTGCAAATTAAAGGATGCTTACCGTTGCAATATTTAAATTTCATGAATTTAGCCCAAAGACTTTCATTTTTCCAAAAATTCCACCAAAGTTTATACAAAAAAACATTTGCGGAATCCCTTAAAGATCTGCACCCAATACCACCTTCATAAATAGTACCACACATATTAGACCAAGAAGTCCAATGAAGCCTTTTGGCCGAATTCCTAGAGCCCAAAAACAACATATTGATAAGAACGTGGGAAGTAGGAACAATATTAAGCAATAAGTAAAAAGGAAGAGAATAAAGAATACTCTTAATAACAATTAATCTACCACCAAAAGATAAAAAATGAAATTCAATGGTAGAAATTTTATTTTGAATATTATGAATTACCTCATCAAAGAGATGGGATCTCTTATGGCCACAATATAAAGGGGAGCCTAATATTTAAAAGGAAGATTTTGATGAGAAAAACTAGTGATGTCCTTTATTTTATTAATTCTATAAATAGAAATAGAAGTAGAAGTGATTAAACAACTTTTATGAGTACTAATCAAAAGGCCACTTTCATTTTCAAATTTATTTAAAAATCCTTAAGCTTTGTAACATAATGTAATGAGCAATTACAAAAAAAATATGAAATCATTAGCAAAGCTTAAGTGAGAGATAGCCAAACCACAAAGATTCCTGAAATACATACTAGAATTTTTCTAAAAAAAGATTAAGCCAATGATACAAATATTCAACCGCAATAATAAAAAGCGACAGAGAAAGAGGGTCACCTTGTCTTATACCTTCAGAGGAATTAAATAAACCAAAGTTTTCACCGTTGATAACTAATGAAAACCAAACATTTCTAATTATATTGTTAACTAAAGAAATAAAATGATTAGAAAAACTAAATAATGTAAGATTGATATTAAGAAAATCCCAAGAAATGTTATCATAAGCTTCAATGATGTCAAGCTTAAAAAAGTAAGTTTCAACCTATAGTTTTAACATTCAAATCATGAATCAATCCTTGAGCAAGCAAGATGTTATCCAAAGTAGTTCTACCTTTCACATAGCCAATTTTATTAGGAGAGATAATCTTAGGAAGAAACTTACTAAGCCTATTAATCAAAATTTTAGAAATCAATTTATTGAAAAAAGTACAAAGACTAATAGGTCTAAAGTCATTCCAAAAGTCAGGATTATCTTTCTTTGGAATAAGAATAATAGATGTGCTAGTAAAATATTTAGAAATAGAATTCCCTTGAAAGAAATCCTTAACAGCATCAGCAAGATCAATCTTAATAATAAACCAAGCTTTTTGAAAGAATAAAGTAGTGTAACCATCTGACCTTGCAACAGAATCAACATTCATACCATTAAAAATATTATAAATTTCTTGATCAGAAGGAGGAGCAACCAAGTACTAATTATCCTTAGTATACATAATAGAAGAGATGATAAAGGGATTGGATAAATGCTCAAGTTGACAATTTTTATTTAAAAGATCTTTATAATAATTAAGAGTAGAAGAAAATAAATCCTCTTTTTCAGTAAGCCAAGAACCATCAAAGTTCTTAATTTTATGAATGTAACCAAGAACTCTCCTTTTCATTACCAAAGCATGAAAATATTTAGTGTTTCTCTCTCCCCTCGGAAGAGAAGAGGTCCAATAAGTCCTCCAAATCCCAATGAGATTATTTAGCTTAGATTAGAACATAAAGAACAATTAATAAAAGTTCTTCCATCATACCATATTCTTGAGAATCATCAGTGAAAGAGGAGCAAACTAATTATAAGCAATAACATCAAAAAAAATTTTATCTTGTAACCACATATTTTGAAAACAAAAATTTTTAATAACATTAATGTTATGAACAACATTCTTAATAGAAACCAAAAGAGGAGCATGATCTGAGAGAGTTCTACTAAGATGCTCCATCGAAGTTAAAGGCTAACAATTTAACAAATAATTATCAAATAATGCACGATCAAATCGTTGCCACAATCTATGATTATTCCAAGTAAATTGAGAACCAATGAAACCAACATCATAAAGATTACAATCAAAAATCATATTTGTAAAATCTTCGATTTAATGTAAATTCGGCAAAGAACTGCCTTTTCTTTCATTCAAAAAGATGATTTTGAAATCCCCACTAATAATCCAAGAATTATTAACAATAGAAACAAAATTTGATAATTGATCCCAAGGAATTCTCCTACCTAACTTGTTACAAGCATCATAAACAAAAGAGTGAAAAGCATGATAATAACCAAATGAAATATCCACATTAGTAACTTGATGAAAATCATTAATAACATTAGTAGAAAAAGAGATATTCCAAAATAACCAAATGTTATTATTTCTATTAAAATAAAAATTGCTAAAACCAATCATCTTGGCCGCATGCATTATTTTAGAAAAAAGAATAAGAGGTTCAAGAATAACTAAGAAACCAACATTATAAATTCTACAAAGATTCCTAACTCTATTTCGCAAGAGTACTAATGGCCCTCACATTCCAAATAAGAAAATTAAACATTAATTTTTATTAGGCAAAGAAGATGAAGTAGATCGAGTACATCTAGAAACTTTAAGAGGATAATTTTTAAACTACTTTTTCCTTTTCACAAAAATAGTTTGAAAATTGGTCTCATTTTCCATGGATTGATCATCGAGAAAAAATTTTGTCATCATTATTAACAATAGATTTAGGAGAAGATCCCATTTGACAATAAGATAAATCCTCATTCTCCATTAAATGAGAATTATCACTAAGCAAAATACCATCCGGAATAATAGTTAAAGAAAGGGCAGAAATAGATTTATTAACCAAATAAAAGCTTGGCTGCACATTATCAATAAGCTCCATACGATCATTCTTGCCCAAATTCAAAGAAGATAAAACAAGATTTTTTTTTACAAAATTTTTTTGGCAAAATAAGAGAAACATTTTCTATAAGATTTTCAGCAACTATATCACAAATATCTATAGAATTTGAAACTAAAATAAGAAAATCACCCACTTGCAAATTTTTAGGAATATTAGAAATAATAGCAGCCGAAACCTGATTAGTCTCCAAAATAGTTACATAATCATTTTTAACAATCTTATCACTACCACTTACATTGGGAACAACATTAGAAACATTACGAACATCATTAGAAACATCAACAATTTCATTCACAGCACCGTTAGCCTTTTCATTTAAAGCAAAATTTCTTTTATCACTTATTAAATCTCTAATTTTACCACCAACCTTAAGATCTTTAACCACTTTCTTCTGAAGATGTTGATGAGGAACAAAACATTCTGATACATCATGCCCATGAGTTTTACAATGATTGCAGAAAGCAGGGAAGTTTTCAAACTCAACCTACTAGAAATATCTATATTTCTCTGATCCAATCCACACCTCCTTATGAAATTTCTTTGTTACATCAATTTCAGCAAGGATCCAAGCAATCGATGGCCTGGATTTGGCTGTGGTTGCTTGATCATTTTGCAAGGGTCTACTAACATAGAACTCAGAACATCAAAGAATTGATAATTAATAAAGTGAACCTGAAGATTAGGTAAAGATAATCAAACTAGTGCTATAAGAGATTCCATTTTAAAGTAAAAAAAATGGAGTCCATTTAAGAATATGCATTTGAAAGTTTTAAGCATAATAAGATTGGTGAGCAAAGATATAACTATAATCAAGGTCATTAGACAATTTAATCAGCACATGTCTACCATCTAGTAAACCAATCAAAAAACCACCAGAAATATTCAAATCATGATAGAAAAATTAAATTTCCTTCATACCAGGATGTCAAAAAGAAAATTTTCCAATCAAAGAAGTATAAGGCTCATTAGTTGATTCCAAGTCAGAGCACATAGTAGCCGAAACACCTTTGAAGGTTGTATAATCCAGGTTTAAAGAAATATCAAAAGAAGATAAAGAATCCTTACCAGATAAGGCATCTTTGAAGGATTTAGAGGCAAAAGGTTTAGCTATTTCCAAAGAATTAGAAGCCCGAGCCAGAGCAGCTGGAGCATTTGGTTTTCCCTAAGTATTCATAGAACCCGACGCCATGGAAAATGGTGCCACTTAAGAACTGAACAAGGATCGGCCTAAGGCAGAAGATCCGAAGCCAAACTAGAAGAAATTTCTAGAAAACCAACATAGAAACACCGAGAAGGAGAACGAAAAGTAAAGGGATTAAAGAATCGCTAGAGCTTGAAATGTAAAGAGGCAACAAGATGGGTTTAGGTTTTTATTTTAGTTTTTAGTTTACTATAAGGTTTATTGGGTTTAGGTTTTTTTACTTATTGGTTTAGCTTAGTTAATTTTTTAGGTTTAGGGATTTAGGTTTTTCTTATTAATTTTTTTTAGGGTTTAGGTTTATTAGTTATTTATTATTTATTAGATTTTATTTTTAGTTTAGTTGTAGTTATTATTAGGTTATTATTATTATTAGTATTATTATTATTATCTGAAGGTTTAGTTTTAGCTTTTATTAATTTTAGTTTATTTAGGGTTTTATTATTTTTGTTTTAGTTTTTCTTTTAGTTTTATTAGTTAGGTTTTTATGTTTTATTTAGTGTTTTTTACTAAGGTTTTAGTTTAGTTTTAGTTTTTAATTTTAATTTTAGTTAGTTTATTTAGATTTTAGATTTTAGTTTTAGCAGGGGGTTAGTTTAGTTTTAGTTTTTTTGTCTTTAGGGGTTTAGGTCAGGATGGTTTAGGGTAAGGTAAGGGGTTTTAAGGTAGGTTTAGGATTTAGGATTTAATGTTTAGGGATTAGGGTTTATGGTTTAGGTTTTTTTTTAATTAGGTAAACTGGTAGACTTAGGTTTATTTAGTTTATATTATATTTTTAATTTTATTTGGTTTAGTTTATTTATTTTTGTTAAAGTTTTTTATTTTAGTTTAATTTTTTGGTTTAGGTTTAGGTTTATACTTATTTTTTAGTTTAGTTTTATTTTTATTTTATTTTTTAAGTTTAGGTTTTACTTTTATTATTAGGTTTAGGGTTTAGGTTTTATTTAGGTTTAGGTTTAGGCTTTGATTTTATCTTTTTGGGTTAGATTTTAGGTTTATTTTTGGGTTTTATTTTTTTATTTTAGGTTTAGCTTTATTTTTAGTTTATTTTACTATTTTAAGTTTAGGGTTTAAGTTTAGTTTATTTTAGGTTTAGGTTTAGGTTTTTTTTATTTTAGTTTAGGTTTAGGTTTTTTTTAGTTTAGGGTTTAGGTTTTTTTTTAGGTTTTGGTTTTTATTTAGTTTTTATTTTATTTTATTTCATGTTTATTTTATTTTTATTTTATGTTTAGGTTTTATTTTATTTAGGTTTATTTTATTTTTTTAGTTTAGTTTAAAGTTTTATTTATTTTGTTTTAGTTTAGTTTTTTTAATTATTTTATTTTATTTTAGGCTTAGGTTTGATTTTTTTAGGTTTATTTTATTTTATTTTATTTTTGTTATTTTATTTAGGTTTAGGTTTTATTTATTTATTTTATTTTTTGGTTTTATTAAGTTTAGGTTTAGGTTTTTAAGTTTTTAGGTTTTATGGTTTAGGGTTTAAGGTTTAGGGTTTAGGGTTTAGGGTGTCGGGTTTAGGGTGTAGGGTTTAGGGTTAAAGATTTAGGGTTCAGGGTTTAGGGTTATAGGTTTAGAGTTTAGGTTTAGGGTTTAAGGTCTTAGGGTTTAGGGTTTAAAGTTTAGGATTTAGGGTTTAGGTTTTTAGGTCAGTCTTAGGGTTAAGGTTTATTTATTTAATTTTTTTTAAATTTTTTTAAATTTTTTTAATTAAGTAAAGTGTTAGGTTTATGTATATTTAATTTATTTTTATTTATTTCATTTTATTTTACTTTTATTTTTATTTATGTTTATTTTTATTTTTATTTAGTTTAGTTTATTTATTTTAGGTTTATTTATTTTAGTTTATGTTTTTTATTTTAGTTATTTTTTTAGGTTTAGATTTTGGTTTAGGTTTTTTTTAGTTTAGATTTTTTATTTTATTTATTAGGTTTATTTATTTTTATTTTAGGTTTAAGTTTATGCTTTTATTTTATTTTTTTAGGTATGTTTAGGTTTTATTTTAGTTTTATTTTAAGCTTAAGTTTATTTATAGTTTATTTTATTTTATCTTGATTTAGGTTTAGGTTTTATTTTTTTTAGTTTAGTTTATTTTAATTTAGGTTTAGATTTATTTATTTTTATTTTAGGTTTAGGTTTTATTTTTTGTAATTTTAGGTTTATTTTTTAGGTTTAGGTTTTTATTTAGTTTTTATTTTATTTTATTTTAGGTTTAGTTTTTATTTTATTTAGGTTTTTTTAGTTTACTTTAGGTTTTTATTTATTTTATTTTACTTTAGTTTTTATTTTTTATTTTATTTTCTTTTTTAGGTTTAGGTTTAGGTTTAGGCTTTAGTTTATGTTTTTATTTCATTTTGGTTAAGGTTTATTTATTTATTTTATTTTTAGGTTTTATTTAGTTTAGGTTTAGGTTTTTAGCTTCTTGGGTTTTAGTGTTTAGGGTTAGTTCAGGGTTTAGAGTTTATGGTTTAAGGTTTGGGGTTTATTGTTTAGGATTTAGGGTTTATGTTTTAGGGTTTATGGCTTAGGGTTTAGGGTTTTAGGGTTTAGGGTCTAGTGTTTAGGGTTTATGGTTTTTGGGATTTAGGGTTTAGGGTTTAGGGTTTAGTTTAGTTTTAGGTTTTTTAGTTTTTTTTCTTAACATTAATTCAGATTCAATATTTCTTCTTTTCAATTTCATCAACTAAGTAACACACCAAGTTGTTAAAGACACAAGTGATGACATAGATCAAAAATGAACATGCCTAGTGAAAATCAAAAACCCTAGATAACTAGTAATGTCTCTACTGTATAGACATAGTTCCATAAGCAGCAGATCGGATTGACTGTTCTTTAATTTCTCTAGTTCCCATTAGAACCACCCAGGCCTCTCGAGTAGCGGGATCCACCATCATATCCCCAATCTCTCCCTCTACCACCACTGAGGCTATAACCTCCATCGCTATTCCCGCCTCCATAATCACCACTTCTCTGATAACCACCTCCATATCCACCAGCACCTTCAGATCCCCCACCACCAATATGATAACTGATGCCTACACTTTTGCCTCCACCGCTTAATCTAGACTGAGCCTAGTTGATAGTGATGTTCCTGCGATCAAGGTTCTGCCCATTCTTAGGTTTTAAGTTTGTTACGTTTTAGGCTTTAAGTTTATTTTTTAATTTTTTTAGTTACTTTTGGTTTAGGTTTAGGGTTTACAATTTAGGGTTATGGTTTAGGGTTTAGGGTTTAGGGTTTAGGGTTAGTTTAGGGTTTAGTGTTTATTAGGGTTTAGGGTTTAAGGATTTTTAGGGTTCAGAGTTTAGGGTATTTTAAGATTTAGGGTTCAAGGTTCAGGGTTATTAGGGTTTATGGTTTTTTTTAAATTATGTAAATCGATAGGTTTAGGTTTATTTAGTTTAACTTTTATTTGATTTAGTTTATTTTATTTTTTATTTTTAGTTGGGTTCATTTTTTATTTTTATTAAGTTTATTATATTTACTTTAGGTTATTTATTTTAGTTTAGGTTTTTTATTTTAGTTTATTTTTTAGGATTAGGTTCAGGTTTTTATTTTAATTTTTTTTAGGTTTAGGTTTAGGTTTTATTTTATTTATTTTTTTATTTTAGGTTTAGTTTTTTTTGGCTTAGGGTTTAGGTTTTATTTTTGTTTATTTTTAAGTTTTATTTTTAGGCTTATTTTTTGGGTTTAGATTTTATTTAGTTTTATTTTATTTTCTTTTTAGGTTTATTTTTTTATTTTAAGTTTAGTTTTTTTATTTTATTAAATCTTTATTAAGGTTTTATTTTACTTTTTTAGTTTATTTAGGTTTTACATTCTTTTATTTTGTTAATTTTATTTTATTTTATTTTATTTTTAGGTTTAAGTTTAGGTTTTAATTTAGGTTTTAATTTTTTTTATTTTTTATTTTACTTAGGTTCAAGTTTTTTTATTTAGTTTATTTTTATGTTTTATTTAGTTTTGATTTAGGTTTTTAGGTTTTCAGGGATTAGGGTTTTAGGGTTTAGGATTTAGGGTTAGTTTAGGGGGTTTGAGTTTAGTGTTTCACCCATCTGGGGGGATTTAGGAAGGAGTTTAGGGTTTAGGAAGGTCATAGTTTAGGGTCAGGGCTTATGAAGGGTTTAGGGTTTTAAGGTTTGGGGTATATGGTTTAGGCTTTAGGATTTTAAGATTTAGGGTTTAGAGTTCACGGTTTAGGGTTTAGGGTTAAGGTTTTTTTATTTTTCTTTAAATTAAATAAATTGGAAGGTTTAGGTTTAATTAGTTTTATTTTTTTGTTTTTACATAGGTTTAGGGTTTTTATTTATTTTGGGTTTATTTATTTTAGTTTAATTTTTGGGTTTAAGTTTATGTTTAAATTTTATTTTTTTATGTTTAGGTTTAGGTTTAGGTTTTTATTATATTTTCTTTTTAGGTTTTAGGTTTTATTTTAGGTTTTAGGTTATTTTTTTTAGTCTAAAGTTAATTTTTAGTTTATTTTATTTTATTTAGTTTAGGTTTAGGTTTAGGTTTAAGTTTAGTTTAGTTTAGGTTTAGGTTATTTTATTTTTATTTTAGGTTTAGTTTTTTAGTTTCTAGTTTAGGTATTATTTTTTATTTATTTTTAGGTTTATGTTTTAGGTTTGGCATTTTATTTAATTTTTATTTTATTTTTTTTAAGTTTATTTTATCTTTAGTTTAGGTTTAGCTTTTATTTTATATAACTTTTTTATTTTTAGTTTAGTTTAGGTTTTTATTTTTTTTATTTTAATTTAGTTTTTAATATTTATTTTATTTTCTTTTTAGGTTTAGGTTTAGGCTTAGGTTTTAGTTTAAGTTTATGACTTTTTATTTATTTTATTTTTACATTTTACTTAGTTTAGCTTTAGTTCTAGGTTTAGGTGAGGTAGGGTTTAGCGCTGGTTTAGGGTTTAGGGTTTAGGTTTTTGGGTTTAGGGTTTAAAGTTTTTGGTTTTAAGGTTTAGCGTTTAGGATTTAGGGTTTAGGGTTTTAGGGTTGTAGGTTTGGGATATAGGGTTTAGGGTTTAGGAATTTTTTTATTATTATCGTCTTAATTTTTTTTAAATTAAGTAAACTCATAGGTTTTGGTTTATTTAGCTTATTTTTTGATTATTTTAGTTTATTTTATTTTATATTTTTATTTTTATTTAGTTTAGTTTATTTATTTTAGGTTTATTTATTTTAGTTTTTTTTAAGTTTAGGTTTAAGTTCAGGTTTAGCTTTAGGTTTATTTTTTTAATTTAGTTTTATTTTTATTTTATTTTTTACATTATGTTTTATTTTTTATATTTGGGTTAAGGTTTAGGTTTTTAATTTATTTTTTTAGGTTTAGTTTTATGTTTTTATTTGAGGTTTATTTTTAGCTAATATTTTTTACTTTAGGTTTAGGTTCATTTTTAATTTGTTTTATTTTATTTAGTTTAACTTTATGTTAGGTATATTTTATTTTAAGTTTAAGTTTTTTTTAGTTTAAGGTCTACGTTTTATTTTTTATTTATTTTTAGGTTTATTTTTTAGGTTTAGGTTTTTATTTAGTGTTTATTTTATTTTATTTTAGGTTTATTTTATTTTTATATTAGATTTAGTTTTATTTAGTTAGGTTTTTAATTTTTTTAGTTTACTTAAGGATTTTATTTATTTTATTTTAGTTTTGTTAATATTTTGTATTTTTTATTTTTTTCAGTTTTGGTTTTGGTTTAGGTTTTAGTTTATGTTTTTATTTTATTTTATTAATTTATTTTATTTTAGTTTAGGTTTTTTATTTATTTTATTTTTAGTTTCATTTAGTTTAGGTTTAGGATTTTTAGCTTTTTAGGGTTTATGGTTTAGGGTTTAAGTTTTAAGTTTTTATTTTAGGTTAATTTTTAGGTTTTATTTTTTAGTTTACATTTAAGTTTAATTTTAGTTTATTTTATTTTATTTAGTGTAGCGTTTATGTTTAGTTTATTTTAGGTTTAAGTTTATTTTATTTTAGTTTAGGTTTAGATTATTTTAGTTTAGTTTATCTTAGTTTAGGTTTAGGTTTATTTTATTTTGTTTATTTTATTTTTATTTTAGGTTAAGTTTTTATTTTTAGTTTAGAGTTTCAGTTTTATTTTATTTATTTATTTTTAGGTTTTATTTTTAGGTTTATTTTTTAGGTTTAGGTTTTTATTTTATTTTATTTTAGGTCTATTTTCTATTTTACATTTAGTTTTTATTATATTTAGGTTTTCTATTCTTAGATTTATTTTATTTTTTAGTTTAGTTAAGGTTATTATTTATTTATTTTATTTTATTAGTTTTAGTTATTCTATTTTTAGGTACATGTTTCATTTTTAATTTAAGTGTTGATTTTATTTTATTTTATTTTATTTAGGTTTAGGTTTTTTTATTTATTTTATTTTAGGTTTTATTTACTATAGGTTTAGGCTTTTAAGTATTTAGGGTTTAGGGTTTAGGGTTTAAGGCTTAGGATTTAGGGTTTAGGGTTTTAAGGGTTTCAGGTTGTAGGTTTAGGGATGTACATTTAGGGTTTAGGGTTTAGGGTTAGTTTTATGGTTTAGGGTTTAGGATTTAGAGTTTAGGGTTTAGGGTTTAGGGTTTAGTGATTTTTTAAATTAAGTAAACTGGTAGGTTTAGGTTTATTTAGTTAATTTAGTTTATATTTTATGTATTTTAGTTTATTTTATTTTTTATTTTTATTGATGTTTATGTTTTATTTTTATTTAGTTTAGTTTATTTATTTTAAGTTTATTTATTTTAGATTAGGTATTTTATTTTAGTTTATTTTTCAATTTCAGATTAGGTTTATGTTTATTTTCTAGTATAGTTTAGTTTTTTTTATATGTTTAGGTTTTTTTTTCTTAGATTTAGGTTTAGGTTTTTGTTTTATTTTTTTTTTAGGTTTTAGGTTTTTATTTTAGGTTTTAGTTTTAGTTTAGGTTTAGGTTTATTTTTTTTAATTTTATTTTATTTAGTTTAGGGTTTAGGTTTAGTTTATTTTAAGTTTAGGTTTATATTTTATTTAATTTAGTTTAGCTTATTTTAGTTTAGGTTTAGGTTTATTTTATTTTGTTTATTTTAGGTTTAGGTTTTTCTTTTTAGTTTAGGGTTTAGGTTTTATTTTTTATTTATTTTTGGGTTTTATTTTTTTAGGTTTAGGTATTTATCTAGTTTTTATTTTATGCTATTTTATTTTAAGTTTATTTTATTTTTATTATACGTGTAGTTTTTATTTTATTTATGTTTATTTTATTTTTTTAGTTTAGTTTATGTTTTTATTTATTTTATTTTACTTTATTTTTTACTTTTTTATTTTATTTTGGTTTAGGTTTTCTTATTTATTTTAATTTTGCATTTTATTTAGTGTAGGTTTAGGTTTCTAGCTTTTTGGGATTTAAGGTTTAGCGTTAAGTGCTTAGGGTTAGTTGATGGTTTAGGGTTTAGGCTTTAGTCTTTAGGGTTTAGGGTTTAGCGTTTACGTTTTGGGGTTTTTGGTTTTGGATTAAGGGTTTAGGGTTTAGGGTTTAGGGTTTAGGGTTTAAGTTTTAGGTTTAAGGTTCAAGTTTTAGTTTATGTTTTTTGATTTTTTTTTAAATAGAGAATGAATTCAGATTCAACATTTCAACTTTTTGATTTCATCAACCAAGAACACACCAAGTTTTTTAAGACACAAGCGACGACATAGATAAAAAATGAGCTTGCATAGAGCAAATCAAAAACCATAGATAACTAGAACTATCTCTACTGTGAAGACACAGTTTCATAAGCAAGTAGATCGACGCCTAATCTCCGCCTCCATCAAAACCACCTATGTCGAGTAGTGGGATCCACCATCATATCCCCGATCTCGCCATACGCCACCACAACGGCTGTAACCTAAATCACTCCTCTTGCCTCCAAAACCACCACTTCTTCGACCACCACCTCCATATCCACCATCACCTCCAGATCCCCCACCACTACTATGATAACTGCCACCTCGACCTTTGCCTCCACCGCCAAATCTAGACTGAGCTTGGTTAACATGATGATCTCAGCTTTTCTACCCATTGTTAGGTTTAGGCTTTAGTTTATTTATTTTTATGTTTTAGTTTATTTTAAATTTATTTAGTTTATTTTAGGTTTGGGTTTAGGTTTAAGCGTTTATTTATTTTTAGAGTTTTAGGTTTAGGGTATTTTAAGGTTTAGGGTTTAAGGTTAGGCTTTAGGGTTTTTTAGGGTTTAGGGTTTAGGGGTTAGGGTTGTAGGTTTATGGTTAGGGTTTAGGGTTTAGAGTTTAGGATTTAGGGTTTACGGGGTTTTTTTAATTAAGTAAACAGGTAGGTTTAACTTTATTTAGTTTATTTTTTGTTTATTTTAGTTTATTTATTTTTTATTTTTATTTGGGTCTATTTTTTATTTAGTTTAGTTTATTTATTTTAGGTTTATTTATTTTAGCTTAGGTTTTTTATTTGAGTTTATTTTTTAGGTTTAAGTTTAGGTTTAGTTTTAAGTTTTTTTTTTTTGTTGAGTTTTATTTCTATTATATTTTTTCGGTTTAGGTTTTATTTTTTATTTGTAATTTTAGGTTTAGGTTTTTATTCTATTTTTTTAGGTTTAGGTTTTAGGTTTTTATTTTAGGATTATTTTTAGGTTTCATTTTTTAGTTTATTTTAATTTATTTAGTTTAGGTTTAGGTTTAAGTTTTATTTATTTTAGTTTAGTTTATTTCACTTTAGGTTTAGGTTTATTTTATTTTGTTTATTTTATGTTTATTTTAGCCTTATTTTTTTAGTTTAAGGTTTAGGTTTTATTTTTTATTTATTTTAAAGTTTTTTTATGTTTATCTTTTAGGATTAGGTTTTTATTTAGTTTTTATTTTATTTTATTTAAGGTTTATTTTATTTTTATTTTAAAGCTAGTTTTTATTTTATTTAGGTTTTTTATTATTAGGTTTATTTTATTATTTAGTTTAGTTTAGGTTTTTGTTTATTTTATTTTAGTTCATTTTTATTAGTTTATTTTATTTTATTTTTAGGTTTAGGTTTAGGTTTTAGTTTAGGTTTTTCTTTTACTTTATTTTTATATTTTATTTAAATTTAAGTTTATTTATTTATTTTATTTTTAGGTTTAATTTAGATTAGGTTTAGGTTTTTAGGTTCTTTGGGTTTAGGGTTTAGGGTTTAAGGTATAGGATTTCAGGTTTTAGGGTTTAAGGTTTTAGGGATTAGGGTTTAGGGTTAGGGTTTAGTGTTTACGGTTTAGGGTTTAGGGTTTAGTGTTTAGGCTATAAGGTTTGGGGTTTTTAGGGTTTAAGGTTTAGGGTTTAGGGTTAGCTTAGGGTTTAGGGTTAATTTAAGGTTTAAAGTTTAGGGTTTAGGGTTTTTTGATTTTAGGGTTTAGGGTTTAGGGTTAGTTTAAGGGTTTTAGTTTTAGTGTTTTGGGTTTAGGGATTAGGGTTTAGAGTATAAGGTTTAGGGTTTAGGGTTAGTTTAGGGTTTAGACCGCATAGCAATTAATACAATTATAATTATTCTTTCGTATTCCAGGTTGAATAAGGGTAGAGCTCGGCTACTCTAAATCTTAAGTCCTAAACCGTGACCTTAACCCTAAACCCTAAACCCTAAACCCTAAACCCTAAAACCCTAAACCTTAAACCCTAAACTAACCTTAAACCCTAAACCTTGAAAACCCTAAACCCTAAAGCCTAAACCTTAACCTTAAATCTTAAAACATAAACAAACCATAAACCCTAAGCTAACCCTAAATCCTAAACCTTAAACCCTAAAAAACCTAAACCCTAAAGCCTAAACATTAAACCTTAAACACTAAACACTAAACCCTAACCCTAAACCTTAAAACTTAAAACCCTAAATCCTAAACCCTACAACCTAAACCCTAAAAACCTAAAAACCAAAACTAAATAAAACCTAAAAATAAAATAAAAAATAAAATAAAATAAAAGCCTAAACTAAAACCTAAACCTAAAGCCAAAAATAAAATAAAATAAACTAATAAAAATATATTAATATAAAAAATATAAAAACTTAAACTAAACTAAAAAAATAAAATAAACATAAATAAAAAACCTAAAAAATAAACTAAAAAAACAAAAGTAGAAATGTTGAATGAATTTGTTTGTTTTGTTAAAAAAAATCCAAAAACCCTAAACTACAACTAATAAAACTAAACTAAACTAAACTAAACCCTAAACCCTAAAACCCTAAACCCCCTAAACCAAACCCTACAAACCCTAAAACCCTAAAATCATAAACCCTAAACCCTAAACCCAAACCTAAACTCACCCTAAAAATCCCTAAAGCCAAAAAAAACATAAACCTAATCCTAAACCCCAAACACTAAACCATGAACTGAAAACCCTAAGCTTGAAAAGCTAAAACCTAAACATAAACAAATAAAGCCTAAAATAAAATTAATAAAAAATCTAAAACCAAAATAAAATAAAACATAAACTAAAACGTGAAACATAAACCTAAACCTAAACCTAAAAGAAAAATAAAATAAAACAAACTAAATAAAAAATAAACTCAACTAAAAAAACATAAACTAAACCTAAAACAAAAAAACTAAATAATAAACTAAAATAAACAAAATAGATAAACTAAACTAAATAAAAATAAAAACATACATAAAAAATAAAATAAACTAACATAAATAAAAACTAAAATAAAAATAATAAAGGAATTGTTGAATATGAATTTGTTCTCTGTTTAAAAGAAAACCCAAACCCAAAGTAAAACCTAAACCCTAACCTAAACCTAAACCCTAAACTCTAAACCCTAAACCACAAACCCTAAACCTAAACCTAAACCCTAAATCCTAAACCCTACCACTAAAACCCTAAAACCCTAAAGCCTAAACCCTAAACACTAAACTCCAAAACAAACTAACTAAAAACTAAACTAACCACAACTCTAAAACCATAAAAAAAGCTATCTAAACTAAATAAAACATAAAAATAAAATAAATAAATAAATTTAAACCAAAATACAATAATAAAATAAAAACGTAAACTAAAATTTAAACCTATACCTAAACATAAACATAAACTTAAAAAGAAACTAAAACTTAAACTTATACCTAAACATAAACAT
Source organism: Cymbidium sinense (assembly GCA_021442155.1). Lineage (NCBI taxonomy): Eukaryota > Viridiplantae > Streptophyta > Magnoliopsida > Asparagales > Orchidaceae > Cymbidium > Cymbidium sinense. The sequence continues at coordinate 79,477,784 of CM038214.1, read as the reverse complement.
AAACTAAAATTAATTAAATTAAAATAAATAAAACCAAAACCTCAACCTAAAATACACTAAACCTAAACCTAAATCAAACGTAAATAAAATATAAATAAATAAAAAAAATAAACCTAAACCTAAATAAAACCAAAAACCTAAACGTGAAAATAAAATGAAACCTAAATAAAATAAAATAAAAAATAAAATAAAAACCTAAACCTAAACCTAAAAATAAATAATAAAATCTAAACCTAAAAAAGAAAAAAAAATAAAACTCAACTAAAAAAACATAAACCTAAACCTAAAACTAAAAAATAAATTAAAATAAAAAACCTAAACTAAAATAAATAAACCTAAAATAGATAAACTAAACTAAATAAAAAATAAAAAAACATATAAAGAAATAAAATAAACTAAAACAAATAAAATAAAATAATTTTAAAAAAATGTTGAATATGAATTTGTTCTCTTCAAAGAAAAGATCCAAAACACTAAACTAAAACTTGAACCCTAAACCCCAAACCTAAACCTTAAACCCTAAACTCTAAACCCTAAACCTTAAGACCCTAAACCCTAAACCCTAAACCTTAAATCCTAAACCCTAAACCTGAAAACCTAAACCCTAAACCCTAAACCCAAAAAAAGCCTAAAGCCTAAACACTAAACTCCAAATCCCAAACCCTAAACCCTAAACCCTAAACCCTAAACCCTACACTAAGCCTAAACTCTAAACCCTAAAAAGCTATAAACCAAAATCTAAACTAAATAAAACATAAAAATAAAATAAATAAAAAATCTAAAATAAAATAAAATAATAAAATAAAAACATAAACTAAAACTTAAAACTATACCTAAACATAAACATAAACTTAAAAAGAAAATAAAATAAAATAAAAACTAATCTAAAATAAAATTAAACTAAACTAAAATAAAAAATATAAAACTTAAATAAAATCAAAACTAAACCTAAAATAAAAGACTCCTAAAATAAAATAAAAATTAAGTAAGAACCTACACTTAAACAATAAACCTAAAAATAAAACCTAAACCTTAAACTAACTCAAAAACCTAAACCTAAAATAAAATAAAATAAGCCTAAACCTATACTAAAATAAACAAAACTTATACCTAAACCTAAAATAAACTAAACCTAAACCTAAACCTAAACTAAATAAAGTAAAACAAACTAAATATAAAACTAAACCTAAACTAAAAATTAAAATCTAAAATAAAAACCTAAACCTAAAAAAATAAAATAAAAACCTAAACTGAAGATAAAAATAAAAAATAAAACTAGAACCTTAAAAATAAAATAATAATAAAACTTAACTAAAAAATAAACAAAACCTAATCCTAAACCTAAACATAAAAAAAACTAAAATGAAAAAACCTAAACTAAAATAAATAAACCAAAAATAAATAAACTAAACTAATTATAAATAAAAATAACCCTAAATGAAAATAAAAAAAATAAAATAAACTAAAATAAATAGAACATAAACTAAATAAACTAAATCAATGAGTTTACTTAATTTAAAAAAATAATAAAAATAAAAAAACATAAAAATTCGAACCCTAAACCCTAAACCCTAAATCCTAAACCCTAAAATCCTAAACCCTAAACCCTAAACTCTAAACCCTAAAAAGCTATAAACCGAAATCTAAATTAAATAAAACATAAAAATAAAATAAATAAAAAAAATCTAAACCAAAATAAAATAATAAAATAAAAACATAAACTAAAACTTAAATCTATACCTAAACATAAACATAAACTTAAAAATAAAATAAAATAAAAAATAAAAACTAATCTAAAATAAAATTAATAAAAACCTAAACTAAACTATAAAAAAATATAAAAACTTAAATAAAATCAAAACTAAACCTAAAATAATAAGAAAAACAAACCTAAAATAAAATAAAATAACTAAGTGAACTAAACTGACAATAATCCTAAAAATAAAACCTAAACCCTAAACTAACTCAAAAACCTAAACCTAAAATAAAAATAAAATAAACCTAAACCTAAACTAAAACAAACAATACCTATACCTAAACCTAAAATAAAGTAAACCTAAACCTAAACCTAAACTAAATAAAATAAAACAAACTAAAAATAAACCTAAACCTAAACTAAAAATTAAAACCTAAAATAAAAATCTAAACCTAAAAAAATAAAATAAAAACCTAAACTAAAAATAAAAATAAAAAATAAAACTTGAACCTTAAAAATAAAATAATAATAAAACTTAAGTAAAAAATAAACTAAAACCTAATCCTAAACCTAAACATAAAAAATAAACTAAAATGAAAAAACCTAAACTAAAATAAATAAACCAAAAATAAATAAACTAAACTAATTAGAAATAAAAATAATCCTAAATCAAAATAAAAAAATAAAATAAACTAAAATAAATAAAAAATAAACTAAATAATACTAAATCAATGAGTTTACTTAATTTAAATAATAATAAAAATAAAAAACATAAAAACACTAACCCTAAACCCTAAACCCTAAATCCCCCCAATCCTAAACCACCCTAAACCTTTCCACCCTAAACCCTCCTAAACCCTAAACACAAACCTACAACCTTAAATCATAAACCCACTCTAAAGAAAAAACCTAAACCCAAACTCACCTAAACCAAACTTAAAATCTAAACCTAAACTAAATAAAACCTAAAAAATTTAAAAAAATAAAAAAAACCTAAAGCTAAATTAATTAAAAATAATAAAATTAATAAAAACCTAAATTAAAACCTAAAGCTAAACCTAAACCTAAACTAAAACATAAATATAAAAATAAAAAAATAAAAAATAAAAACAAAACTAAAATAAAATAAAGAAAAACCTAAGCTAAATTAAATAAAATAAAATAAACCTAAAAATAAAAAACTTAAATAAAAAAAGAAAACATAAAATAAAAAGAAAATAAACCTAAAATAAAATAAAATAAAAACTAAATAAAAATCTAAACCTAAAAAATAAACCTAAAAATAAAAAAAACAAAAAAAACAACCTAAACTAAAAATGAAACTAAACCTAAAATAAACCAAATAAAATAAAGCTAAACCTAAACTAAAATATAGAAAACCTAAACCTAAAATAAACTAAACCTAAACTCTAAATTAAATATAATAAAATAAACTAAAACAAACATAAACCTAAACTAAAAAATATAACGTAAAATAAAAACTATAAACCTAAACCTAAAAAAGTAAAATAAAACCTATACCTAAACCTAAACCTAAAAATAAAAAATAAAGCCTAATCCTAAAAAAAAACTAAACTAAAAAATAAACATAAAGTTAAACCTAAACCTAAAAAATGTACTAAAATAAATAAACCTAAAATAAATAAACTAAACTAAATAAAAATAAAAGATAAAGCAAAATAAAAATAAAAAATAAAGAAAACTAAAATATTTTAAAAAATAAACTAACTAAACCTAAACCTATCACTTTACTTAATTTAAAAAAAAAACCCTTAACTCTAAACGCTAAACCCTAAACCCTAAATCCTAAACCTTAAACCTAAACCCTAAATCCTTATTAAACCCTAAACCTACAACCTTCAATTCTAAACCCTAAGCTCCTGACCTCCAAAAACTGAGATCTAACACCCTTAACCAAAACCTAAACCTTAATCAACCCTAAACCCTTAACCCTAAAAACCTAAACCTAAACTAAATAAAACCTAAAAATAAAATAAATAAAAATACATAAACCTATATAAAATATATAAAAAATAAAAAATTAAACTAAAACCTAAACCTAAACCTAAAAATAAAATCAAATAAACTAAAATAAATGAACTAAAATAAAAGAAATAAAAACCTAAACAAAACTAAATAATAAAATATACCTAAACCCTAAACCCTAAACCCTAAAAGCCTAAACCCTAAACACTAAACTCCAAACCCCAAACCCTAAACCCTAAAAAAAGCTCTAAATCTATAAATAAAAAAATAAAATAAATAAAAAATCTAAACCAAAATAAAATAATAAAATGAAATAAAATAAAAACATAAACTAAAACCTAAACCTATACCTAAACCTAAACATAAACCTAAAAAGAAAATAAAATAAAAAATAAAACTAATCTAAGACAAAATAAATAAAAATCTAAACTAAACTAAAAAAATAAAAAACTTAAATAAAATCAAAACTAAATATAAAATAATAAAAAAACAATCCTAAAAAAAATAAAATAAAATAAAAGTAAGAACCTAAACTTAAAAAATAATCCTAAAAATAAAATCTAAACCCTAAACTAAATCAAAAACCTAAACCTAAAATAAAAATAAAATAAACCTAAACCTAAACTAAAATAAATAAAACCTATACTTAAACCAAAAATAAACAAAACCTAAACCTAAATCTAAACTAAATAGAAAAAAATAAATACAAAATAAACCTAAACCTAAACTAAAAAATAATACCTAAAATAAAAACCTAAAACCTAAACCTAAAAAAATAAAATAAAAACCTAAACTAAACATAAAAATAAAATATAAATTTGAAACCTTTAAAATAAAATAAAAATTAAACTTAACTAAAAAATAAACCAAAACCTAATCCTAAACCTAAATAGAAGAAATAAACTAAAATAAAAAAACCTAAACTAAAATAAATAAACTAAACTAAATATAAATAAAAATAACCCTAATTCAAAATAAAAAATAAAATAAACTAAAATAAACTAAATAAACCTAAATCAATGAGTTTACTTAATTTAAAAAATAATAATAATAAAAAATAGAAAAAACCTAACCCTAAGCCCTAAACCCTAAACCCTAAACCCTAAACCCTAAACCCTAAACTCCAAACCCTAAACCATAAACCCCAAAAACCTAAAAACTTAAACCTAAACTAAATAAAACATAAAAATTTTAAAAGATATAAAAAAAACATAAAGCTAAATTAATTAAAAAAAATAAAATTAATAAAAACCTAAACTAAAACCTAAACCTAAACATAAACCTAAACATAAAAATAAAATAAAATTAAAAAATACTAGAATAAAATAAAGAAAAACCTAAACTAAACTAAATAAAATAAAATAAACCTAGAAATCAAAAACCTAAATAAAAAAACAAAACATATAATAAAAATATAATAAAATAAAAACTAAAGAAAAACCTTAACTTTAAAAATAAACATTAAAATAAATAAAAAATAAAACAAAAACCTTAAACTAAAAAAAACAAAACCTAAAATAAACAAAATAAAATAAACCTAAACCTAAACTAAAATTAAGAAAACCTAAACCTAAACCTAAAATAAATTAAACGTAAACTCTAAACAAAATAAAATAAAATAATCTGAAAAAACATAAACCTAAACTAAAAAATAAAACCTAAAATAAAAACTATAAATCCAAACCTAAATAAGTAAAATAAAACCTAACCCTAAACCTAAACCTAAAAATAAAAAACAAAGCCTAATCCTAAGATAAAATAAAAATAAAACTAAACTAAAAAATAAACATAAACATAAACCTAAACCTAAAAAATGTACTAAAATAAATAAATATAAAATAAATAAACTAAACTAAATAAAAATAAAAGATAAACCAAACTAAAAATAAAAAATAAACTAAACTAAAAAAAACTAAATAAACCTAAACCTATCAGTTTACTTAATTTAAAAAAAACCTAAAGTCTAAACACTAAACCTTAAACCCTAAATCTTAAACCTTAAACCCTAAACCTAAACTCAAACTCTAAAACCATAAACCCTAAACCCTAATCCTGTGAAACCCACCCCGCTATCCCCTTACTACCTACCCTAAACCATAAAACCCTAAACCTTAAAACCTTAAACCCTAAACCCTAAACCCTAAACCCTTAACCCTAAAATCCTAAACCTAAACTAAATAAAACATAAAAATAATATAAATAAAAAACCTAAACCTAAATAAATTTAAAAATAAAATAAAATATAAACTTAAACATAAACCTAAAAATATAATCAAATAAACTAAAATAAAATAATTAATAACCTAAAGAAAAATAAAAAAATAAAATAAACCTTAGAATAGAAAACCTAAAGAAAATAAAAATAAAATAATGCTAAAAAAGAAAATAAAAACTAAATAAAAACCTAAACCTAAAAAAACCTAAAAATGAATAAAAAATAAAACCTAAAACCTAAACAGAAAAAAACCCTAAACTGAAAATAAAAATAAAATAAACAAAATAAAATAAACATAAGCCTAAACCTAAAATAAACTAAACCTAAACCTAAACTTAAACTAAATAAAATAAAATAAACTAAAAATAAAATCTATAAATAAACCTAAAATAAAAACCTAAACTCTAAACATATAAAAATAAAATAAAAACCTAAACATAAACCTAAAATAAAAAATAAAATCAAAATTTAAAAAATAAAATAAAAATAAATGTCAACTAAAAAATTTGCCTATACCTAAACCTAAACATAGAAAAAAATAAATTAAAATAAATAAACTAAACTTATTAAAAATAAAAAATCAACATAAATAAAAATTAAAAATTAAAAAAATTAAAATAAATAAAAAATAAACTAAATAAGCTTAAACCTACCAGTTTACATAATTTTAAAAAAAAACCTAAACCCTATGCTAACCCTAAAACCTAAACTTTTAAAGTAAAATAAAAAAACTTAAACCTACAGGTTTACTTAATTTAAAAGTAAACCTAAACAAAAACCTGAACCTTAAATCAAAAATCTATACCCTAAACCGTAAAACCCAAGCTAACACTAAACCTACAACCCTAAACCCTAAAAACTAAAAACCCTAATCCCTAAACCCTAAAACTATAAACCCTAACCTTAAACCTAAACCAAACCCAAACCACACCTAAACATATAAAACCTAAATATAAAATAAATAAATAAACCTAAACCTAAATAAAATAAAAAAAATAAAATAAAAGAAAAACCTAAACTAAAACCTAAACCTAAACCTAAAATAAAATCAAATAAATAAAATAAAATAATTAATAACCTAAACTAAACTAAAAAAACAAAATAAACCTTACATTAAAAAACCTAAAGATAATAAAAACTAAATGTAAAATAAAAATCTAATATACCTAAAAAAAATAAAAACTAAATAAAAACTAAAACCTAAGAAAAGAAAGAAATAAATAAATAATAAAACCAAAACCCTAAAGAAAAAAAACCTAAACCTAAAATAAAAATAAAATAAACAAAATAAAGTAAACCTAAACCTAAACTAAAATAAATTAAATGAAAGCCTATACCTAAAATAAACCAAACCTAAACCTAAACCTAAACTAAATAAAATATAATAAACCAAAAATAAACTTAATCCTAAACTAAAAATAAAATCTAAAAATAAACCTAAAATAAAAACCTAATATCAAAAAATAAAAAAATAAAATAAAAACCAAAACCTAAACCTAAAAAAAATAACTAAAATAAAAAACCTAAATTAAAATAATAGACCTAAAATAAAAATATTAAACTAAATAAAAAATGTAAATAAAAATTAAAAATTAAATATACTAAAATAAATAAAAAATAACTTAAATAACGCTAAACCTACTAGTTTACTTATTTTTTTTTAAAAAGCAAACCCTAAGCTAATCCTAAACTGTAAACCCTAAACTTAAAAGTAAACTAAAAAAAACTTAAACTTATAGGTTTACTTAATTTAAAAATAAACCTAAACTAAAACTTGAACCCTAAATCAAAAACCTATACACTAAACCCATCTAAACCTACAAACTTAAACCCTAAAACTAAGCCCTAAACCAGAAAACCATAAACTATAAACCCTACCCAAAATCAAAAAATGTAAAAAAAAAAAACTTAAACCTAAACTAAATAAAACATAAAAAATAAATAAAAAAACTTAAACCAAAATAAAATAAAAATAAAATAAAATAAAAACCAAAACTTAAACTTAAACCTAAACCTAAAAATAAAATAATTAAAAACCTAAACTAAACTAAAAAAAAGTAAAATAAACCGAAGAATAAAAAACCTAAAAAAATAAAAACTAAATGTAAAATAAAATAAAAATAAACCTAAAAATATAAAATAAAAATAGAATAAAAAACTAAACCTAAAAAAAATTTAAAAATAAATAATAAATAAAAAATAAAACTTAAACCCTAAAGAAAAAAAACCTAAACCTAAAATAAAAATAAAATAAACCTAAACCTAAACTAAGATAAACTAAAATATAATGAATAAAACCTAAGCCTAAACCTAAAATAAGCTAAACCTAAACCTAAACTAAATAAAATAAAATAAACTAAAATAAACCTAATCCTAAACTAAAAAAAATAAAATCTAAAATAAACCTAAAATAAAAACCTAAAATCTAAACATAAAAATAAAATAAAAACCTAAACCTAAACCTAAACATAAAAAATAAAACCAAAACCTAAAAAATAAAATAAAAATAAATCTCAAATAAAAATAAATCGAAACCTAAACCAAAATCTAAAAAAAATTAACTAAAATAAAAAACCTAAACTAAAATAAATAAACTTAAAATAAATAAATTAAACTAAATAAAAATAAAAGATAAACTTGAATAAAAATTAGAAATTAAATAAACTAAAATAAATTAAAAATGAACTAAATAAATTAAATAACCCTAAACCTACTAGTTTAATTAATTTTTTAAAAAAATATAAACCCTAAGCTAACCCTAAACCTTAAAAGTAAACTAAAAAAAACTTAAACCTATAGGTTTACGTAATTTAAAAATAAACCTAAACTAAAACATAAACATTAAATCAAAAACCTATACCCTAAACCCTAAACCCTAAGCCCTAAATCCTAAAAAAATTAAAAATAATAAAAAAAGAATAAATAAAATAATTAAATAACTAACCCCTAACCCTAAACCCTAAGATTACAACCTTAAATCCTAAACCCTAAACCCTAAATCAAAAACCATAAACCCTAAACCCTAAACCCTAAACCCTAAATCCTAAACCTTAAAAACCCTAAATCTTAAAGCCTAAAAATTAAACCCTAAACCCTAAATTCTAAACCCTAACCCTAAAACCTAAACCCTCAAACCTACAACCCTAAACCCTAAACCCTAAACCCTAAAACCCTAAACCCCAACCCTAAACACCTAAAATAAAAGCCTAAAACCTAAACTAAATAAAACTTTAAAATATAATAAACTAAAAAACCTATGGAATTATGATGGAGGTTACTATCGTGGTGGTGGCAGAGGGAGAGATCGGGGATATGATGATGGATCCCATTTCTCGAGAGGCTGGGTGATTCTGATGGGAAATGGAGAAACTAAAGAATGGCCAATTCGATCTGCTGCTTATGGAACTGTGTCTTTATAATAGAAACGGTTCTAGTTATCTAGGGTTTTTGATTTGCTTTATGCGTGCTCATTTTTTATCTATGCCATCGCTTGTGTCTTATAGAACGTTGTGTGTTACTTTGTTAATGAAATAGAAACGAAGAAATGTTGAATCTGAATTTGTTCTTTGTTAAAAAAAAGTAAAATCCCTAAACTAAAACTAGAACCCTAAACCTAAAACCTAAACCCTAATACCCAAACCCTAAACCCTAAAAATAAAAAAATATAAAAAAATGAATAGACTCTAACCTTAAACCCTAAACCCTAAAACTTAAAACCAAAAACCTTAAACCCCAAACCCAAAACCCTAAACCCATAACCCTAAACCCTAAACCCTAAACCTCAAACCCTAAACACTAGAAATGCTAAACCCTAAAGCTTAAACCTTAAACTCTAAACCCTAAACCCTAAACCTTAACCCTAAACCCTAAATCTTAAAACCATAAACTCTAAAACCCTAAACCCTAAACCCTAAAAACCTAAAAAACTAAACTTAAACTAAATAAAACCTAATAATAAAATAAATAAATTAAAAAATAAAATAAAATAAAAACCTAAACTAAAACCCAAACCTAAACCTAAAAATTAAATAAAATAAAAAATAAAAAAACTAAACAACAACAACAACAAGCCTTAATACCACTAGGTGGGGTCGGCTACAAGAATCCTTCGTCTCCATTGTGTCCTATTATGCATCAAAATCTCATTAAAATCAAGTATATTAAGATCAGTTTTTATACATCTTAACCAAGTCTTTTTAGGTCTACCTCTATCTTTCTTAACATAAGGCAAATCTAATGCATCTACTCTCTTAATCGGGTCATAGGACGGCTGACGCTTTATGTGGCCAAACCATCTAAGGCGACTCTCCCTAATGTTATCTACCACTGGAGCTACTCCAACATTTTCTCGAATATACTCAATATGCATTCTATCTCTAAGAGTAAAGCCACTCATCCACCTAAGCATCCTCATCTCTGTAGCACTTAACTTAGTCTTATGCTTCTCTTTTATTGGCCAACATTCTGGACCATAAGTCATTGCAGGTCTTACCACCATCTTATAAAATTTTCCCTTAAGTTTAAGTGGAACTTTTCTATCACATAATCGGCCAGATGCATTCCTCCACTTCAACCATCCAACTTGAATTCAACTAAAAACTAAAATAAAATGAATAAAAACCAAAACTAAACTAAAAAGTGTAATAAACCTTAGCATAAAAAACCTAAATAAAATACAAACTAGATGTAAAATAAAAGTAAAATAAACCTTAAATAAAAACCTAAACCTAAAATATAAACCTAAAAATAAATAAAACATTACACATAATCTCTAAACTAAAAAAAAACTAAACCTAAAATAAAAATAAAATAAATAAAATAAATAAACCAAAACCTAAACTAAAATAAACTAAACTAAAATAAATAAAACCTAAACCAACAACAACAAGAAGCCTTTATCCCACTAAGTGGATAAAACCTAAACCAAAATAAAATAAAATAAAATAAACCTAAAATAAACTAGAAAGTAAAACCTAAAAATAAACCCAAAATAAATAACCTAAAACCTAAACATAAAAAATATAAACCTAAACATAAACCTAAAAATAAAAGTATAACCTAAACCTAAAAGATAAAAAAAAATAAAGCTGAAAAAAAAAATAAACCTAACCCTCAACCTAAAAGATAAAGTGAAATAAAAGCCCTAAACTAAGAATAAATGAACCAAAAATAAATAAAATAAACTAAATATAAAAATAAACTTAAATAAAAATAAAAAAATAAAATAAACTAAAATAAATGAAAATTATACTAAATAAACATAAACCTACCAGTTTACTTAATTTAAAAAAAAAACTAAACCCTAAATCTTAAACCCTAAACCCTAAACCATAGACATACAACATTAAACCTACAAACTTAAACCCTAAACTCTAAACCCTAAAAATTCCTAAACCCTAAACCCTAAACCTTAAATCGTAAACCCTAACCCTAAACCCTAAACCCTAAAAGCATAAACCCTAAAAGCCTAAAATGTAAACCTTAAACTATGATTGAGCTGATTTTTATGAAAGGTGATTTTAAAGAGGTCAGCGAAGAGTTTGCGAAATACGAAGTTGGTGCTCCTACCCATATTGGTCTTGTTACACCTATTGTTGTTATGGTTCCTCCAGGTAGCACTGGTTTGGATCCTTCACAGACTTCTTTCTTCTAGGTTTTGTTGAAATTATCACCCCGATTGAGATGATTAAAAAAGGTGATAAGGTGGGATCCTCAGAGGCTGCTCTCCTCATTAAGCTGGGGACTAGGATATTCTCTTATGGCCTTATCATCTAGTCAGTGTATGATGATGGATCGATGTTCAGTCCTGAGGTGCTTCAGCTCACTAAAGATGATCTCATCAAAAAGATTTCCCAGCCCTTTTATTGATCACTTCTCTCTTAACAACCCTCTCTTATCCCACCCTTGCTGTAGTGTCTGAAATGTTCATTAACATCTACAAGAATGTCCTAACCATCATGATTGCCACTAATTACACATACCTGTGGGCTGAGATGGTTAAGGAGTATTTGAAAGATCCTAGTAAATTTGATGTGCTTATGCGCATGATGCATCTACTACTCCTCCTACTACTACTAGTCTAACTGCTATAGTGGAAGAGAAGAAGGAAGAGTTGTTTAAGCAATCTAATGATGATGTGGGTTTCAGCTTGTTCGACAAAGCTTTGTTGGCCTTCTATAAAATAAATTTTTATTGTCTGTTGGAATTAAATCATTTTGTGAAATACTATTTTTTATGAATTTTAAATTGGATTTTATTTTATCTTATTTTATTAATAATTAAAGGATAATGTCTTATTTGATTTGGTAATTTCTTATTTATTATGGAATCATTTCATTTAAAAAAACCCCTAAACCCCAAACACTAAACCCTAAACCCTAAACCTAAACCTTTAATCCTAAACCTAAACCCTAAACTCCAAACCCTAAACCTAAACCTAAAGTAACTAAATAAAATAAAAAATAAACCTAAATCATAAAACCTAATAAACCCAAACCTAAACCTAAACCCTAAGAATGGGCATAACCTTGACAATAGGAACATCATTGTCAACTAGGCTCGGTCTAGATTTGGCGGTGGAGGCAAAGGTGGAGGTGGCAGTTATCACAGTGCTGGTGGGGGATCTGAAGGTCCTGGTGGATATGGAGGTGGTGATCAGAGCAGTGGTGGTTATGGAGTTGGGAGGGGTTATAGAGGTTGCAGTCATGGTGGTGGCGAAGGGAGAGATTGGGGATATGATGGTGGATCCTGCTACTCGAGAGGTTGAGATGGTTTTGATGGGAATTGGAGAAACTGAAGAATGACTGATCTGATTTGCCGCTTATAGAACCATGTCTTTACATTAGAGATGGTTCTAGTTATCTTGAGTTTTTGATTTTCTCTATGTGTGCTCAATTTTTATCTATGTCTCACTAATGTCTTAGAAAGCTTGGTGAGTTACTTGGTTGATCAAATTGAAAAGAAGAACTGTTGAATCTGAATTTATTCTCTATTAAAAAAAATTAAAAACCCTAAACCCTAAAATAAAACCTAAACCCTAAACCTAAATCCTAAACCATAAATCCTAAACCCTAGAAACAAAAAAAATAAAAAAAGAAAAAAATTAAAATAATAACCTAACCCTAAACCCTAAAACTAACCCTAAACCTATAGCCCTAAACCCTAAACACTAAACTCTAAAACCTAAACCCCAAACCCAAAAAACTAAACCCAAAACCCAAAATGCTAAACCCTAAACCCTAAAAACCCTAAACCTCAAAGCTTAAACACTAAACCTTAAACCCTAAAAATAATTAATTAAATCATGGGGTAGATCTTTAGGTGTTTAATAACCTAAATTTGTTTAATGAAATTAAGGTTAGTCTACATGTGTGGGAAAATCGTAAGAGTGATTAATTAAGTCCCTTAATCTAATTAACTTTAATCGTGAGCCAAATGAATTAGAACCCTTTTATTTCCTAAGTTTAGGGTTTAGGGTTTATGGTTTAGGGTTTAAGGTTTAGTGTTTCGAGTTTAGGGTTTAGGGTTTAGGGTTGTAGGGTTGTAGGGTTTAGTTTTTAGGGTTTTAGGGTTTAGGTTTTTTGGGGTTTAGGGTTTAGTTTAGAGTTTAGGGTTTACAGTTTAAGGTTTTAGGGTTTGGGTTTTTAAGTTTAGGGTTTACAGTTTAGGGTTTAGGATTTAGGGTTGAGGTTTTTGGTTAATTTAAGGTTTAGGTTAGTTTAGGGTTTATTATTTAGGTTAGTTTATATTTTAGGGTTTACGAATTAGGATTTCAGGTTTAGGGTTTTAGGGTTTTTTGGGTTTTTAGGGTTTAAGGTTTTAATTTGGGGTTTATGGTTTATGGTTTAATGGTTTTTTAATAGAGAATAAATTTAGAATCAACATTTCTTCTTTTTGATTTCATCAACCAAGTAGTAGACCAAGTTTTCTAAGATACAAACAATGACATAGATAAAAAATGAGCATGCATAAAGCAAATTAAAAACCCTAGATAACTAGAACTATCTCTACTATAAAGACACAGTTCCCTGAGCAGCATATTGGATCGACCGTTCTTCAGTTTCCCTAGTTCCCATCAGAACCACCCTTGCCTCTCGAGTAGCGAGACCTACCATCATATCCTTGATCTATCCTTCCACTACCACAATGGATGTAACTTATGTCTCTTCTCTCACCTCCATAACCACCACCTCCATATCCACCAGCACCTCTTGATCCACTAACACCTCCAGTACGGTTAGAGTTTAGGGTTTTTTGGTTAGGGTTTAAGGCTTAGACTTGAGGGTTTATGGTTTAGTGTTTAGGCTTTAGGTTTTAGTGTTTTTAGGGTTTAGGGTTTGGGGTTTAGGGATAGCTTATTATTTAGAGTTAGTTTAGGTTTTAGGTTTTAGGGTTTAGAGTTTAGAATTATTAGGTTTAGGGTTAAGGGTTTAATGTTTAGGGTTTAAGGTTCAGGGTTTTGGTTTATGGTTTAGGGTTTAGGGTTTAGGGTTTTAGGGCTTGGGGTTATTTAGGGTTTAGGGTTTAAGGTTTAGAGTTTAGGGTTTATGGTTTAGGGTTTAGGATTTAGGATTTTGGGTTTTTAGGGTTTAGGGCTTAGGGTTTTTTTATTAATTTTTTGAAAATGTTTTTCTAAATTAAGTAAATGAGTAGGTTTAGGTTTATTTTGTTTATTTAGTTCATGTTTTATTAAGTTTAGTTTATTTTACTTTTTTATTTTTATTTAGGTTCATTTTTATTTTTATCTAGTTTAGTTTACTTATTTTAGGTTTATTTGTATTAGTTCAAGTTTTTATTTTAGTATATTTTTCAGGTGAAGGTTTAGGTTTAGGTTTATTTTTAGTTTAGCTTTATTTATATTTTATTTTTTAGGTTTAGGTTTTCTTTTTATTTTTAGGTTTAGGTTTAGGTTTTTATCTTAGTATTTTAGGTTTTGGTTTTAGGTTTTTATTTTAGGTTTATGGTTTAGTTTAGGCTTAGGTTTAGGTTTAGGGTTTAGGTTTAGGTTTAGGGTTTATGGCATAGGGTTAAAGTTTATGTTTAGGGTTTAGGTTTAGGTTTAGGGCTTAGGTTTAAGTTTAGGTTTAGGTTTAGGGTTTAGGGTTATGGGTTTAGGGATTAGGGTTTAGGGTTTATTATTTAGGAATTATGGTTTAAGGTTTAGGGTTTAGGGTTTAGGGTTTAGAATTTAGAGCTTAGGACTTTTAGGGTTTAGGGTTTAGGGTTTAGGGTTTATGGTTGTATGTTTTAGGGTTTAGGGTTTAGGGTTTTATGGTTTAGGGTTTAGGTTCAAAGTTTAGGGTTTATGGTTTAGGGTTTTAGGGTTTAGGGTTTAGGATTTATGGCTTAGTGTTTAGGGTTTATCATTTTCTGAGTTTAAGGTTTAAGGTTTAGGGTTTAAGTTTTATTTTAGGGTTTAGTGTTTAAAGTTATTTTTTAATAGAGAACAAATTCATATTCAATATTTCTTCTTTTCGATTTAGCCAACCAAGTAGTGCACCAAGTTTTCTAAGACACAAGTGATGATATAGATATAAAATAAGCATGCATAGAGTAAATCAAAAACCCATAGATAACTAGAACTATCTCTACTATAAAGACATAGTTCCACAAGCAGCATATCGGATCGGCTGATCATCAATTTATCCAGTTTCCATCAAAACCACCACCACCTCTCGAGCAGTGGGATCTGCCATCATATCTTCGACCTATCGCTCCATGACCAGCATGGCTGTAACCTCCGTCTCTCCTCCTTCCTCCATAATCACCACCTCCATATCCACTAGCACCTCAAGATCCCTTACCACCACTGCAGAAATCATCGCCTTTGCCTTCGCCTCCACCACCAGATCTAGATTGAGCCTAGTTGATGTTGATGCTCATTCCGTTAAGGTTCTTCCCATTATTAGGGTTTAGGTTTAGGTTTAGGTTTAGGTTTATTAGGTTTTAGGGTTTAGGTTTATTTTTATATTTACTTAGTTTATTTAGGTTTAGTTTTAGTGTTTAGGGTTTAAAGTTTAGTGTTAGGGTTTAGGGCTTAGGTCTTAGAGTTTAGGGTTTAGGGTTTAATGGTTTAAGGATTAGGGTTAGGGATTAAGGCTTAAGGTTTAAGGTTTAGGGTTTAGGGTTTAGTGTTTAGGCTTTAGGGTTTAGGGTTTTTAGGTTTTAGGGTTTAGTGTTACATTTAAACTTTAGGTTTAGGTTTTAGGTTTTAGGGTTTTAGGTTAAGGGTTTAGGGGTTAGGGTTTAGGTTATTTATGATTTAGGGTTTTAAGTTTTGAGGTTTAGGTTGAGTGTTTAGGTTTAGGTTTAGGGTTTAGGGTTTAGGTTTAAGTTTGGGTCAGTTTAGGGTTTAGGGTTTAGGTTAGGCTCAGGTTTAGGGTTAGTTTAGGTTTAGGGTTTAGGGTTTAGGTTCAGGGTTTAGGGTTTGGTTTAAGTTTAGGTTTGTTTGGATTAAGGTTTGTTTAGTAGGGTTTAGGGTTTAAATTTAGGGTTCATTTATTTATTTATTCATTTATTTTTTATTTTTAAATTAAATAAACCCAAAAGGTTTCTTTAGTTTATTAAACTTATTTTTTTATTTATTTTAGTTTATTTTATTTTATATTTATATTTAGGTGAAATTTATTTTTATTTAGTTTAGTTTATTTATTTTTGGTCTATTTATTTTTCTTTTGATTTTTTTATTTAGTTTATTTTTTAGGTTTAGTTTTATTTTATAGTTTATTTTTATTTTATTTCTTAGGTCTATGATCTATTTTTTATTTTTAGGTTTAGGTTTAGGTTTAAGTTTAGGTTTAGGTTTTTCATTTTTATTTTAGGTTTTTTTTGTTTTTATTTTTTTACTTTAGGTTTAGGTTTATTTTTAGTTTATTTTATTTTATTTAGTTTAGGTTTATGTTTAGGTTTAGGTTTTATTTATTTTAGTTTAGTTTATTTTAGTCTAGGTTTGAGTTTATTTTATTTTTATTTTAAGTTAATGTTTTTGTTTTAGTTTAGGGTTTAAAGGTTTATTTTTTATTAATTTTTAAGTTTTATTTTTAGGTTTCTTTTTTTAGGTTTAGGTGTTTATTTAGTTTTTATATTATTTTATTTTAAGTTTATTTTATTTTATTTTAGGTATAGTTTCTATTTTATTTAGGTTTTTTCTTTTTTTTTTTGTTTAGTTTAGGTTTTATTTTATTTTATTATAATTATGTTTTTATATTTTATTTCTTTTTTTCTTAGGTTTAGGTTTATGTTTTAATTTAGGTTTTTATTTTATTTTATTTATATTATTATTATTTATTTATTTTATTTATTTTATTTCTAGTTTTTATTCTATTTTGCTTTAGGTTTTTTCTTTTTAGGTTTAAGTTTAGGGTTTATGGTTAATTTAGGGTTTAGGATTTTAGGGTTCAGGGTTTAGGGTTTTAAGGGTTCAGGGTTTAGGGTTTAGGGTTTAGGTTTTAGGTTTAGGGTTCAGGTTTTAGTTCAAGGTTTTGGGTTTTTGGTCTTTTAAAAAAAAAGAAAATAAATTCAGATTCAACATTCTTCTTTTTTATTTCATTTACCAAGTAACACACCAAGTTTTCTACGATACAAGCAAAAATATAGATAAAAAATGAGCATGCATAGAGCATACCAAAAATGTTAGATAACTAGAACCGTCTCTACTATAACGACACAATTCGATAAACAACAGATCGGATCCATCGTTCTTCAATTTCTCAAATTTGCATCAGTACCACCCCGGCCTCTCGATTTGCGGGATCTACCATCATATCCCCGGTCTCGCCTTCCGCCACCACTACGTGTATAATCACCGTCGCTCCTCCTACCCCCATAACCAGCACTAGTTGGACCATCACCTCTAGATCCCCCACCACCACTGGTATAATCGCTACCTATGCCTTCACCTCCACTACTAGATCTAGACTGAGCTTGGTTGACGGTGATGTTCCTACCACCAAGGTTCTGCCCATTCTTATGGTTTAGGTTTAGGATTAGGTTTATTAGGTTTTAGGGTTTAGGTTTCTTTTTTAATTTATTTAGCTACTTTAGGTTTAGGTTTTGGCTTTAGAGTTTAAGGTTAAGGTTTAGGTTTTATGATTTAAGGTTTTTAGGTTTTAGGTTTTAGGGTTTAGGGCTTAGGGTTTAGGGTTTTAAGTTTAAGGTTTGCAGTTTAGGGCTTAGGATTTAGGGTTTAGGGTTTCAGGTTTGGGTTTAGGGTTTAGGGTTTAGGGTTTTCGATTTAGAGTTTTAGTGTTTAGGGTTATTTAGGGTTTATAGTTTAGGGTTTAGGGTTTAGGGTTTAGGTTTGTATGGTTTAGTGTTTAGGGTTTAGGGTTAGCTGATGGTTTAGGGTTTATGGCAAAGGGTTTATGGTTTTTTAGGGTTTAGGGTTTAAGGTTTAGGGTTTATGGTTTTAGGCCTTAGATTTTAAGGTTTTGGGTTTTTTAGGGTTTATGGTTTAGGGTTTAGGATTTAGGGTTGTAGGTTCTAGGGTTTAAGGTTTAGAGTTTAGTGTTTATTGTTTTTTTGTTTAAAAAAATTAGTAAAGTAGTATGTTTTTATTTCTTAAGTTTATTTAGTTTATTTTTATTTAGTTTAGTTTATTTTATTATTTATTTTTAATTAAGATTATTTTTATTTTTATTTAGTTGGTTTATTTATATTATATTTATTCATTTTAATTTATTTTGTTTGTATTAGTTTATTTTTTAGGTTTAGGTTTTTTTTATAGTTTATTTTTATTTTTATTTTATTTTATATGTTTAGGTTTAATTTTTTATTTTTTTATGTTGTTATTTTAAGCTTTTTTTTAGATTTTATTTCGTAGTTTATGCTTAGGTTTATTTTTAGTTTATGTTATTTTATTTAGTTTAGGTTTAGGTTCAAGTTTAGTTTATTTTAGGTTTAGGTTTAGGTTTTATTTATTTTAGTTTAGCTTATTTTAGTTAAGGTTTATTTTAATTTTATTTTAGGTTTAAGTTTTTTTTTAAGTTTATGGTTTATATGTTATTATTTATTTATTTTTTGTTTTTATATTTAGGTTTAGGATTATATTTAGTTTTTATTTTATTTTTTTTTTATTTTTTTATTTTATGTTTAGTTTTTATTTTATTTAGGTTTTTTATTTTTGGGTTATGTTTTGTTTAGTTTAGGTTTTGATTTTTTTTATTTTAGTTTAGTTTTTATTTTCTATTTTATTTTAATTTTAGGTTTAGGTTTAGGTTTTAGTTTAGGTTTTCATTTTATTTTGTTTTATTTTCTTATTTAGGTTTAGGTTTCTGGGTTTAGGGTTTAGGGTTTAGGGTTTAGTGTTTATGGTTTAGGGTTTTTAGGGTTTAGGGTTTTAGGATTTAGGTTTTAGGGTTTAGGTTTTAAGGTTTAGGGTTTTGGGTTTTAGGGTTTAGGGTTATAGGTTTAGTGTTTAACATTTATGGTTTAGGGTTAGGGTTTTTCATTAATATTTTTTTTTTTAATTTTTATTTTTTTAACTTCAATATAATGGTAAGTTTAGGTTTATTTAGTTTATTTTAATTTATTTTAGTTTTTATTTTTATTTTATTTAGGTTTATTTTTTATTTTTTTTAGTTTAGTTTATTTATTTAAGTTTAGGTTTTTTATTTTGGTTTATTTTTTAGGTTTAGCTTTAGGTTTAGGTTTATTTTTTTGTTTAGCTTTATTTTTATTTTATTTTTTAGGTTTGGGTTTAATTTTTTATTTTTAGGTTTAGGTTTAGATTTAGATTTTATTTTTTTAGGTTTAGGTTTTAGATTTTTATTTTAGGTTCATTTTTAGGTTTTATTTTTTAGTTTAGGTTTTGGTTTATTTTTAGTTTTTTTATTTTATTTAGTTTAGGTTTAGGTTTAGTTTATTTCAAGTTTTGGTTTAGGTTTTACTTATTTTAGTTTATGTTTTAGTTTATTTTATTTTTCTTTTAGGTTTAGATTTTTCTTAGTTTAAGATTTAGGATTATGTTTTTATTTATTTTATTTTATTTTAGGTTTTATTTTATTTTTTGTTTAGGTTTAGGTCTAGGTTGAGGTTTAGATTTAGGTTTTAGTTTATGTTTTTATATTATATTATTTTTTATTTTGTTTTGGTTTAGGTTTTTTTATTTATTTTATTTTTAGGTTTTATTTAGTTTAGGTATAGGTTTTTAGTTTTTTATGGTTTAGAGTTTAGGGTTTAGGGTTTAGGATTTAGGGTTTTTAGGGTTTAGGGTTTAGCGCTTAAGTTTTAGGTTTAGGGTTCATGTTTTAGTTTAGCATTTGGGATATTTCTTTTAACTAAGAATAAATTCAAATTCAACATTTCTTCTTTTTGAATTCATCAATCAAGTAACACACCAAGTTTTCTTACACACAAGCGATGATGTAGATAGAAAATGAGCACGTATAGAGTAAATAAAACCCTAGATAACTAGAACTATCAATACTGTAAAGGCACAATTACATAAGCAGCAGATCGAATTGGCAATTTTTGAGGGTTAGTTCTAGGGTTGAGAGTTTAGGGTTAGGGTTATTTATTTATTTATTCTATTTAGGGTTTAGGGTTTAGGGTTAGTTTAGAGTTTAGGGTATATGGTTCAGCATTTTTGGTTTAGGGTTTAGGGTTAATTTTAGGGTTTAGGATTTTAGATTTATGGTTTAGGGTTTAGGGTTTAGAGGTTCTTTTTTCAATTAAAAAACCAGTAGGTTTAGATTTATTTAGTTTATTTTTTATTTATTCATTTTTTATTTTTATTTAGGTTTATTTTTTATTTTATTTAGTTTAGTTTATTAATTATAGGTTTATTTATTTTAGTTTAAGTTTTTTATTTTAGTTTATTTTTTAGGATTAGGTTTAGATTTTTGTTTATCTATTAGATTGGTTTTATTTTTGTTTTATTTTTTATGTTTAGGTTTTATTTTTTATTTTTAGGTTTAGATTTAGGTTTTTATTTTATTTTTTTAGGCTTAAGTTTTAGGTTTTTATTTTGGGTTTATTTTTAGGTTTGATTTTATAATTTAGGTTTAGGTTTATTTCAAGTTTAGTTTATTTTATTTTATTTTGTTTAGGGTTTAGATTTCATTTATTTTAGATTTAAGTTTAGGTTTTATTTATTTTAGTTTAGTTTATTTTAGTTTAGGTTTAGGTTTATTTTATTTTGTTTATTTTAGGTTTAGGTTTTTATTTAGTTTTTATTTTATTTTATTTTAGGTTTATTTTATTTTTGTTTTATGTTTAGTTTTTATTTTATTTAGGTTTTTTTAGGTTTATTTTATTTTTTAGATTAGTTTAGGTCTTATTTATTTAATTCTAGTTTAGTTTTTTTAAGTCATTTTATTTTTAGGTTTAGGTTTAGGTTTAGGTTTAAGTTTTAGTTTAGGTTTTTAATTTATTTTATTTTTTATTTTTTATGTTTATATTTTTTTATTTATTTTGATTTTAGGTTTTAATTAGTTTAGGTATATTTTTTTAGGTTTTTTGGGTTTAGTGTTTGGCCTTTAGGGTTTAAGGTTTAGGGTTTAGGGTTTAAGGTTGTAAGTTTTAGGGTTTTGGTTTTAGGGTCTAGGGTTTATGGTATAGGATTTTAGGGTTTAGGGTTTAAGGTTTAGAGTTTTAAAGTTTAGGGTTTAGGGTTTAGTATTGTAGGGTTATGGTTTACAGTTTAGGGTTTAGGGTTAGTTTTGGGTTTAGGGTCATGTTTTTTTATTTTTTTAAAATTAAGTAACCTAATAGGTTTAGGTTTATTTCATTTCTTTTTTATTTATTTTAATTTATTTAATTTTTTATATGTTATTTAGGTTTATTTTTATTTCATTTTTATTTAGTTTTTCATTTAGTTTTTATTTTATTTTATTTTAGGACTATTTTAGTTTTATTTCAGGTTTAGTTTTTATTTTATTTTAACTTCTTATTTTTTAGTTTAGTTTAGGTTTTTATTTATTTTATGTTAGTTTTTTATTTATCATTTTTTTTAAGTTTAGGGTTTAGTTTATGTTTTTATTTTATTTTATTATTTTATTTTATTTTAGTTGAGGTTTTATTTATTTATTTTATTTTTAGGTTTTGTTTGGTTTAGATTTAGGTTTTTAGCTTTTTAAGTTTTAGGGTTTCAGGTTTAGGTTTAGGTTTAGGTTTATTATGATTTTAGGTTTAGGTTTATTTTTCAATTTTTTAGTTACTTTAAGTTTAGGTTTAGGTTTTATGGTTTAGGGCTTAGTGTTTATGGTTTAGTGTTTTAGGGTTTGCGCTTTTAGGGTTTAGAGTTTTGGTTTAGGGTTTAGGGTGTTTTAGGGTTTATGATTTAGGATTTTTGGTTTAGGGTTGTAGGTTTAGGGATTAGCATTTAAGGTTTAAAGTTTTATTTTAAATTAAGTAAACCTCTAAGTTTATGTTTATTTAGTTTACTTTTTATTTATTTTAGCTTATTTTATTTCTTTATTTCTTTATGTTTATTTTTTATTTTTATTTAGTTCTGTTTATTTATCTTTATTTATTTCAACTTAGGTTTTTTGTTTTAATTTATGTTTTTAGGTTTAGGTTTATGTTTAGGTTTAGTTTTAGGTTTTATAGTTTGGGGTTTAGGGTTTAGGGTTTAGGGTTGTAGGTTTTAGGGTTTAAGGTTAGGGTTTAAGGTTTTAGGGATTAGGGTTTAGAGTTTAGGGTTTAGGGTTTTAGTGTTTAGGGTTGTAAGTTAAGGGTTTATGGTTAAGTTTAGGGTTTAGGGTTACTATTTTTATTTATTTATTTTTATTTAGGGTTTAGGGTTTATGCTTAGTTTAGGGTTTAGGGTTGTAGGTTTATGATTTAGGATTTAGGGTTTATTTTTTAATCTTTAAATTAAGTAAACTAGTAGGTTTTGGTTTATTTAGTATATTTAGTATATTATTTTATTTATTTTAGTTTACCTTATTTTTATTAGGTTTATTTTTTATTTAGTTTAGTTTATTTATTTTAGGTTTATTTATTTTAGTTTAGGTTTTTTATTTTAGTTTATTTTTTAGGTTTAGGTTTAGGTTTAGGTTTATTTTTAGTTGACTTTTAGGGTTAAGGTTTTATTTTTTATTTTCAAGTTTAGTTTTTGGTTTTTATTTTGTTTTTTTTATTTTTAGGTTTTATGTTTTTATTTTTGGTTTATTTTTAGGTTTTACTTTTTAGTTTAGGTTTAGGTTTATTTTTAATTTATTTTATTTTATTTAATTTAGGTTTAGAGGTTAGGTTTAGTTTATTTAAGGTTTAGCTTTAAGTTTTATTTGTTTTAGTTTAATTTATTTTAGTTTGGGTTTAGGTTTATTTTATTTTTATTTTAGGTATAGTTTTTTTAGTTTACAATTTTGGTTATATTTTTTTATTTATTTTTAGGTTAATTATTTAGGTTTAAGTTTTTTATTTAATTTTTATTTTATTTTAATTTAGGATTATTTTACTTTTATTTTAGGTTTAGTTTTTATTTTATTTAGGTTTTTATTTCTTAGGATCATTTTACTTTTAGTTTTGTTTAGGTTTTTATTTATTTTATTTGAGTTTTTTTATTATTTTATTTTATTTTATTTTTAAGTTTAGGTTTTTTTATTTATTTTAGTTTAGTTTAGGTTTTTATCTTATTTATTTATGTAGGTTTAGTATTTATAATTTATTTTATTTTTATGTTTTATTTAGTTTAGGTTTAGGTTTTTAGGGTTTAGGGTTTAGGGTTAAGTGTTTAGGATTCACGGTTTAGGGTTTTAGGCTTTAGTGTTTTAGGCTTTAGGGTTTATGGTTAGGGTTTAGTGTTTAAGGTTTAAGGTGTATGATGTTTAGGGATATGTTAGGGTTTAGTGTTTAGGATTTAGGGTTAGGGTTTGTTTTGGGTTTAGGGTTCAGGGTTTACGATTTAGGGTTATGTTTTTTTAAGGTTTAGGGTTTGTTTTAGGGTTTAGGGTTTATGTTTTAAGGTTTAGTGTTTAGCATTTAAGGTTTAGGGTTTAGGGTTGTAGGTTTAGGGTTGCATGCTTAGTGTTTAGAGTTTAGGGTTTTAGGGTTTAGGGTTTAGGGTTTAGGGCTTAACATTTAGGTTTTATTTATTTCAGTTTATTTTTATGTTTATTTTATTTTATTTACTTAAGTTTATGTTTTTTTTTAGTTTAGGGTTTTGGTTTTATTTTTTATTTATTTTTAGGTTTATTTTTTAAGTTTATGTTTTTATTTAGTTTTTATTTTATTTTATTTTTGGTTTATTTTATTTTTATTTTATGTTTAGCTTTTATTTTATTTAGGTTTTTTATTCTTAGGTTCATTTTACTTTTTAGTTTTATTTATGTTTTTATTTATTTTATTTGATTTTTTATTATTTTATTTCATTTTATTTTTAAGTTTAGGTTTTTTATTTATTTTAGTTTAGTTTAGGTTTTTATTTTATTTATTTTATTTATTTTATTATTTTATTTAGGTTTAAGTTTTTTTATTTATTTTATTTTTATGTTTTATTTAGTTTAGGTGTTAGTTTTTATGTTTTCAGGGTTTAGGGTTTAGGGCTTAGGGTTTTAGGGTTTAGTGTTTTAGGCTTTAGGGTTTAGTGTTAGTGTTTAGGCCTTAGGGTTTAGGGTTTAGTGTTTAAGCTTTAGGGTTTAGGGTTTTTGGAGTTTAAGGTGAAAGCTTAGGGTTTAGGGTTAGATTAGGGTTTAGGATTTAGTGTTTAGGCTTTAGGGTTTAGGGTTTTCAGGCTTTAGGGTTAGTTTAAGGTTTAAGTTTTAGGGTTTTAGGGTTTAGGTTTTAGGGTTAGGGTTAGGGTTTAGGCTTTAGGGTTTAGGGTTTACAATTTAGGGTTTAGGGTTAACAATTTTTTTGGGTTTATGGTTTAGGGTTGTGGGTTTAGGGTTTAGGGTTTAGGGTTGTAGGTTTAGGTTTGTATTTCTATTTTTATTCTTTTATGTAGAGTTTAGGTTTTATTTGTTATTTATTGTCAGGTTTTTTTGAGGTTTTTTTTAGGTTTAGATTTTTATTTAGTTTTTATTTTATTTTATTTTAGGTTTATTTTATTTTTATTTTATTTTTGGTTTTTATTATATTTAGGTTTTTATTTATGGTTTTTTTTCATTTTTAGCTTAATTTAGGTTTTAATTTATTTTATCTTAATTTAGTTTTTATTTTTTATTTTATTTTATTTTTAGGTTTAGGTTTTGGTTTTAGTTTAGGTTTTCATTTTATTTTGGTTTAGGTTTTCTTATTTATATTATTTTTAGGTTTTTAGGTTTTTAGGGTTTAAGGTTTAGGGTTTAGGGTTTATGGTTTATGGTTTAGGTTTATGTTTAGGTGTTTGGCCCAGGTTTTAGGGTTTAGGTTTAGTTTGGGTTTTAGGTTTAGGGTTTTAGGTTTAGTTTATGGTTTTAGGGTTTAGGGTTTTAGGTTTAGGTTTATAGTTTAGGGTTTAGGGTTTAGGTTGTAAGTTTAGGATTAGTGTTGATTATAGGGTTTAGGGTTTAGGTGATAGTTTAGTTGTAGGTTTAGGGTTTAGGGTTGGTTTAGTTTTAGGTTTTAGGTTTGTTGCTTTAGGTTTAAGTATTTTAGGTTTAGGGTTTAGTGTTCAGGTTTAAATGGCTTAGTATATTATTTTCTTTAGGGTTTAGGGTTTTTATGGTTTAAGGTTATTTTAGGGTTTAAGGTTTTGGGTTTTAGGGTTTAGGGTTTAGGGTTTAGTGTTTAGGGTTTAGGGTTAGGGTTTAGGATTAGAGTTTAGGGTTTAAGGATTTGGATTTATAGTTTAGGGTTTAGGGTTTAGGGTTTAAGGTTTACGGTTAGTTTAGGGTTTAGGGTTTAGGGCTTAAGGTTTAGGGTTAAAGGTTTTTTAGGGTTTAGGGTTGCAAGTTTAGGGTTTAAGGTTTAGGGTTAGTTTTAGGGTTTAAGGTTTAGGTTTTAGGGTTTAAAATTTAGTGTTTAAGGGTTAGGGTTTAGGGTTTTTTTTTTAAATTAAAGAAACCGGGAGGTTTTAGTTTATTTAGTTTATTTAGTTTATATTATATTTTTATTTAAGTTTATTTTTTTTATTTTGTTTAGTTTATTTATTTTATGTTTATTTATTTTAGTTTAGGTTTTTTATTTTAGTTTATTTTTTAGGTTTAAATTTAGGTTTATGTTTATTGTTTTATTTTATTTTTATTTTTATTTTATTTCTTAGGTTTCAGTTTTATTTTTTATTTTTAGGTTTAATTTTAAGTTTTTATTTTACTTTTTTTATGTTTAGGTTTTAGGTTTTTATTTTAGATTTATTTTTAGGTTTTATTTTTTTTGTTTAGGTTTAGGTTTATTTTTAGTATATTTTATTTTATTTAGTTTAAGTTTAGGTTTAGTTTATTTTAAGTTTTGGTTTATGAATTATTTATTTTAGTTTAGTTTATTTTAGCTTAGGTTTAGGCTTAGGTTTAGTTTTTATATTTATTTTAGGGTTTAGGTTTTATTTTTTATATATTTTTAGGTTTTATTTTTAGGTTTATTGTTTAGGTTTTTGTTTTTATTTAATTTTTATTTTATTTTACATGAGGTTGATTTTATTTTTATTTTACATTTTAGTTTTATTTTTAGGTTTATTTAATCTTTTAGTTTAGTTTAGGTTTTTATGTATTTTATCTTAGTTTAGTTTTTAATTTTTATTTTATTTTATTTTTAGGTTTAGGTTTAGGTTTAGGTTTAGGTTTAGCTTTTTAATTTTATTTTTTATTTTTCTTATTTTATTTAGGTTTAGGTTTTTTATTTGTTTTACTTTTAGGTTTTATTTATTTGAGGTTTTGGAAATTAGGTTTTTAGGGTTTAAGGTTTTGGGTTTTCGGTTTGGGGTTTAGGGTTTAGGGTTTTAGGCTTTAAGGTTTAGGATTTATGGTTTAGGGTTTAGGGTTTCAGGGTTTAGGGTTTGAGGTTTAGGGTTTAGGTTTTATTTATTTTAGTTTTGGTTTATGTTTATTTTATTTTATTTATTTTAGGTTTAGGTTTTTTTTAAGTTTAGGGTTTAGGTGTTTTTTTAAGTTTATTTTTTAGGTTTAGGTTTTTATTTAGTTTTTATTTTATTTTATTTTATTTTGGTTTTATTTTATTTTTTATTTTATGTTTAGTTTTTATTTTATTTAAGTTTTTTATGTTTAGTTTATGCTTTTATTTATTTTTTATTTTATTTTATTTTATTTTTAGGTTAAGGGTTAGGTTTAGGTTTTATTTTATTTAGGTTTAGGTTTTTTTTCTATTTTATTTTTAGTTTTGATTGAGTGTAGGTTTTTAGGGTTTAAGGTTTTGGGTTTAGGGATTTAGGTTTATGGTTTTGGGTTTAGGGTTTAGGGTTTAGGGTTTAGGGCATAGGGTTTTAGGGTTTAGGGTTTAATGAATAGGGTTTTAAAGTTTAAAGTTTAAGGTTTAGGGTTTAGGGTTTTGGGTTTAGGGTTTTATGGTTTATGGTTTAGGGTTTAGGTTTAAAGTATAGGTTCAAAGTTTAAGTTATTTCTAGGATTTAGGTTTAGGGTTTAGGTGGGTTTAGGGTTTTAAGTTTAGGGTTTAGGGTTTAGAGTTAAGGATTTATGTTTAGTTTAGTGTTCTAGGATTAGTTTTTTAGTTTGTTATATATGATTTATGCTTAGATTAGGGTTTAGTGTTTAGTGGTTAGGGTTTAGGATTTAAGGTTTAGGGTTTTTAGAGTTTAGGGTTTAGGGTTTAGGGATAGTTTAGAATTTAAGGTTTAGTGTTTTAAACTTTAGGGTTTAGGGTTTAGGTTTTAGGGTTAGTGTTAGGGTTTAGGGTTTAAGGTTTATTATTTAGGGTTTAGGGTTTTCGGTTTAAGGTTAGTTTACGGTTTATGGTTTAGGGTTACTTTAAGGTTTTGGGTTCAGAGTTTAAAATTTGGGGTTTTGGGTTTAGGGTTAGTTTTAGGGTTTAGGGTTTAGGGTTTAGGGTTCAGGGTTCAGTATTTAGTGTTTAGGGATTAGAGTTTTTTTTTTTTAAAAAATTAAGTAAACCAATAGGTTTAGTTTTATTTTAAATTTTTATTTAGGTTTATTTTTTATTTTTTGGTTTAGTTTTTTTGTTTTAGTTTAGGGTTTAGATTTTATCTTTTATTTATTTTTAGGTTTTATTTTTGGGTTTATTGTTTAGGTTTAGGTTTTTATTTAGTTTTTATTTTATTTTATTTTTGGTATATTTCATTCTTATTTTATGCTTAGCTTTTATATTATTTATGTTTTTTATTATTATGTTTATTTTATTTTCTTACTTTACTTTAGGTTTTTATTTATTTTAATTTAGTTTATTTTTATTAATTTATTTTATTTTATTTTTTGGTTTAGAATTAGGTTTTAGTTTAGGTTTCTATTTTATTTTATTCTACCTTTTTTATTTAGGTTTAGGTTTTTTTATATATTTTATTTTTAGGCTTTATTTAGTTTAGGTTTAGATTTTTAGGTTTTTAGGGTTTAGGGTTTATTGTTTAGTGTTTTAGGGTTTAGGGTTTTAGGGTTTAGGGTTTAGTGTTAGGGTTTAGGGTTTAAAGTTTAGTGTTTAGGCTTTAGCGTTTAGGGTTAGCTTAAGGTTTAGGGTTTTTTTAAAATAAAATTATGTAAACTAGTAGGGTTAGGTTTAGTTTTTATTTTAATTTAGTTTACTTTATTTATTTTAGTTAAGTTTTTTATTTTATTTTATTTTTTAGGTTTATCTTTAGGTTTAGGTTTATATTTTAGTTGAGTTTTATTTTTATTTTATTTTTTATGTTTAGGTTTAATTTTTTTATTTAGGTTTAGGTTTATGTTTTTATTTTATTTTTTTAGGTTAAGTTTTTGGTTTTTATTTTAGGTTTATTTTTAGGTGTTTTTAGTTTAGGTTTAAGTTTATTTTTAGTTTATTTTATTTTATTTAGTTTAGGTTTAGGTTTAGGTTTACTTTATTTTAGGTTTAGGTTTAGGGATTAAGGTTATTTTAGGGTTTAGGGTTTTAGGTTTGGGGTTTAGGGTTTAGGGTTTAGGTTTTAGGGTTTAGGGTTTATGGTATAGGGTTTAGGGTTTTGGGTTAAGGTTTTAGGTTTAGGGTTCTAGTTTTAGTTTAGGGTTTAGGGTTTTTGGTTTTTTTAAACTGTGAACAAATTCAGATTCAACATTTTTTATTTTTTATTTCATCAACCAAGTAACACACCAAGTTTTCTATGACACAAGTGACAACATAGATCAAAAATGAGTACGCATAGAACAAATCAAAAACCCTAGATAACTAGAACACTATATTTTTTAGGTTTAGGTTTTATTTTAATTTTAGTTTTTATTTTATTTAGATTTCTTATTCTTAGGTTTATTTTAATTTTTAATTTTATTTCAGGTTTTTATTTATTTTATTTTAGTTTATTTTTATTTATTTATTTTATTTTATTTTTAGGTTTAGATCTATGTTCTAGTTTAGTTTTTATTTTATTATATTTTTTTTATTCAGGTTTAGGTTTTTTTTATATTTAATTTTAGGTTTTATTTAGTTTAGGTTTAGATTTTTAGGTTTTTAGGGTTTAGGGTTTAGGGTTTAGGGTTTTATTATTTAGGATTTTACGGTTTAAGGTTTAGGGTTAGGGTTTAGGGTTTAGAGTTTGGTGTTTAGGCTTCAGGATTTAGGGTTAGCATAGGGATTAAAGGTTTTTTTTAAAAAAAATTAAGTAAACTAGTAGGTTTAGGTTTATTTAGTTTATTTTATTTTTTATTTTTATTTATTCATATTTTTATAATTTAGGTTTTTTATTTTAATTTATTTTTTAGGTTTAGGTTTATTTTCTAGTTGAGCATTGTTTGTATTTTATTTCTTAGGTTTAGGTTTTGTTTTTTATTTTTATGTTTAGCTTTATATTTTTCTTTTCTTTTTTTAGGTTTAGGTTTTAGGTTTTTATTTTAAGGTCACTTTTAGGCTTTATTTTTTAGTTCAGGTTTAAGTTTATTTTTAATTTATTTTCTTTTATTTAGTTTAAGTTTAGGTTTAGGTTTACTTTATTTTAAGTTTAGGTTTAGGGTTTAGGGTTAATTTAGGGTTTAGGATTTATGGTTTGGGGTTTAGGGTTTAGGGTTTAGGTTTTAGGGTTTAGGGTTTAGGGTTTAGGGTTTAGGGTTTAGGGTTTAGGGTTCATGTTTTAGTTTAGGATTTAGGGTTTTTCATATATATATATATATTTTTTAATGGAGAACAAATTCAGATTCAACATTTCTTCATTTCAATTTCATCAGCCAAATAACAAAAAAAATTTTCTAAGACACATGTGATGATATAGATAAAAAATGAGCAAGTATAGAGCAAATTAGAAACTCTGGATAACTAGAACCATTTCTATTGTAAAGACACTGTTCCCTAAGCAGCATATTGGTTTGACCATTCTACAATTTCTCCAGTTCCCATTAGAACCACCACGGCCTCGCCAGTAGCTGGATACAACATCATATCCCCTATCTCTCCCTCGTCTACCACCACAGTTTAGGAATTTGGGTTTAGGTTTTAGGTTTAGTGTTCAGGTGTTAGTTTAGGGTTTAGGGTTTATGTTTTTTTTTAACGGTGAGCAAATTGAGATTCAACAATTTTTTACTTTTGTTTTCATCAACCAAGTAAAACACCAAGTTTGTTAAGACATAAGTGACGACATAGATAAAAAATGAGCATGCATAGAGCAAATCAAAAACCCTAGGTAACTAGAACCATTTATACTATCAGGACACAGTTCCATAAGCATCAGATATAATCGGCTGTTCTTCAGTTTCTCTTGTTCCCATGAAAATTGCTCTGGCCTTGGGATGCACCATCATATCCTCGATATCTCCCTCAGCCACCACCACGGCTGTAACCTCCGTCACTCCTCCCACCTCTATATCAACCAACACCTCTAAATCACCCCCCCCACCACTGTGATAACTGACACCTCCGCCTGCATCGCCAGACCTAGACTGACGCTGGTTGATGGTGATGTTCTTACCGTCAAGGTTCTTTCCATTCTTAGGGGTTAGGTTTAGCTTTATAAGGTTTTAGGGTTAAGGTTTATTTTTTAATCTATTTAGTTACTTTAAGTTTAGGTTTAGTATTTGAGGTTTTGGGTTTTGGGTTTAAGGTTATAATTTAAGGTTTAGGGTTTACGATTTTAGGATTTATGCTTTTAAGGTTTAGGCTTATGGTTTAGGGCTTAGGGTTTGAGGGTTTTTAGGGTTTATGGTTTAGGGTTGTAGGTTTAGGGTTTTGGGTTCATGGTTAGTTTTAGGGTTTAGGGTTTATGGTTTAGGATTTAGGGTTTAGGGTTTAGGGTTTAGGGTTTAGTGTTCTTTTTTTTAAATTAAGTAAATCGGTAGGCTTAAGTTTATTTAGTTTATTTTTTAAATATTTAGTTTATTTTATTTTATTAATTTTTATTTAGGTTTTTTTATTTAGTTTATTTTTTTGGTTCAAATTTAAGTTTTGTTTTATTTATTTTACTTTAACATATTTTTATTTTATTTCATAGGTTTAGGTTTTATTTTTTATTCTTTTTATTTTTAGGTTTTGATTTTATTTTATTTTCTTAGGTTTAGGTTTTAGTTTTTCATTAGAGGTTTATTTTTAGGTTTTATTTTTTAGTTTAAGTTTAGGATTATTTTTAGTTTATTTTATTTTATATTATTTAGGGTTTAGTTTTAGTTTAGTTTAGTTTAGGTTTAGGTTTAGGTTTTATTTATTTTAGTTTAGTTTATTTTAGTTTAAGATTAGGTTTATTTTATTTTCTTTGTTTTAGATTTAGAGTTTCTTTTTTAGTTTAGGGTTTAGGTTTTTTCTTAGGTAATATTTTTATTTTTATTTTTAGGTTTAGGTTTTATTTAATTTTTATTTTCTTTTATTTTAGGTTTATTTTACTTTTTATTTTATGTTTAGTTTTAATTTTATTTTGGTTTTTTATTTTTAGGTTTATTTTATTTTTTAATTTAGTTTAGGTTTTTATTTATTTTATTTTAATTTAGTTTTAATATTGATTTTATTTTATTTTTAGGTTTAGGTTTAGGTTTAGGTTTTTTTTAATTTAATTTAATTTAATTTATTTAGATATTGGTTTTTTTATTTAATTTATCTTTAGGTTTTATTTAGTTTAGGTTTAGGATATTAGGTTTGTAGGGTTTACGATTTAGGGTTTAGTGATTAGGGTTTAGTATTTAGGGTTTAGGGTTTAGGGTTTAGGGTTTATGGTTTGGGACTTAGGGTTTATGGTTTAGGGTTATATGTTTTAGGGTTTAGGGTTTAGGGTTTAGGGTTTTAGGGTTTATAGTTAGAATTTTTTTTTTAAAAAAAAATTAAGTAAATTGGTAGGTTTATGTTTATTTAGTTTATTTTTTATTTTGATTTAAGTTTCTTTTTATTTTTATTTTGTTTAGTTTATTTATT
This sequence comes from Cymbidium sinense, assembly GCA_021442155.1. Taxonomy (NCBI): domain Eukaryota; kingdom Viridiplantae; phylum Streptophyta; class Magnoliopsida; order Asparagales; family Orchidaceae; genus Cymbidium; species Cymbidium sinense. The sequence goes on along the minus strand of CM038214.1, from coordinate 79,445,547 downwards.
TTAGTTTAAGTTTTTTATTTGATTTCATTTTATTGGTTTAGGTTTAGGTTTATTTTTCAATTTAGTTTTATTTTTATATTATTTTTATTTTATGTTTAAGTTTTTATTTTTTTTAAGGTTTAGTTTTTAGGTTTTTTTTTGGTTTGTTTTTAGATTTTATTTTTTAGTTTAAGTGTATTTTTAGTTAATTTTATTTTATTTTAGTTTAACTTTAGATTTAGGTTTAAGTTTTATTTATTTTATTTTTATTTTTGGTTTTGGGATTTTTTTTAGTTTAAGGTTTAGGTTTTATTTTTTATTTATTTATTGATTTTATTTTTAGGTTTATTATTTAGGTTTAGGTTTTATTGATTTTTATTTTAGTTTATTTTAGGTCAATTTTATTTTTATTTTAGGTTAAGTTTTCATTTTATTTAGGTTTTTTATTTTTTAGTTTAGTTTAGGTTTTTATTTATTTAATTTTAGTTAAGTTTTTTATTTTTTATTTTCCTTTCTTTTAAGCTTTAGGTCTAAGATTAGGTTTAAGTTTTACTTTATGTTTTTATTTTACTTTATTTTCTTATTTTATTTTGGTTTAGTCATGATTATTTTTAAAATGATGGTGAAAAAGATTGAGATGTTATTAGTAGAATTCAATTTGGATAGTTGAAGTGGAGGAATGCATCTGACCTGTTGTGTGATAGAAAAGTTCCACTTAGACTTAAGGGTAAATTTTATAAGATGGTGGTAAGACCTACAATGACTTATGGTGCAGATTGTTGGCCAATAAAAGAGAAGCATAAGATTAAGTTAAGTGTTACAAAGATGAGGATGTTTAGGTGGATGAGTAGCTTCACACTTAGAGGCAAAATGAGTTTGTTAGGGAAAATGTTGGAGTAGCTCCGGTGGCAGATAAGATTAGAGAGAGTCTCCTTAGATGGTTTGGCCACATAAAGGGTCAATCGTCCAATGACCCGGTTAGGAGAGTAGATGCATTAGATTTACCTTATGTTAAGAAAGGTAGAGGTAGACTTAAAAAGACTTGGTTAAGATGTATAAAAATGATGTTAGTATACTTGAATTAAATGAGAATTTGACACATAATAGGACACAAATGAGACGAAGGATTCAAGTAGCTGACCCCACTTAGTGGGATAAAGGCTTGTTGTTGTTGTATTTTATTTTGGTTTAGATTTTTTTCATTTATTTTATTTTTAATTTTTAATTAGTTTAGGTTTAGGCTCTTAAGATTTTAGGGTTTAGGGTTTAGGCTTAGTTTAGGTTTAGGGTTTAGGGTTTAAAGTTTAGGGTTTGGGGTTTAGGGTTTTTTTTGGGTTTAGGGTTTAGGGTATAGGTTTAGGGTTTACTATTTAGGGTGTAGGGTTTAGAGTTTAGGGTTTAAGGTTTTTAGGGTTTAGGTTTTTGGGTTTAGGGTTTAGGTTCTAGGTTTAGGGTTCAGGTTTTAGTTTAGGGTTTAGGGTTTTGATTTTTTTAACAGAGAACAAATTCAGATTTACAACATTTCTTCTTTTGTTTAATTAGTTTATTTAGTTTATTTTTTTATTTATTTTAGTTTATTTTATTTTTTTTATTTATGTTTATTTTTTATTTTTATTTAGTTTAGTTTATTTATTTTAGGTTTATTTATTTTAGTCTGGTTTTTTATTTTAGTTTAGGTATTTTATTTTAGTTTATTTTTTTGGATTAGGTTTAGGTTTATGTTTATTTTTTAATTGAGTTTTATTTGTATTTTATTTTTTAGGTTTAAGTTTTATTTTTTATTTTATGTTTAGGTTTAGGTTTTTATTGTATTTTTTAGGTTTAGGTTTTAGGTTTTATTTTTTTAATTTTAGTTTAGGTTTATTTTTTATTTAATTTTTTTATTTAGTTTAGTGTTTAAGTTTATGTTTTTGTTATATTTATTTTAGTTTAGGTTTAGGTTCCTTTTATTTTGTTTATTTTATTTTTATTTTAGGTTTAGGTTTCTTTTAAGTTTAGGGTTTAGGATTTATCTTTAGGTTTATCTTCTAGGTTTATTTATAGGTATATTTAATTTTAAGTATATTTTATTTTTATTTTAGGTTTAGTTTTTATTTTATTTAGGTTTTTTTAATTTAGTTTAGTTTATTACTTATTTTATTTTGGTTCAGTTTTTATTTTTTATTATATTTTCTTTATAGGTTTAGGTTTAGGTTTTAGTTTTTTATTTTTGGTTTTATTTTTTTATTTAGGTTTAGGTTTATATTTAATTTCTTTTATTTTATTTAGTTTAAGGTTAGGTTTTATTTATTTTAGTTTAGTTTATTTTATTCTAGGCTTATGTTTATTTTATTTTATTTTAAGTTTAGGTTTTTATTTACTTTAGGGTTTAGGTTTTATTTCTAGGCTTACTTTTTAGGTTTAAGTTTTTATTTAGTTATTATTTAATTATATTTTAGGTTTATTTTATTTTTTATTTTATGTTTAGTTCTTATTTTATTTTAATTTTAGATTCATTAGTTTATTTTATTTTTTAGTTTAATTTAGGTTTTTGTTTATTTTATTTATATTTATTTTATTTAGTTTATCTTATTTTATTTTTAACTTTAGGTTTAGGTTTTTATTTTATTTAGGTTTATGTTTTTTTATTTAATTTATTTTTATGTTTTATTTAGTTTAGGTTAAGGTTTTTATGTTTTTAGGGTTTAGGGATAAGGGTTTAAAGTTTAGGGTTTAGGGTTTAGGGTTTTAGGGGTTAGGGCTACTTTAGGGTTTAAGGTATAAGGTTATGGTTTAGGGATAATTTAGGGTTTAGGGTTTACGGTTTATGGTTTTTTAGTTTTTATATTTTAGGCTTTAGGGTTTAAGGTTTAGGGTTTTCAGGATTAGGGTTTAGGGTTTAAGTTTTTAGGGTTAATGGTTTTAGGGTTTAGGGTTTAGGGTTGTAGGATTAGGGTTTAGAGTTTTGGGTTTACGGATAGTTTTAGCATTTAGGGTTTATGATTAGGGTATTTTTATTTCTTTTATTTTTTATTTTTTAAAAATTAAGCAAACTAGTAGGTTTGAGTTTATTTAGTTATTTTTTATTTATTTTACTTTATTTTATTTATTTCTTCTTGATTTTAGTTTAGTTTTATTTTTATTTAGTTAAGTTTATTTTTTATTTTTATTTATTTATTTTTAAGTTTTTCATTTTATTTTATTTTTTAGGTTTAGGTTTAGGTTTATGTTTAAGTTTATTTTTTTAATTTAGTTTTATATTTATTTTCTTTTTTAAGATTAAGTTGTTCTTTTCTTTTCAGGTTTAGGTTTATATTTATTTTTTTAGGTTTAGGTTTTAGGTTTTTATTTTAGGTATATTTTAGGTTTTATTTTTCAGTTTAGGTTTAGGTTTATTTTTAGTTTATTTTATATTATTTAGTTTAGGTTTTGGTTTAGGTTTAGTTTTTTTATTTTATTTTAGTTTAAGTTTTGGTTTATTTTATTTTTATTTTCTGTTTAGGTTTTATTTTTGTTTAGGGTTTACGTTTTATTTTTTTATTTATTTTTAGGTTTTTTCTTAGGTTTAGGTTCTTATTTAGTTTTTATTTTATTTTATTTTAGGTATATTTTATTTTTATTTTAGGTTTAGTATTTATTTTATTTAGGTTTTTTATTATTAGGTTTATTTTGTTTTTTAGTATAGTTTAAGTTTATTCTTAGTTTTTTTTTTATTTAGTCTAGGTTTTAGGTTTAGTTTAGTTTAGGTTTAGGTTTAGATTTTTTTTTTAATTTTATTTTAGTCTATTTCAGTTTAGGATTAGGTTTATTTTATTTAATTTATTTTATGTTTAAGTTTTTTTTTAGTTTAGGGTTTTAGTTTTTTTATTTATTTTTAGGTTTTATTTTTTCATTTATTTTTTAGGTTTAGGTTTTTATTTAGTTTTTATTTTATTTTATTTTAGGTTTATTTTATTTTTATTTTATGTTTAGTTTTTAATTTATTTAGGTTTTTTATTTTTAGGTTTATTTTAATTTTTTAGTTTAGTTGAGGATTTTTTATATTTTTTTTAGTTTAGTTTTTATTTTATATTTAAGTTTTGGTTTAGGTTTAGGTTTTAGTTTAGGATTTTATTTTATTATATTTTAGTTTAGCATTTAGGGTTTAGGGTTGTAGGTTTAGGGCTTATGGTTAGTTTTAAAGTTTAAAGTTTAGGGTTAATGTTTAGGGTTTTAGGGTTTAGGGTTTAAGGTCAGGGTTTATGTTTTAGGGTTTTGAGTTTAGTGTTTAAGCTTTAGGGTTTAGGGTTTTTGGGCTTTAGGGTTGAGGGTTAGTTTAGAGTTTACGATTAGATTAGGCTTTAGGGTTTATGCTTTAGGCCTTAGGATTTAGGGATTTTAGGGTTTAGGGTTAGTTTAAGGTTTCAAGTTTAGGGTTTTAGGGTTTAGGGTTTAGCATTAGGGTTAGGGATTAGAGTTTATGGTTTAAGGATTAGGGTTTACAATTTAGGGTTTAAGGTTTAGAGTTTAGGGTTTAGGGTTAGTTTAGGGTTTAGCATTTAGGGTTTAAGATTTAGGGTTAAGTGTTTTTAGGGATTAGGATTTAGTGTTTAGGTTTTTTTTTAAATTATAAAAACTGATAGGTTTATGTTTATTTAGTTTATTTTAAATTTTTATTTATGTTGATTTGGTATTTTTATTTTGTTTAGTTTATTTTTTTATGTTTATTTATTTTAGTTTTGGTTTTTAGAATAAGTTTAATTATTAGGTTTAAGTTTAGGTTTATGTTTATTTTTTTAGTATGGTTTTATTTTTATTTTATTTTTTATAATTAATTTTTATTTTAGGTTTTTATTTTACTTTTTTCAGGTTTAGGTTTTAGGTTTTTATTTTAGGTTTATTTTTAGGTTTAATTTTTAGTTTAGGTATAGGTTTATTTTTAGTTTATTTTATTTTATTTATTTTAGGTATAGGTTTAGGTTTATTTTATTTTAGGTTTAGGTTTAGGTTTTATTAATTTTAGTTTAATTAATTTTAGTTTAGGTTTAGGTTTTTTTGTCTATGGTTTAGGTTTTATTTTTTATTTATTTCTAGATTTATTGTTTAGGTTTATATTTTTATTTAATTTCAATTTTATTTTATTTTAGGTTTATTTTATTTTTTTAGTTTGGTTTAGGATTTTGTGTATTTTTTTAGTTTAGTTTTTATTTTTAATTTAATTTTTAGGTTTAGGTTTAGGTTTAGGTTTACATTTTAGTTTAAGTTTTTTTTAATTTTTCCTTATTTTATTTTGGTTTAGGTTATTTATTTATTTTTTTTAGGTTTTATTTAGTTTAGGTTTAGGAAATTAGGTTTTTAAGGTTTAGGTTTTATGGTTTTGGGTTTAGGGTTTAAGGTTTAGCATTTTGGGTTTAGGGTTGCACATTTTAGGGGTTTAGGGTTTAGAGTTTAGGTTTCATTTATTTTAGTTTAGGTTTATGTTTATTTCATTTTGATTATTTCAAGTTTAGGCTTTTTTTTAGTTTAGGGTTTAAATTTTATTTTTTTATTTTTAGGATTTATTTTATATTATTTTGGGTTTATTTTTTTATTTTATGTTTAGTTTTTATTTTATTTAAGTTTTTTCTATTTAAGTTTATTTTATTTTTTAGTTTAGTTTAGGTTTTTATTTATTTAATTTTAGTTTAGTTTTTTATTTTATTTTATTTTTATATTTTAGTTTAGGATTATGTTTATGTTTAGGTTTTAGTTTATGTTATTATTTTATTTAGGGTTTGGGGTTTAGGGTTCATGATCTAGGGTTATAGAATTTAGGGTTTAGGGTTTAAGGTTTAGGGTTTATGGTTTAGGGTTTTGGGTTTAGGTTTTAAGGTTTAGGGTTTATGATTTAGGGTTATAGAATTTAGGGTTTAGGGTTTAGGGTTTAAAGTTTTGGGTTTTGGGTTTTAGGGATTTGGGTTTTGGGTTTAGGGTTATAGGTTTAGGGTTTAAAGTTTAGAGTTTAGAGTTAGTTTCATGTTTTATGGTTTAGGGTTTAGGGTTAGGGTTTATGGTTTAGGGTATTAAGGTTTAGGGTTTTAGGGTTTAGGGTAAAGGGCGTTAGGGTTTAGGGTTTAAGATTTAGGGTTATAGGTTTAGTGTATAGGGTTTAAAGTTTAAGGTTATTTCTAGGATTTAGGGTTTAGGGTTTAGGGTTAGGGATTAGGGTTTTAGGGTTTTGGGTTTAGGGTTTAGGGTTAGGGTTTAGAGCATAAGGTTTAGGGTTTAGTGTTTAGGCTTTAGATTATGGTTTTTTGGGGTTTAGGGTTTAGGGTTAGCATAGGGTTTATGTTTAGATTAGGGTTTAGGGTTTAGGGGTTAGGGTTTAGGCTTTAAGGTTTAGGCTTTTTAGAGTTTAGGGTTTAGGGCTCACGGATAGTTTAGGATTTAAGGTTTAGTGTTTTATACTTTAGGGTTTAGGGTTTAGGTTTTGGGTTAGTGTTAGGCTTTAGGGTTTAAGGTTTACGGCTTAAGGTTAGTTTACGGTTTATGGTTTAGGGTTACTTTAAGGTTTTGGGTTTAGAGTTTAGAATTTGGGGTTTAGGGTTTAGGGTTAGTTTTAGGGTTTAGGGTTTAGGGTTTAGGGTTCACTATTTAGGGTTTAAGGTTTAGGGTTTATGGTTTTTTTTTAAAAATTAAGTAAACCGATATGTTTAGGTTTATTTAGTTTATTTTATATTTTTATTTAGGTTTATTTTTTATTTTTGGTTTATTTTTTTTTTTTAGTTTAGGGTTTAGATTTATTTTTTATTTATTTTTATGTTTGATTTTTGGCTTTATTATTTAGGTTTAGGTTTATATTTAGTTTTTATTTTATTTTATTTTAGGTATATTTCATTCTTATTTTACGTTTAGTTTTTATATTATTTAAGTTTTTTATTATTAGGTTTATTTTATTTTCTTACTTTACTTCAGGTTTTTATTTATTTTAATTTAGTTTATTTTTATTAATTTATTTTATTTTATTTTTTGGTTTAGACTTAGGCTTTAGTTTAGGTTTTTATTTTATGTTATTCCACTTTTTTATTTTATTTAAGTTTAAGTTTTTTTATATATTTTATTTTTAGGTTTTATTTAGTTTAGGTTTAGGTTTTTATGTTTTTAGGGTTTATGGTTTAGTGTTTAGTGTTTTAGGGTTTAGGGTTTAGTGTTAGGGTTCAGGGTTTAAAGTTTAGTGTTTAGGCTTTAGGGTTTAGGGTTAGCTTAAGATTTAGGGTTTTTTAAAACAAAAGTATGTAAACCAGTAGGGTTAGGTTTAGTTTTTATTTTTATTTAGTTTACTTTATTTATTATAGTTAGGTTTTTTATTTGATTTTATTTTTTAGGTTTATGTTTAGGTTTAGGTTTATATTTTAGTTGAGTTTTATTTTTATTTTATTTTTTCGTTTTAGGTTTAATTTTTTTTTTAGGTTTAGGTTTATGTTTTTATTTTATTTTTTTAGGTTTAAGTTTTAGTTTTTTTTTTAGGTTTTGTTTTTAGGTTTTTTTAGTCTAGGTTTAAGTTTACTTTTAGTTTATTTTATTTTAATTAGTTTAGGTTTAAGTTTAGGTTTACTTTATTTTAGGTTTAGGTTTAGGGATTAGGGTTACTTTAGGGTTTGGGGTTTAGGGTTTAGGGTTTAGGGTTTATGGTTTAGAGTTTCAGATTTTAGGGTTTAGTATTTAGGTTTTAAGGTTTAGGGTTTTGGGTTAAGGTTTTAGGTTTAGGGTTCTTATTTTAGTTTAGGGTTTAGGGTTTTTAGTTTTTTTTAAAAAATGAACAAATTCAGATTCAACATTTTTTATTTTTTATTTCATCAACCAAGTAACAGACCAAGTTTTCTAAGACACAAGTGATGACATAGACCAAAAATGAGCACGCATAGAACAAATCAAAAACCCTAGATAACTAGAACCATCTATACTATATTTTTTAGGTTTAGGTTTTATTTCAGTTTTAGTTTTTATTTTATTCAAATTTTTTATTCTTAGGTTTATTTTATTTTTTAATTTTAGTTTAGGTTTTTATTTATTTTAATTTAGTTTATTTTTTATTTATTTATTTTATTTTATTTTTAGGTTTAGATCTATGTTTTAGTTTAGGTTTTTATTTCATAGTATTTTTTATTTTATTTAGGTTTAGGTTTTTTTTTTTATTTTATCTTTAGGTTTTATTTAGTTTAGGTTTAGATTTTTAGGTTTTTAGGGTTTAGGGTTTATGGTTTAGAGTTTAGGGTTTAGGGTTTTATGGTTTAGGATTTTATGGTTTAAGGTTTAGAGTTAGGGTTTACGATTTAGAGTTTAGTGTTTAGGCTTTAGGGTTTAGGGTTAGCTTAGGGCTTAAAGTTTTTTTTAAAAAAATTAAGCAAACTTGTAGGTTTAGGTTTATTTAGTTTATTTTATTTTTTATTTTTATTTATTCATATTTTTATAATTTAGGTTTTTTATTTTATTTTATTTTTTAGGTTTAGGTTTATTTTCTAGTTGAGTATTGTTCGTATTTTATTTCTTATGTTTAGGTTTTATTTCTTATTTTTATGTTTAGCTTTATATTTTTATTTTATTTTTTTAGGTTTAGGATTTAGGTTTTTATTTTAAGTGCATTTTTAGGTTTTATTTTTTTAGATTAGGTTAAAGTTTATTTTTAATTTATTATCTTTGATTTAGTTTAAGTTTAGGTTTAGGTTTACTTTATTTTAGGTTTAGGTTTAGGGTTTAAGGTTTATAGTTTGGGGTTTAGGGTTTAGGGTTTAGGGTTTTTCATATATATATTTTTTTAATCGAGAAGAAATTCAGATTCAACATTTCTTCATTTCAATTTCATCAATCAGGTAACACAAAAAGTTTTCTAAGACACATGTGACAATATAGATAAAAAATGAGCAAGTATAGAGCAAATCAGAAACCTTGGATAACTAAAACAATTTCAATTGTAAAGACACAGTTCCATAAGCAGCATATTGGTTCGACCATTCTTCAGTTTCTCCAGTTCCAATCAGAACCACCCTTACCTCTCCAATAGCTGGATACACTATCTTATCCCATATCTCTCCCTCGGCCACCACTACAGTTTAGGAATTTTGGTTTAGGTTTTAGGTTTAGTGTTCAGGTTTTAGTTTAGGGTTTAGGATTTATATTTTTTTTAACGGTGAACAAATTCAGATTCAACATTTTTTTTACTTCTGATTTCATCAACCAAGTAACACCCCAAGTTTTTTAAAACACAAGTGATGACATAGATAAAAAATGAGCACGCATAGAGCAAATCAAAAACCCTAGATAACTAGAACCATTTATACTGTAAGGACACAGTTCAATAAGTGGCAAATATAATCAGCTGTTCTTCAGTTTCTGCTATTCCTATGAAAATTGCCTTGGCCTCGGGATCCACCATCATATCCTCGATATCTCCCTCCGCCACCACCACCACGGCTGTAATCTCCGTCGCTCCTCCCACCTCCATATCCACCACCCAACCCCCCCCCACCAATATGATAACGCCACCTCCACATCGCTAGATCTAGACTTATGCTGGTTGATGGTGATGTTCTTACCATCAAGGCTCTTCCCATTCTTAGGGTTTAGGTTTAGGTTTATAAGGTTTTAGGGTTGAGGTTTATTTTTTAATCTATTTAGTTACTTTAGGTTTAGGTTTAAGGTTATAATTTAGGGTTTAGGGTTTATGGTTTTAGGATTTATGCTTTTATGGTTTAGGGTTTAGGGTTATGGTTTAGGGTTTAGGGTTTAGGAGTTTTTAGGGTTTATGGTTTAGGGTTGTAGGTTTAGGGTTTTGGGTTCATGGTTAGTTTTAGGGTTTAGGGTTTATGGCTTAGCATATAGGGTTTAGGGTTTAGGGTTTAGGGTTTAGTGTTCTTTTTTTTTAAAATTAAGTAAATCGGTAGGTTTAGGATTATTTAGTTTATTTTTTATTTTGATTTAGGTTTCTTTTTATTTGTATTTTGTTTAGTTTATTTATTTTAGTTTAGGTTTTTTATTTTATTTTATTTTATAGGTTTTGGTTTAGGTTTACTTTTCAGTTTAGTTTTAATTTTATTTTATTTTTTAAGTTTAGGTTTTATTGTTTATTTTTAGGTTTAAGTTTTTATTTTTTTTAAGCTTTAGTCTTTAGGGATTTTTTAGGTTTGTTTTTTCGTTTTATTTTTTTAGTTTAAGTGTATTTTTAGTTTATTTTATTTTATTTTAGTTTAGGTTTAGGTTTATTTTATTTTTATTTTTGGTTTTGGGATTTTTTTTAGTTTAGTGTTTAGGTTTTATTTTTTATTTAATTATTGGTTTTATTTTTATGTTTATTGTTTAGGTTAGGTTTTATTTAGATTTATTTTACTTTTTTATTTTAGGTTAAGTTTTGGTTTTATTTAGGTTTTTTATTTTTTAGTTTAGTTTAGGTTTTAATTTATGTAATTTTAGTTAAGTTTTTATTTTTTTATTTTCTTTCCTTTTTAGCTTTAGGTCTAGGATTAGGTTTAGGTTTAGGTTTAGGTTTTACTTTATGATTTTATTTTTCTTTATTATCTTATTTTATTTTGGTTTAGTGATGATTATTTTCAAAATGATGGTGAAATAGATTGAGATGTTATTAGTAGAATTCAACTTGGATGGTTGAAGTGGAGGAATGCATCTTACCTATTGTGTGACAGAAAAGTTCCCCTTAAACTTAAGGAAAAATTTTATAAGATGGTGGTAAGACCTGCAATGACTTATGGTGCAGAATGTTGGCCAATAAAAGAGAAGCATAATACTAAGTTAAGTGTTACTAAGATGAGGATGTTCAGGTGGATGAGTGGTTTTACTCTTAAAGATAAAACGCAAAATGAGTATGTTCGGGAAAATGTTGGAGTAGCTCCGGTGGCAGATAAGATTAGAGAGAGTCGCCTTAGATGGTTTGGCCACATAAAGAGTCGGCCGTCCGATGACCCGGTTAGGAGAGTAGATGCATTAGATTTGCCTTATGTTAAGAAAGGTAGAGGTCAACTTAAAAAGACTTGGTTAAGATGTATAAAAAATGACCACAGTATACTTGAATTAAATGAGAATTTGACACATAATAGGACTCAATGCAGACCAAGGATTCAAGTAGCCGACCCCACTTAGTAGGATAAATGCTTATTTTTGTTATTATTGTTGGTGTTGTTGTTGTATTTTATTTTGGTTTAGATTTTATTTTTTTATTTTATTTTTAAGTTTTAATTAGTTTAGGTTTAGGCTTTTAAGATATGAGGGTTTTGGGTTTAGGCTTAGTTTAGGTTTAGGGTTTTGGGTTTTGGGTTTTGGGTTTAGGGTTTTTTTTGGGTTTAGGGTTTAGGGTTTAAGGTTTAGGATTTAGGGTTTACTGTTTAGGGTTTAGGGTTTAGAGTTTAGGGTTTAAGGTTTTTAGGGTTTAAGTTTTTGGGTATAGGGTTTAGGTTTGAGGTTTAGGGTTCAGATTTTAGTATAGGGTTTAGTGTTTTTGATTTTTATTAACAGGGAACAAATTCAAATTTACAACATTTCTTCATTTGTTTTATTAGTTTATTTTTTATTTATTTTAGGTTATTTTATTTTTTTATTTTTATTTATGTTTAATTTTTATTTTTCTTTAGTTTAATTTATTTATTTTAGGTTTATTAATTTTAGTCCAGTTTTTTTATTTTAGTTTAGGTATTTGATTTTAGTTTATTTTTTTTTGGATTAGGTTTAGGTTTAGGTTTATTTTTTAATTGAGTTTTATTTGTATTTTATTTTTTAGGTTTAGGTTTTATTTTTTTATTTTATGTTTAGGTTTAGGTTTTTATTGTATTTTTTTGTTTAGGTTTTAGGTTTTATTTTGTAATTTAGGTTTAGGTTTATTTTTTATTTATTTATTTTTTTTAGTTTAGGGTTTAGGTTTATGTTTATGTTTTATTTATTTTAGTTTACATTTAGGTTCCTTTTATTTTGTTTATTTTATTTTTATTTTAGGTTTAGGTTTCTCTAAAGTTTAGGGTTTAGGATTTATCTTTAGGTTTATCTTCTTGGTTTATTTATAGGTTTATTTAATTTTAATTATATTTTATTTTTATTTTAGGATTAGTTTTTATTTTATTTAGGTTTTTTTTAATTTAGTTTAATTTATTATTTATTTTATTTTACTTCAATTTTTATTTTTTATTATATCTTCATTTTAGGTTTAAGTTTTAGTTTATGTTTTTATTTTATTTTATATTCATATTTTAATTTTGTTAATATTTTTTATTTATTTTATTTTTAGGTTTTAGTTAGTTTAAGTTTAGGTTTTTAGCTTTTTAGGTTTTAAGGATTAGGGTTTATTTTTTGGGTTTTAGGGTTTAGGGTTTAGGGTTTAGGGTTTAGTGTTTAGGGTTGAGGGTGTGGTTTTAGGAGGTCAGGGGAGTGTTTAGGTTTAGTGGTTTAGGTATTAGGTTTAGGTTTAGGGTTTTGGGGTTTTGGGTTTAGGGTTTTAGGGTTTAGGATTTAGTTTAGGATTAGTAGGTTTAAGGTTGGGTTCAAGTTTAGGGTTTTGGTTTTTTTAACTGAGAACTAATTAGGATTTGCAACATTTCTTCTTTTGTTTAGTTAGTCTATTTAGTTTTTTTAAGTAATTTTAGTTTATTTTATTTTTTATTTATATTTATGTTTATTTTTTATTTAGTTTAGTTTATTTATTTAGGTTTATTTATTTTAGTCTAGGTTATTTATTTTAATTTAGTTATTTTATTTTGTTTATTTTTTTGGATTAGGTTTAGTTTTAGGTTTATTTTTTAGTTAATTTTTATTTTTATTTTATTTTTTAGGTTTATGTTTTATTTTTTATTTTACGTTTAGGTTTAGGTTTTTATTTTATTTTATGTTTAATTTTTAGTTTATTATTTTTGGTTTTATTTTTTTATTTAGGTTTAGGTTCATGTTTAATTTCTTTTATTTTATTTAGTTTAGGGATTAGGTTTAGGGTTAGGTTTTATTTATTTTAAATTAGTTTATTTTATTTTATTTTATTTTATTTTAAATTTAGGTTTTTATTTAGTATATGGTTTAGGTTTTATTTTTAGGCTTACTTTTTAGGTTTAAGTTTTTATTTAGTTAATATTTTATTATATTTTAGTTTTATTTTATTTTTTATTTTACATTTAGTTTTAATTTTATTTAGATTTTAGATTCACTGGTTTATTTTATTTTCTAGTTTATTTTAGGTTTTTATTTATTATATTTTTGTTTATTTTAATTAGTTTTATTTATTTATTTTTAGGTTTATGTTTAGGTTTTAGTTTAGGTTTTTATTTTATTTAGGTTTAGATTTTTTATTTAATTTATTTTGAGGTTTTATTTAGTTTAGGTTTATGTTTTTAGTTTTTTAGGGTTTAGGGTTTAGGGTTTAAGGTTTAGGGTTTAGGGTTTAGGGGAAGGCCTAGGGTTTTAGGGTCATGGTAGCGCCAGTCAGTTTAGGCCCAGAAAGTGTATGGTTTTAGTTTGTGGCTCAGCTTTAGGTTTAGTTGTGGTTTTGAGATCAGGGTTTAGGGTAAGTTTTATGGTTAATGGTGGGGTTTAGGGTTGTAGGCTTAGGGTTTAGAGTTTAGGGTTTACAGATAGTTTTAGGGTTTAGGGTTTAGGGTTAGGGATTTTTTTATTTCTTTTATTTTATATTTTTTAAAATTAAGCAAACTAGTAGGTTTGGGTTTATTTAGTTATTTTTTTATTTTAGTTTATTTTATATTTGTTTTGATTTAGGTTTATTCTTATTTTTATTTCTTGTTTATTTTAGTTTTATTTTAGGTTTAAGTTTCTTTTATGTTTAGGGTTTCGGATTTATCTTTAGGTTTATCTTCTGGGTTTATTTATAGGTTTATTTAATTTTAAGTTTATTTTTTTTATTCATTTTAGGTCTAGTTTTTATTTTATTTAGGTTTTTTTTTTTAATTTAGTATGTTTTTTATTTTAGTTCAATTTTTATTTTTTATTATATTTTTTTAGGTTTAGGTTTTAGTTAATGTTTTTATGTTATTTTATTTTCTTATTTTAATTTTGTTTAAATTTTTTTATTTATTTTATTTGTAGGTTTTAATTAGTTTAAGTTTAGGTTTTGACCTTTTCAAGGTTTAAGGTTTAGGGTTAGTTTAAGGTTTAGTGTTTATTTTTTTTTTTTTGGGTTTAGGGTTTAGGGTTTAGGGTTTAGTCTTTAGGGTTTAGGTTTTAGTGTTTAGGGTTGAGGGTTGAGGGTTTTATGTTTTAGGGTTTAGGGTTTACGATTTTTATGGTTTAGGGTTTAGGTATTAGGTTTTAGTGTTTAGGGTTTCGGGTTTTGGGTTTAAGGTTTTTAGGAATTAGGGTTTAGGGTTTAGGGTTTAGGTCCGTTTAGTTAGCTTTGGGTTTTGGGTTTTAATAGAACACAAGAAGATTTGCAACATTTCTTCTTTTATTTATTTAGTATATTTTTTATAATTAAGTTTTATTTATGTTTATTTTTTATCAATTTTAGTATATTTTTTATTTTTTAGGGTTTAGTTTATTTATTTAGTATATTTTTTTATTAATTTTAGTTTATTTTATTTTTTATTTTTATTTATGTTTATTTTTTTTAGTTTAGTTTATTTATTTTAGTCTAAGTTTTATATTTTAGTTTAGTTATTTTATATTAGTTTCTTTTTTGGATTAGGTTTAGGTTTAGGTTTATCTTTTAGTTGAGTTTTATTTTTATTTTATTTTTTAGGTTTAGGTTTTATTTTTTATTTTATGTTTAGGTTTTGGTTTTTATTTTATTCTTTTAGGTTTAACTTTTAGTTTTTATTTTTGGTTTTATTTTTGTATTTAGGTTTAGGTTTATGTTTAATTTCTTTCATTTTATTTAGCTTAGGGTTTAGGTTTAAGGTTAGGTTTTATTTATTTTAGTTTAGTTTATTTTATTCTAGGTTTAGGTTTATTTTATTTTATTTTATTTATTTTAAGATTAGGTTTTTATTTAGTTTAGGGTTTAGATTTTATTTCTAGGTTTAATTTTTAGGTTTAGGTTTTTATTTAGTTTTTATTTTATTATATTTTTGGTTTCTTTTAGCTTTATTTTTTTTATTATATCTTTAGTTTTTATTTTATTTAGATTTTGAATTCTTTGGTTTATTTTATTATTTAGTCTAATTTAAGTTTTTATTTATTTAATTTTGTTTATTTTAGTTAGTTTATTTTATTTTATAATTAGGTTTAGGTTTAGGTTTTAGTTTAGGTTTTTATTTTATTTAGGTTTAGGTTTTTTTAATTATTTTATTTTTAGGTTTTATTTAGTTTAGGTTTAGGTTTTTATGTTTTTAGGGTTTAGGGTTTAGGGTTTAGGGGTTAGGGTTTATGGTTTAGGATTGTAGGCTTAGGGTTTAGAGTTTAGGGTTTATAGATAATTTTATGGTTTAAGGTTTAGGTTTAAGGTTTAGAGTTTTTCATTTTATTTTATTTTTTAGGTTTAGGTTTAGGTTTATGTTTAAGTTTATTTTTTATTTTAGTTTTATATTTATTTTCTTTTTTATGATTAAGTTTTATTTTTTTTCTTTTCAGGTTTAGGTTTTTATTTTAGGTTTATTTTAGGTTTTATTTTTTAGTTTAGGTTTAGGTTTATTTTTAGTTTATTTTAAATTATTTAGTTTAGGTTTAGGTTTAGTTTTTTTTATTTTATTTTAGTTTAGGTTTTGGTTTGTTTTATTTTTATTTTAGGTTTAGGTTTTATTTTTGTTTAGGGTTTACATTTTTTTTATTATTTTTAGGTTTTTCTTAGGTTTAGGTTCTTATTGATATTTATTTTATTTTATTTTAGGTATGTCTTATTTTTATTTTAGGTTTAGTATTTATTTTATTTAGGTTTTTTATTCTTAGGTTTATTTTGTTTTTTTATTATAGTTTTGGTTTATTTTTAGTTTTTTAGATTATTTAGTTTAGGTCTTTGATTTAGTTTAGTTTAGGTTTAGGTTTAGGTTTTTTTATATTATTTTAGTCTATTTTAGTTTAGGATTAGGTTTATTTTATTTAATTTATTTTAAGTTTAAGTTTTTTAAGTTTAGGGTTTTAGTTTTATTTTTTATTTATTTTTAGGTTTTAATCTTTCATTTATTTTTTAGGTTTGGGTTTTTATTTACTTTTTATTTTATTTTATTTTAGGTTTGTTTTATTTTTATTTTATGTTTAGTTTTAATTTATTTGGGTTTTTTATTTTTAGGTTTATTTTATTTTTTTAGTTTAGTTGAGGATTTTATCTAATTTTTTTAGTTTAGTTTTTATTTTATATTTAAGTGTAGGTTTAGGTTTATCTTTTAGTTTAAGATTTTATTATATATTTTAGGAGAGGTGGTTAGGGTTTATGTTGGTTGAGTTTGGTCTCACCCAGGGTTTAGGTTTTGGGCCTTTAGGGCAGAGGGTCAGTTTGAGCCTGCTGTCAGATCATGCCTTTAGGGTCATGGCTCAGATTTGTGATAGGGTCAGGTCAGTGGTCAGGTCAGCCTGGGTCAGGCCCAGTGGGCTCAGGGTAGCCAGTCAGTTTGGTAGGATCAGTGGCTCACTAGGATTTAAAGCCTTAGTGGGTTTAGTGGGGTAGATGGGTCAAGATTGATTTAGGTAAGATTTAGTGTTTAGGTTTTTTTTTTAAATTATAGAAACCGATAGGTTTAGGTTTACTTAGTTTATTTTATATTTTCATTTAGGTTGATTTGGAATTTTTATTTTATTTAGTTTATTCTTTATGTTTATTTATTTTAGTTTAGGTTTTTAGAATAAGTTTAATTATTAGGTTTAAGTTTAAGTTTATATTTATTTTTTTAGTTTGGTTTTATTTTTATTTTATTTTTTATAATTAAGTTTTATTTTAGGTTATTATTTTACTTTTTTCAGGTTTAGGTTTTAGGTTTTTATTTTAGGTTTATTTTAGGTTTAATTTTAGTTTAGGTTTAGGTTTATTTTTTTAGTTATTTTTTATTTATTTTAGGTATAGGTTTAGGTTTATTTTATTTTAGGTTTAGGTTTAAGTTTTATTAATTTTAGTTTAATTTATTTTAGTTTAGGTTTAGGTTTTCTTTGTCTAAGGTTTTGTTTGTTTTTATTTATTTCATTTTATTATTTAGGTTTAGGTTTTTATTTAATTTCTATTTTATTTTATTTTAGGTTTATTTTTTTTTTATTTTGGTTTAAGATTTTGTGTAATTTTTTACAATAGTTTTTATTTTTAATTTAATTTTTAGGGTTAGGTTTACGTTTAGGTTTACATTTTAGTTTAGGTTTATTTTAATTTTTCCTTATTTTATTTTGGTTTAGGTTTTTGATTTATTTTTTTAGGTTTTATTTAATTTAGGTTTAAGAAATTAGGTTTTTATGGTTTAGGGTTTAGGGTTTTGGGTTTAGGGTTTAGATAGGCAAGGGTAGGTTTTTTGGGGTTTGGGTTTGGGTTTAGGGTTTTATGGTTTAGGGTTTAGAGTTTAGGTTTTATTTATTTTATTTTGATTATTTTAGGTTGAGTTTTTTTAAGTTTAAGGTTTAATTTTTATTTTTTTATTTTTACATTTTATTTTATTTTATTTTGGGTTTATTTTTTTATTTTACATTTAGTTTTATTTTATTTAAGTTTTTTATGTTTAAGTTTATTTTATTTTTTAGTTTTTTTAGGTTTTTTAATTATTTAATTTTAGTTTAGTTTTATTTTATTTTATTTTTATATTTTGGTTTAGGAACATATTTAGGTTTAGCCACGTTATTATTTATTTAGGTTTAGGTTTTATTTATTTTATTTTTGGTTTAATTTATTTTAGGTTTAGGTGGGAGAGGGAGGCAGGAGTATGTAGGCCTATGGTAGCCCAGTTTAGGCCCAGGGAGGGTCATGATCCATCATAATCAGGGCTCAGTGGTTTAGGTTTCTTGGGTTTTAGGTTTTGGTTTAGGATCAGGGTGGGCCCAGGTGTTTAGCCCAGGGTTTAGGGAGGGTTTAGGTTTTATGATCCAGGCCATGAATTTAGGGCTCAGTGGTTGGGCTCAGTGGTCAGTTTAGTGGTTGGATTTGAGTTATCAGTGGCCAGGTCAGTAGGTTATAGTGGCCACAGTCAGTGGCCTGGGGCTTTTTAGCTCATCATTATTAGGGCAAGCACAGGTCAGGGTCTGGGGCCCAGGCAAATCAGTTTGTGGCTCAGGTCCCGGCCTGGGAAGCAGTGGTTTGTTTAGTTTTTAGTGGCTTTAGCCAGTTTTATGGTTAGGGTCATTTATGATATTATTAATAGAGTGTTTAGAGGGTTTATGATTTAGGGTTTAAGTTTAGGAAGGTGGGTTTAGTTAGGCTTTAGGGTGTTGGGGTTTAGGGTTTAGGATTTATAGTGTGGTCAGGGTTTGGATGTGGTTTATGGTTTAGGATTTAGTGTTTAGGGTTTAGGTTTTTTTTTAAAAAAAATTAAGTAAAAAATTAATGTTTAGGGTTTGGGATTTAGGGTTTAGGGTTTAGGTTTTAGAGTTTAGGGTTTAGGGTTTAGGGTTTAAGGTTTACAATTTTTAGAGTTTTGGGTTTATGGTTTAGGGTTTAGGTTTTAGATTTAGGGTTCAAGTTTTAGTTCAGGGTTTAGGGTTTTCAGTTTCTTTTTAATGATGAACAAATTCAAATTCAACATTTCTTCTTCCTGATTTCATCAACCAAGTAACACAATAAGTTTTGTAAGACAAAAGTGACGACAAAGATAAAAATTGAGCATGCATAGAGCAAATCAAAAACCTTAGATAACTAGAATTGTCTCTACTATAAAGACACATTTCCATAAGCAGTAGATCGGATTAGTCGTTCTTCAATTTCTGCAGTTCCCATCAAAATCACTCCAGCCTGTCTAGTAGCGGGATCAACCATCATATCTACGATCTCTCTCTATGACACCACCACGGCTGTAACCTCCGTCACTCCTCCCGCCTCCATTACCACCACTCCTCCGACAACCATCTCCATATCTACCAGCACCTCTAGATCCCCCACCTCAACTAAGATAGCCACTTCCTACGCCTCAACCACTAGATCAAGACTAAGGCTAGTTGACGGTGATGTTCCTACCATCAAGGTTCTACCAATTCTTAGGGTTTAGGTTTAGGTTTATTAGGTTTTAGGGTTTAGGTTTATTTTTTTAATTTATTTAGATACTTTTGGTTTAGGTTTAGGTTTGAGTTTAGGGTTTAGTGGTTTTTTTAGGGTTTGGGTTGTAGGTTTTTGGTTTAGGGTAGGTTTGTGTAGGTTTAGGGTTTATGGTTGTTGATTTAGTGTTTAAGGTTTAGGGTTTAGGGTTTAGGGTTTAGGGTTTTAGGGTTTATGTTTTTAAGGGTTTAGGGTTTAGGGTTAGGATTTAGGGTTTAGGGTTGTAGGTTTAGGGTTTAAGGTTTAGGATTTAGGGTTTATGGTTTTTTTTTTTAATTAAGTAATCTAGTAGGTTTAGGCTTATTTAGTTTATTTTTTATTTATTTTAGTTTTTTTTTTTTTTTTAGATTTATTTTTTATTTTTATTTTGTTTAGTTTATTAATTTTAGGTTTATTTATTTTAGTTTAGGTTTTTTATTTTAGTTTATTTTTTAGGTTTAGGTTTAGGTTTATTTTTTAATTGAGTTATATTAATATATATTTTTTAGGTGTTGGTTTTATTTTTTAATTTTAGGCTTAGGTTTATGTTTTTATTTTATTTTTTTAGGTTTAGGCTTTAGGATTATATTTTAGGCTTATTTTTAGGCTTTATTTTTAGTTTAGGTTTAAGTTTATTTTTATTTTATTTTATTTAATTTGGGTTTAGGTTTAGGTTTAGTTTATTTTATGTTTAGGTTTAGGTTCTATTTATTTTAGTTTAGTTTGTTTTAGTTAAGGTTTAGGTTTATTTTATTTTGTTTATTTTATTTTTATTTTAGGTTTAGTTTTTTTTTAGTTGTGATTTAGTTTTTTTTTATTTATTTTTGGTTTTAGGTTTATTTATTTTTTTTACACTTTTGTTTTATTTTATTTAGGTTTTATTCAGATTTAATTTTTTTTATTTATTTAATTTTTTATTTGTTTATTTTATTTTATTTTTAGTTTTAGATCTAGGTTTTATTTTAGGCTTTTATTATTTATTATTATTATTTTTTTTTAAGGTTTAGGTTTTTTTATATATATTTTATTTTTAGGTTTTATTTAGTTTTGGTTTAGAATTTTAGGTTTTTAGGGTTTAGGGTTTAGGGTTTAGGGCTTTAGGGTTTAGAGTTTAGGGTTAGGATTTAGGGTTTAGAGTTTAGTGTTTAGGATTTAGGGTTTAGGGTTAGCTTAGGGTTTAAGGTTTTTTTTTAAAAATTAGGTAAACTAGTAGATTTAGGTTTATTTAGTTTATTTGAATTTGAATTTTATTTTTATTTATTTCTTATTTTTATTTATTTTTATTTTTTTATTTTTATTTAGTTTAGTTTATTTATTTTAATTTAAAATTTTCTTTTTTTTTATTTTTTATGATCAGGTTTATTTTTTAGTTGACTTTTTTTTAGGTTTAGGCTTTATTTTTTATTTTTATGTTCAAATTTATGTTTTTATTAGGGTATAGGTTTTTATTTTAAGTTTATTTTTAGGTTTTAGTTTTTAGCTTAGGTTATATTTATTTTTAGTTTATTATATTTTATTTAGTTTAGGTTTAAGTTTAAGTTTACTTTATTTTTAGTTTAGGTTTAGGGTTTAGGGTTAGTTTTGGGTTTAGGGTTTAGGGTTTAGGGTTTGTGGTTTAAGGTTTTGGGTTTAGATTTTAAGGTTTAGTGTTTTTGGGTTTAGGGTTTTGGGTTTAAGATTAAGGGTAGCTTTTACATTTAAGGATTGGGTTTTAGTTTAGGGTTTAGGGCTTTTCATATATATGTTTTTTTAACAGAGAACAAATTCATATTCAACATGTTTTCTTTTTGATTTCATCAACCATGTAACACACCAAGTTTTCTAAAACACAAGTGACAAGATAGATTAAAAATGAGCACACATAGAGCAAATCAAAAACCCTAGATAACTAGAACCATTTCTATTATAAAGGCACAGTTCCATAAGCAGTAGATCGGATCGGTCGTTCTTCAGTTTCTCTAGTTCTCATCAAAATCACCTTGGCCTTTTTAGTAGTAGGATCCACCATCATATCCCCGATCTCTCACTCCACCACCACCACAGTAGTAACCTCCGTCGCTCCTCCCGCCACAATAATCACCACTGCTCCGACCACCACCTCCATATCCACCAGCACCTCTAAATACCCCACCACCACTGCGATAATCGCTGCCTCCGCCTCCACCACAAGATCTAGACTAAGGCTGGTTGATAGTGATGTTCCTGCCATGAAGGTTCTGCCCATTCTTAGGATTTAGGCTTAGGTTTATTAGGTTTTAGGGTAAAGGTTTATTTTTTAATTTATTTTGTTACTTTAGGTTTAGGTCTAGTATTTGAGATTTAGGGTTTAGGGTTTAGGGTTAGGGTTTAGGGTTTAGGGTTTAAGGTTTATGTTTTAGGGTTTACGATTTAATGGTTTATGCTTTTAGGTTTTAGGGTTTAGGGTTAGGGTTTAAGGTTTAAGGTTTAGGGTTTAGGTTTTTTATGGTTTTTTTTTAGGGAACCCCGTATAGGGGGAATTTTATTGCCACAAAAAAGGGGTTACAAGGTCTTTAAGAGGGGATAAATTCAAGATCTACTGCTCAAAGAGCTACAAATAGCCTTGAGAGTAAATCCCCTGTCTAAATATAATCAAAACAAAGTAAAAAAGACAAGAAAGCAAAAGAAATAAGATGATTAAAGAGAATAGCCATTGGACCACCTTCATCAAAAAATCTTGAGGATGAGAGAAGCCTTTGCCTCCACAAGAGAAGGAACCTACAAGAAAATAGCACAAAATTTGCAAACATATAGAAGAAAGAGTTAGCACAATTAAAGAATACAACTCAAATTGAAAGTAAAATAAGAATAAAATGAGAGAATTATAGAGTAGTGTGTGGGAACAAGTTCAGGCTCAATCACATAAAATTTTAGTTTAGTTTATTTTAGTTTATGTTTAGATTTATTTTCATTTTAGGATTATATATTTTTTAGTTTAAGTTTAGGTTTATTTTTAGCTTTACTTTTTATGTTTAGGCTTTTATTTAGTTTTTATTTTATTTTAATTTAGGTTAATTTTAGGTTTATTTTATTTTTATTTTATGTTTAGTTTTTATTTTATTTATGTTTTTTACTCTTAGGTTTATTTTACTTTTTTAGTTTAATTTAGGTTTTTATTTATTTTATTTTTGTTTATTTTAGTTAGTTTATTTTATTTTATTTTTATGTTTAGGTTTAGGTTTTAGTTTATGTTGTTATTTTATTTTATTTATTTTATTTTATTTAGGTTTAGATTTTTTTTATTTTTTATTTTTAGGTTTTATTTAGTATAGGTTTAGGTTTTAGATTTTAGCGGTTTAAGGTTTTGAGGGTTTAGGGTTTTAGGGTTTTTAGGGAGGGTTTAGTGTGGCTTTAGGGTTTAGAGTGTGTATTTAGATTTAGGGTTTAAGGTTAGTTTAGGGTTTAGGGTTTAGGGTTTTTTATGCTTTAGGTTTAGGCTTTAGGCTTTATGGTTAAGGGTTTTGGGCTTAGGGTTGAGCGTTTAGGGATTTAGGGTTTATGGATTTAGCATTTAGGGTTTAGGGTTTAGGTTATAGGCTTAGAGTTCAAAGTTTAGGGTTTAGGATTTAGGTTATAGGCTTCGGGTTTAGAGTTTATGGTTTAGGATTTATGGTTAGGGTTTTTTTATTTTTTTATTTTTTTATTTTTTTAAAATTAAGTAAACTGGAAGGTTTAGGTTTATTTAGTTTATTTTGTATTTATTTTAGTTTAACTTATTTTTTATTTTTAATTAGGTTTATTTTAATTTTTGTTTAGTTTAGTTTATTTATTTTAGCTTTATTTATTTTCGATTAGGATTTTTATGTTTATTTATTTTTTAGGTTTAGGTTTAGGTCTCGGTTTAGGTTTATGTTTATTTTTTAGTTTAGTTTTACTTTTATTTTATTTTTTAGTATTAGGTTTTATTTTTTTATTTTATATTTAAGTTTAGGTTTTATTTAATTTATTTAGTTTACGTGTTTATTTTTAGTTTAGTTTTAGGTTTATTTTATTTATTTATTTTAGGTTTAGTTTATTTTATTTTAGTTTTGTTTATTTTAGTTTATTTTATTTTAGGTTAAGTTTTTTTTTTGGTTTAGGGTTTAGGTTTTTTATTTTATTTTTTTTTAGGTTTAGGTTTTATTTAGTTTTTGTTTTATTTTATTTTAGGTTTATTTTATTTTTATTTTAGGTTTAGTTTTTATTTTGTTTAGGTTTTTTTTTCTAAGGTTTATTTTATTTGTTTAGTTTAGTTTAGATTTATTTTTTTTTTTATTTTATTTAGTTTAGGGTTTTGGTTTAGTTTAGTATAAGTTTAAGTTTAGGTTTTAAATATTTTAGTTTAGTTTATTTTAGTTTAAGATTAGGTTTATCTTATTTTTTTTATTTTAGGTTTAGTTTTTTTTTACTTTAGCGTTTAACTTTTATTTTTAGTTATTATTTTTACGTTTATTTTTTTGTTTAGGTTTTTATTTAGTTTCTATTTTATTTTATTTTAATTTTATTTTAATTTTATTCTATTTTAGTTATTATTTTATTTTGGTTTTTTTATTTCTAAGTTTATTTTATTTTTTAGTTTAGTTTAGATTTTTATTTATTTTATTTTAGTTTAGTTTTTATTTATTATTTTATTTTATTTTAAAGTTTAGGTTTAGGTTTAGGTTTTAGTTTACGATTTTATTTTATTTTATTTTCGTTATTTTATTTAGGTTTAGGTTTTTTATTTATTTTATTTTTATTTTTTATTTAGTTTAGGTTTAGATTTTTTGGTTTTTAAGGTTTTGGCATTATGATTTAGGGATTAGGGTTTAGTGTTTAGGGTTTAGAGTTTAGGGTTAGTGGTATAGGGTTTGTTATTTAGGGGTGTATGTTTTAGGGTTTAGGGTTTAGGGTTTTAGAGTTTAGGGATTATTGTTAGAGTTTTTTTTAATTTTTTCTATAATTTTTTTTTATTTTTTTATTTATTAAAATTAAGTAAACTTATAGGTTTATGATTGTTTAATTTATTTTCTATTTTGATTTAGGTTTATTTATTTTAATTATGGTTTTTTCTTTTAGTTTTTTTAGGTTTAGGTTTAGGTTTATTTTTAGTTTAGTTTTATTTTTATTTTATTTTTTAGGTTTAGGTTTTTTTTTTTTAATTTTAGGTTTAGGTTTAGGTTTTTATCAGATTTTTTTAGGTTTAGGTTTTAGTTTTTTAGTTTAGGTTTATTTTTAGGTTTTATTTTTCAGTTTAGGTTTATTTTTAGTTTATTTATTTATTTTAGCTTAGGTCTAGGTTTAGGTTTAGGTTTTATCTTTTTAGTTTATTTTATTTTAATTTAGGTTTAGGTTTATTTTATATTTATTTTAAGTTTAGTTCTTTTTTAGTTTAGAGTTTAGGTTTTATTTTAGGTTTCATTTATTTAGTTTAAGGTTTGGTTTAGGTTTAGTTTATTTTAGGTTTATGTTTAGGTTTTATTTATTTTATATTAGTTTATTTTAGGTTAAATTTAGGTTTTTTTAATTTTTTAATTTTAGGTTTAGGTTTTTTTTCTTAGTTTAAGGTTTAGGTTATATTTTTTATTTATTTTTAGGTTTATTATTTAGGTTTTATTTAGTTTTTATTTTATGTTATTTTAGGTTAATTTTATTTTTATTTTAGCTTTAGTTTTTATTTTATTTTGGTTTTTTATTTTTTTTAATTTAGTTTAGGTTTTTATTTATTTTATTTTAGTTTAGTTTTTTTTTATATTGTCTTTTAGGTTTAGGTTAAGGTTTAGGTTTTAGTTTATGCTTTCATTTTATTTTGGTTTAGATTTTTTTATTTATTTTATTTTTAGGTTTTAATTAGTTTAGGGTTTAGGTTTTTAGCTTTTTAGGGTTTAGGGTTTAGGGTTTTTTCTTTTTGGGTTTAGGGTTTAGGGTTTAGGGTTTAGGTTTTAGGGTTTAGAGTTTAGGGTAGATGGTTTTAGGGTTTAGGGTTTTTAGGGAAAAGGGTTTAGGGTTTAGGGTTTAGGTTTTAGGTTTAGGGTTCAGGTTTTAGTTTAGGGTTTAGGGATTTTGGTTTTCTTTTAACAGAGAACAAATTCATATTTACAACATTTCTCCTTTTGTTTAATTAGTTTCTTTAATTTATTTTTTTAATTATTTTTGCTTATTTTTATTTTTAGTAATGTTTATTTTTTATTTCTATTTAGCTTAGTTTATTTATTTTAGGTTTATTTATTTTAGTCTAGTTTTTTATTTTAGATTAGGTATTTTATTTTAGTTTGTTTTTTTGGTTAAGGTTTAGGTTTAGATTTATTTTTCGGCTGAGTTTTAATTTTATTTTATTTTTTAGGTTTAAGTTTTATTTTTATTTTATGTTTAGCTTTAGGTTTTATTTTATTCTTTTGGTTTAAGTTTAGGTTTAATTTTTTAATTTACCTTCAGGTTTATTTTTAATTTATTTTATTTTATTTATTTTAGGGTTTAAGTTTAGGTTTAGTTTTATTTATTTTAGTTTAAGTTTAGGTTTATTTTATGTTGTTTATTTTATTTTTATTTTAGGTTTTGTTTTTGTTAGTTTAGGGTTTAGGTATTATTTTTATGTTTATTTTTTACGTTTAGGTTTTTATTTTGGTTTTATTAAATTTTTTTAGGTTTATTTTATTTTTATTTTATTTAAGTTTTTTATTCTTAGGTTTATTTTATTTTTTTAGTTTAGTTTAGATTTATATTTATTTTATTTTAGTTTATTTTAATTAGTTTATTTTGTTTTATTTTTAAGTTTAGGTTTAAGTTTTAGTTTAGGTTTTTATTTTATTTTATTTTACTTATTTTATTTAGGTTTAGGTTTAGGTTTATGTTTAGGTTTTAGTTTATGTTTTTATTTTATTTTATTTTATTATTTTGTCTTTGATTAGATTTATTTATTTATTTTATTTTTAGGTTTTAATTAGTTTTGGTTTAGGTTTTATATTTTTTAGTGTCTAGGGTTTAGGGTTAGTTTAGGGTTTAGGCTTTAAGGTTCAGGGTTTAGAGTCTTTTTTGGGTTTAGGGTTTAATGTTTAGGGTTTAGGATTTAGGGTTTAGGGTTTTTAGGGTTTAGGATTTTTATGGTTTAGGGTTTAGGGTTTAGGGTTTAGGGTTTAGGGTTTAGGTTTTAGGTTTAGGGTTCATATTTAAGTTTAAAGTTTAGGGTTTTTATTTTTTTTAAAATAGAGAACAAATTCATATTTACAACATTTCTTATATTGTTTAATTGGTTTATTTAGTTTATTTTTTACTTATTTATTTTTTTATATATTTATTTATGTTTATTTTTTCTTTTTGTTTAGTTTAGTTTATTTATTTTAAGTTTATCTATTTTAGTCTAGGTATTTTATTTTAGTTTATTTTTTTTGTTTAGTTTGAGTGCTTTGGGTTTAGGGTTTTAAGGTTTAGGGTTTAGGGTTGTAGGTTTAGGGTTAGTTTTAGGGTTAGGGTTTTTTATTTATTGTCTTTTTAGGGTTTACGATCTAGGGTTTAGTGTTTAGGGTTTAGGTTTTAGGTTTAGGGTTCAGGTTTTAGTTTAGGGTTTTGGGTTTTTGGTTTTTTTTATCGAGAACAAACTCAGATGGAACATTTCTTTTTCTCAATTTCATCAACCAAGTAATGCACCAAGTTTTTTAAGACACAAGCGACGACATAGATAAAAATAAGCACACATATAGCAAATCGAAAACCCAAGATAACTACAACCCTCTCTGCTACAAAGACACATTTCCATAAGCAGCATATCAGATCGGCCGTTCTTTAGTTTCTCCAGTTCCCATCAGAACCACCCCGCCTCTCTAGTAATAGGACCCACCATCATATCCCCGATCTCCCCCTCCTCCATCACCACGATTGTAACCTCCATTGCTCCGCCCACCTCCATAACCACCATTGCTCTGACCACCAGCACCTCCAGATTCCCGACCACCATTTCGATAACCACCAGCTCCGCCTTTGTGTCCACCGCCACCTCCACCTTTGCCTCCAACGCCATATCTAAACTGAGCTTGGTTGACGGTGATGTTCCTACCATCAAAGTTCTGCCCAATCTTAAGGTTTAGGTTTAGGTTTAGGTTTATTATGATTTAGGGTTTAGGCTTATTTTTTTATTTATTTAGTTACTTTAGGTTTAGGTTTAGGATTTGGGGTTTAAGGTTTAGGGTTTAGGGTTTATTTATTTAACTCAGATGATTCCATAACAAATAAGAAATTACCAAATCAAAGAAGTCATTATCCTCTAACAACATATAAAAGAGGATAAAATAAAATGCAATTAAAAAATTCACAAAACTTGTATTTCACAAAATGTTTTAACTCCCAGAGATGATAAAATTTGATTTTATAGAAAGCCAACAAAGCTTAGTTGAACAAGCTGAAGCCCATATCATCATCAAATTCATCAGCATGCCCTTCCTTCTTCTCTTCCACAATAACAGCCAGAGCAGCAGCAGTAGTAGGAGTAGCAGAAGCATCAGGTGCACTAGCCACATCAAATTTACTAGGATCCTTCAAATACTCCTTAACCTTTTCAGCGTGCAGGTATGTGCGATCAGTGGCAATCATGATGGCGAGGACATTCTTGTAAGTGTTGATGAACATGTGGGGTACTGCAGCAAGGTTGGGATAAGGGAGGGCTAGTGAGAGAGAAGTGATCATTGAAAGGCCTGCCGAAAACTTCTCGATGAGATCCTCTTTAGTGAGGTCAAGCACCTCAGGATTGAACACCAAACCATCATTATAAATAAACTAGATAACAAGGCCATAAGAGAATGGCCTAATCCCCAACTTAGTGCGGAGAGCAGCCTTTGAGGATCCCACCTTATTCCCTTTTTTAATCAGCTTAACCGAGGTGATAATTTCAACAGTAGCCTTGTTGATCTTAGTTGGGATGTTTAGATTGTGGAAGAAAGAAGTTTGTGAAGGATCTACACCAGTGTTGCTTGGAGGAACGACAACATCAATAGGTGCAACAAGACCAACATCGGTAGGAGCACCAACTTTGTATTTCACAACCCCTTCGCTAACTTCTTAAAGATCACCTTTCATAACAAACAGCTCAATCGAGGTTTAGGGTTTAGGGTTTAGGGTTTAAGGTTTAGGGTTTAGGGTTAGGGCTTTTTAGGGTTTATGGTTTAGGGTTTATGATTTTGGATTTAGGTTTTTTTTTAATTAAGTAAACCAGTAGGTTTAAGTTTATTTAGTTTATTTACTTTATTTTTTCTTTATTTTAGTTTATATTATTTATTATTTTTAGTTAGGTTTATTTTTTATTTTTATTTAGTTTAGTTTATTTATTTTAGGTTTATTTATTTTTAGTTTACGGTTTTCATCTTAGTTTATTTTTTAGGTTTAGGTTTATTTTTTAGTTTTACTTTTATTTTATTTTTTAGGTTTAGGTTTTATTTTTTATTTTTAGGTTTGCGTTTAGGTTTTTATTTTATTTTATTTTGGTTTAGGTTTTAGGTTTATTTTTAGTTTAATTTATTTTATTTAGTTTAGGTTTAGGTTTAGCTTATTTTAGGCTTAGGTTTAGGTTTTATTTATTTTAGTTTAGTTTATTTTAATTTAGGTTTAGGTTTATTTTATTTTTACTTTAGGTTTACCTTTTTTTAGTTTATAGTTTAAGTTTTAATTTTTATTTATTTTTAGGTTTATTTTCTAGATTTAGATTTTTTATTTAGTTTTCATTTTATTTTATTTTTATTTTACATTTAGTTTCAATTTTATTTACGTTTTTTATTCTTAGGTTAATTTTATTTTTTTTATTTTAGTTTATTTTTGTTTTTTATTTAATTTTATTTTTAGGTTTAGGTTTAGGTTTTCGTGTAGGTTTTTAATTTATTTTATTTATGTTTAGGTTTTTTAGGTTTTTAAGGTTTACGGTTTAAGATTTAGGGTTTAGGGTTTAGGGTTTAGGGTTCTAGTGTTTACGCTTTAGGTTTTGGGTTTTTAGGGTTTAGGGATTAGGGAATAGGGTTTAGGGTTCTAGTGTTTATGCTTTATGTTTTGGGTTTTTAGGGTTTTGGGTTTAGGGTTTAGGGTTTAGTGTTCAATTTTTAACTAAAAGGAAATAATTGCTTAGAAAAATAGGTACTAGAAGACCATATTAGTGACTAAACTCAAAAAAAAAAAACTACTGCTCAAATGAGCTAAAGGAAAATTCTAAAGAGTTTATCCCTAAACTAATACATCAAAGAGAAATAAAGAAGGAAAACAAAGATAAAACTAACAAAGTGAAGCAAAAGACAATGAAGGGGAAGAATCCATGGAGCTCCAAAAGAACCGCAGAAGAGAGATCTAAGATCTTGCAAGAAGACAACTCTAGCCACTTAAGAAAAAAGAGATCATTAATAAGACTCTAGCTCTCTACATGAAGAAGAAGAGACCAACTAAAAAAGAGAACCTGCAACCTACAAGAAATCTCAGCCAGAAGGAGATCATGAAACATAAAGAGAAAAAACCTCAAGCCCATATATGAGGAAAGAAGGATAATCACAATAATTATGGGCATCAAATCTTAGGTGTATCTAGCTTCAAAGAATGGTTGCAAATAGGAAAAGTCATCATCCATAAAAATATTAAGGAAAAAATCCATCATATCATTATATCCATCCTAGCCAAAGAAAATTATAAACCTATCATAATAGCCACCCAGCCAAAGAAAAAGTGAAGCTATGGAAACAGAAAGAGAGAGGAGAGGAACATATAAAATTAACATAAGGAAATCCCAACAAAACCAAATATGAACACCTCTTAAACAAGAGGGAGAAAAGAAGCTCACAGCCCAAATAAAATACGAAAAGATCCCTCAAAGACAAAGCCAATAGAGCCCACAACAACACCAATCCAAAGCAACCAAGGCACCAAGCCAACAGAACCCACAATAACACCAATCCAAAGCCACCAAGGCACCAACCAAAGGAAAGTAAACAACCAATAGAGCAGCCACACAATAGAGCACCAAGGAAAAATACCCTAGGAAAGAGCAAGAGAATCAAACCAACCAACTGAAAAAATAAGAAGGCCAACAAAAGCTAAAGTAAACAGCTAGAGAAATAGCCAACCAATGGAAAAACCACAAGCTAGTAACAAAAAGCCCAACCTACCACCAACAAAGAGAGAAAAAGCACCAACCAAAGAAATGCAAGCCAACAGGAACAAAGCCACCAGCACAAAATCAACCAGCCATAGAGCACCAAAAAAAACCCCAACAAATAGGAAGCCAGAAACACCAAGGCAGATGGAGGAAAATTAGCCAAGAAGCCAATAATCTAGCTAGCAAAAAAACACATAGCAAAAGCTCAACCAACAGAGAAAAACCCAACCAAAATTAAAAACTACCCAATGATAGGAGAGATTAATTCCAAGAAGCTTTGGAATGAGTAACACTTAGCAAGTGAGGAGGACATAAATCTGAACACTTTTTTATTTTTCTTCTAGATAATTTTATAACCTTGCCCTTTCTCCAAAAAATCTCCATCCAAAAATGAATCAATATTATTATAAAAGGCATGGGGATGAACATAAGCTATCAATTTTAAAGAAGAGCATTCAGAATCATCCAAAACATTAGACAAAGGAAAATAAAAAATAGTATGCATTTCACATTCATAAGTGAGAGAAGGAGCAGAAACAACTTTATTAAGAAGACAATTATTAATATTTTCACCTTCCAACAAAATCTGAAGAGTATCCTCTCAATCTTCATTCATAAAAGGAGCAAGAGATGCAGAATCTAGATTTTTAGTACAATCTTCATGTAAGAGATTAAAATAAGATTTAAATCCCTTAGAAACATATAGCATATTACCAAAATTCTGAACATAATTACTAGCCATAGAAAAACCATCATTTTGAATCAAAATAGAACTATTCACAATGAGAGAATCGTCACAGGTATCTAAATCTTATTTTTTAAAAGAAGGATCACCGATATTAAAAGTTTGTTAGGACCAGAAGTTAAATATTAGAAATAAGAACATTCTTTTCACCACCATTCTCAATCAAAGAAGGCAAAAAATAGTCTCTTTCCCATGACCTAAAGTAGACATAGGAGAAAGAGAAATAACATCCAACTGATTGGAAGAAATGGTGTTAGCATCAATAATATTGAACCATCATCATGAAAGGACTTATGCACAACATCCAAACCATTAGAATCATTAAACACAGCCTCTAAAGTCTTTCCTTTAACAGAATCATAAAAAAAACACATAGAGCATGATTATTAGTTAAAACATTTTTAAAAAACATCAAAATTACCTTCCACAGTAGGCAAATCATTAATAGGTAAAACATTTTCAGAAGATTCAAAAATCTGGTTTTGCAAAACATCAAAATTTTGAGAAGCAGATTTTCCTTTATTCAACTTGAGAGAATCATCAATTTTTTTCAACAATTGAATTCTTACTAGTGATTTTCTTCCTAAGAGAGGGATAAGCAATAAAGCATTCAAAAATTTAATGCCCATGAATCTTACAATGATTAGAAAATATGAGAAATTTCTCAAAAATAACTGCATTTCTTTGAACCCAACTAAATTTCATTCGGATATCTTTTAGTAATATCAATCTCTATAAGAATTCTAGCAACATATGGTATGGAAGAAGTAGTTGTTGCTTGATTAACTTGCAAAGGCATAAACAATATGATGATTAAATAGATGAATCCCTAAGTTAGGTAAAGAAATCCAAATGGGAACAATGGGAGACTCTTCATTAACATAAAACATAGGCGTCCACTTTAGAATATGCATTTGATAATTTAAAACATAGTAAGAATGCCTAGAAAAAATTCTTTCATAATCGAGGTCATTAGAATGTCTAATCAGAACATGCCTTGCATCAATCAGAGCAACAGAAAAAGAACTAGAAAACTTTAAGCTATGAAAAAAAGAATGAATATCTTCCATCTTTGGCCGTTTAAATGAAAACTTTCCAATCAAAGAAAATGCAAAAGCCTCTGCTAATATTTCTATATCTTCATCTGAAACCATGATTGTTGGAGTACCTTTAAAATTTGTATGAAGCAAATTCAATGGAGGCTTGATGGAGGAATTCTTACCAGCTAAAACCTCTTTGAAAGATTTAGTAAAATGAGTAATTTAGAAGTAGGATTACCCAAAAAATCTAATGCCCTAGTAGGATCCATCGACACATGGGATTAATCCCATGGATTTGAAGAAGTCGATGACATGAGTCACATCACTGTGATAAGAACAGGTTGAGATTGGCCCAAGGCCAAAAATCTATACGGAATCTAAGAGAGAAAGGGCTTAAAAACTCACCAAGAATGTGAAGGATCCCGAAATTGCCCAATAATAAGGTTTAGTTTAGTTTTAGGGTTTAGGTTTTAAGTTTAGTGTTTATTAGTTATAATTTGGTTTTATTAGTTTTAGGTTATTATTAGTTTATAATTAGTTTTATGTTTAGTTTAGTTTTAGTTAGGTTGTTAGCTTAGTTTTATTAGTTTTAGTTTTAGTTATTATTATTTTAGGTTAGTTCAGGGTTTAGGTTTAGTTTATTAGTTTATTTACTTAGTTTATTTAGTCAGTTTGTTTATGGGGGTTTAGTTTATTATAGTTTATTTTTTAGTTATTATTTTTTAGTTATTTATTTATTTAGTTTAGTTAGTTATTATTATTAGTTTATGGTTTTATTATTATTTAGGTTTTAGTTAGTTTTAGTTAGTGGTTTAGTTTTATTAGTTTAGTTTTGTTAGTTTATTTATTAGTTTATTCGTTTAGTTTATTATTTTTATTAGTTTAGTTATGTCTTTAGGCTTATTAGTTTATTATTATTAGTTTTTTAGTTTAGTTTATGGTTTATATTTTTACTAGTTATTTATTATTTATTATATTTGTTTAGTTAGTTGGTTCATTTTTTAGTTTTGTTTTAGTTTAGTTCTTTTCTTTAGTTTATGTTTATTATTATTACTTTCGTTATTTTTATTTAGTTTATTTATTTAGTTAGGGTTTAGGGTTAAGTTATTTAGTTATTTATTTGTTATTTTATTATTAGTTTTATTATTATTAGTTTATTAATTTAGTTAGTTAGTTATTCGTTATTATTATTATTATTATTATTATTATTATTATTAGTACTAGTTATTATTAGCTTAGTTACTGTTAGTTAGTTTTATTATTATTATTATTATTATTATTATTATTATTATTATTATTATTATTATTAGTTTATTTATTAGATTTATTACTTTAGTTATTTAGTTTTATTATTTAGTTAGTTTTGTTTTATTTAGTTATAAATTTATTAGATTATTATTATTTAGTTATTATTAATTTTATTGTTAAGTGTTTTATTATTAGTTTATCATTAGTTATTAGTTAGTTTATTAGGTTTAGACATTACTATGTTTATTTATTAGTTAGTTTTCATGGTTTAATAGTTTAGGTTTAGGGTTTAGTTTTAGTTAGTTATTTAGTTATTTATTATTAGTTTATTAGTTTAGTTTTAGTGTTTATTATTTATTAGGGTTTAGGTTTATTTATTATTTAGTTTAGTTTTATTAATTAGTTTGTTTATTAGTTTATTAGTTTATTAATTATTAGTTTTAGGTTATTAATTAGTTATTATTAGTTTTATTTAGTTTATTATTAATTTTATTTTTAATTAGTTATTATTATGTTTTTAGTTTAATATTGATTAATTTATTAGGTTTATTAGTTAGTTATTAATTAGTTTAGTTTAGTTTTATTATTAGTTTATTTAATTTTTTAGTTATTATTTAGTTATTATTATTAGTTTTATTTGTTTAGTTATCAGTTATTTTACTTCAGTTTAGTTTATCATTATTAGTTTTATTTTTATTACTTTTATTAATTTAGGTTTAGGGGTTTAGTTTTTAGTTTATTTATTTAGTTATTATTATTATTATTATTATTATTATTATTAGTTTTAGTAATTATTATTATTAGTTTATTAGTTTTAGTTATTTATTTAGTTAGTTTACTTATTATTAGTTTATTATTATTAGTTAGTTATTATTAGTTTTATTAGTTTAGTTAGTTCAGTATTTAGTTTAGTTAAGTTTTATTTTTTTATTTCGTTTATTATTATTATTATTAGTTTAGTTTAGTTATTTTTTATGTTATTATGTTTTATTATTATTTTGTGTTTTTTAGGTATTATTAGTTTTTAGTTTAGTTTATTTATTATTATTATTTATTTGTTTATTAATTTAGTTAGCTTTATTAGCTTATTATTATTATTAATTAGTTTCTTAGGTTTATTTATTATTATTAGATTTAGTATATTAATTTAGGTTTTATTTATTATTTAGTTTATTATTAGTTTAGTTTATTATTATTATTATTAGTTTAGTTATTAGTTTTATTTAGTTTAATTTATTATAAGTTTATTAGTTTAGTGTTAGTTATTATTAGTTCTTTAGTTTTAGTTTATTAGTTTTTTTTTCATTTTATTATTAGTTTTAACTATTATTATTTAGTTAGTTTATTATTAGGTTTAGTTAGTTTATCAGTTTATTTATTTAATTTAGTTATTAGTTTTAGTTATTAGTAAGTTACTATTATTAGTTATTTATTAATTATTTAATTAGTTTATTAGTTTTAGTTTATTAGTTACTAGTTTTAGTTTAGTTGGTTTAGTTATTATTAGTTTAGTTATTGGGTTTAGTTTTTTTATTAGTTAGTTATTTATTAGGTTAGTTATGTTTATGATTTAGGTTTATTAGTTAGTTATTATTATTAGTTAGTTATTTATTAGGGTTTAATTTAGTTAGTTTATTAATTTCATTTTACTTAATAGTTTAGGTTTAGTTTAGTTTTTATTTGTTTTATTAGTTTAGTTTATTTTTAGTTAGTTTGTTAGTGGGGTTTTTTTTATGTTTAACTTAGTTATTAGTATGTTAATTAGTTTTGTTATTTTTTATTATTATTAGTTTATTAGTTATTATTTAGTTAGTCTAGTTTAGGTAGTTTTATTTGTTTTTTTTAGTTTATTATTAATTTTTGTTTATTATTAGTTTAGTAGTTTTAGTATATTATTTTTTAGTTTTAGTTTTAATTTGTTTAGTTTAGTGTTTTAGTTTCTTATTAGGGTTTAGGGGTTAGGGTTTAGGGTTTTTAGGGTTTAGGGTTTAGAGTTTAGGGTTATAGGTTTAGGGTTTAAGGATTAGGGTTAGTTTTAGGGTTTAGCAATTAGGGTTAGGGTTTTATTTATTTATTTATTATTACTTTTTAGGGTTTAGGTTTTAGGTTTAGGGCTCAGGATTTAGTTTGGGTTTTAGGGATTTTGGTTTTTTTTAAAGATAACAAATTCAGAATCAACATTTCTTCTTCTTAATTTCATTAATCTAGTAACAAACCAAGTTCTCAAAGACACAAGCGATAACATAGATAAAAAATGAGCACGCATAGAGCAAATGAAATGCCCTAGAAAATTAGAACTCTCTCAACTCTAAAGACACAGCCATAAGTAAAGATATCGATTAGTCATTCCTCTGGTTCCCATCGAACCACCTCGAGTAGTTGGATTCGCCATCATATCTACAATATTTCCCTCTACTACCACCATGGCTATAACCTCCATCGCTCATCCTACCACCATAACCACCACTGCTCCAACAACCACCTCAATATCCACTAGCACCTCTAGATCCCCCACCACTGTGATAATTTTTGCCTCCACCTTCGCCTCCACCACCAAATCTAGGCTGAGCCTGGTGGACGATGATGTTCCTACCGTCAACGTTCTGCCCATTCTTAGGGTTTAGGTTTAGGTTTAAGTTTTTTAGGTTTTAGGATTTAGGATTATTTTTTAATTTATTTAGAAACTTTAGGTTTAAGTTTAGGGTTTGAGTTTTAGGGTTTAGGGTTTATGGTTAGGGTTTAGCCTTTAGGGTTTAGCGTTTAGGGTTTAGGATTTAGGGTTTAAGGTTTTAGGGTTTAAGCTTTTAGGGTTTAGGGTTTGGGGTTAGGGTTAGGGTTTATTATTTAGGGTTTAGTGTTTTTTAGTGATTAGGGTTTAAGGTTTAGGGTTTAGGGGTTTTTTTTAATTAAGTAAACTGGTAGGTTTAGGTTTATTTAGTTTATTTTTTATTTATTTAGTTTATTTTATTTTATATTTTTATTTAGGTCTATTTTTTTATTTTTATTTAATTTAGTTTATTTATTTTATATTTATTTATTTTAATTTAAGTTTTTTTATTTTAGTTTATTTTCAAGGTTTAGGTTAATGTTTAAATTTATTTTTTAAATGAGTTTTATTTTTATTTTCTTTTTTAAGATTAGTTTTTATTTTTTATTTTTAGGTTTAGGTTTAGGTTTTTATTTTATTTTTTATGTTTACATTTTAGGCTTTTATTTTAAGTTTATTTTTAGGTTTTATTTTTTGTGTAGGTTTAGGTATATTTTTAGTTGAGTTTTATTTTTATTTTATTTTTAGGTTTAGGTTTTATTTTATTCCTTTCTCTTTAGTGTATGTGTATGAAGCCATTCTACCATTGGAAGTCCAACTACCATCAGTAAGGATAGTTGTGGGTAGCAAGATCACAATAAAGTAGAATGCCAAGTTGTGGTTAGAAGAGAATGAAGGTTTGGATGAGAGATGCCTGCAGGCATGTTAAAACCTTGAGTTGTACAAAGCTAAAATGATTCAAGCTCACAACAAGTTGGTCTATCCTAGAAGTTTTCAAGTAGGAGAGCTTATTTTAGTTCTAAGGAGACTGATTTTTGCTCGTTGCAAGATGGGAGGCAAGTTTGATCCCACTTAGAAGATCCTTTTTCCATAGAGAAGGATCTTATCAACTTATTAATTATATGGGAGAGCACACAATGCTTCCAATCAATGGGCTCTACTTAAGAAAATATTATAAATCATGTTTGAAAATAATTATCATCAATGAAAATTCCATTTTGAATTCAATCTTTTCCATGTTGAAAGTATTCTTATTTGCGAACTTGCCATGATGTCTTTAGAGTAGGTGTAATGAACCCGAGCAATGTCCTATCCTTCATCGGCATAAAACAAATACAAACTACACACAAACATATAAAATAAACACATATCTTTTATCTCGGTCTACTCTAAGTTGAGATAATCCCCCAACAACACTCACTCAATAACTGCTCTAGGTCAGGCTGATGTGCTCCCTTGCTAGTGTGTCACCCCAGTGGTATTCTTATTTTGGAGGATGTAAGTATGCTATGGTTTCCTTCCTTCCTTGGCCATTATACATCGATGAGCCCCTTGTTAGTTTGGTAGGTCTTACTGCATGGTTGATAAGCTACTACCTTATATTTTCTTTGTTTAATAAGATGTGATTCCATTACACTTTCTTCTTAGATTCTCCTTCATGTACTAACTGGGTTGAGTACATTTGAGTTTTA
The DNA here is from genome assembly GCA_021442155.1 of Cymbidium sinense. Classification (NCBI taxonomy): domain Eukaryota; kingdom Viridiplantae; phylum Streptophyta; class Magnoliopsida; order Asparagales; family Orchidaceae; genus Cymbidium; species Cymbidium sinense. Next base: position 79,408,138 of record CM038214.1, on the reverse strand, counting down.
GGATAAGTCCCCTAGTGGCTCCTTCACTCCTGATTGCTTCAAGTTTGGGTCAAGTCCTTCCTCGGGGCTCCCTGCTTAGTAGTCACTCTAGGTCAGATAGCATCTTTCTCGCCGATGATAGACTATCTCGATGATCAGTTTTATTAAGAAAGTTGTAAGCCTATAACTTTTTTTCTAGATTGATCATTACACACCAACAGACACTTTAGGCATGTTGGTTCTCACTATGCTGATGAATACACCACTCATGCTGATAGGTACACCTTAAGTTGGTTGGTTCTCGCATCTTAGGATACACGACTCATGGTTGATCTAAGTCTACTACACTTTCTCCTTGAGTTAGCCATTGTACACTTATAGGATTTTTTTCTAGGGCTCAGGATAACACCCATAGAAACACCTCCCCTATGGCACTATATTTGGATCACGTCTGTTGTGACCCCATTTAGAAACTACCCGGGTTACCGTTAGATTGGATAGTTCCCCTTTCCTAGTAACCACCCCTTTAGTTATAGAATCCATCTTGAGGATGTGCAAATTCTCCCTAGGTCTAGTAAATCTGAGATAGGTCAAGGCTGACATAGCCCTTTCTCAGTGTGATCCCCAATACACTAATAAGGGTCCATGTTAACATATAAACAAAGTATATATTCACTTATTGATTAGGAGGACACCCCTAGTGGCACCTTTTTCTAAATATACATCCTATCTTTAAGGTAGTGTCAGCAAAACTCCTTATAGGAATCGCCTGATTACTCTTGAGTTCATATAATTCCCTAATGATATTCACTCAATAGTATTCCTTTACTCAGGTTCTACTTATTATGCTACCAACAAGTCACCCCAGCAGTTGTTCCTTTCTTAAGAAGATGTAAGTCTTCTATTACTTCTTCCTAGCACAGCCATTGGACATTGAAAGGCAACCCCTTAGGTTGGTTAGCCCTACGCCATAGCCAGTAGACTATCCCATTGGATTTATAAATTTGAGATAGGATAAGTCCGATACAGCTTCTTCTCAGTGGGTCAAACGCACACCGACATGGTCCATAAAGTAAATCTATTAAATTTGATTGAGCTCACATCCCCAGCAGATATTCCTTCAATTCAAAATCAAACTAAACCAAACAAACCATATCAAATCACATAAAATTAAGATAAAATTAATCCTGACTACTTTTGAGGTTACATAAGTCCCCAACGACATTCACTCAGTAGTCGCCCTAGGTCAGGTTTGATTTATTGTGCATCCAATAGGTCACACAGTGCTTGTTCCTCACTTTGAATGATGAAAGTCTGCTACGCCTTCTTCCTAGCACAACTATTGCACACCAAAATGAATCCCCTTAGGTTGGCTAGCTATACCTCGCAGTAGGTAGACTATCCTTTTGGATTTGTAAACCTAAAGTAGGTCAAGGCCGATATAGCCCCTTCTGAGTGGTTCCATCACACACTGATAGGGTCCATACATTAACTTAGATTAAACTAATCTTCCTAGTGAGTTAAATCATACCCTTCCCCTAGTGGAGCCCCAAATCATATAAACAAGTCAAGCAATAAAATTCAAAATAAACCTCTCTAGTGGAGCCAAATTAAACCAACTCCCCCAATAGAGTCTAAATCAAAGAAATCCAACCAAACTCTTATTCCCAGTGGAGACATCCCCAAACAAATCTATGAAATCAAACTCAAATCAATCCCAAGCAGATAGCATGAATCTGCTTCCCTAGTGGAAGATTCATATACCATCCTGGACCATCTTCTAGCAGATGTGCCTCCACATCAATTAAAACAAAACTAATTAAAGTCATGGTTAACAATAGATTCTTATTGCCAACAGATCTTCTTTCTACAAATCATATAATTAAATCAAATTCAAACCTTATCTCCAGTAGATTTTCTTCTTCTATGCCCTCGACATACACCCCTCATATGTCATGTCCAATGCATGTGTGACCCCCTAGCGGATCTCCCTCCATGTCCTTGACAAGGAATTCTCATCAAATCTTATTTCTTCTCTTATACACACCTTTAATACTTCAACCAAAAGACTAACATTGTATTTATTCATATTACATCATCTTCACATTGTAATCAGCACTTTATGATTTGTGATGGTGCAAGATTAAACTAACTATACAATATCATGCTAAAGATATTATAGTGTGAATTAACACACTATATTATATTATAATTTTCTATAATATAATATATTATCTAACATTACACCTCATTAGAATCACTTAAAAGAAACATATAACAAAATTTTCTCAAAATATGATAATGTTCATTTTGGATGTAAAATTATTTATTTTCTATTAGAAATGGTCCAAAATAGCATAATTTGGTGTTGTTTCTTGGTGTGTGCTATTAATTCAGCCAAATTCGTCCATCTCAACATTCAAATTAACATTTTTATGAGTTTTGACCCAATGTATTATAGCAAAAGTAAAACATAATAAAATGTACAATAACATTTAGTAGCACACCACCACATTCATATATATATGAAGTTATATTGTTATGTACATTATATTTTAATATGCTTTCATATAATATATTATCTTACATTACACCTTAAAATGAATAACTTTAAGCAAAAAATTACAAAATTTGGCTAAAAAAAGAACATTTATTTTGGATGTAAAATTCCATTCTTTTGATTAAATAACACACCATAGCAAACCCACAATGATATTCTCTAAAGCTTACCTTAAATTTGGCCAAATCCCATCAGTATTTTTATGAATTATACCAATACAAACTCTACTACATCATACTATAACAAACTAAAATTTGCTAAACAACAAGTAGTAATAGACAATAGTCAGCTATAACGCATGATGCTACACTATGTTTTGGCATCCTATATTATAATACACTATAACATGTTATATTATATTATATTGCATATCACATCACAAGGGAATTCTTAGGATTAGAAATCATGAAATTATTCTAAATAATAAAAAAACTATAAGTTTTAGTTGTATCACTTACATATTTTAAATTGAAATAATATATTATGATGCCATGCAAGAACATATAATATTTATAATATGAATTTGGCCAAATTCCACCATTTTAAAGTATAAATCATCATTTTTATAAATAATGCTAGTGTAGGCTCGATTGCATGATTATTAAATACTAAAAGAATTTAAATTATGTAAAATAATATATTATGATATATGATGTTATACTATGCTACAACATATAATATTTATTTTGAACATCAAATCTTAATTTTTAGACTACAAGTGGCATAGCACACCTTTGGTACTACAGCCTAATTTCCACTTCAAATTTAACAAATTTCATCATCTTATTTATTAAATCAATATTTTTATGATTTAAATTAATATAGACTATAGGGAATAATACCATAATATACTAGAACATTTGAAAACATCTTATAACATCCAAAAACACATTAGTACATGTTGAAATATATGATGCAACATTATTTTATAATATAAGGTATTATAATATGATTTAGGGTTAGGTTTTATGGTATTCAAATCTTTAATAGTCAAGGGAAAGTCCCTTAAAGACATTTTAAATACCATAACTATGTTAGTAATAGGTCATTCTTCAGATCTACTCCTAATGACATCTTCATTCAAGGTTTAGGGTTTTTGGGTTAGGTTTTAGGGTTAGTTTAAAAGTTTGGTGCTTAGGGTAGGTTTGGTGTTATTTTATAGGTTGCAGTTTTAGGGCTTTAGGTTTTAGGGTTTAGGATTTAGGGGTTTAGGGTTTAGGTTGTTAGGGTTTAAGGTTTAGGTTTTATGGTTTATAGTTTAGGGTTTAGGGTTTAAGGGAACCAATATTTAGGGTTAAGGGTTTAAGTTTTAGGTTTAGAGTTTAAGTTTTAGTTTAGAATTTTGGATTTAGGGTTTAAGTTTTTTAATAGAGAATAAATTAAAATTCAACATTTCTTCTTTTTGATTTGATCAACCAAGTAGCACCCCATGTTTTCTAAGACACAAGCAATGACATAGATCCAAAAATGATCACCCATAGAGCAAATCAAAAACCTTAGATAAATTGAACTGTCTCTACTATAAAGAAATAGTTCCATAACTAGCATATCAGATTGACCATTCTTTAGTTTCTCAAGTTCCCTTTAGAATGATCCTCATCTCTTGAGTAGGAGGATCCACTATCATTTCCACAATCTCTCCCTCCGCCACCACCATGGTTGTGACCTTCGTCACTCCACCCACCTCCATAACCACCAATGCTTTGACCACCACCTCCATATCCACCAACACCTCTAGATCCCCCCACTATCACTGCGATAATCATTGCCTCCGCATTCACCTCAATTGCTGGATCTAGACTGAGCCTAGCTGATGGTGATATTCATGTCATCAAGATTTTGGCCATTCTTAGGGTTTAGGTCTACTTTAGGGTTTAGGGTTAGCTTGGGGTTTAGGATTTGGTGTTAAGGGTTATAGGTTTTAGGGTTTAGGGTTTCAGGTTTAGAGTTTAGGGTTTTAAGTTTTAGGGTTTAGGGATTAGGGTTTAAGGTTTAGGGTTTAGGGTTTATGGTTTTAGGGTTTAGGGTTTAATGTTTAGGGTTTAGGATTTAGGGCTTAGGGTTTAAGGTTTAGGTTTTAGAGTTTAAGGTTTTAGGGTTTAGGGTTTAGGATTGTAGGTTTAGGGTTTAGGGTTTATAAAAAAAAATTAAGCAAACTGGTAGGACTAGGTTTATTTGGTATATTTTTTTATTTATTTGAGTTTATTTTACTTTTTATTTTTATTTAGATTTATTTTTTATTTTTTTTAGTTTCGTTTATTTAATTTAGGTTTATTTATTTTAGTGTAGGTTTTTTTATTATAGTTTAGTTTTTAGGTTTAGGTTTATTTTTTAGTTGAGTTTTATTTTTATTTTATTTTTTAGTTTTTGGTTTTATTTTTAATTTTTAAATTTAGGTTTACATTTTTTTATTTTTAGGTTTAGGTTTAGGTTTATTTTTAGGTTTTATTTATTAGTTAAGGTTTAGTTTTATTTTAAATTTATTTTGTTTAGGTTTAGGTCTAGGTTTAGGTTTTCTTTATTTTAGTTTAGTTTATTTTAGTTTAGGTTTAAGTTTATTTTAGTTTATTTAATTTATTATTATTTTATATTTTGGTTTTTTAGTTAAGGGTTTAATTTTTATCATATATCTATTTTTAGGATTATTTTTAAGGTTTATTTTTATTTAGTTTTTATTTTATTTAAATTTAGGTTTATTTTATTTTTAATTTTTATTATATTTAGTTTTTTTATTCTTAGGTTTATTTTATTTTTAGTTTAGTTTAGATTTTATTTATTTTATTTTTATTTAAATTTATTTTTTATTTTATTTTTTTTGTGGTTTAGGTTTAAGTTTAGGTTAAAATTTTAGTTTAAGTTTTTATTTTTATTTTATTTTGGTTTAGGTTTTTTTATTTAGTTTATTTTTAGGTTTTATTTAGTTTATGTTTAAGTTTTTATATTTTAGGATTTAGGGTTTAGTGTTTAGGGTTTATGGTTTATGGTTTTAGGGTTTTACAGTTTATGGTTTAAGGGTTTAGGGTTTTAGGGTTTAGGGTTTATGGTTAGGGTTTAGAGCTTAGGATTTAGGGTTTAGTGTTTAGGCTTTAGAGTTTAGGGTTTTGAGGGTTTGGGGTTTAGGGGTTGTTTAGGGTTTAGGGTAAAGGGTTTAGGTTTTAGGGTTTAGGGGTTTAGGGTTTAGAGTTTAAGGTTAGGTTTAAGGTTTAGGATTTAGGGTTTAGGGTTTAGGGTTTAGGTTTTGTTTAGGATTTAGAGTTTAGGGTTTAGGGCTTGTTTAGGGTTTAGAGTTTAGGTTTTATGGTATTTTAGGGTTTAGGGTCTAGGGTTTATGATTTATAATTTAGGGTTGTAGGTTTAGGGTTTAGGGTTTAGGGTTTAGGGTTAGTTTTATGGTTTTTATAGTTTTGGGTTTAGGTTTTAGGATTTAAGGGTTTAGAGTTTAGGTTTTAGGGTTTAGGGTTCTATTTCAAAAAAGAAATTAAGTAAACCGATAGGTTTATTTAGTTTATTTTTTATTTATTTTAGTTTATTTTATTTTTTCTTTCTATTTAGATTTATTTTTTTATTTAGTTTATTTTTTAAGTTTATTTAACTTAGTTTTGGTTTTTTATTTTAGTTTATTTTTTAGGTTTAGGTTTAGGTTTATGTTTATTTTTAGTTTAGTTTTATTTTTATTTTATTTTAGTTTACTTTTTATTATTTAGGTTTAGGTTTAAGTTTTAGTTTAAGTGTTTATTTTATTTTATTTTTGTTTAGTTATTTTTTTATTTATTTTTTAGGTTTTATTTATTTTAGGTTAATATTTATAGCTTTTTAGTGTTTAGGATTTAGGATTTAAGGTTAGTTGAGGATTTAGGGTTGTAGGTTTTAGGGTTTAGGGTTTATGGCTTAAGTTTTAGGGTTAAGGGTTTAGGGTTTAGGATTTAGGGTTTAGTGTTTTTAGGTTTTAAGTTTTAGGGTTCAGGGTTTAGGTTTTAGGTCTAGGGTTCAAGTTTTAGTTTAAGGTTTAGGGTTTTTTTTATTTTAATAGAAAATAAATTTGGATTCAATATTTCTTCATTTTGATTTCATCTATTAAGTAACACATCAAGTTTTGTAACACACAAGCGATGAAATAAATTAAAGATGATCACGCGTAGAGTAAAACTAACCACCATCATGTCCTTGATCTCTAGTTCCCATCAGAACCACCTCGAGCTCTCGAGTAGCGGGATCCACCATCATATCCCTGATCTCTAACATTGCATCCACCACGCCTGTAACCTTTATCTCTCTTCCCGCCTCCATAACCACCACTACTTATACCACCACCACCTCCATATCCACTTGCACCTCTAGATACCCCACCACCACTGTGATAATTGCTGCCTCTACCTTCACGTCCACTGCCAGATCTAGACTGGGCCTAATTGAGAGTGATGTTCCTGCAGTTAAGGTTCTGCCCATTCTTAAGGTTTAAGTTTATTAGGCTTTAGGGTTTAGGTTTAGTTTATAATTAATTTAGTTACTTTAGGGTTAGGTTTAGTGTTTAGGGTTTAGGGTTTAGTGTTTAGGGTTAGGGTTTAGTGTTTAGTGTTTAAGGTTTAGGGTTTAGGGTTTATGGTTTAGGGTTTAGGGTTTAGGGTTAAGGGTTTATGCTTTTAGGGTTTAGGGTTTAGGGTTATGGTTTAGGGTTTAGGGTTTAGGGCTTAGGGTTTAGGGTTTAGTGTTTACAGAATAGGGTTGTAGGTTTAAAGTTGTAGGTTTAGGGTTTAGGGTTTTTGTTAAAGAAAAAAATAATTAAACCTCTAGGTTAATTTTATTTAGCTTATTTTTTTATTTATTTTAGTTTATTTTACTTTTAGTTTTTATTTAGGATTATTTTTTATTTTTATTTTGTTTAGTTTATTACTTTAGGTTTATTTATTTGAGTTTACTTTTTTAATTTTTGTTTATTTTTTAGGTTTAGGTTTAGATTTATTTTTTAGTTAAGTTTTATTTTTAGATTATTTTTAGGTTTAAGTTGTTTTTTAAGGTTTAAGTTTAGGATTTTATTTTATTTTTTTGGGTATAGGTTTTAGGTTTCTATTTTAGGTTTATTTTTAGATTTTATATTTTAATTTAGGTTTAGCATTATTTTTAGTTTATTTTACTTTATGTAGTTTAGATTTAGGTTTAGGTTTAGTTTATTTTAAGTTTAGGTTTAGGTTTTATTTATTTTAGTTTAGTTTATTTTAGTTTAGGTTCAGGTTTATTTTAGGTTTAGGTTTTTTTATTATTTATTTTTAGGTTTTATTTTTAAGTTTAATTTTTAGGTTTAGATTTTATTTAGTTTTATTTTATTTTAGGTTTATTTTATTTTTATTTTACGTTCAGTTTTTATTTTATTAAGTTTTTATATCCTTAGGTTTATTTTATTTTATAGTTTAGTTTAAGTTTTTCTTTATTTTAGTTATTTTTTAAGTTTAGTTTTAGGTTTTAGTTTAGGTTCTTATTTTATTTTGATTATATTTTATTTATGTTTAGGTTTATTTTTTTTATTTTGTTTAAATGTTTTATTTAGTTTAGGTTCATGTTTCTAGCTTTTTAGGGTTTAGGGTTAATGGTTTAGGGTTTAGGGTTTTAGGGTTTAGGGTTTAAGGTTAGGGTTTAGGGTTTAGTGTTTAGGGTTTTGAGTTTAGGCTTTTGGGTTTAGGGTTTTTGGGTTTAGGGTTTAGGGTTTAAGGTTCAGGGTTTAGAGTTAGCTTAGGGCTTAAGGTTAGTTAATGGTTTAGGGTTTAGGGTTTAAGGTTTAAGGTTTAAGGTTTAGGGTTTAGGGTTTAGGTTCGTAAGTTTAGCGTCCAGGGTTTAGGGTTTAGGGTTTAGGTTTGTAAGTTTAGCATCGAGGGTTTAGGGTTTAGGGTTTAGGTTTGTAAGTTTAGCGTCTAGGGTTTAGGGTTTAGGGTTTAGGGTTAAGGGTTTTTTATTTTAGTTTTTTATTTATTTTAATTATGTAAACTAGATATTTTGGTTTATTTAGTTTTTTTATTTATTTTAGTTTATTTTTTTATTATTTTCTATTTCATTTATTTTTATTTTTATTTAGTTTAGTCTATTTATTTTAGTTTATTTTTTAGATTTTGGAGTAGCTTTATTATTTAGATTAATTTTAATTTTATTTTAGTTTTTATTTAATTTTATTTTAGGTTTATATAATTTTTATTTTAGGTTTACCTTTTATATTATATAGGTGTTTTTTTATTTTTTTAATTTAGTTTAGGTTTTTATTTATTTTATTTTAGTTTAGTTTTTATTTTTTATTTTATTTTCTTTTTCAGTTTAGGATTAAGTTTAAGTTTTTATTTCATTTTATTTTATTTAATTTTGGTTTAGGTCTTTTTATTTATTTTATTTTTAAGCTTTATTTAGTTAAGGTTTAAGCTTTTAGCTTTTCAAGGTTTAGGGTTAGTTTAGGGTTTAGAGTTTATGGTTTAGGGTTTGGGGTTTAGGGTTTAGGGTTTAGGGTTTAGGGTTTAGGTTTTAGTGTTTAAAAGTTAGGGTTTATGGTTTTAGGGTTTAGGTTTTCAGGTTTAAGGTTTTAGGGTTTAGGGTTTAGAGTTTAAGGTTTAAGGTTTAGGGGTTTTATAGTTTAGGGTTTAGGGTTTAGGGTTGAGCGTTTAGGTTTTGGGTCTAGGGTTCAGGTTTTAGTTTAAGGTTTATGGTGTTTTTTTTTAACAAAGAATAAGTTTATATTCAACATTTCTTCTTTTTTTATTTCAGCAACCAAGTAACACACCATGTTTTCTAAGAGATAAGAGAAGACATAGATAGAAAATGAGTAGGTATAGAGCAAATCAAAAACCCTAGAAAACTATAACCATCTCTACTATGAAGACAGTTTCATTAGCACTAGATCAGATCGACCGTTCTTCAATTTTACCAATTCCCATCAGAACCAACATGATCTCTCAAGTAGCGGGATCCACCATCATATCCTCGATCTGTCCCTTCGCCACCATCATGATTGTAACCTCCGTCGATCCTCCCGCCTCCATAACCACCACTACATCGACCACCTCCTCCATATCCACCAGCACCTCTAGATCCCCAACCACCACTGCGATAACCACCGTCTCCACCTTTACCTCCATCGCCAGATCTAGACTGAGCCTAGTTGACGGTGATGTTCTTACTATCAAGGTTTGACCCATTCTTTGGATTTAGGTTTAAGTTTTGGTTTATTAAGTTTTATTATTAAGTTTTATTTTTTAATTTATTTAGTTACTTAAGGTTTAGGTTTAGGCTTTATCATTTGGGGTTAGGGTTTATGGTTTGGGGTTAGGGTTTAGGGTTTAGGGTTAGGGTTTAGGGTTTAGGGTTTAGGGTTTAGGGTTTAGGGATTCTAGGGTTCATGCTTTTAAAGTTTAAGGTTTAGGGTTTAGGGTTTATGGTTTAGGGTTTTTTCGGGTATAGGGTATAAGGTTTAGGGTTGTAGGTTTACTGTTGTAGGTTTACTTATTAAAGTTTAAGGTTAGTTTTAGGGTTTAGGATTTAGGGTTTAGAGTTTAGAGTTTTTTTAAATAAAAATTAAGTAAACTAGTAGGTTTAAGTTTATTTAATTTATTTATTTTAGTTTATTCTATTTTATTTTTATAGGTTTATTTTTTATTTTTATTTAGTTTGGTTTATTTATTTCAGGATTATTTATTTTAGTTTATGTTTTTTTCTTTTTAATTATTTTTTAGGTTTAGGTTTAAGTTTAGGTTTATTTTTTTGTTTAGTTTGAAGTTTATTTTATTTTTTAGGTTTAAGTTTTTGTTTTTGATTTTTAGGTTTAGGATTAGGTATTTATTTTAGGTTTATTTTTAGGTATTATTTTTTAGTTTGGGTGTAGGTTTATTTTTAGTTTATTTTACTTTATTTAGTTTAGGTTTAGGTTAAGGTTTTGTTTATTTTAAGTTTAGGTTTAGGTTTTATTTATTTTTAATTATTTTACTTTAGTTTAGGTTTAGGTTTATTTTATTTTTATTTTAGGTTTTGTTTTTTTTAGTTTAGGGTTTATGTATTAATTTTTATTTATTTTAAGTTTATTTTTTAGGTTTAGGATTTTCTTTAGTTTTCATTTTATTTTATTTTATGTTTATTTAATTTTTATTTTAGGTTAAGTTATTATTTTATTTAGATTTGTTATTTTTTAATTTAGTTTTGGTTTTTATTTATTTTATTTTATTTTATTTTATTTTATTTATTAGTTATTATTTATTTTTAGGTTTAGGTTTAGGTTTAGGTTTTGTTTAAGTTTTTATTTTATCTTGGTTTTTCTATTAATTTATTTTATTTTTAAGTCTCATTGAGTTTGGGTTTAGGTTTTTAGATTTTTAAGGATTAGGTTTTATGTTTTTTTTGTTTATTTTTAGGTTTTATTTTATAGTTTTGGATTAGGTTTATTTTTAGTTTAGTTTATTTTATTTTATTTAGTTTAGGGTTTAAGTTTAGTTTATTTTAGGTTTAGGTTTAGGTTTTATTTATTTTAGTTTATGTTTAGGTTTATTTTATTTCATGTCTTTTAGGTTTAGGTTTATTGTAGTTTTTGCTTTTAGTTTTTATTTAGTTTTAGGTTTATTTTTATGTTTAGGCTTTTATTTAGTTTTTAATTTAATTTAATTTATTTTGGTTTTATTTTATTTTTAATTTATGTTTAGTTTTTATTTTATTTCAGTTTTTCATTTTTGGGTTTATTTTATTTTTAGTTTAGTTTAGATTTTTATTTATTTTATTTTACTTTAATTTTTAGTTTTATTTTATTTTTTTAAGGTTTAGGTTTTTAGGTTTTTAGGGTTTAGGGTTTAACATTGTAGGTTTTAGGGTTTAGGGTTTAGAGTTTAGGGTTTTAGGGTTTAGGCTTGTAGGTTCAGGGGTTAGGGTTTTTTTATTTGTATTTATTTATTTTTATTATTTTATTTTCTTTATTAAATAAATTAGTAGGTTTAAGATTATTTATTATTTATTTTAGTTTTTTTTATTTCTAATTTCTATTTAGGTTTATCATTATTTTTATTTAATTTAGTTTATTTTTTTAGTTTTATTTATTTTAGTTATTTTTTTAGGTTTAGGTTTAAGTTTAGGTTTATTTTTTATTTTATTTTATTTTTATTTTATTTCTTAATTTTAGGTTTTTTTTAAGATTAGGTATTAGGTTTTTATTTTAGGTTTATTTTTAGGTATTATTTTTTAGTTTAGGTTTAGGTTTATTTTTTGTTTATTATATTTTATTTTGTTTAGGTTTAGGGCTCATTTATTTTAGCTTTTGGTTTAGGTTTAATTTATTTTAGTTTAGTTTATTTTAGTTTAGGTTTAGGTTTATTTTTTTATTATTTTAGGTTTAGGTTTATTTTTAGTTTAGGGTTTAGGTTTAATTTATTATTTATTTTTAGGTTTATTTTTTAGGGTTAGGTTCTTATTTAATTTTTATTTTCATTTATTTTAGGTTTATTTTATTTTTATTTTAGGTTTAGTTTTTATTTTATTTTAGGTTTAGGATTTGAGGTTTAATAGGCTTTAAGGTTTAGGGTTAGGGCTTAGTGTTTACATTTAGGGTTAAGTGTTTATTCTTTAGGGTTTAGGGTTTATGGTTTAGGAATTGGGGTTTAGGTTTTGGGGTTTATGGTTAGGGTTTAGTGTTTAGGGTTTAGTGTTTAAGCTTTATGGTTTAGGTTTAAGTAGGGTTAGGTTTAGGTTAATTTAGTTTAAGTTTAAGGTTTAAGTTTAGTATAGGTTTAAACTTTAAATTTTAGGTTTAGGTTTATAGTTTAGTTTAGGTTTTAGTTTGTTTAGTTTAGTTTAGTTTAATGTTAGGGGTTTAGGTTTAGTTTAGGGATTGGTAGGTTTAGTTTTTTTAGTTTAGGTTTAGGGTTAGTTAGTTATAGTTGAGGTTTGGGTTTTAGGTTTTAGGGTTTAGGGTTTAGGTTTTAGGGTTTAGGGATTTTAGGGTTTAGCATTTAGGGTTTAGGGTTTAGGTTTTGAGATTTAGGGTTCATGTTTTAATTTAGTGTTTAGAGTTTTTGGTTTATTTTATAGAGAATAAATTCATATTCAACATTTCTTCTTTTTGAATTCATCAACCAAGTAGCAGTCCAAGTTTTCTAAGACACAAGCGATGATAGAGATAAAAAATGAGCACGCATAGAGCAAATAGAAAACCCTAGATAACTAGAATGATCTCTAGGGTAAAGAAATCATTCCATAAGCATCAGATCGGATTGGCCATTCTTTAGTTTCTCTAGTTCCCATTAGAACTACCACGGCCTCTCAAGTTATAGGATCCACCATCATATCCCCGATCTCTCCCTCACCACTAACTTCACTCCCACCTCCATAACCACCACAACTCTAGCCACCACTACCATATCCAGTAGCACCTCCAGATCCCCCACCCTCACTAAGAAAATTATCGCCTCCGCCTTCACCTTGACTACCAGATCTAAACTGAGCCTAGTTGATGGTGATGTTCCTATCGTCAAGGTTCTGCCCATTCTTAGGGTTTAGATTTATGTTTAGGTTTATTAGGTTTTATTAGGGTTTAAGTTTATTTTTTAATTTATTTAGTTATTATAGGTTTACGGTTTAAGGTTAGGGTTTAGGGTTTAGGGTTTAGGGTTTAGGGTTTAGGGTATAAGGGTTTATGCTTTTATGGTTTAGGGTTTAAGGTTATGGTTTAGGGTTTATGATTTTGGGTATTGGGTTTAGGGCTTAGGACTTAAGAATTAGGGTTTATGGTTTTTTTTAAAAAAATTAAATAAATTGGTAGGTTTATGTTTATTTAGTTTAGTTTATTTTATTTTTTATTTTTATTTGGTTTAGTTTATTTATTTTTAGTTTATTTATTTTAAATTAGGTTTTTTATTTATGTTTATTTTTTAGGTTTGTGTTTACGTTTAACTATATTTTTAGTTGATTTTTATTTTTATATTATTTTTTAGGTTTAGGTTTTTTTTAAAGTTTAGGTTTAGCTTTTAATCTTATTTTCTTAGGTCTAGGTTTTAGGTTTTTATTTTAGGTTTAGGTTTATTTCCTATTTATTATATTTCTTTAGTTTAGGTTTAGGTTTAGTTTATTTTAGGTTTAGGTTTTGGTTTAATTTATTTTAATTTAGTGTATTTTAGTTTAGGTTTCAGTTTATTTTATTTTTATTTTAGGTTTAGGTTTTTTTTGTAGTTTAAGGTTTAATTTTTTTTATTTTTAGGATTATTTTTTAGGTTTAGGTCTTTATTTTATTTTTATTTTATTTTCTTTTATTTTAAGGGTATTTTTATTTTATGTTTAGTTTTTATTTTATTTAGGTTTTTATTCTTAGGTTTATTTCTTTAAGTTTAGCTTAGGTTTTCATTTATTTTATTTTAGTTTATTTTTATTATTTTATTTTATTATATTTTTAGGTTTAGATTTAGGTTTTAGTTTAGGTTTTCATTTTATTTTATTTTATTATTTTATTTAAGTTTATGTACCTTTATATATTTTACTTTTAGGTTATATTTAGTTTATGTTTAGGGTTTATTGCTTTAGGGTTTATGGTTTATGGTTATGGTGTAGGGTTTAGGGTTTAGAATTTAGTGTTTAAGCTTTAGGGTTTAGGGATTTGAGGGTATAGGGTTTAGGGTTTAGGGTTAACTTAGGGTATAGGGTTTTTTTTTAAAATATTAAGTAAACCAATATTTTTAGGTTTATTTTGTTTATTTTTTATTTATTTTAGTTTATTTTTTATTTTTATTTATGTTTCTTTTCTATTTTTATTTAGTTTAGTTTATCTATTTTAGGTTTATTTATTTTAGTTTAGGTTTTTTATTTAAGTTTACTTTTTTGATTTAGGTTTAGGTATATGTTTATTTTTTAGTTGTGATTTATTTCAATTTTAATTTTTAGGTTTAGGTTTTATTTTTTATTTTTAGGTTTTGGTTTAGGTTTTTTTTCATTTTTAGGTTTAGGTTTTAGGTTTTATTTTTTAGTTTAGGTTTAGGATTTTATTTATTTTATTTTAGTTTATTCAGTTAGGTTGAGTTTACTTTAGGTTTAGGTTTTATTTATTTTAGTTTAGGTTTACATTTATTTTATTTTTATTTAAGGTTTATGGTTTAGGTTTTAATTTTTATTTATTTTTAGGTTTCATTTTTAAGTTTATTTTTCAGGTTTATGTTTTTATTTAGTTTTTATTTTAGGTTTATTTTATGTTTGGTTTATATTTTATTTATCTTTCTATTCTAAAGTTTATTTTATTATTTTATTTAGTTTAGGTTATCATTTATTTTAATTTAGTTTATTTTTATTACTTTATTTTATTTTATTTTTCGGTTCAGGTTTAGGTTTTTATTTATGTTTCTATTCTATTTTATTTTATTATATTTTATTTAGGTTTAGGATTTGTATTTATTTTATATTTAGGTTTTATTTTGTTTAGATTTAGGATTTTAGGTTTTTAGGGTTTATGATTTAGGGTTTAGGATTTTAGGGTTAGGGTTTAGGGTTTAAGGTTTAGGGTTTAGTGTCTACGCTTTAGGCTTTAGGGTTTTTTGGGTTTAGGTTTTAGGGTTTAGGATTTAGGGTTTAGGGTTTAAAGTTGGCTTAGGGGTTAGGGTTAGCTTATGGTTTAGGTTTAATGTTTAAAGTTTAAGCTTTATGGTTTAGGGTTTTTAGGGTTTAGGGTTTAAGGTTAGTTTAGGGTTTAGGGTTTAGGGTTTTAGGATTTAGGGTTTAGGGTTTAGGGTTAATTTAGGATTTATGGTTTAGGGTTTAGAGATTTTAAGGGTTTAGGGTTTAGGGTTATAGGTTTAGGATTAGTTTTAGGGTTTAGGGTTTTTTTGGGTATAGGGTTTAGGGTTTAGGGTTTAGGTTTTAGTGTTTAGGGTTTAGGGTTTAGTGTTTTAGGGTTTATGGTTTAGGCTTTAGTGTTTTTAGGGTTTAGGTTTTAGGGTTTAAGGTTTAGGTTTCAGGTTTAGGGTTCCTATTTTAGTTTAGGGTTTAGGGTTTTTAGTTTTTTATTTTTTTTAGCAGAGAATAGATTTAGATTCAAAATTTCTTCTTTTTGATTTCATCAACCAAGTAACACAACAAGTTTTTTAAGACACAAGCGATGACAAAGATAAAAAATGAGCTCACATAAAGCAAATAAAAAATCCTAGATAATTAGAACCATCTCAACTGTAAAGACACAATTCCATAAGCAGCAGATCGGATAGGTTGTTCTTCAGTTTCATGAGTTCCCATCAAAACCACCCCGACCTCTCGAGTAGAAAGATCCCCCATCATATGCCGATCTCTCTCTCTGCCACCACCACGGCTGTAACCTCCATCGCTCCTCCCGCCTACATTAACCACCACTGCTCCGACCACCACCTCCATATTCACCAGTACCCCCATCCAATAGGTTTTTAGTTTATGGTTTATGATTAGTTTTAGGGTTTCAAGTTTATGGTTTAGGGTTTAGGGTTTATTATTTTGAGTTATTTTATTATTTATGGTTTAGGGTTTTAGGGTTTAGGGTTTAGGGCTTAGGGTTTAGTGTTACAGTCAAGGTTTAGAGTTTAGGGTTTAGGGTTTAGGGTTTAAGGTTTAGGGTTTAAGATTTAAAGTTTAGGGTTTATGGTTTATGGTTTAGGGTTTAGGGTTAGGGCATAGGGTCTATGGTTTTTTAAGGTTTAAGGTTTAGGGTATAGTGTTCAGGGTTGTAGGTTTAGTGTTGTAAGTTTAGGGTTTAGGGTTAGTTTTAGGGTCAATTTTATTCTTAGGCTTACTTTATTTTTTTTTAATTTAGTTTAGGTTTTTATTTATTTTATCTTTATTTTTTTATTTTTTTATTTTTAGGTTTAAGTTTATTTTTAGGTTTACTTTTTTATTTTATTTTATTATCTTATTTAGGTTTAGATTTATTTATTTATTTTATTTTTAGGTTTTATTTAGTTTAAGTTTAAGTTTTTTGGTTTTTAGGGTTTAGGGTTTAGGGTTTAAGCTTTAAGGTTTTTGGGTTTAGGGTTTTTGGGTTCAGGGCTTAGGCTTAGGATTTAGGGTTTAGGGCTTAAGGTTTCATGTTTAGGCTTTAGGGTTTAGGGTTTAGGGTTTAGGGTTTAGGGTTTATGGTTTAGGGTTTTTGGTTTGGAGTTTAGAGTTTTAGGGTTTATAGTTTAGGGTTTAGTGTTGTAGGTTTAAGGTTTAGGGTTTATGGTCACTTATAGAGTTTAGGGTTTAGGGTTATGGTTTTTTTAAGTTTTTTAATTTTTTAATTTTAAAATTTATTTTGTTTTTAGGGTTTAAGATTTAGGGTTTAGGGTTTAGGAGTTAGGTTTTAGGTTTAAGGTTTAGGTTTTAGTTTAGGGTTTATGGTTTATGGATTTTTTTTCTAACAAAGAACAAATTCAGTTATTTTTTAACAAGGTTTTGCCTGTTCTTAGGGTTTAGGTTTAGGTTTAGTATTTCTAGGCTTTAAGGTTTAGTTTTATTTTTAAATTTTTTTAGTTACTTTATGTTTAGATTTAAGGTTTAGGGTTTAGGGTTTACAGTTAGGGTTTAGGGTTTTTTTAACTCAAATGATTCTATATCAAACAAGAAATCAAAGCAAGACATTATCCTCTAACTAATAAAATAGGATAAAATAAAATGCAATAAAAAATCACAAAAAATGTATTTCACAAAATGATTTAACTCCTAGAGATAATAAAATTAGATTTTATAGAAGGCCAACAAAGCTTTGTCAAATAACTATCATCATCAGATTTCTCACCAGGATCTTCCTTCCTCATCCTTGGTAGCGGGCAAGTGAGAGGAGTAGTAGAAGCATCTGGCGCAACAACCACATAAAATTTTCTAGGACCCTTCAAATACTACTTAACCTTCTCAGCCTGTGGTTATGTGTAATTAGTTGAAATCATGACAGCGAGGACATTCTTGTAAGGGTTCATGAACATATGGGGCGCTACAGCAAGGGTGGGATAAGAAAGGGCCAGTGAGAGAGAAGTGGTCATTGAAAGGCCTACCGAAAACTTCTTGATGAGATAATCTTGAGTGAGGTCAAGCACATTAGGATTGAACATCGAACCATCATCATACCGAGACTGGACAACAAGGCCATAAGATAATGGTCTAATCCCCAGCTTAGCGATGAGAGTAGCCACTGAGGATCCAGACTAGTGTAGCTTGGAGGAACCCAACATCAATAAGTACAACAAGACCAACATGGGCAGGAGAACTAACTTTGTGTTTCATAACCTCTTCAATGACTTCTTTAAGATCACCTTTCATAAAAATTAGCTCAAATGGGGTTTAGGGTTTTAGTGTTTATTCTTTTAGGGTTTAGGGTTTAGGGTTTAGGATTTAGGGTATAGGGTTTAGGGTTTAATGTTTAAGGTTTAAGCTTTAAGGTTTAGGGTTTAAGGTTTAGGAATTAGGGTTTATGGTTTTTTAGAGTTTAGGGTTTAGGGTTTAGGGATTAGGGTTGTAGGTTTACTGTTGTAGATTTAGGGTTAGTTTTATTATTTAGGGTTTAGAGTTTAGGGTTTTGAATTTAGGGTTTATGGTTTTTTTTATTTTTTTTAAATTAAGTCAGCTAGTAGGTTTAGGTTTATTTAATTTATTTTTTTATTTTAGTTTATTTTATTTTATATTTTTATTTAGATTTGTTTTTTATTTTTATTTAATTTAGTTTATTTATTTTAGGTTTATCTACTTTATTTATGATTTTTATTTTAATTTATTTTTTAGGATTAGTTTTAGGTTTAGGTTTATTTTTTAGTTGAGTTTTACTTTTATTATATTTTTTAGGTTTAGGTTTTATTTTTTAATTTTAGGTTTAGGTTTTTATTTTTTTTTTAAGTTTAGGTTTTATGTTTTTATTTTTTACTTTTTAATTTAGGTTTAGGTTTATTTTTAGTTTATTTTATTTTATTTAGTTTAGGTTTAGGTTTTATTTATTTTAGTTTAGTTTATTTTAGTTTTGGTTTAGGTTTAATTTCTTTTAGGTTTAGCTGTAGGTTTAAGTATAAGTTTTTTTTAGTTTAGGGTTTAGGTTTTATTTTTTATTTATATTTAGATTTTCTTTTTAACTTTATTATTTAGGTTTAGGTTTTTATTTAATTTAATTTAATATAATTTTGGGTTTATTTTAATTTTATTTTATGTTTATTTTTTATTTTACTTAGGTTTTTTATTCTGAGGTTTATTTTTTATTTTTTAGTTTAGTTTAGTTTTTTATTTATTTTATTTTAGTTTAATTTTATTTTTTATTTTATTTAATTTTTATCTTTAAGTTTAGGTTATGGTTTAGGTTTTTATTTGATATTATTTTTTTATTTTATTTAGGTTTAGGTTTTTTATTTATTATATTTTTTAGGTTTTATTTAGTTTAAGTTTAAGTTTTTAAGTTTTTAGGGATTAAAGATTAGGGTTTAGGGTTTAGGGTTTAGGGTTTTAGGGTTTTAAGGTTTAGGGTTTTAGGATTTAGGATTTATGTTAGGGTTTTGGCTTTAAAGTTTATGGGTTTAGTGTTTAGGCTTTAAGGTTTATGGTTTTTAGGGTTTAGGCTTTAGGATAGGGTTTAGGGTTTGGGGTTTAGGGTTTTAGGTTTTAGGGATTAAGCTTTAGGGTTTAGGGTTGTAGTTTTAGGGTTTAGGGTTAGTTTTAATGTTTAGCGTTCATTTTTTTTTGTTTATTTTTTTAGGGTTAAGTGTTTAGCTTTTAGGGTTTAGGGTTCAAGTTTTAATTTAAGGTTTAGGGTTTTTGATTTTTTTTAATAGATAATAAATTTAGATTCATCATTTCTTCTTTTCAATTTTATCAACCAAGTAACACCCCAAGTTCTCTAGACACAAGCGATGACATAGATAAAAAAATGGTCATGCATAGAGAAAATCAAAAACCCTAGATAACTAGAACCATCTCTTGTTCTCATCATAACCACTCCGACCTCTCTAGTAGCAAGATCAACCATCAAATCTCGAATCTCTCCCTCCACCACCATCACGGTTGTAACCTCTATCACTCCTCTTGGCTCCATAACCACCAACTCTCTATCCACCACCACCATATCCACCAGCACATCCAAATCCCCCACCACCACTATGGTAACCGTCGCCTTCACCTTCGCCTCCTCTACTAGATCTTGACTGAGCCTGGTTGACGGTGATGTTCCTACCATGAAGGTTCTGCCCACTCTTATGGTTGAGGTTGAGGTTTAGGATTAAGTTTATTAGGTTTTAGAGTTTGGGTTTATTTTTTTAATTTATTTAGTAACTTTAGGTTTATGTTTAGGGTTAGTTGTTTAGGGTTGAGGACTTAGGGTTAAGGTTTAGGGTTTAGGGTTTAGAGTTTTAAGATTTATTCTTTTAGGGTTTAAGTTTAGGGTTAGGGATTAGGTTTAAGTATTAGGGCTGTTAGCTTTGTTTAGGTTAGTTTAGGGTTATGGCTATGGTTTGGGTTAGAGTTTAGCATAGGGTTTAGGTTTAGGGTTTATGGTAGTTTAAAGCTCAGGTCAGGGTCAGGGTGGGTTAGGTTTTAAGGTTTGGTAAGGTAGGCTCATGGTTTAGGTTTAGGTTAATTTAGGGTTTAGAGTTTAGGGTTTAGGGATTAGAGTTGTAGGTTTATGGTTTAGGGTTAGATTTAAGGTTTATGGTTTAGGGTTTAAGATTTAGGATTTGGGTCAGGCTTTGTGGTTTAAGGCATTTTATGCTTTATGGTTTAGAGTTTAGGGTTTAGGCTCCATAGTGTGGTTTGTATTCTTTTCTTATATTAATTAAACCGACAGTTTAGCTTTATTTAGTTTATATTTTATTTATTTTAGTTTATTTTATTTTTAATTTGATTTAGGTTTATTTATTTAGTTTTATTTAGTTTAGTTTATTTTATCTTTAGTTTAGGTTTTATCTTTAATTTATTTTCAAGTTTAGGTTTAGGTTTATGTTTCTTTTTTAGTTTTGTTTTATTTTTGTTTTATCTTTTAGGTTTAGGTTTTATTTTTTATTTTTAGGTTTAAGTTTAGGGTTTTATTTTATTTTTTTCGGTTTAGGTTTTATGTTTTTATTTTAGGTTTATTTTTTTGTTTTATTTTTTTAGTATAAGTTTAGGTTAATTTTTATTTTATTTATTTTAGGTTTTCATTTAGTTTATTTTGGGATTTAGTTCAGGTTTTCTTTATTTTAGTTTAGTTTATTTTATCTTTTAGCATTAGTTTTTTTTTTGTTTAGGGATAGCATTTTATTTTTATTTTTTAAGTTTAAGTTTTAGGATTATTTAGGGTAAAGTCAGTTTAGGATTTAGTGTTTAGGGTTAGGGTTTAGTGGCTCAGGCCTGTGGCCTGGGCTGGGTTTAGGTATGCTAGGGTTGGGTTAGGGATTAGGGTAGGTTTTTAGGGTTTAGGGTTTGTGTGGGTATAGTATTTAGCCATATGGTTTAGGGTTTAGGGTTTAGGATTTAGGATTCAATGTTTAGGGTTTAAGGTTTATGGTTTTTTCTTTAAATTAAGTAAATCGATAGGTTTATATTTATTTAGTTTATTTAGTTTATTTTTTAATTATTTTAGTTTATTTTATTTTTTATTTTTATTTAGTTTAGTTTATTTATTTTAGGTTTATTTATTATAGTTAGATTTTTTTTATTTTAGTTTATTTTTTGTGTTTAGATTTAAGATTATGTTTATTTTTTAGTTTATTTTTATTTTTATTTTATATTTTAGGTTTAGGTTATATTTTTTATTTTTAGGTTTAGGTTTAGGTTTTTATTTTAGTTTTGTAAGTTTAGGTTTTTGGTTTTTATTTTAAGTTTATTTCTAGGTTTTATTTTTTAGTTTAGGTTTAGGTTTATTTTTAATTTATTTTATTTTATTTAGTTCGTGGTTTAGGTTTCGATTTAAGTTTACTTTTTTTTAGTTTAGTTTATTTTAGTGTAGGTTTAAGTTTATTTTATTTTTATTTTAGGTTTTAATTTTAAGTTTATTGTTTATTGATTTAGGGTTCAGTGTTTAGAGTTTAGTGTTATGGATTTGGGTTTAGGGTTTCAGCTTTAGGGTTTAGGGTTTATGGCCTGTGGCTTTAGCTTTAGAGTTTAAGGTAGTGGCTAGGGTTATTATGGCTAGGATTAGTAGGGTTTAGGCTTTAGCATTTAGCTTTTTGGATCTTAAGCTGCCAGTTAAGAGTGGCCTTAGGGTTTTAGGGTCAGGGCTAGTGTTAGGTAGGGCCTGGGCCTGGGTGCGAGGGTTTAGGTAATGTGGGTTTAGGTCAGTGGTCAGGGTGGATATGTTTGTTTATGGTCCATTTTTAATCAAGTAAACCCCAGTTTATTTATTTTAGTTTATTTTATTTATTTTAGTTTATTTTATTTATTTAAGTTTATTTTATTTTATTTAGTTTAGTTTATTTATTTTAGGTATATTTATTTTAGTTTAGGTATTTTTATTTTAGTTTACTTTTTTAGGTTTAGGTTTATGTTTATATTTTTTATTTTCATTATTTTAGGTTTAGGTTTTATTTTTTATTTATAGGTTCAGGTTTATGATTTTTTTTAGGTTTACATTTTTATTTTATGTTTATTTTAGCTTTTATATTTTAGTTTAGGGTTAGGTTTATTTTTAGTTTATTTTATTTTATTTAGTTTAAGGTTTAGGTTTAGTTTATTTTAGGTTTAGGTTTTATTTATTTTAGTTTAATTTATTATAGTTTAGGTTTAGGTTTATTTTATTTATTTATTTTAGACTGAGGTTTTTTTTAGTTTAAGGTTTAGGATTTATTTTTTATTTATTTTTTATGATTATTTTTTAGCTTTAGGTTTTTATTTAGTTTTTATTTTAGTTTTATTCTATGTATATTTTACATTTAGTTTTAGGTTTTTGTTTTTAGTTTTATTTTAACTTTTAGTTTAGTTTATGTTTTTATTTATTTTATTTTTTTTGTTTATTTTTTTATTTTATTTTTTAGTTTAGGTTTAGGCTTAAGGTTTAGTTTAGGTTTTTATTTTATTTAGGTTTAGATTTTTTATTTATTTTATTTCTAGGTTTTTTTTAGTTTAGGTTTAGGTTTTTACATTTATCAGGTTTAGGGTTTATGGTTTAGGGTTTTAGGTTAAAAGTTTAGGATTTAAGGTTGTAATTTTTAGGGTTTAGGGTTTATAGTTGAGGGTTTAGGGTTTAGGGTTTAGGGTTCTGGGTTGTACGTTTAGGGTTTAGGGTTCAAGGTTTAGGGTTTAGGGTTTGTTTTAGGATTTAGGGTTTAAGGTTAGGGTTTTATATATTTAATATTTAATATTTGTTTATTTTTAAAATTTAGGCTTTAGGGTTTTTGGGTTTTTTTAATAGAGAACAAATTTAGAGTCAACATTTCTTCTTTTTAATTTCATCAAGTTTTCTAAGACACAAGCTACAACATAGACCAATAATGAGCAGGCATAGAGCAAATCAAAAACCTCGATAGCTAGAATAGTCTATATTATAAAGACAGTTCCATAAGCGATAGATTGGATTTGTCATTCTTCAGTTTCTCTAGTTCCCATCAGAACCACACAGGCCTCTTGAGTAGCAGGATCCACCATCATATCCCCAATCTCTCCCTCTGCCACCACCACGACTGTAACCTCGATCACTCCTCCTAACTCCATAACCACCATTGCTCCGACCACCACCTGCATATCCACTAGCACCTCTAGATCCCCCACCACCACTATGCTAAATGCCACCTCCACCTTCGCCTCCACGACTAGATCTAGATTGAGTCTAGTTGACGGTGATGTTCCAACCGTCAAGATTCTGCACATTCTTAAGGTTTAGGTTTATGTTTAGGTTTATTAGGTTTTAGGTTTATGTTTAATTTTTAATTAATTTAGTTACTTTAGGTATAGGTTTAGGATTTCAGTTTTAGGGTTTAGTGTTTAGGGTTTAGGGTTTAGGGATTAGGGTTGTGGTTTAGGGTTTATGCTTTAATGGTTTGTTTTTAGGGTTAATGTTTAGGGTTTAGGCTTTAGGGTTTATGGTTTAGGGTTTAGTGTGTAGGGTTTAGGGTTTAGGGCTGTAGGTTTAGTGTTGTAGGTTTAGGGTTAGTTTTAGGGTTTATGGTTTATGGTTTAGGGTTTAGGGTATAGGGTATAGGATTTTGGGTTTTTCTAAACCTGTAGGTTTAGGCTTATTTAGCTTTTATTTATTTATTTTAGTTTGTTTTTTCTTTTATTTAAATTTAGGTTTATTTTTTATTTTTATTTAGTTTAGTTTATTTATTTTAGTTTATTTATTTTAGTTTTATTTATTTTATTTTGGCTTTTTTTTAGTTTATTTTTTAAGTTTAGGTTTAGATTTAGGCTTATTTTTTAGTTGAGTTTTACTTTCTTTTATTTTCTAGGTTTATGTTATATTTTTTACTTTTATGTTTAGGTTTAGGTTTTAGGTTTTTATTTTAGGTTTTTATTTTTAGCTTATGTTTAGGTTTATTTTTAATTTAATTTATTTTATCTAGTTTAGGTTTCGGTTTAGGTTTAGTTTATTTTAGATTTAAATTTAGGTTTTATTCATTTGAGTTTAGTTTATTTTGGTTTAAGTCTAGGTTTATTTTATTTTATTTATTTTATGTTTAATTTTTTTAGATCATGTTTAGGTTTTATTTTTTATTTATTTTTAGGTTTATTTTATAAGTTTATGTTTCTATTTAGTTTTTATTTTATTATATTTTACATTTATTTTATTTTTATTTTACATTTTGTTTTTATTCTAATTAGGTTTTTAATTTTTATGTTTATTTTTTTTAGTTCAGTTTAGGTTTTTATTTATTTTATTTTAGTTTAGTTTTTATTTTATATATATATATTTTTTTAGGTTTATGTCTAGGTTTTGGTTTAGATTTAGGTTTAGGCTTTTGTTTATGTTCTTTTTATTTAGGTTTAGGTTTTATTATTTATTTTATTTTTAGGTTTTGTTTAGTTTAGGTTTAGGGTTTAGGATTTAGGATTTAGGGTTTAGGATTTAGGGTTGTAGGTTTTAGGGTTTAGGGTTAGTTTTAGTGTATAGAGTTTAAGGTTTATATTTTTTTAATTTTTTTCATCTTTTATTTACAATTAGAAATGTTTTTTTAGAGTTTATAGTTTTTTTTTAAAATTGCTAACCCAGGGGATTAAGTTTATTTATTTTATTTTTATTTATTTTTTTAAGTTTTATTTAGGCTTATGTTTTATTTTATTTTAGTTTAGGTTTTATTTTGGTTTATTTTTAGGTTTAGGTTTAAGTTTATGTTTATTTTTAGTTTAGTTTCCTTTATTTTATTTAGGGTCTGGTTTTAGGGTTTGTGGTTTAGGGTTTATGGTTAGGGTTTATGGATTAAAATTTATGGTTTAGGGTTTAGGGTTTTGAAGGTTTAGGATTTAGGGTTTAGGATTTAGGGTTTAGGGTTTAGGATTTAGGGTTTAGGGTTTAGGGTTTATGGTTTAAAGTTATGGGTATTTTAGGGTTTAGGGTTTATGGTTTAGGATTATGATTTAGGGTTAGTTTTAGGGTTTTCGGTTTAGGGCTCAGGATTTAGAATTTAGAGTTTAGTGTTTAGGGTTTAAGGTTTAGGGTATTTTTTTTAAATTAAGTAAACTGGTAGGGTTAGGGTTATTTAGTTTAATTTATTTTTTATTTTTATTTAGGTTTATTTTATTATTTATTTAGTTTACTTTACTTATTTTAGCTTTATTTATTTAATTTAGGTTTATTATCTTAGTTTATTTTTATGGTTTAGGTTTAGGTTTATGTTTATTTTTTAGTTTAGTTTTATTTTTATTTTATTTTTTAGGTTTAGGTTTTATTTTAAATTTTTTTGGTTTAGGTTTAGGTTTTTATTTTGCTTTGTTAGGTTTAGGTTTAAGGTTTTTATTTTAGGTTTATTTTAAGGTTTTATTATTTAGTTTAGCTTTATATTTATTTATAGTTTATTTTATTTTATTTAGTCTAGGGTTTAGGTTTAGTTTATTTTAGGTTTAGGTTAAGGTTTTATTTATTTTATTTTAGTTTAGGTTTAGGTGTATTTTATTCTATTTATTTTAGGTTTAGATTTTTTTTAGTTTAGCGTTTATGATTTAATTTTTATTTAATTTTAAGTATATTTTTAGGCTTAGTTTTTCATTTAGTTTTTTTATTTTATTTTAGGTTTTTTTATTTTTATTTTATGTTTAGTTTTTATTTTATTTAGGCTTTTTCTTTTTTAGGTTCATTTTTTTATTTAGTTCAGGTTTTTATTTATTTTATTTTAGTTGACTTTTATTATTTATTTTATTTTATTTTTAACTTTTGGTTTATGTTTCGGTTTAGGTTTTAGTTTAAGTTTTTATTTTATTTTTTTTATTTTATTTTTTTATTTTATTTTATTTAAGTTTAAGTGTTTTTATTTATTTTATTTTTAGATTTTATTTAGTTTAGGTTTAGGTTTTTAGGTTTAAGGTTTAGGGTTTTTTAAGTGGGTTTAGGGTTAGGTTTGGGTTTTTTTGGGGTTTACTGTTTAGGGTTTATGGTTTTATGGTTTAGAGCTTAGGGTTTAGGGTTTTAGGGTTTATAGTCTAGGGTGGTAGGTTTTGGGTTTAATTTTTTTATTTGTTTTTATTTTTCTTATTTTTTTAAAAATTAAGTAAATTGGCAGGTTTAGATTTATTTAGTTTGTTCAATTTATTTTTTATTTTTTATTTAAGTTTATTTTTCTTTTTATTAAGTTAATTTATTTATTTTAGGTTTAAAAATTTTAGTTTATTTTGTAATTTTAGGTTATGTTAGGTTTTTTTAAGATTAGTTTTAGTTTTATTTTATTTTATATTTTTAGGTTTATGTTTAGGTTTTATTTTATTTTTTTAGGTTTAGGTTTTAGGTTTATTTTTGGGTATTTTTTTAGTTTAGGTTGAGGTTTTTTTTAGTTTATTTTGTTTTATTTAGTTTATGTTCAGGTTTAGCTATGGTTTATTTTAGGTTTAGGTTTAGGTTTTATTTATTTTATTTTAGTTTATTTTAATTTAATTTAATGTTTATTTTATTTTTATTTTAGGTTTAGTTGTTTATTTTATTTTAAGGTTAGGTTTATTTTTTATTTATTTTTAAGTTTAATTTTTTAGGTTAAGGTTTTTAATTAGTTTATATTTTATTTTATTTTATGTTTATTAATTTTTTTTTTGGTTTAGTTTTTATTTTGTTAAGGTTTTTTTATTTTTTAGCTTAGTTTAGGTTTTTACTTGATTTTTTTAGTTTAGTTTTCTTTCTTTTTAGGTTTAAGTTTAGGTTTAGGTTATAGTTTATGTTTTTATTTAATTTTATTTTTTTATTTTATTTTGGTTTAGGTTTTTTTATTTATTTTAATTTTAGGTTTTATTTAGTTTAGGTTGAAGTTTTTAGGTTTTTGGGGTTTCGTGTTTAGGCTTTCGGCTTTAGGTTTATTTTTAGGCTTTCTTCTTTAGTTTATGTTTACGTTTATTTTTAGTTGATTTGATTTTATTTAGTTTAGGGTTTAGGCTTAGTTTATTTTTATTTTAGGTTGAAATTTTATTTTTTAAGTTTAGGTTTTATTTATTTTTATTTAATTTGATTTTAGGTTTATTTTATTTTTAGTTTAGTTTAGGATTTTATTGATTTTATTTTCGCGTATTTTTTTTTATTTTATTTTTTTAGGTTTAGGTTTAAGTTCTATTTTATGTTTTTATTTTATTTTATTTATTATTATATTTGATTTAGGTTTATTTATTTATTTTATTTTTATGTTTTATTAACTTTAGGTTTAGTTTTTTTTAAGTTTTTAGGTTTTTAGGGTTTAGGATTTGGGGATTTGGGTTAAGGCTTTTAGAGTTTCGAGTTTTAAGGTTTAGGGTTTAGGGTTTAGGGTTTAGGGTAAGGGTTTAAGGTTTAGGCTTTAGGCTTTAGGGTTTAGTGTTTAGTCTTTAAGGTTTAGGGGTTAGGCTTTTGGGTTTAGGGTTTTTAGGGTTTAGGCTTTATTTAGGGCTTAGAGTTTAGGGTTTATGGTTTAGGCTTTAAGGCTTAGGGTTTATGATTTTAGGTTAGCTTAAGCTTTATTGTTGAAGGTTTTAGTGTTTAGGGTTTAGGGTTAGGGTTGGAGCTTAAGGTTTAGGGTTTATGGTTTAGGGTTTAAGGTTTAGGTTTTAGGGTTGTAGGTTTAGGGTTCAAGGTTTAGGGTTAATTTTAAGGTTTTTGGTATAGGGTTTAGGTTTCAAGGTTTAGGGTTAATTTTAAGGTTTTTGGTATAGGGTTTAGGGTTTAGGATTTAGGGTTTATGGTTTAGAGTTTAGAGTTTAGGATTTAAGGTTTAGGATTTAGGGTTTAACCTTTAGGGTATATTTTTTAAAATTAAGTAAACCAGTAGGTTTAGGTTTTCTCATTTTAGAGTTTAGAGTTTAGTTTTTTTTTAGTTTTTTATTTTTATTTAATTTATTTTATGTTTATTTATTTTAGTTTATGTTTTTTATTTTGTATATTTTTTAGATTTAGGTTTAGGTTTAGGTTTATTTTTTAGTTTAGTTATATTTTTATTTTATTTTTTAGGTTTAGGTTTTATTTTTCTATTTTTATGTTTAGGTTTAGGTTTTTATTTTATTTTATTAGGTTTAGATTTTTGGCTTTTTATTTTAGGTTTATTTTTTGGTTTTATTTTTTAGTTTAGATTCAGATTTTATTTTATTTAGTTTAGTGTTTAGGTTTAGTTTATTTTAGGTTTAGGTGTAGGTTTTATTTATTTTAGTTTAATTTATTATAATTTAGGTTTATGTTTATTTTATTTTCTTTATTTTAGGGTTATATTTTTTTTTAGTTTTAGGTTTAGGTTTTTTTTATTTATTTATTTGTAGTTTTTTATTTTTTTCTTAGGTTTAGGTTTTTATTTAGTTTTTATTTTAGTTTTATTTTTATTTAGTTTTAATTTCATTAAGGTTTCTTATTTTTAAGTTTATTTTATTTTTTAGTTTAGTTTAGGTTTTTATTTATTTTATTTTAGTTTAGTATTTATTTTTTATTTTAATTTTTAGGTTTAGATTTTAGTTTAGGTTTAGGCTTTTTTATTTATTTTATTTTTAGGTTTTATTTAGTTTAGGTTTAGGTTTTTAAGGTTTATAGTTTACTTTTTATGTGGTTTAGGGTTTAGGGTTTGGGGTTTTAGGTTTAGGATTTAGGGTTGTAGATTTTAGTATTTAGGATTTAGAGTTTAGGGGTTATAGTTTAGGGTTTAGGGTTTAGGATTTTAGGGTTTAGGGTTAATGATTTAGGGTTTTAAGTTTTAGGGTTTCAGGTTTTGGGTTTAGGGTTTTTGGTTAGTTTTAGGGTTTAGGGTTTAGGGTTTAGAGTTAAGGTTTTTTATTTTTATTTTTAGGGTTTAGGGATTAGGGTTTAAGGTTTAGGTTTTAAGTTAAAGGTTTAATTTTTAGTTTATGGTTTAGGGCTTTTGGTTTTTTTAAATAGAGAAAAAATTCATATTCAACATTTCTTCTTTTTGATTTCATCAACCAAGTGACACACCATGTTTTCTACAAAACAAGCGACAATGTAGATAAAAAATGAGCATGCATAGAGCAAATCAAAAACCCTAAATAGCTAGAACTATCTCTACTGTAAAAATAGTTCCATAAGATCGGATCGACCGTTCTTCAATTTCTCCAGTTCCCATCAAAACCACCTCGGCCTCTCGAATAGCGAGATCAACCATCATATTAATAATCTCTCCCTCTGCCACCACCATGTTTGTAACTTCGGTCGCTCCTCCCACCTCCATAACCACCACTACTCTAACCTCCACCTCCATATCCACCAGCACCTCCAGATCCCCCACCACCACTGCGATAACTTGCGCCTTTGCCTTCGCCCCCACCACCAGATCTAGATTGAGCCTAATTATCAGTGATGTTCCTATTGTTAAGGTTTTGCCCATTCTTAGGGTTTAGGTTTAGCTTTAGGTTTATTAGGTTTTAGGGTTTAATTTTATATTTTATTTATTTGCCCACATTAGGTTTAGGTATAGGGTTTGGGTTTTAGGCCTTAGGGTTTAGGCTTTAGGGTTAGGGTTTGGGGTTTAGGGTTTAGGGTTTAGGGTTTAGTGTTTAGGGTTTAGGGTTTTAGAGTTTATGCTTTTAGGGTTTAGGGTTTAGGGTTAAGCTTTCGAGTTTATGGTTTATGGTTTAGGGTTTAAGGTTAGTTTATGGTTTAGGTTTTAAGGTTTAAGATTTTTTAGAGTTTAGGGTTGTTGGGTCAATGTTAAGGGTTTAGGGTTTAAGATTTAGTGTTTTGGATATATTATATATGATTTAGGGTTTAGGGTTTATGGTGTAGGAATTTGTTTGGGCTTAGGGTTCAAGGTTTAAGGTCTAGGGTTTAGGGTTTAGGGTTTAGGGTTTTAGGGTTTAAGGTTTAGGGTTTAGGGTTTAAGGTTTTAGGGTTTAGGGTTTAGCGTTTAGGTTTTAGGTTTACGATTCAGGTTTTAGGTTCAAGTTTTGGGTTTGTGGTTTTTTTTATCAGAGAATAAATTCAGATTCAACATTTCATCTTTTTGATTTAATCAACCAAGTAACACACCATGTTTTCTAAAGCACAAGCGATGACATAGGTCAAAAATGATCACACATACAGCAAACCAAAAACCTTGATAATTAGTATTATCTCTACTGTGAACACATAGTTCCATAAGTAGCAGATCAGATCAACCCTTCTTTAAGTTTCTTCAGTTCCCATCAAAAACCCTAGTTTTTTTTGTAGTTTTAGGTTTAGGTTTAGTTTATAATTTTATTTTTTTTAGGTTTTTATTTTAGGTTTATTTTTAAGTTTTATTTTTTAGTTTACATTTAGGTTTATTTTTATTTTAGTTTATTTTATTTAGTTTAGGTTTAGGTTTAGGTTCACTATATTTTAGGTTTAGGTTTAAGTATATTTTATTTTTATTTTGGGTTTGATTTTCTTTTATATTTTAGGGT
This sequence comes from Cymbidium sinense, assembly GCA_021442155.1. Lineage (NCBI taxonomy): Eukaryota > Viridiplantae > Streptophyta > Magnoliopsida > Asparagales > Orchidaceae > Cymbidium > Cymbidium sinense. The sequence goes on along the minus strand of CM038214.1, from coordinate 79,377,711 downwards.
TTAGGTTTAGGTTAATTTTATTTATTTTTAGGTTTATTTTTTTAGGTTTAAGTTTTTATTTATTTTTTATTTAATTTATTTTAAGATTTTTTATTTTACATTTAGTTTTTATTTTGTTTGGTTTTTTATTCTTCGATTTATTTTCTTTTTTAGTTTAGTTTAAGTATTTATTTCTTATATTTTAGTTTATTTTTATTTTATTTTTATTTATTTTTTTTACGTTTAAGTCTTTGGGTTTTAGGATTTATGATTTAGGGTTTAGTGTTTAGGGTTTAGGGCATTAGGGTTTAGGGTTTAGAGTTTAGGGTTTAGGGTTATAGGGTTTAGAGTTAATGATTATTAAAGTTTAGGGTTTAGGGCTTAGTGTTTAAGGCTTAGGGTTTAGGGTTTAGGGTTTAGGGTTTAACATTAGAGTTTTTTTTTTCTCTATTCAAGTTTAGCATTTAGGGTTTAGGGTTTAGGTTTTAGTGTTTATGTCTAGTTTAGGGTTTTGGGTTTTGGGTTTTAGGATTTATGGTTGTAGGTTTAGGGTTTTAGGTTTAAGTTTTAGGGCTTAGGGTTAGTTTTAGGGCTTAGGATTTTTTATGTATTGGGGTTTAGGGTTTAGGGTTTAGGGTTTATTTTTAGTTTATTTTATTTTATTTTGTTTAGGGTTTATGTTTAGTTTATTTTAGTTCTAGATTCAGGTTTTATGCTTTTAGGGCTTAAAGTTCTAGGTTTTGGGTTTAGGATTTAGGGTTTATGGGTTTTTTAAAAAAATTAACTAAACTAGTAGGTTTATTTAGTTTATTTGGTTTATTTATTTTGGAGTATTTTATTTTTATTTTTAATTAGGTTTATTTTTTTATTATTATCATTTAATTTAGTTTATTTATTTTACATATATTTATTTAAGTTTAGGATTTTTATTTTAGTTTATGTTTTAGGTTTAGGTTTAGGGTTAGGTTTATTTTTTAGTTTAGTTTTATTTTTATTTATTTTTTTAGGTTTAGGTATTATTTTTTATTTTTAGTTTAGGTTTAGGTTTCATTTTAGTTTATTTTTTTTTTTTAGTTTAGGTTTATGTTTAGGTTTAGTAAATTTTAGGTTTAGGTTTAGGTTTTATGTATTTTAGTTTAGTTTATTTCAGTTTAGCTTTAGGTTTATATTATTTTAATTTTAGGTTTAAGTTTATTTTCTTATGTAGGGTTTAGGTTTTCTATTTTATTTATTTTTAGGTTTTATTTTTAAGTTTAGGTTTTTATTTAGTTTATATTTTATTTTAGGTTTCTTATAGGATTATTTTTTTTATTATTTTACATTTAGTTTTCATTTTATTTAGGTTTTTTATTCTTAGGTTTATTTGATTTTTTAGTTTAGTTTAGGTTTCTATTTACTTTATTTTAGTTTATTTTTATTAGTTTATTTTATTTTATTTTTAAGTTTTGGTTTAGCTATTAGTTTAGGTTTTTATTTTATTTTATTTTATTATTTTATTTAAGTTTAAGTTTTTTAATATAATTTATTTTTTTTATTTAGTTTAGGTTTAAATTTTTAGGTTTTTAGGGTTTAGGGTTTACGATTTAAAGTTTATGGTTTATGATTTATTGTTTTGGGTTAAGGCTTAGGGTTTATGGTTTAAGGTTTAAGGTTTAGTGTTTAGGCTTTAGGGTTTAGAGTTTTTAGGGTTTAAGGTGTAGGGTTTAGGGTTAGCTTAGTGTTTAGGGTTAATTTAGGGTAGGGTTTAAGGTTTAGGGTTTAGGCTTTAGGGTTTAGAATTTGTATGGTTTAAGGTTAGTTTAGGTTTAGGGTTTTATGTTTTAAGGTTTAATGTTTAGGTTTTAGGGTTATGATTAGGGTTTAGAGTTTAAGTTTAGGTTAACTTAGGTTATAGTTTAAGTTTAGTTTAGCTTAGGGTTTAGGGTTAGTTTAAGTTTGAATTTAGGGTTAAAGTTTTAAAGAGTTTAGGTTTATAGTTTAAGGTTTAAGTTTAACTTTAGGTTTAAGTTTTAAAGTATATAGTTCTAGTAGTATTTAAGTTTAAGGTTTTTTGGATTAAGGGTTTAATTTAAGTTTAGGGTTTGTTTAGAGCTTAGAGTTTTAGGGTTTAGAGTTTAGGGTTTAGGTTTATAGTTTATTAAGATTAAGGTTTAAAGTTTAGGTTTAGGGTTAGGAGTTTAGGTTTAGGTTTAGGGTTTAAGTTTAAAGATGGTTTAGGTTTAAGTTTAGCGTTTAAAGTTTTAAGGTTTAGGAGTTTAGGAGTTTAAGTTTAAGGTTTAGGGTTTAGGATTAATTTAGGTTTTAGGTTTAAGTTTTAAGTTTTAAGTTAGAGATTTTAGTTCTGATTTTAGCTTGAGTTTTAGGGTTTAGTTAATCAGTTTAAGTATAAGTTTAAGGTTTAGAGTTTAGGGTTTAGGGTTAGTTTTAGGGTTTAGGGTTTGGGGTTAGTTTAGGGTTTAGAGTTTAGGGTTTTTAGGATATAAGGTTTTTAGGGTTCAGATTTAGGGTTTAGGGTTTTCAAGTTTAGGGTTTAGGGTTAGGATTAGTGTTTAGGGTTTAGGGTTTAGGGTTTAGGGTTTAGGGTTTATGGACTTTTAGGGTTTAGGGTTGTAGGTTTAGGGTTGTAGGTTTAGGGCATATGGTTAGTTTGAGGATTTAGGGTTTAGGATTTAGGTTTTAGGGTTTTGGGTTTAGAGTTTATGGTTTAAGGTTAGTTTTAGGATTTAACGTTAGAATTTTTTTAATTAAATAATTATTTATTTATATATATATATTTTAAATTAAGTAAATTCATAAGTTTAGGTCTATTTAGTTTTTTTTACTTATTTTAGTTTATTTTATTTTTTATTTTAATTTATGTTTCTTTTTAATTTTATTTAGTTTAGTTTATTTATTTTAGGTTTATTTATTTTAGTTTATTTGTTTTAGGTTTATTTATTTTAGTTTATTTATTTTTTCGGCTTAACTTTTATTTTTTATTTTTAGGTTTAGGTTTAGGATTTTATTATATTTTTTTCGGTTTAGGTTTTAGGTTTTTTTTTAGTTTTATTTTAATGTTTTATTTTTTAGTTTAGGTTTAGGTTTATTTTTAGTTTATTTTATTTTATTTAGTTTAAGTTTAGGTTTAAGTTTAGTTTATTTTAGGTTCACGTTTATGTTTTATTTATTTTATTTTAGCTTTTTTTAGTTTAGGTTTAGGTTTGTTTTATTTTTATTTTATGTTTAAATCATTTTTAGTTAGGGTTTATGTTGTATTATTTATTTATTTTTTAAGTTTTATTATTTAGCTTTAGGTTTTTATATGGTTTTTATTTTAGGTTTATTTATTTTAGATTATTTTATTTACGTTTTATATATTTTAGGTTAGTTTAGGTTTTTACTTATTGTATTTTAGTTTAGTTTTTATTTTTATTTTACTTTTTTTTAGGTTTAGGTTTAGATGTATCTTTTGGTTTAGGTTTTAGTTTATGTTTTTATGCTATTTTATTTTGGTTTTGGTTTTTTTATTTATTTTATTTTTAGGTTTTATTTAGTTAAGGTTTAGGTTTTTAGTTTAGTGTTTAGGGTTTAGTTTTTTTTTTTGGGTTTAGGGTTTACAATTTAGGGTTTAGAGTTTAGAGTTTATGTTTTAAGGTTTAAGGTTTAGGGATTAAGGTTTTAGGGTTTAAGGTTTTGGGTTTTGTGTTTTGGGTTTAGGGTTTTTAGGGATTAGGGTTTAGGGTTTGAGGTTTAAGTTTTAGGTTTAGGGTTTAGGGTTTTTATATTTTTTTTAATAGAGAAAAAATTTAGATTCAACATTTCTTCTTTTCGATTTTATCAACCAAGTAACACACCAAGTTCTTTAAGACACATGCAATGCATAGATAAAAAATGAGCACACATAATGCAAATTAAAAACTCTAGATAATTAGTACCGTATCTACAATAAGACACATTGCCATAAGCAGTAGAACGGATGGGCCATTCTTCAATTTCTCCATTTCCCGTTACAACCACCCCAGCCTCGCCAGTAGCGGGATCCGCCATCATATCCGCGATCTCTCCCTCCGCCACCTCTACGGCTGTAACCTCCATCGCTCCCCTGCCTCCACAGCCACCACTGCTCTGACCACCACTTCCAAATTGGATATCACCTCTAGATCCCCCACCACCACTGTGAAAATTGCCGCCTCCGCCTTCCCCCAAATTTAGACTGATCCTAGTTGACGGTGATGTTTCTGCTGTCAAGGTTCTGCACCTTCTTAGGGTTTAGGTTTAGGTTTAGGTTTATTAGGTTTTAGGGTTTATATTTATTTTTTAATTTATTTAGTTACTTTAGGTTTAGGTTTAGGGTTTGGGGTTTAGGGATTAGGGTTTAGTGTTAAGGTTTAGAGTTTAAGATTTAGGGTTTAGTAGGGTTTAGGGTTTACGATTAGGGTTTAAAGTTTAGGGTTGTTTAGGGTTTAGGGTTTAGTGTTATAGGTTTAGGATTTAGGGTTTAGGGTCATAGGTTTATTGTTTAGGGTTTAGGATTTAGGGTTTATCATTTTTATTTTAATTAACTAAACCATTAGGTTTAGGTTTATTTAGTTTATTTTTTTATATTTTAGTTTATTTTGTTTTTTTGTTTTATTTAGTTTATTTATTTTAGTTTATTTATTTTTGGTTTTATTTTAGTTTATTTTTAGATTTTAGGATTTTTTTGTTGAATTTTATTTTTACTTTATTTTTTTAGGTTTTATTTATTTTATTTTAGGTTTTGGTTTATATTTTATTTAGGTTTAGGTTTTAAGTTTTTATTTTAGGTTTATTTTTTATGAGTTTTATTTTATTTATTTTTTATTTTAGTTTATTTTAGTTTATTTTTTTATTTTATTTAGGTTTATTTTATTTTATTTTAGGTTTATTTATTTAATTAAGTTTTCTTTTATTTATTTTAGGTTTTATTTTAGGTTTAGGTTTTATTTAGTTTATATTTTATTTTAGGTTTATAAGATTTTTTTATTATTTTACATTTTTCATTTTATTTAGGTTTATTCTTAGGTATTTTATTTTTAGTTTAGTTTTAAGCTCTATTTATCTTTATTTTATTATTTATTATTTTTATTTTTTTATTAGTTTTAGTAGTTTATTTTTTTTTTTATTTTATTATTTTATTTAAGTTTTATAATTTATTTATTTTATTTTAGTTTAGGTTTAGATTTTTAGGTTTATGATTTGTTTATTTATTTCCAGGTAGGGTTAAGCTTAGTTTTTAAGGTTTTAGGTTTAAGGTTTCAGCCTGTGGGTTTAGAGTTTAAGGCCAAGGTGTGGTTAGGTCATGGTTTTAGGGTTCCTAGGGTGTTGGGGTTTAGGCCCAGTTTAAAGCCCAGAACCCAGGATGTCATGTCTAGTGGTCTGGTTTAAGGCCTGTTGTCCCGTTGAGGGTCACCCATCAGGGCCTTAGAGTTTAGCCCAGGTTCAGCCCAGTTGGGCCTAGTTTAGCCCAGGGCCCAGGGTCATTTAGCCCAGATCCAGGGTCATTAGTTTTAAAGTTTAGTTTTAGAGCCCAAGCCCAGTGGCCTGGGCTCAGTTTGGGTTTAGTGAGCCCATTTATGCAGATCTTTTGGCCCAGTTTTTTAGATTCACCCACTCAGGGCCTAGGGCCCAGGATCTAAAGAGGGTAGGGTGTGGATCTGGTCTGGGGTAGGTCAGCCAAAGGTTTAGGCCCAGGTGTGGGGTTGGGTTAGGGGTCCGTGGTCACCTGTATTTAGGTTTAGGATCTAGGCCTGGGCAAAGTTTGGCCCAGGGTTGACTTTTGGCCCAGTTCACGCCTGAGAGCATATCTTGGTGGGACAATGTTTAGAGAGTTCATTTGTGGCCTAGGGTCTGGGGTCACTAGTTTGGAGCTTGGTTGTGACACAGTGGTTTAGGGTCCGTGACAGGGCTCAGTCCTCAAGTTGTGTGGTCAGATCAGGTTTAGAGGGCCTGTGGCTCAGGTCATTACTGGGCCCAGGGTTAAGGTTTAGGGCCTGTGGCCCAGGTTAGGGCCTGGACCCTGTGGCCAGTTCAGGTTGCAGGAGGGCATATGGTTATGATGGGTTTAGGATTTAGGTTTTAGGGTATTAGGTTTAGAGTTTATGGTTTATGGTTAGTTTTAGGATTTAAGGTTAGAATTTTTTTAATTAAATAATTATTTATTTATTTATATATATATCTTTTTTTTAAATGAAGTAAATTCATAAGTTTAGGTCTATTTAGTTTTTTTTGCTTATTTTTGTTTATTTTATTTTTTATTTTAATTTATGTTTCTTTTTAATTTTATTTAGTTTAGTTTATTTATTTTAGGTTTATTTATTTTAGTTTATTTATTTTAGGTTTATTTATTTTAGTTTATTTACTTTTTCAGCTTATATTTTATTTTTTATTTTTAGGTTTAGGTTTAAGATTTTTTTATATTTTTTTAGGTTTAGGTTTTAGGGTTTTTTTTTAGTTTTATTTTTATGTTTTATTTTTTAGTTTAGGTCTAGGTTTATTTTTAGTTTATTTTATTTTATTTAGTTTAAGTTTAGGTTTAAGTTTAGTTTATTTTAGGTTCACTTTTAGGTTTTATTTATTTTATTTTATTTATTTTAGTTTAGGTTTAGGTTTGTTTTTATTTTTTATTTTATGTTTAAATCTTTTTAGTTAGGGTTTATGTTATTTATTTATTTATTAAGTTTTATTATTTAGCTTTAGGTTTTATTTTTTTTTTGGTTTATTTATTTTAGGTTATTTTATTTACGTTTTATATATTTTAGGTTATTTTAGGATTTTACTTATTCTATTTTAGTTTAGTTTTTATTTTTAGTTTACTTTTTTTAAGTTTTAGATGTATTTGGTTTTTTTATGTTTATGCTCTTTTATTTTGATTTTTTTTATTTATTTTATTTTAGGTTTTATTTAGTTGAGATTTAGGCTTTTAGTTTAGTGTTTAGGGGTTTTTTTTTGGGTTTAGGGTTTAAAATTTAGGGTTTAGAGTTTAGAGTTTATGTTTTAAGGTTTAGGGTTTAGGGATTAAGGTTTTAGGGTTTAGGGTTTAGGGTTTTAGGTTTTGGGTTTAGGGTTTTTAGGGATTAGGGTTTAGGGTTTGAGGTTTAAATTTTAGGTTTAGGGTTTAGGGTTTTTACATTTTTTTTAACAGAGAAAAAATTTAGATTCAACATTTCTTCTTTTCAATTTTATCAACCAAGTAACACACCAAGTTCTCTAAGACACATGCAATGCATAGATAAAAAATGAGCACACATAGAGAAAATGAAAAACTCTATATAACTAGTACCATCTCTACTATAAGACACACTGCCATAAGCAGTAGAACGGATGGGCCATTCTTCAGTTTCTCCATTTCCTGTTACGACCACCCCAGCCTCGCTAGTAGCGGGATCCGCCATCATATCCGCAATCTCTCCCTCCGCCACCTCCACGGCTGTAACCTCCATCGCTCCCCTGCCTCCACAACCACCACTGCTCCGACCACCACTTCCAAATTGGATAGCACCTCTAGATCCCCCACCACCACTGTGAAAATTGCCGCCTCCGCCATCCCCCATATTTAGGCTGAGCCTAGTTGATGGTGATGTTTCTACTGTCAAGGTTTTGCCCCTTCTTAGGGTTTAGGTTTAGGTTTAGGTTTATTAGGATTTAGGGTTTATATTTATTTTTTAATTTATTTAGTTACTTTAGGTTTAGCTTTAGGGTTTGGGGTTTAGGGATTTGGGTTTAGTGTTAAGGTTTAGGGTTTAAGATTTAGGGTTTAGTAGGGTATAGGGTTTAGGATTAGGGTTTAGGGTGTACAGTTTTTTAGGGTTTTGGGTTTAGTGTTATAGGTTTAGGATTTAAGGTTTAGGGTCATAGGTTTAGGGTTTAGGGTTTAGGATTTAGGGTTTATGGTTTTTATTTTAATTAAGTAAACCATTAGGTTTAGGTTTATTTAGTTTATTTTTTATATATTTTAGTTTATTTTGTTTTTTTTTTTTTATTTAGTTTAGTTTATTTATTTTAGGTTTATTTTTTTTTGTTTAGTTTTTTTATTTTAGTTTATTTTTTAGATTTAGGTTTAGGTTTAGGATTATTTTTTGTTGAATTTTATTTTTACTTTATTTTTTATATTTAGGTTTTATTTTTTATTTTTTATTTTTAGGTTTAGGTTTTGGTTTTTATTTTATTTTTTACGTTTAGGTTTTAAGTTTTTATTTTAGGTTTATTTTTAGGTTTTATTTTTTAGTTTAGGTTTGGGTTTATTTTTAGTTTATTTTATTTTATTAAGTTTAGCTTTAAGTTTTATTTATTTTAATTTATTTTAGTTTAGGTTTAGGTTTATTATATTTTGTATATTTTATTTCAATTTTAGGTTTATGTATTTCTTAGTTTAGGATTTAGATTTTAATTTTATTATTTATTTTAAGGTTTTATTTTAAGGTTTTTATTATTTAGGTTTAGCTTTTTATTTAGTTATTATTTTATTTTATTTTAAGTTTATTTTATTTTTATTTTACATTTATATTTTATTTTATTTAGGTCTTTCATTCATCAATTTATTTTATTTTTTTTGTTTAGTTTAGGTTTTTATTTATTTTATTTTAGTTTATTTTTATTATTTTATTTTATTTTATTTTTATGTTTAGGATTAGGTTTTATTTTATTTTATTTTATTTATGTTTGTACTTTTTATTTATTTTATTTTTATGTTTTATTTAGTTTAGGTTTAGGTTATTTGGTTTCTTGGGGAGTGGTGGGTTTAGGGTTTTATGAGGGGTTTAGAGCCCACGAGCCTGGTGGTTTAAGGTTTAGTTTAGGTTTATAGTTTAGTGGCCCATGGAGGTTTGGGAGTGAGAGTGGTTAATATGGTGGGTTTGGGAGTTTTAGGATCTGGGTGGGTTTAGGGCCCAGGATTTGAGGGTAAGGAGTTTAGGAGTGGTCATGGTTTTACCAGTGGGTAGTGGAGTGTAGGTTAGTTTAGGTTATTTAGATTTAGTGTGGATTTAGTGTCAGTTACAGGTTAAGGAGTGATAGTGGTGTGACTTTGGGGGAAGGTTTAAGAGAGGATTTAGGAGTGTGATAGAGGGTTAGAGGTTTAGGTTAGGGTGGCCTGGGTGGCTCAGTGGAGGGAGGGTTATGGTTTAGGATTTAAGATTAGGGCTCCGTGTCAGGCCAGCTTTTAAGGTGGGGTAGTAGGTTTAGGGTAGGTTTAGGGTTTAAGGTTTAAGATTTAGGCTTTATGGTTTTTTCTTAAAATTAAGTAAACCATTAGGTTTAGGTTTATTTAGTTTATATTTTATTTATTTTAGTTTATTTTGTTTCATAGTTTTATTTAGTTAAGTTTATTTATTTATTTTAGGATAATTTATTTTAGTTTAGTTTATTATTATGTTTTTAGATTTAGGTTTAGGTTTATTTAGTTTTATTTATTTTTAGAGTTTTTTATTTTATTTGCTTAGGTCTTTATTTTCTTTTTTTAGGTTTTGGTTTTAGGTTTTTATTTTAGATTTATTTTTAGGTTTTTTTTAGTTGAGGTTTAGTTTTATTTTTAGTTTATTTTATTTTATTTATTTAGGTTTAGGTTTTATTTATTTTAGTTTAGTTTATTTTAGTTTAGGTTTAGGTTAATTTTATTTTGTATATATATTTTTTTATGTTTAGGTTTTTTTCAGTTTAAAATTTAAGTTTTATTTTATATTTATTTTTAGGTTTTATTTAAGGTTTATTTCTTAGGTTTAGGTTTTCAATTAGTTTTTATTTTATTTTATTTTAGGTTTATTTTATTTTTTTAAAATTTATTTTTTATTTTATTTATTTCTTTTATTCTTAGGTTTATCTTATTTTTTAGGTTAGTTTATGTTTTTATTTAATTTATTTTAGTTTATTTTTATTAGTTTATTTTTTATTGTTTTTAGGTTTAGGTTTAGGTTTTTGTTTAGTTTTTATTTTTTTATTTTTTATTTTTTATGTTTAGGTTTATTTATTTATTTATTTTTAGGTTTTATTTAGTTTAGGTTTAGGTTTTTTAGTTTTTATGGTTTAATGTTTAGGGTTTTAGGATTTAAAGTTTTAGAGTTTAGGGTGGGGAGCTTGGTGGGGTATAGGGTTTAGTGTTTAGGCTTTGGGGGGGTTTAGGGTGGGTTAGGGTCAAGTGAGTTTAGAGATTTACTTAACCCATATGTTTTAGGTTTTAGTTTAGGTTTATGTTTATTTTGTGGTTTGGGTTTAGGTTAATTTAGAGTTTAGGTTTTTGGGTTTAGGGTCGATTTATGGTTTAGGGTTTATGGTTTTAGGTTTATGTTTATTTTATGATTAGGGTTTTGTGGTTTAGGGTTTAGGGTTTAAGATTTAGGGTTTATATTTTTTTTTCAAATTAAGTAAACCATTATGTTTAGGTTAATTTAATTTATTTTTTATTTATTTTAGTTTATTTTTTTATTTAGTTTGGTTTATTTATTTCAGGTTTATTTATTTTGTTTATTTTTTATTTTACTTTTTTTTGGTTTAGGTTTAGCTTTAGGTTTATTTTTAGTTGACTTTTATTTTTATTTTATTTTATAAGATTAAGTTTTATTTTTTATTTTTAGGTTTAGGTTTAGGTTTTTATTTTACTTTTTAAAGTTTATGTTCTAGGTATATTTTTATGTTTTATTTTTTTAGTTTAGGTTTAGGTTTATTTTGAGCTTATTGTATTTTATTTAGTTTAGGTTTTATTTATTTTAGTTTAGGTTTAGGTTTATTTTATTTTGAATGTTTTATTTTTATTGTAGGTTTAGGTTTTTTTTAGTTTATGATTTAGGTTTTAATTTTTATTTATTTTTATGTTTTATTTTAAGGTTGTATTTTTAGGTTTAGGTTTTATTTAGTTTGTATTTTATGTTATTTTAGGTTTATTTTATTTTTATTTTCGATAATTTTTAGTTTAATTAGGTCTTTTATTCTTAGGTTTATTTTATTTTAGTTTACTTTAGGTTTTATTTTATTTTATTTTATTTTGTCAATTTTTTTTTTAATTTTAGTTTAGGTTTAGGTTTAGTTTATTATTATTATTATTAGTATGTTTTGATTTTATTTGTTTTATTTATAGGTTTTATTTATTTTATGTTTATCTTTTGGTTTTGTGGTGGGAGGTTTAGGATTTTAAGATTTAGCATTTTAGAGTAATTGCTTAGGGTTAGGGTTTAGGGTTTAAAGTTTATAATTTAGTGTTTGGGCTTTAGGGTTTAGGGTTTTTAGGGTTTAGAGTTTAGGGTTAGCTTAAGGTTTAAGGTTAGTTTAGGGTTTCGGCTTTAGGCTTTAGGGTTTAGGGTTTTTAGGAATTAGGATTTAGGGTTTAGGGTTTGTTTACAATTTAGGATTTTTAGGGTGTAGGGTTTAGGGTTGTAGGTTTAGGGTTTATGATTTAGGGTTTAGGGTTTAGTTTTTTTTTAAATTAACTAAATCAATTAGTTTAGGTTTATTTAGTTTATTTTTTATTTAATCTAGATTATTTTATTTTATTTATTTTTATTTAAGTTTATTTTTTATTTTTATTTATTTTAGTTTATTTATTTTATGTTTAATTATTTAAGTTTAGGTTTTTTATTTTAATTATTTTTTAGGTTTAGGTTTAGGTTTATGTTTATTTTATAATTTATTTTTATTTTTATTTTATTTTTGAGGTTTAGGTTTTATTTTTTATTTTTAGGTTTAGGTTTAGGTATTTATTTTATTTTTTTAGGTTTAGGTTTTAGGTTTTTATTTTAGGTTTATTTTTAGGTTTTTATTTTTAGTTTAGGTTTAGGTTTATTTTTAATTAACTTTATTTTATTTTATTTAGTGTTTAGGTTTAGTTTATTTTAGGTTTAGGTTTAGGCTTTATTTATTTTAGTTTAGTTTTTTTAGTTTAAGTTTAAGTTTATTTTATTTTGTTATATTATCTTTAGGTTTTTTTTAGTTTAGGGTTTAAGGTTAGGGTTTAAGGTTTAAGTTTTAGGGTTTAGTGTTTAGGCTTTAGTGTTGGGTGGTGGGTAGTGGGGTTTAGGGTTTTTAGGATTTAGGTTTAGGTTATAGATTGTGGTTTAAACCATTTTATTTTGAGGTTTAAGTTTATGTTTATTTAGGGTTTTGGTTTAGGGTTAATGGGAGTTTAGTTTAGGGTGGTCCGTGGATTTTTAGGGTTTTTTTAGGGTTTATGGTTTTTAGGTTTATGCTTTTATGGTTTAGGGTTTATGATTCGGGTTTAGGGGTTTTTAGGGTTTAGCGTTTAGGGTTTAGGATTTAGGGTTTATATTTTTTTTCAAATTAAGTAAACATTATGTTTAGGTTAATATAATTTATTTTTAATTTATTTTAGTTTATTTTTTTATTTAGTTTGGTTTATTTATTTTAGGTTTATTTATTTTGTTTAGTTTTTATTTTACTTTTTTTTTGGTTTAGGTTTAGCTTTAGGTTTACTTTTAGTTGACTTTTATTTTTATTTTATTTTTTAAGATTAGGTTTTATTTTTTATTTTTAGGTTTAGGTTTAGGTTTTTATTTTACTTTTTAAAGTTTAGGTTCCAGGTTTATTTTTAGGTTTTATTTTTTAGTTTAGGTTTAGGTTTATTTTGAGCTTATTGTATTTTATTTAGTTTAGGTTTTATTTATTTTAGTTTAGGTTTAGGTTTAATTTATTTTGAATGTTTTATTTTTATTGTAGGTTTAGGTTTTTTTTAGTTTATGATTTAGGTTTTAATTTTTATTTATTTTTAGGTTTTATTTTAAGGTTTTATTTTTAGGTTTAGGTTTTTATTTAGTTTGTATTTTATGTTATTTTAGGTTTATTTTATTTTTATTTTACGATAATTTTTTAGTTTAATTAGGTCTTTTATTCATAGGTTTATTTTATTTTTTAGTTTACTTTAGGTTTTTATTTATTTTATTTTATTTTATTTTTGTCAATTTATTTTTTTAATTTTTAGTTTTAGGTTTAGGTTTAAGTTTAAGTTATTATTATTATTATTATTTTGTATTTATGTTTTGATTTTTTTATTTGTTTTATTTATAGGTTTTATTTATTTTATGTTTATCTTTTTTGGTTTTTAGGGTTAAGGGTTTAGGGTTTAGGATTTTAGGATTTAGCATTTTAGAGTAATGGCTTAGGGTTAGGGTTTAGGGATTAAGGTTTACAATTTAGTGTTTGGGTTTAGTTTTTTAGAGTTTGTTTGGTTTAAGGTTAGTTTAGGGTTTCAGCTTTAGGCTTTAGGGTTTAGGGTTTTTAGGAATTAGGATTTAGCGTTTAGGGTTAGTTTAGAATTTAGGATTTTTAGGGTTTAGGGTTTAGGATTGTAGGTTTAGGGTTTATGATTTAGGGTTTAGGGTTTAGTTTTTTTTTTAAAATTAACTAAATCGGTTAGTTTAGGTTTATTTAGTTTATTTTTTATTTATTCTGGTTTATTTTATTTTATTTATTTTTATTTAAGTTTATTTTTTATTTTTATTTATTTTAGTTTAGTTTTTTTAGTTTAAGTTTAAGTTTATTTTATTTTGTTATTTTATCTTTAGGTTTTTTTTTAGTTTTGGGTTTTGGTTTTATTTTTTTTTATTTTTAGGTTTATTTTTTAGGTTTAGGTTTTTATTTATTTTTATTTTATTTTATTTTAGGTTTACTTTATTTTACATTTAGTTTTTATTTTATTTATGTTTTTTATTTTTTAAGTTTATCTTATTTTTCAGTTTAGTTTATGTTTTTATTAATTTTATTTTATTTTAGTTTTATTTTTTACTTTATTTTATTTTTGGATTTAGGTTTAAGTTTAGGTTTAGGTTTTAGTTTAGGTTTTCATTATATTTTACTATTTTATTTTATTTAGGTTTAAGTTTTTTTATTTATTATATTTTAAGTTTTATTTAGTTTGGGTTTAGGTTTATATGTTTTAGGGTTTACGATTTAGGGTTTATGGTTTAGGGTTTAAGGTTTAGTATTTTTATGGTTTAAGGTTTAGGATTTAGGTTTTAGTTTAGGGTTTTTGGTTTTTGGTTTTTTTTAACAGAGAACAAATTGAGATTCAATATTTCTTTTTTTTATTTCATCAACCAAGCAACAAAGCAGGGAAGTGAGGTAATCAAATGACCTCCTTAGGGCTAGCTAAAGCATCATGTTCCCGGGATGTCCAAACTTTTTTCCCATTACTATTCAATCTTATATAAGTAAACACATGAATAGAGGAAAGAGAACTCAATACATACACTTAAGCTATAAGCACATGCATTTCTTATGTATTTATAACTATCATCAAAACATATATTATTATTCATTTATAAGTTTTTAGAAAATACATTTGGATTTAATAATGATAATAGCTAGGTAAATATTAAATTAAATCAACACATGCAAGCTTACATAAAGGAAATCTATTTTAATTTACTTAATTTTGAAAAGATGGATGCATGACTTCAAATGACATACCAAATTGAATCCTAAAGGTTTTAGGGTTTAGGGTTTAGGGTTTATGGTTTTAGTGTTTAGGGTTTTAGGGTTTAGGGTTTACGGTTAGGGTTTAGGGTTTAGGGTTTAGGCTTTAGGCTTTAGAGTTTTGGGTATTTAGGGTTTAGGGTTTAAAGTTTAGGGTTTCCTTAAGGTTTACAGTTAGTTTAGGGTTTAGGATTTAGGGCTTAGGCTTTAGGGTTTAAGATTTTTAGGGTTTAAGGTTTGGGATTATAAGGTTTAGGGTTTAGGCTTTAGCTTTTGTGGTCCGTGGTTAGTTTAGGGTTTAGGCACAGCTTTTAGGATTTAGGTATAGTGTTTAGGGTTTATGGTTAGGGTTGGGATTAATAGTTTAGGGTTTAGGTTTAGGGTTTAGGATAAAGGTTTAGTTTAGGGTTTGGGTTTAAAGTTAAGTTTAGTATCAGGTTTAGGTTAGTTTTAGGGTTTAGGGTTTAGGGTTTAGGTTTTTTTTCAAATAATTAAGTAAATATGTAGGTTTAGGTTTATTTAGTTTATTTTTGTTTATTTTAGTTTATTTTATTTTTTATTTATATTTAGGTTTATTTTTTACTTTTATTTAGTTTAGTTTATTTATTTTAGGTTTATTCATTTTAGTTTAGGTTTTTTATTTTAGTTTATTTTTTAGGTTTAGGTTTAGGTTTATGTTTATGTTTTAGTTTAGTTTTATTTTTATTTTATTTTCTAGGTTTAGGTTTTATTTTTTATTTTAAAGTTAAGGTTTAGGTTTTAAATTTATTTTTTTAGTTTAGGTTTTAGGTTTTTATTTTAGGTTAATTTTTAGTTGAGGTTTAGGCTTATTTTTAGTTTATTTTATTTTATAGTTTAGGGTTTAGGTTTAGTTTATTTTAGGTTTAAGTTTATTTATTTTTATTTAGGTTTAGGTTTTTTTTTATTTTGGGTCTTAGGTTTTATTTTTTATTTATTTTTAAGTTTGTTTTTAGGTTTTATTTTGTTTTATTTTTATTTTATGTTTTGGTATTTCATTTAAAGGTTTATTTTATTTTTTCGTTTATGTTTTTATTTATTTGATTTTAGTTTATTTTTTATTTTATTTTTAGGTTTAAGATTTGGTTTTAGTGTTGGTTTAGGTTTATGTTTTAGTTTAGGTTTTTATTTTATTTTATTTTTTATATAGGTTTAGGTTTTTTTATTTAATTTATTTTTTAAATTTTATTTGGTTTATTTTAGATTTTAAGGTTTTTAGGGTTTGTGGTTTAGGGTTTATGATTTTGGGTTTAGGGTGGGGGGTTGTGGGGTTTAGAGTGGTTTATGGTTTAGGATTTTAGGATGGGTAGGTTTAAGTTAGTTTAAGTTTAGGGTTTAAGAGTTTAGGGTTTGGAGTGGGGTACTGGGTATTGTTTAGGTTGGCTCATGAAGGTTTGGAGATCATTTTAGGGTTTTTTTAGAGCTTAGGTTTAGGGTTTATGGTTTTAGCGTTTAGGGTTTATGGTTAATTTTAGGGTTTAAGGTTTAGGGTTTAGGGTTGTAAGTTTAGGGTTTAAGGTTTAGGGTTAGTTTTAGGGTTTAGCATTTAGGGTTAGGTTTTTTTTAAAATTAAGTAAACTAGTAGGTTTCTGTTTATTTAGTAATCTTTTATTTATTTTAATTAGTTTAATTTTATATTTTAATGTTTATTTTTATTTAAGTTTTTATTTAATTTGTATTTTATTTTATTATAGGTTTTTTTATGTTTTTTTTATTTAGGTTTTTAATTTTTTTAGTTTAATTTAAGGTTTTATTTATTTTAAGGTTTTGGGTTTTGGGTTAGTTTTATTATTTATGGTTTAAGGTTTAGGGTTTACCATCTAGGGTTTTTTTTTAAAATTAAAAAATCAATAGTTTAAGGTTTATTTAATTTATTTTTATTTATTTTAGTTTATTTTACATTTTATTTTTATTTAGTTTAGTTTATTTATTTTTGTTTAGGTTTTTTTTTTTAGTTTAGTTTTTAGGTTTAGGTTTATGTTTATTTTTTAGTTTAGTTTTGTTTTATTTTATCTTTTAGGTTTAGGTTTTATTTTTTATTTATAGGTTTAGGTTTAGGTTTTTATTTTCTTTTTGTAGGTTTAGGTTATAGGTATTTACTTTAGGTTTATTTTTAGGTTTTATTTTTTAGTTTAGGTTTAAGTTTATTTTTAGTTCATTTTTTTTTATTTAGTTTAGGGTTTAGGTTTAGTTTATTCTAGGTATACATTTAGGTTTTATTTATTTTAGTATTTTTATTTTAGATTAAGTTTATGTCTATTTTATTATGCATATTTTAGGTCCAGGTTTTTTTTTAGTTTATGTTTTAGACTTTATTTTTTATTTATTTTTAGGTTTATTTTTTAGGTTTAATTTTTTATTTAGTTTTTATTTTATTTACATTTTTTAGTTTAATTAAGTTTTTATCTTTAGGTTTATTCTAATTTTTAGTTTAATTAAGGTTTCTATTTATTTTATTTTAGTTTAGTTTTTATTTTTAATATTATTATATTTTTAGGTTTAGGTTAGGTTTAGGTTTAATTTTTAGTTTTGTTTTTTATTTTATTTTATTATTTTAATTTATTTAAGTTTAAAAATTTTTATTTACTTTATTTACTTTAGGTTTAGCTTTTTAGGCTTTTAGGGTTTAGCATTTAGGGTTTTGGGTTTTGGGTTTGGGGTTTACGGTTGAGGGCTTAGGGTTTATTATTTAGGGTTTTAGGATTTAGGATTTAGGGTTTAGGGTTTCAAGGTTTAGGATTAAAGGTTTAGGATTTAGTGTTTAGGGTTTAGGGCTAGAGGTTTTAAATTTATTATTTATTATTTATTATTTTTAAAATTAAGTAAACTAGTAGGTTTAGGTTTATTTGGTTTATTTTTATTTATTTAATTTTTTTAAAATTTTATTTATGTTTATTTTTATTTTTATTTTTATTTAATTTTTTATTTAGTTTTTATTTTAGGTTTATTTTATTTTTATTTTAGGTTTTTTATTTTAGGTTTATTTTATTTTCATTTTAAGTTCATATTTTATTTTATTTAGGTTTTTTATTTTTTTGTTTAGTTTATGTTTTTATTTAATTTATTTTAGTTTAGTTTTTTATTTTTTATTTTATTTTCTTTTTTGTTTTAGGTTTAGGTTTTAATTTATGTTTTTATTTTATTTTGTTTATTTTTGTTTAGGTTTTTTTATTTATTTTATTTTTAGGTTTTATTTAGTTTAGGTTTAGGTTTTTAGCTCTTTAGGGTTTATGGTTTAGGGTTAATTTATGGTTTAGGGTTTAGAGTTTAGGGTTTGGGGTTTAGGGTTTAGGGTTTAGGGTTTAGGGTTTAGGTTTTAAGCTTTAGGGTGTTAGGTTTTAAGGTTTAGGGTTTAATGTTTAGGGTTTAGGGTTTTAGGGTTTAGGGTTTTGGCTTTAGGGATTAGGGTTTAGAGTTTAGGGTTTAGGGTTTTATGGTTTAGGGTTATATGTTTAAGGTTTAGGGTTTAAGGTTAGGAATTTTTTTTAATTTTCTTTAAAAACTTTTATTTATGATTTAGGATTTAGGGTAAGTTTAAGGTTTAGGGCTTAGGGTTTAGGGTTATAAGTTTATGGGTTTTTTAAAAAATAAAAAAAACTGATAGGTTTAGTTTCCTTTGGTTTATTTTTTATTTATTTTGATTTATTTTTTTATTTAGGTTTATTTTTTTATTTAGTTTAATTGATTTATTTTAGTTTATTTATTTTTGTTTAGGTTTTTTATTTTAGTTTATTTTTTTAAATTTAGGTTTAGGTTTATTTTTATTTTTTAGTTTAGTTTTATTTTTTTTATTTTTTTAGGTTTAAATTTTATTTTGTATTTTTAGGTTTAGGTTTTTATTTTATTTTTTATGTTTAGGTTTTAGGTTTTTATTTTATGTTTAATTTTAAGGTTTATTTTTTAGTTTAGGTTTAGGTTTATTTTTAGTTAGTTTTATTTTGTTTTGTTTGGGGTTTAGGTTTAGTTTATTTTAGGTTTAGGTTTTATTTATTTCAGTATATTTTATTTTAATTTATGTTTAGGTTCATTTTAATTTTATTTTAGGTTAGGTTTTGTTTTAGTTTAGGGTTTATGTTTAATTTTTTTATTTATTTTTAGGTTTATTGTTTAGGTTTAGATTTTTGTTTAATTTTTATTTTATTTTATTTTATGTTTATTTTATTTTTGTTTTATGTTTAGTTTTTTACTTTATCTTAGTTTTTTAATTTTTAGTTTAGTTTAGTTTTTTATTAATTTTATTTTAGCTTAGTTTTTATTTTTATTTTATTTTCTATTTAAGTTTAGGTTTAAGTTTAGGTTTTGGTTTATGTTTTAGTTTATGTTCTAATTTTATTTTATTTTGGTTTAGGTTTATTTATTTATTTTATTTTTACGTTTTTTTTTAATTTAGGTTTTAGCTTTTAGTTGAAGGTTTAGGGTTTATGGTTTGGGTTTAGGGTTTAGGGTTTGGGATTTAGGTTTTAGGGTTTAGGGTTTTAGGTTATAGGTTATGATTGGGTTGGGTTTAGGGTTTTGGGTTTGGGTTTAGTGTTTAAGGTATGGGGGTTTAGTAGGTTTAGGGTTTATTTAGGGTTTTATTTTTGGGTTTAGAGTTTTTGTTTATGGTTCATGTTTTAGTTTTAGTATTTGTTTTGTTTTTAGTAGACAAATTCAAGTTCAACATTTATTATTTTTGATTCCATCAACTAAATAACACACCAAGTTTTCTAAGACACAAGTGACAACATAGTTTGAAAATGAGCACGCATAAAGAAAATCAAAAACTCTAGATAACTAGAATTGCCTCTACTGTATAGACATAGTTCCATAAGAACCAGATCGAATCGACCGTTCTTCAGTTTCTCCTATTCCCATCAGAACCACCTCGGCCTCTCGAGTAGCGAGATCCACCATCATATCCCCAATCTCTCCCTCCGTCACCACCACGGTTGTAACCTCTGTCGCTCCTTTCTCTTTCATAACCACCATTGCTTTCACCACCACCTATATATCTACCAGCACCTCTAAATCCCCCACGACCATTATGATAACTGTCGCCTTCGCCTTCGCCTACACCACCAGATATAGACTGAGCCTAGTTAACAATGATGTTTTTGCCGTTAAGGTTATGCCCATTGTTAGGGTTTTGGTTTAGGTTTATTAGGTTTTAAGGTTTATGTTATATTTTTTATTTATTTTTATGTTTAATTTTTAGCTTTATTTTTTAGGTTTAGGTTTTTATTTTATTTTATTTTAGGTTTATTTTATTTTACTTTTACATTTAGTGTTTATTTTATTTAGGTAATTTATTCTTAAGTTTATTTTATTTTTTAGTTTAGTTTAGGTTTTTATTTATTTTATATTTAGTTTATTTATTTTATTTTTAGGTTTAGGTTTTGGTTTTAGTTTAGGTTTTGATTTTATTTTATTTATTTAGGTTTAGGTATTATTTATTTATTTTACTTGTTAAGTTTTATTTAGTTTAGGTTTAGTTTTGTTTTATTTAATGTGGGTTTAGAGTTTAGGGTTTAGTTTTTATGGTTTATGGTTTTATTTTAGGGTTTAGTGTAGGTGGCCCAGGTTTAGGTCAGTTAGTTTAGGTTTGGTTAGGGTTTAGTTTAGGTCAGTGCCAGGTCAGGGTTAGACTGGGTAGGGTTAAAGTCAGGGCCCAGGGTTAGATCTGGCCCAGGGTTTAAGTGCAGTGGCCCAGTTTAGGGAAAGAGGAGGGTTTAGGTAGGGAGGGAGTTTGGGTTTAGAGAGAAGTGGTATAGTGGAGGTTTAGGGTCAGTTTAGGGTTTAGGGTTAAGGTTAGGTTAGTAGGGTGGTAGAACAGGGAAGAAGAGGTAGTTAGTTTAGGTTTAGGTTTAAGATTTAGGGAGTGGGTTTAGGGTTTATAGAGGGTTTAGGGTTTAGGGTTTAGGGTTTAAGGTAAGGGTTAGGGTTAGGGTTTAGGGTTCAGGGTTTAGGATTTGATTTTGGAAAAAGTTAAAATTTTATTACCATAAAATGAAAAGTTACAATCTTCTTAAAAGGCGTAAAGCATAGAATTCTACTGCTCATAGAGCTATAAGAAACCTAAAGCTAAACCCTCATGTAAGTTCATTAGAAGAAGAAAAGAAAGCGAAAGAGCAAAAACATCAACTAAAAAGCATGAGAGAAAAATGACACAGTAAAACAAAACAAAGCATAAAAACATAATAGGTTGAGTCAGCAGCAGTTCATGATTCCTTTGAGAAAGTAAGATAAGCAAGCTCCACAACAACAACAGTAGGGATGACTGAGAAATGACCAGGCCTTCGATAAAGTTCCAACTATGAAAGAATTATGCAAAAATCACTACCAAAGCAAAATTATAGCTAAAATGATAAGGATAAAGAGAGAAAAATGAGAGCGGAGAAACAAAAGGCTCAGGCTCAGTTAAGATCATCTCAAGGGGCAACAATACATATGAGCATCCAAACTTCATAAGGGGTACAATCAATCATATCTAATGCTACCAACCAAAGAGTGTAGGTGAGTAACATCAAAGCCATCATAGCCAATATATCTGATACCAACAACCATCCAAGGCTAGCAGTCCATAGTGACCCAGTCCTACACTAAACAAATAAAGAAAACAACCAACCAGTAGCCAATCAACAGCCAACCCACCAACTGAAACCAACAACAGGCCAATCACATAAAGTCAGCAACCCATAAGTTATAATAGGATCATTGGCCAAGCTAATGGAGTCAAGTAGTAACACCACCAAAACAACCACCAGCATACCTTAACAAGCCAACAACTAAAACCATCACACACAAAAGGAAGCCACCAACCACCAGAAACCAAAAATCCTAATTTAGAAGGATCAGCAAAGGTTTGGCCAGCATAGCCAAAGGCTACAGGAAATTGGCTAAGAAGAAGCAAAAAAAACCAACAAAGAGAAAGGCAGCCAACTAAGATTCCAAGGACAACTAAAAGTCCACCCACCAAAGAAGCTAAGTAAAACATCCATAAGGCAACCCCCAGAGAATAACCCATCATTAGTAACCAACAAAGGAAAGATCCCCATCAGCCAAGGAAAAGCAGAAAAACTAGCAAAACACCACACAATAGAGAAACAACCAACCAATCTAGCCATCCAACATAGCCTCCTAGCCAACCACCACAGTAGCAGAAAACCCAAGTCAATTTAAAATCCAAGAACAATTATCCAGCTAAAATCACCCAAGACAGCCAAGAGAATAACAACCACCAGAAAGCCCTCAAGCAGACAACCTAGAGCCACTATAGCAAAGAAAGAAAGGCTAAAATAGGAAGGGGAAAAAACTAAAACCAAAAGAAATAAAATAGAATTAGCAATACTGACCACCAAGCCACATTCAACAAGACACAGAAAGTAATAGCCAAACAAAAACCTCCACCATTCCAAAATGAGGCGAGAGCTAAACCACCAACTGTCCCCCATATATGTCACCAACAGAAAAGGAAAAAATAGTCAATTAGCCAACCAACCTAACCAGCCAACACTGCTAGTCAACCCAAACAGACAACAAAACCACCAATTCAACCACCGCAATAGCAAATCCAAAATTGGTAAGTGAGCAACTAGCCTCGAAATGAGGCAAAACCCATACATGAGGAAAACCCAATAGCGGAAAAAGCCACAACTCAAAAGGTGGTTATCAAAAATAGCCAAGGAAAAAATGTGCCTGGAAAACAATAGCCACCAGGCTAAAAAAACAAAATCAACTCAAGATGTAATGATAATAACCACCAAGGAGTAAACACTAGGCCAACCCAAAAGTAAAAGGTCAAAAGTAACAACCAGCTCCAGCCAAAGTGTAAAAATAAGCAAATACCACAACCCAAAAATGGTTTAATAAAGGAAAACAAAAGAAAAGGCTCATAAAAAAATAACACAAAAGAAACCAAGCCAAGAAATTATAATCGAGATAAGGCAATCAAGTATTACCCAAACTAACAAAGCCTCTTAATAGTTTAGGCAACATTTGGTTATCAAATAAAGTGAACTCAATTCAGTTGGCACCTAAATTAGCCAAGAAATCAGCACATGCATTACCTTCACAAAGGATGAGGGGAATTTTAAAACAAAGTTGAAAAAGAAGATTTTTTGTATGATTAAGGAGATAAAATAATTTAGCATTCCTATTTCTATTGGAATTAAGCATGTAAAAAAGAAAGAGAGCATCAACTTCAAACCAGAAGTTGAGAAAACCTCGATTCAACAAGGTTCAATAGCTTTATTAACAAAAATAACAGAATAGGCTTTGAGAGGATAGGAAAAAGCACAAATGACAATACCTTTAGAATCCCTAAGGATACCTCCACAATCATATCTATTGGAAGCTACAAAACCATAAATATTCACTTTAATCAAGTTATCTTTAGGTTTGATCCAATGGATAATCTTAACACATTTATAAAGGTCCAAGTCAGGCGAAATGATACCCCAATTTTTAGCCACAAATTTATAGCCTCTAAAATGAGTGTTACTAATAAGATTGGAATTAAATAGAGCGTCAATTTTTTCTTTAGTTTTAGCCATGATCCTTTTATGGTTCATAGGAGTGCCATGATATTTAGCATCATTTCTATCCATCCAGATGAACCAAAGAAGGGTAATAGTAGTTAAAACTTTGATATGACCTTTCACAATTTTTTTGAAACAAACTTCAAGAAGTTGATATAAAGAAAGAGAACCACAAAAATAGTTGGAATTAAATAAATCATCATACCAAAGAAAAAATTTAGAAGCAATAGCACCATTGAAAAAACTAGCATTTACATTTTCAATATGAAAGCAACAATAGCATTTTGATGGTAAATAAAACCCTTTAGTCCAGAGCAAAGAGTCCATAGGAATAAAGTTATTCAAAATCCTCCAAGCTAAAACTAAATAGGAAATGGGAATGATATTGTTTCAAAGTTTAATAAAGACATTGAAGGGGTTTTGCTTATCTCTAATAAAATTCAAAACCTCTTTCAGAACAAAATCACCATTATAAGAAAGCTTAAAAAGAATTTGATCAGGTTTGTTAGAAGAAATGGTGATACTTATAAAATTGTCAAAAAGGGAAATAGGGATATAATTCTCAAGTTTACTTTCATTCCAATTGTTATTAAGCCAAAAAGAGTTAACTTTGACAATAGCAGTAGAGTGGGTAGATAAAATGGTGTCAATGGAGTAGTTGCCAGTTCAGTTGTCTTGCCAAAAGAAAGAGGTACCTGAATGGATGCCCTAAGATATTAAGGATTCAACAACCCAATTAATGGAGCAAAGCCTTTTCCAAACTGGAGGGTCGCCAACTTTATAAGCATAGATAAGAGTGATTTTACCTTAGAAATATTTCTCCATCATAAAATTAGTCCAAAGGCTAACATTCTTTATAAAATTCCACCAGAACTTATGAGAGAAGTGGTGATAGCTTCACGAATAGGTTTGCAACCTAGTGCACCTTCACCCAAAGGACCAGAACATTTATGCCAAGATGTCCGATGCATTCTTCTGGTAGAGTTATTTGAGCCCCAAAAAAATTTATTAATCAAGCGATCAATTCTGATGAGAGGAGCTTTAGTGGGGATTATAGTTTGAATCAAATAAAAAGTAATTGAATTGAGAGTGCTTTTAAGAATAGTGAGCCTGCCACCAAAGGAAAGTAAATGGAATTCCCAAACAAAAATTTTATGTAAAATTTTTTGAATTAACTCGTCAAAGAGATGGGATCATTTTGGGCCTTGAAAGAGAGGAGCACCCAAATACTTTAGAGGTAAGTGTTTATGCTTAAAATTAGTGATATGTAGTATTTATTTGATTTTATTATTGGAGATATGAGAGGAAGTGATAAAGCAGCTTTCATTATCATTGATAGAAAGGCCACTTTCTCTACCAAATTTATTTAGAAAATACTTGAGATGCTTGATATGATGAATAGAAGCATTACAAAAAATAATGAAATCATCTACAAAGCTTAAATGGGAAACAAGAAGACCGCCAAGAGTTCTATAGTTCATACTAGGATTGTTAAAAAATAAATCATTGATGCTCGTAGATAAGTACTCGATAATTTTAATAAATAATGTAGGAAATAAAGGATCCCCTTGTCTTAAGACATGGGAAGAGGGACAGAAACCCAATGCTTGCCCATTAAGTAAAATTGAAAACTAGGAATTATTAATATAATTTTTAATAAGAAAAATAAATTTATCAGAAAGCCCAAATAAATTCAGAATATGGAAAAGATAGTCCTAAGAAATGTTATCAAAGGCTTAGGTAATATCTAATCTGAAAAGAATGTTGTGACCTCTATTCTTAGCATCAAGATCATGAATTAATTCTTGGTTTGATAAAATATTATTATAAATAGATCTACATCTAACAAAACTAATTTGGTTAAGAGAGATAATTTTATTAAGTAAAGGACTTAGCCTATTGGTTAGAATTTTGGAAATAAACTTATTGAAGAAGGTGCAAAGACTAATTGGTCTAAAATCACTCTAATAGTCCGGATTATCTTTTTTAGGTATGAGAATGATAAAAGTAGAAAAATATCAAGGAAAAGCATTACCATTAAAAAAATCAACCATAGCCTCAATCAAATCATTTTTAATGATAAACCAACATTTTTAAAAATTTTGAGTAGTGAAACCCTCTGGACTAGTAATAGAATATATATTCATGCTATTAAGCACATTAGGCTCGATGGTAAACAAATTATTATCATCATTAGTAATAATAGAAAGATTCAAAAGTGATTTAGAAATAGCTTCATAAAAGCAACTCCTATTAAGCATATTTCTAAAGTAATTAATAACTGATTCCTTAATATCATTATTCTCCATAATCTAAACATCATTATCATCTTTAATTTTTTGAATATTATTTAAATCTCTCTTTTTTATTAACTATAGCATGGAAATACCTAGCATTCTTATCACCATCCGCAATATGCTTACTAGTAGCCTTTTGGCACAAGTAAGTCTCTTCCATATTTTGGAAATTAACAAGTTTGTCCTTCGCCTCAGTCAAGTCAGAAACTAATTTTTCCATATCTTTAATATTAGAAAAAAAGTTTTTAAAATAATGCTTGTTCCACCAACCCAAATTTGTTTTAAGTCTTTAAAGTTTAAACCAAGTCTATTAATCCCCATAATCAAATTATCAGGATGTAAATGGGCTTTCCAATTATTAGCCATAACATCAAAAAAATTAATATGTTGAATCCACGTGTCCTGAAATATAAAAGGAGAGGATTTATGTAATCTATTAGAATTATCTTTAATAGAAAAAAGAAGAGGAGCATAATTAGACATAGTTCTACTTAAATGATCAACATAAGTAATAGGACATCGAGTAATCCAGTGAGTATTAAAAAGATTTGGTCCAACATTTGCCAAAGTCTAGTATTTTGCTAAGTATAATTAGAACCCTTAAAGCCAATATCAATCAAATTAAAATTAAGGATCATATTGAAAAAATCTTCCATGGAATGAATATTGAAAGAGCAGCAACCACTCATTCAATTGAAAATAAAATTTTATTGAAATCACCAGGCACAAACCAAGGTTTGTTCACCGAGGTAGCAAAATTCCTCAAATTATCCCAAAGAAGATTTCTACCAGATCTATAACAAGATGCATAAACAAAAGAGCCCAAAACACAATAGTCAACATAAGAGATTTAAGCATTGGTAACTTGTTGAAAATCATCAATAATAGAAACCTCAAAAAAAGTATTCCAAAAACACTAAATCTTATTACTAACATTAGAGAAAATTTTATTGAAGTTGATCTTTCTAGAAACATGATTAATTTTATTAGCATGTATAAGAGGCTCTAGAATAAAAAGCAAATAAATATTATGAATGTGACAAAGATTTCTAATATGATTACAAACTGCGAGGGTACCGACCCCTCTAATATTCCAAACAAGAAATTTAAACATAAGTAAAATAAAATGGGGTTAAGAAAAGTTTAATTAAGAGAGGACTGAGAGGCTGCAGTAGATCTAGTGTTTTTGGATAATTTGGGAGAGTAATTTTTTATACTCTTTTTCTTTTTAGCATGATGAGTTTGAAAACCATTTTTTTCCCTAGAGTCATCATCCGAGCAAGATTTAGTAACATTGGTCACAAATTTAATATAATTCTCCAAGTGTTTGTAGTGGAGTTAACCCTCTTCCAAATCCATATTAAGTTGAAAAGTAGGATTAACATGAATATTAAGATTATAAATGAGAGACGGTGATAATTTAGAACCAATTAAAGCACAAGTAGTTAAATCTGGATCAAAAATGTTTTCAGCATGCTTGACATCATTTAATCCTCATTTAAAGCTTCATTTTCATCGATCAAAGAAGACATATATGTTGAAATAGAATCAGAGGAAACATAATCATTTCCAATAACTTTAAAAATTTATTATTCTCCACAGTAGAAATATTCAAATTCAAAGAAGGAAAAAGAGGTAAATCATCCTACCCATTTTGAAAATCAGTCGAATCTATATTAATAGTAGGAGTTGAAACTTGTTCAACAGGATTAAGCTTGATATCCAAGGAATCAACCTAAATAATAGCGTTCAAACCATTCTTAAGATTCGAGGTTGATTTTTGAACATAAGTAGGGATTGGTTTATGGGTAGGAACAACATTCTCTTTAGGATGATTTCATTTTTTTTAAGTGTGGATGAAGAATAAAACATTTTGAATTATCTTGACCGTGAATTTTATAGCCAGAACAAAAAACTAGAAGGTTCTCCAATTTAACCTTTTGCGAATACCTATTTTTTCAAATCCAATCCAAACTTCCTTAGGGTATTTTTTAGTTATGTCAAATTTCATGAGGATCCGAGCCATAGAAGGGCAAGATCGCTTAGCGGTCGCTTGGTTGAGTTGCAAAGGCTGACCAAATAAAGCCCGGACAGTAAAAAGTGCATCATGGGTAACAAAATGAATGTACATATTAATAAGAGATAACCACACTAGGACAATAGGAGATTCCTCCTAAATGTTGAAAAAAGGTGAGCACTTCAATAATTGTATCAGGATATGCCAAGGGTCAATAATACCATTCAAGAAAGCACCCATAAAATTGAGATTATGGAAAAATAAGTATATCTTATCCAAATTTGGATAATGGAAAGCAAATTTAATGATAAGAGAAAATTCAAATGGTTTTGCCAACTTTTCAACATCCACATCAGAGCACATTATGACCCAAAAACCTCAAAAAGAAATTAAAATGAGATTAACCGAATCAACAGAGGGAGAAGCCCTACCAGAGAGTGCTTCTTTAAAAGATTTAGTAGAAGAAGCAACATTAGGGTCGCCAAGCCCCAAAATGTCAGATGCCCTAGCCGAAGCATCCATAATTTGAGGTGGAGCCCAAGGAATAGAACTCACCGTTGCCATGGTCAATGATGAAGCATCATGCAATTGGCCAGATGCCATTCAATCCTTTGAATTCAATCAAAACCAAGGCCAAAGCCATAAAATCCCTAGTCAAGGACGCACCAACAAGAGGGATTCAAAAATCTTCGGAGAATGAGAGAGTGCCCAGGCTGGGGGAGGGGGGTAAAGGGGTTTGGGTTTAGGGTTTAGGGTTTAGGGTTTTAGGGTTTATGGTTTAGAGTTTAGGGTTTAGGGTTTAGGGTTTAGGGTTTTTGGTTTTTTAGGGTTTAGGTTTAGGTTTTAGGGTTTAGGGTTTAGGATTTAGGGTTTAGGGTTAAGGTTTTAGGGTTTAGGGTTTAGGGCTGTAGGTCTAGGGTTTAGAGTTTCAATTTTAAGGTTAGGGTTTTTTATTTTAGTTTATTTTTTTAAAGGTTTATGATTTAGGGTTTACTTATTTTATTTTTAATTAAATAAAATGGTAAGTTTATATTTGTTTAATTTATTTTTTTATTTATTTTAGTTTATTTTATTTTTTATTTAGATTTAAGTTTAGTTTAATTTTTTATTTATTTTAATTTATTTATCTTAAGTTTATTTATTTTAGTTTAGGTTTTTATTTTAGTTTATTCTTTAGGTTTAGGTTTATTTTTTAGTTTAATTTTATTTATTTTAACTTTTTTTGGTTTAGGTTTTATTTTTTATTTATAGGTTTAGGTTTAGGTTTTTTTTTTAGGTTTAGGTTTTTTGTTTTTATTTTATGTTTATCTGCAGGTTTTAGTTTTTAGTTCAGTTTTAGGTTTAAGTTTTATTTATTTTAGTTTAGGTTTTGGTTAATTTTGTTTTTATTTTTATTTTGGGTTTTTTTAGTTTAGGGTTTAGGTTTTATTTTTTATTTATTTTTTAGTTTATTATTTAAGTTTAAGGTTTTTTTAGTTTTTATTTTATTTTTTTTTAGCTTTATTTTATTTTTATTTTAGGTTTAGTTTTTATTTATTTAGGTTTTTAATTTTTTAGTTTTGTTTAGGTTTTTATTTATTTTATTTTAGTTTAGTTTTTATTTTATTTTATTTTTAATTTAGTTTTAGGATTAAGTTTAGGTTTAGGCTTAGCTTTAGGTTTTAGTTTATGTTTTACTTTTATTTTGGTTTAGGTTTTGTTTAGGTTTTATTCAGTTTAAGTTAGGTTTTTAGCTTTTTAAGGTTTAGGGTTACGAGTTTAGAGTTTAGGTCTTAGGGTTTAGGGTTTAGAGTTTTAGGGTTTAGGGTTTTGGGTTTAGGGTTTAGAGTTTTTAGGGTTTAGGGTTTAAGGTTTAGAGTTTAGGGTTTAGGTTTTAAGTTTAGGGTTTAAGGTTTTGGTTTTTTTTTACAGAGAATAAGTTCAAATTTAACATTTCTTTTTTTACAAATCCAAAGAGATAGTCTACTAGCCATGGGGTAGAGCTAGCCAGCCAAAGGGATTGGCTTTCAGTGTGCAATGGTTGTGCTTGGAAGAAGGTCTAGTAGATTTACGTCTTCTAAAGTAGGGAGCAATCACTAGGGTGACCTGTTGGTAGCACAATAAAAAGAACCTGACTTAAGGGTGACTGCTGAGTGAATATTGGTGGGGACTTATATCAACTTAAGAGTAGTCAAGTGACTCCTATAAGGAGTTTTGTTGACACTACCCTAAAGATATGATGCCTGCTTGGGAAAAGCTACTGCTAATGGTGTCTTCCTAATCCATAAGTGAATATATATTTTTTTTATATCTTTGCATGGACCCTGTTAGTGTGTGAGAGACCATATTGAGAAGGGGATATGTCGGCCTTGACCTATCTCAGATTTACTGGACCATGGGAGAATTTGCACATCCATAGGATGAATTCTTTAACCATAGGGGTGGTTAATAAGAAAGGGGAACTGTCTAATCTGATAGTAACCTAGGTAGTGTTTAAACGGGGTCGCAAAAGATGTGATCCAAATATAGTGCCCACAGGGGAGGTACTGCTAGGGGCATTATTCTAAGCCCTGGAAAAGAAAGCTTATAGGTGTAAGATGGCCAACTCAAGGAGAAAGTGTATCACACTTACATCTACCATGAGTGGTGTATTCTAAGGTGTGAGAAACAACCAACCAAAGATGTATTCATAAACATGAGTGGTGTATCTTACAAGATTTAGTAGCAATACGTAATGATCAATCGAGAAAGCGTGCAGTCATATAACTTTCCAAGTGGAACTGAACATTGGGATAGCCTAACGTCAATGGGATAGATGCTATCTGACCAAGAATGACTACTAAGCGGGGAGCCCTGAGGAAAGACTAGACTTAGACTTGAAGTAGTCAGGAGGGAAGGAGCCAATAGGGGACCTATCCTAAACCTTAAATATGCTCGACCGAATTAGTGCACGAAGGATAATCCAAGAAAAAATTGAAGCAGACTCACATCCTCTTAAACGAAGTCCACATGAGGAAGCTTACCGGCCATGTAGTAAGGCCTACTAAAATAACAAGGCATTTGTCGGTGTGTAATGGCCAAGTAAAGAAGGAAAGTGTAGCAGACTTACATTGTCCAAAGCAAGAAGACCACTAGGGTGATACACTAGTAGGGTAACTAGTCAGCTCGACCAAGAGCAGCTATTGAGTGAGTGTCACTGGGGACATTATCTTAACTCAAAGTAGCCCGAGACAAAGGATATGTGTTTATTTTATATTTTTGTGTGTAATTTATATTTTTGTTGTGTCGATGAAGATTAGAACACCACTTGGGTTCCTTACACCTACCCTAAACACATCGTGGCATATTCATAAATAAGAATACTTTCAACATGGAAGAGATTGAATTCAAAATGAAATTTTCATTGATGATAATTATTTTTAAACATGATTTATAATATTTCTTTAAGTAAAGCCCATTGATTGGAATCATTGGGTGCTCTCCCTTATGCTTAATATGCTGATAAGATCCTCTTTGGTAGGCCTTCTCTATGAAAAAAGGACCTTCTCAAGTGGGTTCAAACTTGCCTCTCTTCTTACGATGAGCAACAATTAGTCTCTTTGGATCTAAAATAAACTCTCCTACTTGAAAAGCTCTAAAATGGACCAACTTATTGTGAGCTTGAATTATTTTATCTTTGTACAACTCGAGGTTTTGGCATACCCGCAAGTGTCTCTCCTCCAAACCTTCATGCACTTCTAACCACAACTTAGCATTCTACTCTATTGGATCTTGCTACCCATAGCTATCATTAGTTGGGGAGTTGGACTTCTAATGGTAAAATAGCTTCAGACCCATACACTGAGGAGAAAGGAGTAGATTGAGTTGTAGTTCTATATGTGTTGCGGTAGGCCCACATGGCTTCAACTAACTACTCATACCTCTGTCCCTTATTATTGCCGAGTGTCTTCTTCAGTATTTGAATGAGAGTTTTATTAAAGGCTTCTGCTAAGCTGTTTACCCTCAAGTAGTTGATGGTAGAATATCTCCAATATATTATGTGGCTTCGGGCAAAGTTGTTGATCTTGGTGCTCTAGAATGCAGTACCATTATAAGATATAATTTATCGAGGCACTCCAAACCTATATAAAATATCATTCTTTAAAAACTAGAGCCTCTCTAAGTGGAATTGTCTTTGCCCATTTGAAAAAGTAGTCTGATGTCCCTCAGAAGAAAGAGGATCAATCAGACCCACTATGTCGATACTCCAACACTTGAATGGCCATGAGGCCAATGTAGGACGTAGAATGTTAGATGGTTGGTGTAGGACCACACCGTGTATTTGACATTGGTGGCATTACCCAGCCGTATCAATGTAATCTTTTATCATTGATGACCAGTAGTATCCCAGTTTTTTGATCTTGGGTTTCATCTTCGGATCGAATTGGTTGGCTCTACATAATCTTGAGTGTTCCTCAGTAACAATCTTACTAGCATCGTGCTTGTTTAAACAATGTAACCACATATGATCTAAAGTCCATCGACTGAAGGAACCATCCAAAAGAGTGTAAGAAAGTGGTCTCTATTTAATCTGATGGGCTTAGGACTTGCATTGAGGTAGTTTTCCTTTATTTAGGTAATCCATGAATCGTTGCCTCCAATCTAACTCCTCATCCTTCTTTGTAATGGAAATCTCCCCTTTAAGAGAGTACTTTTTGATGAGTTTAGTATCAATAATGTATAAGACTTATCTATTTTAGACCTTTATTGATATGGACTCATCCTCCGGACATGCCAACTCCTTGACATGTTTGGCTAAAGCATACACTATAGTGTTCTCTCCTAGAGGAATTTATAAATGGTAACCTCGTGGATTTGGGCCAACAACTCCATGTTGTACTTATGGAAGTGATGGAGCTTGGGCTTTATAATCTTATAGGACCCAGTGATTTGGTTAATAACTTATTGAGAATCCCCAAAGATGTTGATGTTTTGGAAGCTTAGAGTAATAGATAACTCTAGACTGTGAATCAGATCTTCATATTCAGCTTTGTTGTTGTGCAAGGATTGGATAGATGATACAATAATCTCATCACATCGTGGTCCAGAGTTAAGAGAATTATTCCTATCCCTACCTTTCCTCAAATAATAGATTGTGATTCTTCTCCTCTTTAAGAGGAAGCCGCACCATCATGGTACATCTCCCAGTAGTGAATGCTAGTATCCCCTAAGTTCATTATTTATTCATCAGGGAAATAATCACTAAGCGGAGAGTCAGTAGAAAGTGGGTGTGCTACTAAGAAATCTACTAGCGCTTGTCCTTTCATTGCATGGAGGGGTAAGAAGGTAATGTCAAACTATGAAAGGATCATGGACCATCATGCCAACGGTCTGGATAGCATCGGCCATGTCATGAGATACTATAGTGAATTTATCATAGAGATTAAGTTCACCTTATGAGAAAGCATGTAGTGCTATAGCTTTTGGGATACAAATATTAAAGCTAGGCAATGCATCTCAATGGGTGGATAATTTGCCTCAACATGGATTAGACGATGGCTGAGGTAGTAGAGTACATTGTCCTTTTCTTTTCCATTGGCTTGGGCTAATAAAGCACCAAGGGAGTCTTCTAATGTAGTAGTGTAAAGTATGGGCGGCTTGCCCAGGATAGGGGCTACTAGAATTGGCAATGCCATCAGGTAATGCTTGATATCTTTGAAAGCATGCTCATACTTTTCATCCCACTTGAACTGGGTATCCTTTTTGATAAGTACTGAGAATGGATGGCATTTTCTCGATAAGTTAGATATAAGGTATCTTAGATATGCCAACCACCCTTGGAATGATCTTAGTTGAGTTAAACTTTTAGGGGGTGGCATTTTTAATATCGCCTTGATCTTCTTTAGATCAATTTTCATTCCATGGTGTCAGATAACAAACCCAAGAAATTTTACTATAGCTACCCCAAATAAGAACTATAGGGGATTCATTTTGAGGATAAATTATCTTAAATGTTTGAAAACTACTCTCATGTCAAAGAGATGGTCTTCCATTTTTCTACTTTTGAGCACAAAATCATCGACATTGCACTCAACTTGATGATGATTGAGTTTTGTAGATTGATTCATTGCCCAGTATGTAGCGGCATTTTAAAAAGGCATGACCTTATAGTAATAGATTCTGATCAAGGTTCTAAAGTAGTGTTACTTTCATCTTCAAGGGCCATGTTTATTTGGTTATATCCAAATGAGCCATCCATGAAGGAGAATACTGCATGAGATGAGGCAATGTCCACCATCAGCTCTAGGATTCATAGTGGAAATTCATCTTTTCAACATGCCTTATTTAAATCCCAAAAATCAACATATTGTGAAATTAGACATTCTTTTTCTTAGCTAGGATGACACTAGCTACCAGGTAGGATATTTTCTCTTGAATGAAGCCATCAGTTTCTTGACTTCATAAATGACTTGTTATTCTATGTCTAATCGCACGTGTCTAAGAGCTTTCTTGATAGGGTTAGCAGTAGGCTCTATTGCTAGTTTATGGATCACTATGTCAAGAGCCAATCCATGCATCTCTTCATAACTCCATGCGAAGCAGCCCTTAAACATAGTCAATAGCCTAACTAAGTCATTGGTTTTAATTTCATTCAATAAAGAATTGATGTATGTCAGGTGTGGATCTTCTCCAGTTCCTAAGTTGATTTCCTTGAGCTCATCAATGGTTGACTTGATCTCTTCTTTAAACTCTAGCAGTGCATCTTTGAATTCAAAATCATCTGGATCATCTGAAGTTTCTAAGCACAGCTCCTCATATGAGTTAATGTGATTTGAAAAGAACCTATCAGATTCTGAATGATTGGTAATGACTAAGCAGTAATCATCATCGTTGACTCGACCCACTATATTGAAGCCTAGTCCTGGTCTTGATTAAGAGCTTTTATATTTATACTTCCATATTCTTTCGAAGTAGCTTGACCTATGCTTTGACCAAGTATGTGGGATTAACCCTTTTTTTGCTAAATTATGAACACAAAGCAAATACCAATAAAAAGGTAATTCAATTAAATCTTTATATGAATCATCCTCAAGTTTTACATCAACTTCTTGGCTTGAAGATGATTCTCTTAGAAAGAACCTCTGAGTCTTCACACTTGTAGATGACTTAAGAGCTTCCTTAACCACCATGCCCTTAGCTTTTTGAGAGGTAAGTGGGGTCAGAGATAAAGTTATCAATTGATAACTAACTATTTCATATATAGACTTGGATACACTTATGCTTTGCTTTGGAACCTGGTCTTCATCGCTATCTAGCTCATGTATTACCTCTAAGGGAATCTACTATTGAGAAGAGGTGGCTGGTGTGCTAACCATATAAGACTCGTCCTATGAACTAGATTCTAAGTCTATATGGATAGTAGGTGTACTCCTGGTAGCTGGGACATACCTTTTATTGGGTGGCCAATAAAGAGGTTTTGCACCGCTAGGACTGCCTCTAAACTGGCCTCTTCCTCTGCTTAGTGGAGGTCAGGTCATCCTACCCATATGTTCTAATGGAGTAATAAACTGTGGGTGGAATCTAATGTAAGGCTTCACTTCCTCCTCAAAATCTATTTTCGCTCCCTGATATTTTCTTTTTCATTTTCTCTTTTATTCTCTATTTCTTTTTCTCTTCTTTTATCATTTCCTTTTTCTTTTATTTTTGAACTTTGGTCAAGTTCACAAGAATAGACTTGGATTTTGAGAGAGGTAGTAAGACGCATCCTCATATATGTCGACCTCATGAACTATAAATGGCTTAAGATCTCTTTTAACATGATAGACGATCCCACCTCTCACAAAATTCATACATTGATGTAGAAGGAATGGAACTATGTTGTTCTCATGTATCCATGGTCTCCCAAGCAAAACATTGAAAGATATATTCGAGTATATAATATGAAACATGGCTTCAATCTTCCAATCATCTATATCTAAGGGTAACACTATAGAGCCTAAGGCCTGTTGACCTCACTTTTAGAGTGCAGATTCAATCTTCCCATCTTAGACTTAGGAGTCTTCTAGACACTAAGACTTCTCTAGTCATAAGATACTTCTAATAATTAGGTAAACACTTAACCTAAGCCTAAGGACTTAGAAGGGTTAACCATAAGATTAGGTTGTGCCTTAGAGATTAGGATAATTCACCTACCCTACAACCCAAATCCGATCCATGTTCACCTTCCAAAATGAAACTTTAAGTTCAATTCAAACATCAAATTAAAATCTGAATCCAAACCCAAATTTTAAAACCAATTGATTGAATCCCATGATCAAATCCAAACTTGAATCCCTTTCTAAGCCATATGACCTATCCCATGGACTTAGCTAAATCTTAATCCAAATCAATCCAAAACCAATTGAGTTTCTCATAATCAGTTTATATCTTCAATCATCTTCCTAAATATAAATCAAATCTACATTCAAATGATCAAAACTAAATCAAACTCTATCAAATTAAATCAAAATCCTTCCTATCCCATGGACATAGCCAAATCTTAATCCAAATTAAGTCAAACTCAATTGACTTTCTCACAAATCAATCATATTTTCAATAATCTTCACAAATTGGAATGAAAAATATATATTTAAATCATCAAAACTAAATCAAACTAAATCAAACTAAATAAAAATCCAAACCAAAGCCACATGACCCAACTCTATGGACTTAGTCAAATTCCTTCATTCCAAAACCCAAATTCAATTGATTTTCTCATGAATCAATCATACCTTCAATCATATTCACAAATATAAATTAAATCTACATTCATCAAGCCAAACCAAAATTGACCCAAGTCACACCCAACTTAACCCTTTTGACTTGAAATGTTCAAATGAACCAAAACCCATTTGAACCTAAGCTAATTACAATTGAATTTATATATCAATCCCAAATCCATATATAAACTCAACTAATTCAAACTCAACCAAAAATTAAGCCAACTAAACCAAATTGGTCCACTTGACCCAAAGTGGCCAATTTGACCTATTTGAGCCAAGTTCTAATCCTACCCAAATTGGATTGAGCCAAGCCGATCAAAACCTCCCATCATGAGTGTTGATCACCCTAGGTTGATTAATTATCACAAATTGCGTTAAACCAAGTCAACTTGGTCATTTGACCAAGTCAACACCTTAACCCATATGAACCCAAACTAGCCAAATTGCAACATAAGCCAAATCCCTTTAAACCAATGATTCATACCAAATCAAAATCAATATTTGAATACGACTTGACCTTCAATTGAGTTAAACCAAACCCATTTGTCCCTCTTGACCCAAGTTGACCCAAATTGACCTAAAAGACCAAATTTGGTCAAATCAAAATATAAATCAAATTGATTGCAACCACTGACTCAAGTTCATTACAAATTGATAGTTGAACTTGACCAAAGCCATGATTAGACCCAATTGAACCCAATTGACCTACATAGACCAAATTGACCTAAAGGTTCAAGTTGGCCAAAATCAAAATCAAATCCAAATTAATTGAAATAAAACCCTACAATCATCTTCAATTGGTCAACTGAACCCATGCTAATTTGGCCAATTTGATCAAATTGGTCAACTTAACCCATTTGAACAAAATGAATTGATTAGGCCAAAATCAAATTAAACTAAACTAAAAATAATTGAATACATCCCAAATAATCATATGAACTTTGCCCAACCCTTGGTTTGACCCAATTTGACTAATTTGTCAACGGCCTAACCCAATTTGACTAACCAAATCAACTCCAATTAACTTGAAATTTGGGCTAACCCACTTTTAGCTTATTTCAAATCAACCCAAATCAAATCCAATGACAAATGATCCTTCTACCCTTGGGTCAAGGGCATCACATGAGACAAATCACCCATGTAAGCGTCATTTCCATTTCTTGGCCACTTAGTACTCTTCCAATGGTCCACCATGGCACATAGGAAACTGTCCAACCTGACCCAAGGGGTGGTTGGGTTGTCCATGACCCATAGGAGGTGAAATCACCTAGCCCTACCAATTGGAGCATTTTAAACCCATAGGGCACTCATGATTCCTCTTTGGCAGCCACCTCCACACCTTCAACCAACCAAGTTGAGCCAACTCACCTCCTCCCTGCCACCTATGACACCTTGAGATGGTTGGATGTCCACTAGAAGCCAAACCTGATCCCACCATCCAATCAAGATGAAGGGGGTATACATCACCTCATTTCCACTCAAACACGCACAGAAATAATTCCTCAGAGCCCTAGCTACCCAAGACGAGCTGCTAGACCCATTCCCTAAGTTCCCAAGCTCATTCCTCGAGCAAACAATTTCATTCCCATCCATTTCAAAAAAGGACGCTCCCATTTTTGACCTAACTAATCCATTTCTCCATCAAACTCAAATTAACTTTCAATGCACCTTCCCTACTCCTCGTTGAGCAAGAATGAATCATCTCTCAAGCTTCTCGAGCATCGGATGAGGACTTCGATCAAGGTTGGGCTCCAAATCATCAGTTCATGGCCATTCGAGTCAACATTGAGGGATTGATTCAATTGCTACACAACAGGGCTTCGTCTAAACTAGATGAAGCTTCCTCAATCATTCCAGTCATCGATGTTGAGCTCCGGTGAGGTATGCTTCAAAAATTGATCCTTAGGAAAAAAATGGGTTGGAGCTTTTTGAAGAAAACTTTCATCTCGTGTGATCTTGACCATTGAAACCCCTCTGATCGATGTCATAAAGATGTGGGATCCTTTTGGAGTTGATCCAAGCCTGGGTAAGCTTAGATCAACTGAGTAATGGTGGATGGACTCCTCTCTCCCTCTCTCACGTGACGTTGGATCACGCACTGTCCGTTCCACGTGATCAAAATAGACGGTCGTGATAAGATCTGCTAGATTGATATGATTTAATCCTATTAAGCTGTGGGATTAATCAAAGCCATCCGATGTTAGATTAGATGACAAACGAAAAAGTGCATTCGCCGCTGCCACATAAGTCTGAGTCAGATAAGTTTAAGTAGCCAATCCCGAGGCACCACATGGCACCAACAGGATCAGGCTTAATTAATCATTTTTGATGACTAAAACTTCTAAAAATCATAGAACATCATAGATAAATAAAAAAATGCAAATAAATACCCTTTTAATGGTATTTAAGAGGTGAATTAATAAAATAGGATCTTAACTAATTTTTACTAGTAATTAAAGTTTAATTGCAAAATTAATTAAAGGTGTGTGATGGTGTCATTTAATCAAAAGAATTAAATTTTACATCCAAAATAAATTTTCTTTTTTCAAAAAAAATTTATAATTTTTTTGCTTGAAGTGATTCATTTTAAGGCATAATGTAAGATAATATATCATATGAATGCAAATTAAAATATAATGTACATAACAATATAGATTCATAATTATATGAATGTGGTGGTGTGTTACTAAATGTTAATGTACATTTTAATACGTTTTACTTTTGTTATAATACATTGGGTCAAAACTCACAAAAATGTTAATTTGAAGGTTGAGATGGAAGAATTTGGCCAAATTCACATCTCACACCAAGAAAAAAATTAGGCTATTTTGTATCATTTCTAATAGAAAAATAACAATTTTACATCGAAAATTAACATTATTCATATTTTGAGAAAATTTTGTTCTTTGTTCCTTTTAAGTGATTCTAATGAGGTGTAAAGTTAAACGATGTATTATATTATAGCAAATTATAATATAACATCACAAAACATAAAATAAAATAAATAAAACAAAATAAACTAATAAAAATAAAACAAAATAAATAAAATAAATAAAAACTTAAAAACCTAAACCTAAACCTAAAAATAAAACAAAATAAACTAATAATAATAAACAAAAATAAAATAAAAAAACCTAAATAAACTAAAAAATAAACCTAAGAATAAAAAACAAAATAAAATAAAAACTAAACGTAAAAAATACCTAAAATAAAATAAAATAAAAACTAAATAAAAGCCTATACCTAAAAAATAAACCTTAAAATAAAGCCTAAAATAAATAAAAAATAAAACCTAAACCCTAAACTAAAAAAAAAACCTAAACATAAAATAAAAAAATAAACAAAATATAATAAACTTAAACCTAATCTACAACAAACTAAACAAAAATAAATAAAACTTAAATCTAATCCTTAAATAAACTAAACCTAAACCTAAACCTAAATAAAATAAAATAAAATAAACTAAAAATAAAGCTAAAGCTAAACTAAAAAATAAAACCTAAAAATAAACCTAAAAAAAACCTAAAACCTAAACCTAAAAAATAAAATGAAATCATAAAAATAAACCTAAAAATAAAAACTAAACTTAAACCTAAAAAATAAAATCAAACTAAAACAAAATAAATAAATAAATAAACATAAACCCTAACCTAAACCTAAAAAATAAACTAAATTGAAAAACCTAAACTAAAATAAATAAAAAAAATAAATAAATAAACTAAATAAAATTAAATAACCTAAATAAAGAAAAATAAATTAAACTAAAATAAATAAAAATAAACTAAATAAACTAAACTAATTGGTTTGCT
Source organism: Cymbidium sinense (assembly GCA_021442155.1). NCBI lineage: Eukaryota > Viridiplantae > Streptophyta > Magnoliopsida > Asparagales > Orchidaceae > Cymbidium > Cymbidium sinense. The sequence continues at coordinate 79,337,943 of CM038214.1, read as the reverse complement.
CAGTTTTTTTTAAAATCCTAAACCTAAACTTATGCCTAAATCCTACTTTAAACCCTAAACCATAAAACTAAACTTACCAACCTAAACCCTAAACCTAAAATCCTAAACCTAAACCCTGCACTAAACACCCTAAACCACCTCTAAACTTAATCCTAAACCTAAAACTCACCCTAAAATAAATCCTAAACCCTAATCCCTAAACCCTAAACCTAAACCCTACCTTGGCTAACTCTAAATCCTAAACTCTAAAACCATAAACCAAACCTCCCTAAACCCACTCAAAACCCAAACCTACAAAACCTAAACATAAACTAAATAAAACCAAAATATAAAATAAATAAAAAAACCTAAACCTAAATATAATAAATTAATAAAATTAAATTAAAACCTAAATATAAAATAAAATAAAATAAAACTAATAATAATAAACTAAAATAATATAAATAAAAACCTAAACTAAATTATAAAATAAAATAAACCTAAGAATAAAATACCTAAATAAAATAAAAACTAAATGTAAAATAAAAATCAAATAAACCTAAAATAAAATCATATAAAAACCTAAATCTAAAAGATAAAACTTAAAATTAAACCTGAAAATAAATAAAAAATAAAACCTAACCCTAAACTAAAAATACCCTAAACATAAACTAAAAAACTAAACAAAATAAAATAAACTTAAAGCTAAACTACAATTAACTAAACTAAAATAAATAAATCCTCAACCTAATCCTAAAATAAACTAAATCTAAATAAAATAAAATAAATTTATCCTAAAATAAAGCTAAAGCTAAATTAAAGAATAAAACTAAAAACTAAACCTAAAATAAAAATCTAAAACCTAAACCTAAAAAAAATAAAACTAAAAACTAAGCTTAAACCTAAAAATAAAAAAATAAAACCTAAACCAAAATAATAAAATAAATATAAGACTCAACCAAAAAACCAAACTTAAACCTAAAAAATAAACTAAAATAAAAAACCCTGAACTAAAATAAATCAACCTAAAATAAATAAACTAAACTAATTAAAAATTAAAAATAAACATAAATAAGATAAAATAAATAAATAAACTAAAATAATAAAAATAAAACATAAAGTAAACAAATAAAAGAAGAAATCTTGAATATGAATTTATTCTATAAAAAAAATAATAAAAAATAAAAATAAACCAAATCCTATCCTAAAATAAAACAATACTAAAAAAACACTAAACACAAAATCCTAAACACTAAACAAACCCTAAACCCTAAACCCTAAATGCTAAAACCTAAAACCTAAACCCTAACCCTAAACCTAAAACCTAAATCTTAAACACAAAAAAACCCTAAACCCTAAACCCTAGACCTTAAACTAACCCTAAACCCTAAAAAGCTAAAAACTTAATCCTAAACTAAATAATACATAAAAAATAAAATAAATAAATAAATCTAAACCAAAATTAAATAATATAATAAAATTAAATAAAAACATAAACTAAAACGTAAATCAAAACCTAAACTTAAAAAGAAAATAAAATAAAAATTAAAAATTAAAATAAAATAAAATAAATAAAAACCTAAACTTAACTAAAAAATAAAAAAGCTAAATAAAATAAAAACTAAGCCTAAAAAATAAAATAAACCTAAAATAAAATAAAATAAAAACTAAATAAAAACTTAAACATAAATAATAAATCTAAAAAAATCCTAAAAATAAATAAAAATTAAAACCTAAACCTTAAACTAAGAAAAAAACCTAAACCAAAAATAAACAAAATAAAATAAACTTAAACCTAAAAAAATTGAACCTAAACCCTAAACTAAATAAAATAAAATAAAATAAAAATTAACCTAAACCTAAACTAAAAAATAAAACCTAAAAATAAACCTCAAATAAAAACTTATAACCTAAAAAAAAATATATAAAACCCTAAACCTAAACCTAAAAATTAAAAATAAATCCTAAACTTAAAAAATAAAGTAAAAATAAAACTCAACTAAAAAATAAACCTAAACTTAAACCTAAGCCTAAACTTAAAAAATAAACTAAAATAGAAAATCTAAACAAAAATAAATAAACTAAACGAAATAAAAATAAAAAATAAACATAAATAAAAATAAAAAAATAATAATAGAAACAAAAATAAATAAAAAAATAAAAGAAACTAAAATAAATAAAATTAAACTAAATAAACAAAAGAAGAAATGTTGAATATGAATTTGTTCTCTGTTAAAAAAAAACCAAAATAACTAAATTCTAAACTAAAAGACTCAAACCTAAACTAAACCATAAACCATAAACCCTAAACCCTAAACCTAAACCCTAAACCCTAAATCCTAAACCCTAAACCCTACCCTACCATAAACCTAATCCTAAACAATAAACCCTAAACCCTAAACTAAACTTAAACTACTAACTAACCTCTCTAAACCCTAAACCACCCTAAACCAGTGCCCTAAAGCCTAAACCTAAACCCAGGCCCTAAAAGACCCACTAAACCTTAAACCCTCAACCCAAACCTTAAACCCTAAACCCTGGACTAAAAAAAACCTAAAACCTAAACCTTGAAAATAAAATAAATAAATAAACCTAAACCAAAATAAAATAAAATAAAATAAAAACCTAAACTTAAACATAAACCTAAAAAATAAAATAAAATAAAAAATAAAAAATAAATTATAAATAAATAAATGAAAACCTAAACTAAACAAAAAATAAAAAACATAAAGAAAATAATAACTAAACATAAAATGAAAATAAAATGTACCTAAAATAAAATAAAATAAAAACTAAATAAAAACATAAACCTAAAAAAATAAACCCAAAAATAAGTAATAAATAAAATATAAACCCTAAACTAAAAAAAAACTTAAAACCTAACATAAACAAAATATAAGAAACTTAAACCTAAACTAAAATAAACTAAACTAAAATAAACAGAACCTAAACCTAAACCTAAAATAAACTAAGCCAAAACCTTAAACTAAATAAAATAAATAAACTAAAAATAAACTTAAAGTAAAAAATAAAACCTAAAAACTAAACCTAAAATAAAAACCTGAAAGCTAAACCTAAAAAAGTAATAGAAAAACATGAACCTAAACTTAAAAATAAAAAATAAAACCTAAACCCTGAAATAAAAATAAAGATAAAAATAAAACAAAACTAAAAAAAAACTTAAACTTAAAACTTAAATAATAAATTAAAATAAAAATCTAAACTAAAATAAATAAACTGAAAAAACATAAACAAATCAAAATAAAAATAAAAACTAACCTAAATAAACATAAAAAAATAAAATAAACTAAAATAAACAAAATATAAATTCAATAAACTTAAACCTATTAGTTTACTTAATTAAAAAAAACCCTAAACCCTAAACCCTAAACCCAAAAACTAACCCTGAACCTATAACCAAAAACCCTAAACTCGAAAAAACCCGAAATCAAAAATCAAAAACCATAAATTAACCCTAAACTCTAATCCTTAAATAAAAAAAAAAACCTAAAGCCTTTAAAAACTTAACCTTAAAACCTAAAACCCTAAACCCTGAAAGTCTAAACCCTAAACCCAAAACCCTAAACCCTAAATTCCAAAAACTAAATACGTAAACCTAAATTAAGTAAAATTAAATAATAAAATAAATTAAAAAACCTAAACCTAAATAAAATAAAAATGTAAACAAAAACTTAAACTTAAAACTAAAATAAAATAAACTAATAAAAATAAACTAAAATAAAATAAATAATAACCTAGACTAAACTAAAAATAAAATAAACTTAAGAATGAAAAAACTAAATAAAATAAATACTAAATGAAAAATAAAAATAAAATAAAATAAAAAATAAATAAAAACTTAAACCTAAAACTAACCTTAAACCTACAACACTAAACCTACAACCCTAAACATACAACCTTAAACCCTAAACCCTAAACCCTAAACTAAAACTTGAACCCTAAACCTAAATCCATAATCCTAAACCCTAAACCCTATACCCTAAACCCTAAACCCTAAACCAATAACCCTATACTTTTAAAAAAAAAATACCTTGGACGGTATCAATTATCAATTATATTGAAATCATGCAATACTTCCTAAATAGGTTAGTGCTTAAAATTATAAGCCCTAAACCCTAAACCCTAAAAACCCTAAAGCCTAAAGCCAAAACACTAAATCCTAAACCTTAAATCCTAACCTTACACCCTAAACCCTAAAACCCTAAACCCTAAACCCTAAATACCAAAAAACTTAAACCTAAACTAAGTAAAACCTAAAAATGAAATAAATAAAAAAACCTAAACCTAAATAAAATGAAATAAAAAAATAGAAGAAATCATAAACTAAAACATCAACCTAAACATAAAAATAAACTAAAATAAACTAATAGAAATAAACTAAATTTAAATTAATAATAACCTAAACTAAACAAATAAAATAAAATAAACCTAAGAATAAAATACCTAAATAAAACAAAAAATGTAAAATAAAAATAAAATAAATCTAAAATAAAATAAAATAAAAACTAAATAAAAACTTGAACCTAAACCTACAACCCTAAACACCAAACCCAAGAAAACCCTAAACCCTAAACCTTAAACTAAAACCTGGACCCTAAACCTAAAACCTAAACCCTAAACCCTAAACCCTAAACCTACAACTATATACTTTTAAAAAAATACATTGGACTATATTAATTATCAATTATATGGAAATCATTCAATACATCCTAAATAGGTAAGTGTTTCCAATTACAAACCCTAAACCCTAAAAACACTATACCATAAAGCCTAAACACTAACCCCTAAACCCTAAACCATAATCTTAAATCATAAACACTAAATCCATGAACTCTAAAACCCTAAACCTTAAACCCAAACCCTAAAAACCTAAAAAATTAAATAATAAAAAAAAACTCAACTAAAAATTAAACCTAAACCTAAAAAATAAACTAAAATAAAAAACTTAAACTAAAATAAAAATAAAATAACTAAACTAAACTAAATAATAAAAATAAACCTAAATAAAAAAATAAAGTAAATGAAAGTAAATAATAAATAAATTAAATAAACTTAAACATACCAGTTTACTTAATTTTAAGAAAAACCTCTGAAACCTTAACCCTAAATCCTAAACTCTAAACCCTAAACCCTAAACCCTAAAACCCTAAACCCTAAATCCTAAAAATTAAACCTAAAAATAAATAAAAAATAAAAAAATAAGCACATGTAACTGAACGACCTAAAACTAACATAAACCTAAACCTAAACTAAAAGAAACTAAACCAAAATAAATAAAACCTAAACCAAAAATAAACTAAACCTAAACCAAAATATATAAAATAAAATAAATTTAAAAAAAAGCTAAACCTAAACTAAAAAATAAAACCAAATAATAAACTGAAAATAAAAACCTAAACCTGAAACCTAAAAAAATAAAATAAAAACCTAAACCTAAATCTAGAATTAAAAAAATAAATCTTAAACTTAAGAAATTAAATAAAAATAAAACTCAACCAAAAAATAAACCTAAACCTAAAATAAATAAACTAAACTAAATAAAAATAATAAACATAAATAAAAATAAAAAATAAAATAAATTAAAATAAATAAAAAATAAACTAAATAAACAAAAGAAGAAATGTTAAATATGAATTTATTCTCTGTTAAAAGAAACTAAAACCAAAACCCTAAACTAAAACCTGAGCCATAAACCTAAAGCCTAAATCCTAAAACCTAAACCCTAACCCTAAACCTAAACCATAACAACTTTAAACTCTAAATGCTAAACCCAAAATGCTAAACCCTAAAACTTTAAACCCTAAACCCTAAACCCTAAACCCTAAACCCAAAAAAATAAAACATATACTTTAAGCCCTAAGAAGCTAAAAACATGAACATGAACTAAATAAAACTAAAAAATAAACTAAATAAAAAAATCTAAACAAAAATAAAATAAAATTAAAGCATTGACTAAAACCTAAACCTAAACCAAAACCTACAAAGAAAATAAAATATAAAATAAAAACTAAACTAAAATAATATAAATAAAAACCTAAATAAAATTAAAAAATAAAATATAAATAAACCTAAAATAAAATTAAATAAATCTAAATTAAATAAAAACTAAATACATAAACCTAAAATAAATAAAACTTAAACCCTAAATTAAAAAAAACTAAACTTAAAATAAAAATAAAATAAATTAAACCTAAAGTAAAATAAACTAAACTAAAATAAATAAAACCTAAACCTAAACTAAAAAAATTAAAATAAACTAAAAATAAACCTAAGCCAAAACTAAAAAATAAAACCTAAAAGAAAAATCTAAACTTAAACCTATGAAAATAATATAAAAACTTAAACCTAAAGCTTAAAAATTAAAAATAAAATTGAAACCTAAAAAAAAAAATTTTAATTAAATTAAAAAATAAACTTAAACCTAAACCTAAACCTAAAAAAAAGCTAAAATAAAATAACCTAAAATAAATAAACTAAACTAAATAAATAAAACCTAAATAAAAACAAAATAAAACTATAAAAAACTAAATAAACCTACTAATTTAAAAAAATAAAAATGCCTAACCTTAAACCCTAAACCCTAAACTCTAAACTCTAAACTCTTCTAAATCTTAAACCACTCCCTAATAAACCATAAACCTGTAAAACCCTAAACCCAACATTAAACCTAAAACCTACAAACCAAACCCTAAACCGTAAACCCAATGCACTATACCCTAAATCCTAAAAACCTAAAAACCTAAATCTAAACTAAATAAGATATAAAAATAAAATAAATAAAAACACCTAAACCTAAATAAAATAAAATAAATAAAATAAGATAAAAACCAAATCCAAAACCTAAACCTAAACTTAAACCTAAACCGAAAGTTAAACCTAAAAATAAAATAAAAACTAAACTAAAATAAATAAAAACCTAAATTAAACTGAAAATAAAACTAAAAAAATCTAAATAAAATAAAAATTAAATGTAAAATAAAAATAAAATAAACCTAAAATAAAATAAAATAAAAAGTAAATAAAAACCTAAACCTAAAAAATAAACCTAACAATAAATAAAAACCTAATCCCTAAACCTAAAATATACAAAATAAAAAAAACCTGAACCTAAACAAAAATAAAATAAACTAAATAAAATATAATGTAAACCTTAACTAAAATAAACTAAACCCTAAACTAAATAAAATAAAATAAACTAACTAAAATAAAACAAAATAAAACTTAAAATAAAACCTAAAACCTAAGCCTAAAAAAATAAAATAAAACCTAAACCTATACCTAAAAAATAAAAATAAAACTTAAAAAATAATAATAAAATAAAACTAAACTAAATAAATAAATATAAACCTAAACATAAACCTAAAACATAAACTAAAATAAAAAACATAAACTAAAATAAATAAACCTAAAATAAATAAATTAAACTAAATAAAAATAAAAAATAAATAAACTAAAATAAAATAAAGAACTAAATAAACCTAAACCTACTAGTTTACCTAATTTAAAAAAAACCTAAACCCTAAACTCTAAATCCTAAACCTTAAACCCTAAACCCTAAACCCTAAACCCTAAAAAACCCTAAGCATACCCTAAACCCTAAGCCCCAAAAATGCTAAACCCTAAAGCCTAAACACTAAACCCTAAACCATAAACTAAATAAAATAAAACAAACTAAAAATAAACCTAAAACAAACACCTAAAATATAAACCAAAAAAAAATAAAATAAAAGCCTAAACCTAAACCTAAAAATAACAAATAAATCAAAACCTTAAAAATAAAATAAAGTTAGAAGTAAAGCCCTAACCCTAAACTCTAAACTCAAACCATACCCTAATCTAAACCCTAAACCCTAAACAGAAACTCTTTAAACCATAAAAAACCTAAACCCTAAACACTAAATAGTAAACCCTAAGATGTAAAACACTAAACCCTAAACCTTAAACCATAAAAACCTAAAAAATAAAACTTAAACTAAATAATACCTAAAAATAAAATAAATAAAAAAAACCTAAACCTAAATAAAATAAAATAATTAAAATAAAATAAAAGACTAAACTAAAACCTAAAACTAAACCTAAAAATAAAATAAAATAAAAAATAAAAACTAAACTAAATGAAAAAATAAAATAAACCTAAAAATAAAAAACCTAAGGAAAATAAATACTAAACAAAAAATAAAAGTAAAATATAACTAAAATAAAATAAAATAAAAACTAAATAAAATCTAAACTTATAAAATAAACATAAATAAATAAAAAAATAAAACATAAACCCTAACAACAAAACCTAAACCTTTAAGTAAAATAAAAGAAGGCTAAACCTAAATTAAAATAACCTAAACTAAAATAAATAGAACCTAAATCTAAACCTAAAATAAACCTAAATCTAAACTAAATAAAATAAATAAACCAAAATAAACTTAAATAAAAAAATAAAATAAAATGTAAAATAAAAACCTAAAACCTAAAATGAAAAAAATAAAATAAAAACCTAAACCTAAACTTAAAAATAAAAAATAAAAAGTAAGCCTAAAAACTAAAATTAAAATAAAACTAAAGTAAAAAAATGAACATAAAATTAAACCTAAACTTAAAAAATAAAATAAAAGAAAAAACCTAATCTAAAATAAATAAACTAAACTAAATAAAAATCAAAAAATAAATCTAAATAAAAATAAAAAATAAAATAAACTAAAATAAAAAAATAAATGTAAACCTACTTATGGTTTACAATTAAAAGGCCATAAACCCTAACCCTAAATAAATCCTACCTACCTTAACCCTAACACTAAACCCTGAGCCTTAAAAACAATCCTAGCCAAACTGGGCTGAAACCCTGGCCTCCACAAAACTAATCCTGAGGCTAAAACCCTACCCTACCCTGATCCACCCACCCTGACCATAAACCCTAAACACTACCCTGACCACTGACCACTGGAAAGCCCAGACAGTAGATCCAGAACCACAACTTGCACTGGGGAACTAAAAAATAAATATAAAACCAACCTAAATAAAATAAACTAAAACCTAAACCTAAAAATAAAATAAAATAAATTAACAAGATAAAACTAAAATAAAATAAATAACTAAATTAAAGATAAAATAAACCTAAGAATAACCACAAAATAACATAAAATAAAATAAAATAAACCTAAAATAAAATAAAATAAACTAAATAAAGACTTAAACTGACCCCCCTACAATACTAAACCTGCTGACCCTAGGCCCTAAGGTCATAAAGCCAAAACTAAACCTAAACCACAAACCTACCCTAAACCCTAAACCTAAGACATAAACCACAAGCCATAGGCCACACACTAAACTTAAAAATTAAAATACTATATCAATTATCAGTTGTTTTTTGATACTAATGGTTGGCTTCCCTAAGCTATTTGAGCCTAAACCCTAAACCTTAAAGCCTAAACACTAAACCCTAAACCATAAACCCCTGAGCCCTAAGACCCTAAACCCTAAACTCTATACAAACCTCTAAAAACATCTAAATAAGTAACTTAAAATAAAATAAATAAGAAACCTAAACCTAAATAAAATAAAATAAAATAATGAATAAAACCTAAACCAACCTAAAAGGTAAGATATAATAAACAAATAAAAATAAACTAAAATAAAATAAAATAACCTAAACTAATTCAAAAATAAAATAAACCTGGAATAAAACCTAAATAAAATAAACTAAAAGATAAAATAAAATTAAATAAATAAAATAAAAATAAAATAAAACTAAATAAAACCTAGGCCTAAAACTAACCCCAAACCTGACACAACCTAGGCCAAACCTACAACCCTAAACCACAGACCAAAACTAGGCTAACCCCAAGCACTAAACCTAAACACAAACCCTAAACTCTAAACCATGGTCCCTAGGCCAAACTCCCTAATCCTGATCCTATACTTAAAAATACATTGGAGGTATCACTATATATATTGAAATCATTCAAACCTTCTGTAATGTAAAATTATAAACCCTAAACCCTAAATCATAAAAACCTAAAAAATAAAATAAATATAAAACTTAACTAAAAAATAAACCTAAACCTAAAAAATAAAATAAAATAAATAACCTAAATTAAAATAAATAAGCCTAAAATAACTAAACTAAAATAAATAATAAGAAATAAATAAAATAAAATAAAATAAAATAAATAAAAAATAAACAAAGTAAACTAACTCAACCTAAACCTATCGATTTACTTAATTTTTTTAAAAAAACCTTAAACCCTAAATCTTAAACCCTAACCCCCAAACCATGAACCCTAAAATTACCCTTAAACCCTAAACCCTAAACCATAACACTAAACCTACAACCCTAAACCCTAAACCTTAAACCTTAAAAAAACCTTAAACCCTAAATCATAAAATTCTAAACATAAACCCTAAACCCTAAACACTAAACCTAAAAACCTAAAAACATAAACCTAAAAAATAAAATAAAAATAAAACTCAACTCAAAAATAAAATTAAACAAAAATAAATAAAACAAAAATAAATAAACTTAACAAAACAAAAATAATAAATAAACCTAGTTAAATGCTAAAATAAATAAATAAAAACCAATACCTGCTAGTTTACTTAATTTTAAAAGTAAACTAAATAAACCTAAACATCTTGGTTTACTTAATTTAAAACATGTCCTAAACCCTAAAACCCTCCAAACACCTAAATCCTAAACCTAAACCTAAACCCTACTAACCATAAACCACCATAAATCTGGCCCTCCCTAGACCCTAGGCCTTAACCTACCACTAAACCACTAAACCCTAAATGCTAAACCCTAAACCCTAAACCTTAAAGGCTAAACCCTAAACTCTAAACCCTAAAATCTTAAAAACCTAAACCAATAATATAAAAGAAAAATAAAACTCAACTAAAAAATAAACCTAAACATTAAGAAAATCTAAAATAAAAAGCCTAAACTAAAATAAATAAAAATAAAAAAAAACCTAAATAAAAAATAAACAAAATAAAATAAATAAAATTTATCTAAGTAAACTAAATAAACTTAAACCTCTGGTTGACAGTTTAAAAGATCCTAAACCCTAAATTCTAAACCTAAACCCAGGCCTAAACCACTAAATCTTAAAATTAACCTCAACCCTAAATCCTAAGATTAACCCTGAGCCACTGGACCATGACCAGCCACTGACCTACAACTAAACCCTAAACCCTAAGGCACAGACCCTACACCTGACCCTAAACCCTAAACCTAAAAAGCATACACTAAGGCCCTAAACCACTACTAAACCCAGGCCACTTAAACTGACCTGCTGCCACCCAGGCACACTAAACCCTAAATCCAAAACCCTAAACCCTAAACCCTAAAAGCCTAAAAACCTAAAAACTTGAAAACCTAAACCTAAACTAAATAAAACCTAAAAATAAAATAAATAAAAAATCTAAACCTAAATAACATAAAAAACTAAAATAAAATAAAAACCTGAACATAAAAATATAATAAAATATAAAATAAAAACAAATATAGAATAAAATAATTAAATTTCTAAATTAAAATAAAAAATAAAAAGCCTAAAAAGAAAAATATTAAATAAAATAAAAACTAAACGTAAAATAAAAATAAAATAAACCTAAAATAAAACAAAATAAAAACCTAAACCTTAAACTTGAAAAATGAAACCTAAACCTAAAATAAACCTAAATTAAAACTAAAATAAACTAAGCTAAAATAAATAAATCTGAAAACCTAAACCTAAAATAAACTTAACCTGAACCGTAAACTAAATAAAATAAAATAAACTAAAAATCAACCAAAATCTAAACTAGCAAAAAAACCTAAAAATTAACCTAAAATATAAACCTAAAACCAAAACCTAAAAAATAAAATAAAATCCTAAACCTAAACCTAAAAATAAAAACTAAACCCAAAACCTAATAAATAAAGTAAAAAGAAAACTAAACTAAAAAATAAACGTAGATCTAAACTTAAACCTAAAAACTAAACTATAATAAAAAAACCTAAACTAAAATAAATAAACCTAAAATAAACTAAAGAAAAATTAAAATAAATAAAAAATAAAAATAAAAGATAAAATAGACAAAAATAAATAAAAAATAAACTAAAAAAACTAAATAAAACCTAAACCTACTAGTTTACCTAATTTTTTAGGGACTCAGGCTTGATGGTGAGCCACACAGGCCAGCCTGAATGTCACCACTGCTTGGCGTCAGGCCCTACGGACCCTACAGCGCACTAAGGCCTCCATCACTAACCCACCTGGGCCCTGACCCCTGGGCCCTAAACTGGGCCCTATCACTGTGCCTAATCCCTAACCTGACCTATCTGGACTCCAGGCCCAGGGATGTACCCTAACCCTGGATCCTGGGCCACTGAGCTAACCTGGGCCCAGGCAACCACAACCAGTCCTGAGCATGGCTGGCCACACAGGCCCTGGGCCCTGCTGACCATGAGCCCAGGCACGCCCAGGCCTGGGCTCAACCTAAGACTCCATGGATCTTAGGCTAAGGTTTGGACCACTAAAATCTGGATTCTGGGCCCTCCTAAAGGCCCTACCACTCAGCCCAGGCTGCCAGCCATCCTTTTTGGACTCTGACCTGGGTGTAAATCCTAAACCCTAATCCCTACTAAAGGCTTGGACCATATATCTGGGCTTAAGCCCTAAACCCACTAAACCTAGGCGTGAGCCTGGGCCTTAAACCCCAAACCCTAAACCCTTAACACTAAACCCTAAATCCTAAACCCTAAACCCTAACCTTAAACCCTAAAATCATATACTCTAAAACAATAAGCCATAAAAACCCTAAGCCCTAAATGCTAAACCCTATTCCTTAGCTCATTTACAATTGAGCAATGATTAATAAACTTAATTAACTAATTTATTACTATTCATGGGATTAATTAGTCAATAATTAACTTAAAAGAGTAATTATAGTTCATTTAGTCAATTTTCCTAATTAAGTGAGCAATAAATCTCAAGAAAATCATGGGAGGTAGAGGTCATCCCATTAAATAAACTAATAAATTTTGGGATTAATTACTCTCTTAATCTGTACCCTAAACTAAAACCTGAATCCCAGACATAAAACTTAAACCATAAACTAAAACCTAAGCCCTCAACCTAAAACCTAAACCATAAAGCCTAAAAGCCCTAAACCCTAAACCAAAAACCCTATACCCTAAACCCTAAACCAAAAACCTAAACCATGAACCTAAACCATGAATTAAAAATTGAATGTTAGACCTATAACCTAAACCCTAATCCCTAAACCCATAACCCTAAAAGCCCTAAACATTAAATCTTAAACCCTAAAACCCTAAACCCTAAACCCTAAACCGTAAAGCCTAAACCCTAAATGCTTAACCCTGACCCTAAACCCTAAACCCAAAATTTGAAACCCTAAACCATAAACCTTAACCCTAACTCTAAACCATTAACCCTAAACCCTAAACCCCAAACCCTAAATATAAACCTAAAGTAAGTAAATAAATTAAAAAATAAACTTAAACCCTAAACCCAAAACCCAAAACCCTAACCATAAATTCAAAACCTTAAACCTCAAATTGTAAACCTAATTTTAAAGTAACTAAATAAATTAAAAAAAATAAACCTAAACCCTAAAACCTAATAAACCTAAACCTAAACATAAACTCTAAGAATTGATAGAACTTTGATGACTGGAACATCACCATCAACCAGGCTTAGCCTAGATCTGCAGGTGGAGGCGAAGGTGACTGTTATTACAGTGGTGGTGGGGGATCTGGAGGTGTTGGTGGATATGGAGTTGGTGGTCAAAGTAGTGGTGGTTTTGAAGTTGGGGAGGCGACGGAGGTTACAGTCATGGTGGTGATGGAGGGAGAGATCGGGGTTATGATGGTGGATCCTGATACTCGAGAGGCTGAGGTGGTTCTGATGGAATCTGGAGAAATTGAAGAGCGATCAATTTGATCTACTGCTCATAGAAGTGTGTCTTTACAGAAGAGAAGGTTCTAGTTATCTAAAGTTTTTGATTTGCTCGATGCGTGCTCATTTTTGATCTATGTCGTCGCTTGTGTCTTAGAAAACTTGGTGTGTTACTACCTGGTTGATGAAATCAAAAGAAGAAATGTTGAATCTGAATTTGTTCTCTGTTAAAAAAAGTTAAAAACCCTAAAATTTAAACTAAAACCAAAACCTTGAACCTAAAACCCAAAACCCTAAACTGTAAACCCAAAACCCAAAACCCTAAAAATAAAAAAAAATAAAAAAAATTTAACAACCCTAAACCATAAAACTAACACTAAACATTAAACCCTAAACCCTGAAACCTTAACCCTAAACCCTAAAACCTAAAACCTAAAACCTAAAACCCTAACCCCTAAACCCTAAAATAACCCTAAACCCTAAACCCTAAAAACCCTAAACCCTAAACCCTAAATTAAAACCTGAATCCTAGACCTAAAACCTACACCCTAAACCTTAAACCCTAAATCCTCCCAAACTAAACTAAAATCCTAAACCCAAACCCACCTAAAACCAAACATAAACCCTAAAACCTAAACTCCTAAAACCCAAATCCTACCCAAACCTAAAACCAAACCCAAACACTAAATCCTAAACCAAAACTAAACCCACCTTAAACATGTTAAACTCTAAAATTATAAACTAACCCAAACCCCAACCTTAATCCTAAACTCTAAACCTAAATGCTAAACCCTAAATCCCCACAACCATTCTAAATCCTAACCTAAACAACCCTAAACCATCAATCCTAAATCCTAAACCTTATTCCTTAGTTCATTTATTATTGAGCAATGATTAGGAAAATTAATTAACTAATATTTTACTATTCATGGGATTAATTAATCATTAATTAAGTTAAAAGAGTAATTAGGGTTCAATTAGTCAATTTTCCTAATTAAGTGGCCAATAAATTCCAAGAAATTCATGGGAGATAGAGGTCATCCCATTAAATTAACCCATAAAATTTAGGATTAATTGCTCACTTAATCTTTACCCTAAACTAAAACATGAACCCTAGACTTAAAACCTAAACCTAAACCCTAAACTAAAACTTGAATCCTAGACCTACAACCTAAACCTAAAACCCTAAGCCCTAAAAACCCTAAACCCTAAACCCTAAACTCTAAACCCTAAACCAAAAACCCTAACCCCTAAACTAAAACCACATCATTAAACCTACCAACTCTAAATCTTAAAACTAAAATCTAATCCTCCCTAAACCCTCCACACCCTATAACCTACCTACCACCCACCTAAACCTAAACCCTAAACCCTCACCCACCTAAACCCTACCACCCCTCCTAACTCACTATACCCAAATTCTTAAACCTAAACCTAAAGTAACTAAATAATTTAAGAAATAAACCTAAACCCTAAAGCCTAAACCCTAAATCATAAACCCTAACCCTAAAGCCTATACCCTAAACCGTAAACCCCAAACCCTAATCCTAATCCTAAGGTAACTAAATAATTTAAAAAATAAACATAAACCCTAAAACCTAATAAACCTAAACCTAAAGCAAAACACAAGGAATGGATAGAACCTTGATAGCTGAAACATCACTGTAAACTTGGCTCAGCCTATATCTCATGGTGGAGGCAAAGGTGATGGTTATTATAATGTTGGTGGGGGATCTGGAGGTGCTAGTGAATATGGAGGTGGTGATCAGAGTAGTGGTGGTTATGGAGGAGGGAGGAGCGACAGAGGTTACAGCTATGGTGGTGATGGAGGGAGAGATCAGGGTTATGATGGTGGATCTCGCAATTCGAGAGGCCAGGGTGGTTCTGATGGGAACTAGAGAAATAGAAGAATGACCGATTTGATCTACTGCTTATAAAACTATGTCTTTATAGTAGAAATGGTTCTAGTTATATAGGGTTTTTTATTTGCTCTGTGTGTCCTCATTTTTTGATCTATCTCATCACTTGTGTCTTAGAAAACTTAGTGTGTTACTACATGGTTGATGAAATCAAAATGAAGAAATATTGAATCTAAATTTATTCTTTATTAAAAAAATAAAACCCCTAAACCCTAAACCTAAAACCTAAACCCTAAACCATAAATAGAAAACCCTAACCCTAAAAAAAAAAAAACCCTAACCATGAATCGTAAACCCTAAACCCTAAATAATAAACCCTAAATCTACAACCTTAAATCCTAAACCCTAAACCCTAAAGCCCTAAACTTTAAACCCTAAACCTTAAACCCTAAAACCTAAACCCTAAACCCTAAAACCCTAAAACTCAAAACCCTGAACCCTTAATTATAAACCCTAAACCCTAAAACCTATAACCCTAAATCATAAATCCTAAACCCTAAACCCTAATCCCTAATCCCTAAACTTTAAAACATAAAAATATAAACTTAAACTAAGTAAAACCTAAAAATAAAATAAATAAAAATACTTAAACCTAAATAAAATAATAAAATAAAATAAAATAAAAACCTAAACTAAAACTTAAACCTAAACTTAAACCTAAACCAAAAAATAAATAAAATAAAATAAAATATAAAAACTAAACTAAAATAAAATAATTAAAAATTTAAACTAAACTAATAAATAAAATAAACCTAAAAATAAAAATCCCAAAGAAAATAAAAACTAAAATAAAATTAAAACTAAAATAAACCTAAAATAAAATAAAATAAAAACTAAATAAAAACATAAACCAAAAAAATAAACTTTACAAAAAATAAAAATAATATAAGCCAAAAATAAAATAAAATAAAACCTAAATAAAACCTAAACCAAAATATAAACCTAAAATAAATAAAAAATAAAATCTAAAAGTTAAACTAAAAAAAAACCTAAACCTACAAAAAATTTATCCTAAACCCTAAATTAAATCAAATAAAATAAATTGAAAATAAACCTAAACTTAAACTAAAAAAGCAAACCTAAAAATAAACCTAAAATGAGAACCTAAAATCGCAACCTAAAAAAATAAAATAAAAACTTGAACCAAAAGCTAAAAATAAAAATTAAAACCTAAACTTAAAAAAAAAATAAAGATAAAACTAAACTAAATAATAAACATAAACTTGAAATTAAATCTAAAAAAATAAACTAAAATAAAAAACATAAGATAAAATAAAAAAACCTAAAATAAACATAAATAAAAAATAAGCACAAATAAAAATAAAAAATTTAAAATAAAATAAAATACATAAAAAATAAACTAAATAAACTAAAACAAAACCTAAACCTACTTGTTTACTTAATTAAAAAAACTCCTAAACCTTAAACACTAAACCCAAAACCAAAAATCTTAAACCCTAAACCCTAAACCCTAAACCCTAAACACTAAACCCTAAACCCTAAAACCCTAAACCTTGAACCCTAAACTAACCCTAAACCACAAACCCTAAAACCTAAACCCTAAGCCCTAAACCCTAAAGCCTAAAGCCTAAACTAACCATAAACCATAACCCCAAAAAACCTTAAACCCTAATGCCTAAACACTATACCCTAAACCCTAAATCTTAAACCCGAAAACCCAAACCCTAAACCCTAAAACCAAAAAAAAAAAAACTTAAACCTAATTAAAACCTTAAAAAACATTAAATAACATAAACTTGAAAAAAATAAAAAATTTAATATAATAAAAACTTAAACTAAAACTTAACCCTAAACCTAAATATAAAATAAAATTAAAATTAAAATACACTAAAATAAATGAAATAAAAAACTAAACTAAACTAAAAAAATAAAATAAACCTAATACTAAAAAACGTAAATAAAATAAAAGTAAACATAAAAGAAATAAAAAATAAACCTAAAATAAAATAAAATAAAAACTAAATAAACTTAACTTAAAATAAACCTAAAAGTAAATAAAAAATAAAAACTTAACCTAAAATAAAAATAAAATAAACAAAATAAACTTAAACCTAATCCTAAACTAAAATAAAAAAACTAAAATAAACAAATCCTAAACCTAAACCTAAAATAAACTAAACTTAAACCTCAACCTAAGCTAAATATAGTAAAATAATTAAAAATACACCTAAACCTAAACTACAAAATAAAACCTAAAAATAAACCTACTATAAAAACCTGAACCAAGAAAAATAAAATAAAAACCTAAACCTAAACCAAAAATTAAAAATTAAACCTAAACCAAAAAAATAAAATAAAAATAAAACTCATCTTAAAAATAAACCTAAACCTAAAAATATAGTAAAATAAATAGAAAACTAAATAAACTTAAACCTACCAGTTCACTTCATTTAAAAAAAAACTTAAACCCTAAACCCTAAACCATAAACCGTAACCCTAACCCTAAACCATAAACCCTAAACCCTAAACCAATAACTGTAACCCTAACCCTAAATCCTAAATCATAAATCGTAACCCTAACCCTAAATCCTAAACTCTAAACCCTAACCTCTAAAACCCTAAACCCTAAACCCTAACCACTAAAGTTCAACCCTAAAACCATAAACCCTAAACCTAAACTAAACCCTAAACCTACCCTAAACCCTAAAATAACATTACCACCTCTAACTACATAAACCCTAAGCTAACCCTAAACAATAAAACCTAAACCCTAAAGAGCCTCCCTAAACCATAAACCTTAAACTCCACCTAAACCACTTAAACCAATAAAATTAAACCTAAGTAAAACTTAAACAAAACATAAAAAAACTTAAATAAAATAAAAGCCTAAACTAAACCCTAAACTAGCTAAAATAAGATAAAATAAATGGTAAAATAAATATAAATAAATAAACTCAACTTTAAACCCCAAACCCTAAACCATAAAAAACCCTAAACTAACCCTAAACATTTAACCCTAAACACTAAGCCCTAAACTCTAAACCCTAAACTCTCCCACCCTAACTGACCCTAAACTCTAAACTCTAAACCACAAACCTAAAATAACCCTATAAGCCTTAAAATACTAACCTTAAATTAACCCTAAACATTAAGTTATCCCTACACCCTAAACCCTAAAACCTTAACCCTTAAAACTCTAATCCCTAAAGCATAAACCATAAACCTTAAACCCTACACCATAAACCCTAACCCTATACCATAAACCCTAACACCTTAAACCATAAAACCCTAAACCCTAAAACCTAAACCCTAAACCCTGAAAATCTAAAAACCTAAACCTAAATTAAATAAACCCTAAAAATGAAATAAATAAATAAAAGCTAAACCTAAACAAATTAAAACAAATAAAGTAAAATAAAATCCTAAACTAAAACATAAAAACAAAATAAAATAAAAATAATATTAAAATAAAATAAAATAAATAAAAACCTAAATTAAACTAAAAAATAAAATAAACCTAAGAATAAAAAGCCTAAATAAAATAAAAACTAAAAATAAAATAAACCTAAAATAAAATAAAATAAAAATTAAATAAAACCTAAACCAAAAGAATTAACCTAAAAATAAAGTTGAAAAATAATAAAAAAACCTAAACCCTAAGCAAAAAAAACTGAAACCTAAAATAAAAATATAATAAATCCAAACCTAAACTAAAATAAGATAAACTAAAAAAAAATAAAACCTAAACCTAAACCTAAACCCTAAACTAAATAAAATAAAATAAACTAAAAGTAAAGCTAAACCTAAAATAAAAAATAAAACCTAAAAATAAACCTAAAATAAAAACCAAACACCTAAACCTAAAAAAATAAAATAAAATCCTAAACCTAAACCAAACAATAAAAAATAAAACATAAACCTAAAAAATAAAATAAAAATAAAATTTTACTAAAAAATAAACTTAAACTTAAAAAATGAAATAAGATAAAAAACCTAAACTAAAATAACTAAACCTAAAATAAATAAACTAAACTAAATAATAATAAAAAAGAAACTTAAATAATAAAATAAAAAATAAACAAAAATAAATAAAAAATAAATTTTATAAACAAAATGAACTAAGTAAACTTAAACCTATCTGTTTCCTTAATTTAAAAAAAATAGCCCTAAACCTTAAATCCTAAACCCTAAACCCGAAACCCTAAACCCTAAAACTAAACCTAAATCCTAAACTTTAAACATACAACCATAAACCTTAAACCCTGAACCCTAAGACCCTAAACTCTAAACCCTAAACCCTAAACTTTAAACTTTAAGCTTTATATCTAAACCCTAAACCCCTAAACCCTAAAACCCAAACCTTAAAACCTATATCGTAAACCTTAAACCCTAAACCCTAAACCCTAATCCCCAAAACCTACATCCCTAAACCCTAAACCCTAAGAATGGATAGAAGCTTGATGACAGGAACATCACCATCTACTAGGCTCAATCTAGATCTAGTGGTGGAGGCAAAGGCCGAGGCAATGGTTATCATAGTGGTGGTGGGGGATCTGGAGGTGCTAGTTGATACGGAGGTGGTGCTCAGAACAGTGGTGGTTTTGGATGCGGGAGGAGAAATGGAGGTTATAGTAATGGTGATGGTAGAGGGAGAGATCAGGGATTTGATGGCAGATCCTGCTACACGAGAGGCGGGGGTGGTTTTGTGGGAACTGGAGAAATTGAAGGACAGTCGATCCAATCTGCTGCTTACAAAATTGTGTCTTTATAGAAGAGATAGTTCTACTTATATAGGGTTTTTTATTTTCTCTATGGGTGCTCATTTTTTAACTGTCTTTGCTTGTGTCTTAGAAAACTTATGCTGCTACATGGTTGATGAAATCAAAAAGAAAAAATATCAAATCTGAATTTGTTCTCTGTTAAAAATTAAAAAAAAACCTTTAAACCCTAAACCCTAAACCTTAAACCATAAACTAAAACTTAAACCCTATACCTAAAACCTAAAAGCTAAACCCTAAACCATAAACCCTAAACATTAAACCCTAAACCCTAAACCCTACACCTAAACCCTAAACCCAAAACCTTAAATCCTAAACTCTAAACTTTAAACCCTAAATCCTAAACCCTAAACCCTAAAATAATAAACTCTAAACCTTAAAACCTAAACCATAAAACCCTAAACCCTAATCCCTAAAACCTACAACCCTAAACCTTAAACCCTCAATCTAATACCCTAAACTAGACCTAAACCATAAACCCTAAACTAACCATAAACCTTAACCCTAAGTCTTGAATAAAGATGTCATTAGGAGTATATCTAATGAAGGACCTAATCCTAACAAAGTTATGGTAGCTAAATAAAATATCTTCAAGAGACTTTCCCTTGACTATTAGAGATTTGAATACCCTAAAACCTAACCTTAAATCATATTACAATACCACATATTATAGTATAATGTAGCATCATGTATTTGACCATGTAGTGATGTGTTTTTGAATGTTATAAGATGTTTTAAAATGTTTTAGTATATTATGGTATTGTGCCCTATAGTCTATTTTATTATGAATAATAAAAATATTGACTTAATAAATTAGATAATGAAATTCGTTAAATTTGAAGTGGGAATTATGTTGTAGTACCAAAGGTGTGCTATGCCACTTGTAGTCTAAAAAGTAAGATTTTATGTTCAAAATTAATATTATATATTGTAACATTGTATTTCATCATATATCATAATATATTGTTCTATGCATTTTAAATTCTTTTAGTATTTTACAATCATGTAGTTGAGCCTACACTAGAATTATTTATAAAAATGTTGATTTAGACTTTAAAATGATGGAATTTGACCAAATTCATAATTGGTAGATCATGCATAATAATATATTGTTTCAATTTAAAATATGTAAGTGATACAACTAAATATATAGTTTTTTATTCTTTAGACTAATTTTATGAATATTTTTAAGCAATCCCTTGTGATGTTATATGCAATATAATATAATATAATATGTTATAGTATATTATAATATAGAATTCCAGAATATAATGTAGCATCATTCATTAGTTTAACATATTTTAGTTTGTTATAGTATGATGTAGTCGAGTTTGTACTAGTATAATTCATAATAATACTAATTTATAGGCTGAGATGATGGGATTTGGCCAAATTTAAGGTAATATTTAGGCAACATTATTGGGGGTGTGCTATGGTATGTCATTTAATTAAAAAAAAGAATTTTGAATCCAAAATAAATATTCATTTTTGAACCAAATTTTATAAATTTTTTGCTTAAAGTGATCCATTTTAAGGTGTAATGTAAGATAATATATTATATGAAAGCATATTAAAATATAATGTACTTAACATTATAACTTCACATATATATGAATGTGGTGGTGTGTTACTAAAAGTTATTGTACATTTTAGTATGTTTTAATTTTATTATAATACATTGGCTCAAAACTCACAAAAATGTTAATTTGAAGGCTAAGATGGAAGACTTTGGCCAAATTCATAGCACACACTAAGAAGCAACACCAAAATTTTGCTATTTTGTACCATTTCTAATAGAAAAATAATAATTTTACATCCAAAATGGACGTTATTCATATTTTGAGAAAATTTTGTTATTTGTTCATTTTAAGTGATTCTAATGAGGTGTAATGTTAGACAATATATTATATTAATACAAATTATAATATAACATCATATATTTTAATATAATCTATAGTGTTAATTCACACTATTATATGTTTAGCAAAATATTGTATAGTTAGTTTGAGCTTGCACCATCATAAATCATAAAATCTAGATTACAATGTTAAGATAGTGTAATTTGAACAAACACATTGTTAGGCTTTTGGTTTAAGTATTAAAGGTGTGCATAAGAGAAGAAATAAGATTTTTTGAGAATTCCATGGGATGGACATGGAAGGAGATCCACTAGGGGATCATACATGCATTAGACATGACATGTGAGGGGTCTTTATCGAGGCCATACAAGAAGAAAATATGCTGGGGATAAGGTTTGAATTTGATTTGATTATATGATTTGTGGAAAAAAGATCCACTGGGGATAAGAATCTATAATCCACCGAGGATTAAGATCAAATCAACTTTATTTTATTGTATTTTAATTGATGTAGAGGCATATCTACTAAAGATATGGGCTCGAGTCTGCCAGGGATCGAGTATATGAACCTTCCACTAAGAAAGTAGGTTCTAGAAATTTACTCGGGATTGGGATTTGAGTTTGATTTCATAAATTTATTTGGGGATGTATCCTCTTGGGATAAGAGTTTGGTTGAATTTCTTTGATTTAGACTCTAGTGGGAGAGTTAGTTTAATTTTGTTCAACTAGAGAGGTTGTTTTTGAATTTGATTTATTTGCTTGACTTGTTTATATATGATTTGGGGCTCCACTAGGGAGAAGGGTGTAATTCAACTCCACTAGGGAAAATCAGATTGGGTTTAACTTAATCTGAGTTAATGTATGGACCCTGTCAAGGTGTGATGGACCCACTAAGAAGGGGCTATATCAACTTTGACCTACCTTAAGTTTACAAATCCAAAGGGATAGTCTACCGGTTGTGGAGTAGAGCTAGCCAACCTAAGAGGTTCCTTTTCGGTGTGCAACAGCTATGCTAAGAAATAGGTGTAGTATACTTACATCTTCTAAAGTGAGGAAAAACTGTTGGGGTGACATGTTAGTTGCACAACAAATCGAACCTAACCTACAGTGACTACTGAGTGAATGTCACTAGGGACTTATGTCAGCACAAAAGTAGTCAAAATTAATTTTTTCTTAATTTCATGTGATTTGATATTATTTTTTTGGTTTAGTTTGATTTCAAATTGAGGGCATATCCGCTGGGGATGTGAGCTCTATCAAATTTAATAGATTTAATTTATGGACCATGCTTGTGTGTGATAGACCCATTGAGAAGGGGCTATATTGGACTTATCCTATCTCAGATTTACAAATCCATTGGGATAGTCAACTAGTCGTGGGGTAGAGCTAGCCAACATAAGGGGTTGCCTTTCAGTGTGCAACAACTATGCTAGGAAAACGGCGTAGCAGACTTACATCTTCTAAAGTAGTGAACAATCATTGGGGTGACCTATTGGTAGCACAATAAATCAAACCTGACTTAGAGGTGACTACTGAGTGAATGTCATTAGGGACTTATATCAACTCAAAATAATTTCTATAAGGAGTTTTGATGACCGCCCCAAAGATAGGATACCGCTTGGGAAAAGTATGCTGGGGTTCTTTCTAATCCTCAAGTGAATTTATATTTTATTTATATGTTTGCATGGACCTTGTTGGTGTGCGAGGGACCTCGCTAACAAGAGGCTATGTTAGCCTTTACCTATCTTAGTTTTAGTGGACCAAGGGAGAATATGCAAATCCATAGGATGGACTCTCCAACCACAAGGGTGGTTGCTAGGATAGGGGAACTGTCCAATCTAATAGAAACCCAAGTAGTGTCTAAATGGGGTCGCAAAGGATGTGATATAAATATAGTGCCCACAGGGGAGGTGTTGCTATGGGCCTTATCTTGAGCCATGGAAAAGAAATCCTATAGGTGTACAGTGGCCAACTCAAGGAGAAAGCATAATAGACTTACATCTACCATAAGTGGTGTATCCTAAGGTGCAAGAACAAACCAACCTAAGGTGTATCCATCAGCATGACTGGTGTATCCGTCAGCATAGTGAGAACCAAGCAACCTAAGGTGCCCATCAGTCTGTAATGATTAATCTAGAAAGAAAGAATGTAGGCTTACAACTTTTCAAGCAATACTGAACATCAGGATAGTCTATCATCGGCGGGTTAGATGTTATCTGACATAGAGAGACTACTAAGTGGGGAGCCTCGAGGAAGGACTGGACCCATACTTGAAGTAGTCAAGATGGAAGGAGCCACTTGGGGACTTATCCTAAACCTCAAATATACTCGACCTAGTCGATGCATAAAGGCTAATCTAAGATGAAAGCATAGCAGACTCACATCCTCTTAAATGAAGCCAACATGAGGTAGCTTGCCGGCCATGTAGTAAGGCCTTTCAAATGAACAATGAGCTCGTCAATGTGCAGTGGCCAGGTAAGGAAGGAAAGTGTAGTAGACTAACATCCTCTAAAGTAAGAATACCACTAGAGTCACACACTAGCATGGTAGCACATCAGCCCGACCTAGAGTAGCTACTGAGTGAGTGTCATTAGGGGCATTATCTAAACTAAGAGTAACCCAAGATAAAAAAAAAGGTGTTTATTTTATATGTTTGTGTCTAATTTGTATTTGTGCTGTGTTGATGAAGGATAGGACACCGCTTGGGTTCCTTACACCTACCCTAAACTCATCATGGAGGATTTGCAAATAATAATACTTTTAACATGGAAGAGATTGAATTCAAAATGAAATATACATTGATAATGATTATGTTTAAACATGACTTATAATATTTCTTTAGGTAGAGCTCATTGACTGGAAACATTGGGTGCTCTCCCTTATGATTTATAAGCTGACAAAATCCTTTTTGGTAGGCCATCCCTATGGAAAAAGGGCCATCCTAAGTGGATTCAAACTTGCTTCTCATTTAGAACAGGCAATAATTGTTCTCCTTTGAACTAAAATAAGCTCTCCTACTAGAAAAGCTCTAGGACAGAACAACTTGCTATGAGATTGAATCATTTTAGCTTTGTACATCTCGAGGATTTGGTATGCCTACAGGCTAACCATAACTTGGCATTCTGCTCTATTACGATCTTGGTACCCATAGCTATCTTTAGAAATGGGAGTTGGACTTCTAATGTAAGAATGGCTTCAGACCCATACACTAAGGAGAAAGAAGCAGACAGAGTTGGAATTCTATATGTGGTGTGGTAGGACCACAAGGCTTTGACTGACTACTCATGCCACTATCGGTTGTCATTATCGAGTGTCTTCTTTAGTATTTGGATGAGAGACTTGTTGAAGGCCTCTACTAAGCCATTTTCAATTAGGATTTGTTGATAGAATATCTCCAATCTATGTTGTGTCTTCGAGCAAATTTGTTGATCTCTATGCTCTTGAATGTAGTACCATTATCATATATAATTTCTGTAGGCACTATGAACCTATGTACGATATGGTTCCTAAAACATTGTAGCACATGCAGAGTTGTAACCTCTCTAAGAAAAATCACCTTCACCCATTTGGAAAAGTAGTTGTTAACAACTAAGATGAACTGATGAACCTTGAAAGAAAGAGGATCAATCAGACCCACAATGTTGGTACCCCGAACACTAGAATGGCCATAAGGCCAATATAGGATGTAGAATGTTGGGTGGTTGGAGGAGGACCATACCCTTTATTTAACATTGGTGGCATCGCCTAGCCATATATAAACCTAAAAATAAAAAAAAACCATAAATAAAATTAAAACTAAACAAAAAATAAAAATAAAACAAACCTAAAATTAAATAAAATAAAAACTAAATAAAAACTAAATAAAAACATAAACCTAAATATAAAACCTAAAAATAAATAAAAAATAAAACCTAAACATTAAACTAAAAAAAACCTAAACCTAAAATAAACCAGATATAAAAAACCTAAACCTAAAATAAAATAAACTAAAATAAACTAAACTAAAGTAAATTAAACCTAAATCTAAAGCTAAAATAAACTAAACCTAAACCCTAAACTAAATAAAATAAAATAAACTAAAAATAAACCTAAACCTAAACTAAAAAATAAAACCAAAAAATAAACTTAAAAAAAATCCTTAAACCTAAACCTATAAAAATAAAATAAAAACCTAAACCTACACCTAAAAATAAAAAATAAAACCTAAACCTAAAAAAAATAAGCTAAAAAATAAACATAAATCTAAACCTAAACCTAAAAAAATAAACAAAAATAAAATACCTAAAATAAATAAAATGAAAAATAAACCTAAATAAAAATAAAAAATGAGATAAATTGAAATAAATAAAAATTAAACTAAACAAATTAACAAAAACCTAAACATACCGGTTTACCTAATTTTAAAAAAATCCTTAAATGTTAACCCTAAACCATAAACCCTAAATTCCAAACCCTAAATCATAAACCCTGAACCCTAAACCTACAACCCTAAACCCTAAGCCCTAAACCCTATGTTAGCCCAAATCCCTAAACCTTAAACCCTAACCCTAAAGTGTAAACCCCAAACCCTAAACCCTAAATCCTCCTTTCCTTTTTCTGGAAATATATTCTGGGCCCTTGCCTCAAGGTCTTACTGCTATACTTCTATATAACTTTATGGCTGGCCCTAATTTATTTGTTATTCTTCTCCTTATTATGGTTGTGGCTCCTCCTATGCTCCATAACCTTACCTCCATAATCTTTAAGGATAGATTTTACAATATCCTTGCTATTATAACTTCTTCTCTACAAGATTGGAATTACTTCTTGATTTCCAAAATTACTGATGCTGTGGGATTAGATGATGGCCTTATATTATGTGTCTTGATGGATATCAAAGATGGATTTCTTTTGAACCACTTTATAACCTATGTTGTACCATTACTTATTACTAGTTTATCTTATTGTGGGTGTAATATCTATTTTGATGTTTTAATTGTTGGCTGTTGGATTTTTGGGCCTTTTGTCCGGTCTATTGGGGTTGGTTTCTTTGATTGTATCTCATCTTCCCGTAAGAGCAAAATTGCAATACCCTTATTATTATCGTTATTATATCTTTGTAGGATTGGACTTATTTAATGATTTCCTTTCAGTCTATTTTTTTGGAGAATGGTATTTCACATGCTAGCCTGCTCTCCTTTATCTTGAAGGATTTCATTGATGGCTTCCTTTTGAACCCCCTTTATGGCTAGCTTGTCCCATTATTATTTATTCTCTTATCTTATCATTGGTGCAATAATTATATTGCTATTTTATTTGTTGGCTATTGGATTCTTGGGTCCATTATCCTGTTGGCTGCCTTTGTGGTTATTGGTTGTTTGTTGCCTATTGTTTTTCTATTTGTTCTTGTTGTTCGCAACCGAGCTGCAGCTGATCACTAGATGTTTGAGGTATATTTAATCTGTTGCTATTTTTCCCTTTTGGTTCTATTAAAATTGTGCAGATCACTATGATTATACTATGGACTAATTGGATATTAATTTATGCACTGTTTACTCTGAATGGGTCAATTTTTGGCCAACTTATTGGTAGTTACTATCTTGGATGTTGGCTGAACTGGATTAATGCTCAACAAGCTGCTTCTGGGTTTTTTGGTTCTCATGTCCAGCATGCCTATTTTAAGGGTGTTAGTTGCATGGTGGCTTTTGCTTTTCTGCATGAATTTATTGTTTGCAATAGGGCTGCTGCTGATCATCACATTTTTGAGGTCTATCTAAGCTACTACTATTTTTTCCATCTTGGTTCAGCTAGACTTGGCCAGACCACCTCATTACCTACCTGGAAATTAACTTATGCATTATCTATTTTGAATGGGTGGTTGTATGGCCATCTTGCTATTAATTACTATCTTGGTTGTTGGCTGATATGGATCATTGGGTTTTATGTCCAGCAAGCTGATACTGGGGTTGTCAATCATGTTCAACAGGGTGCTTGTGGAGTTGTTTTGTTGATTGCTTTTGCTAACCACATCTTCCCAACTTGTGAGGAGAGAAACTACAATTTCCTGGTTATTTTTATTATCTCTTTGTAAGATTGGACTTACTTAATGGTTTTTTTTACAGTCTTCTTTTACTAAGGATGTTGGCTTAACTGCAAGCATGCTCATCTTTACCCTGAAGAATTTCAATGTTGACTATCATTTGAACCCATTTTGTCTCTATTTTGCATCTCTATTTTTTGCTGGCTTATCATATGGTGGGGGCAACTATTGGATTTTTGGGTCCTTTGTCCAGCAGGCTACCTTTATGGTTGTTGGCTGTTTGTTGCCTATTTCTTTTCTGACTATTTTTGTGGGCTTGGGGTATGTTGTCCTGCTTTACACTTGCTGATTACTAACTTCTGTGATAAGGAGGCTGTTAACATCTACATTATTTATTTTCATTGGACTTCCTTTTCTGAGCTATATGCCTGGGCTGTTTACTAGGTTGTTTACCAGGACTGTATGTTTATTATTTGTCCCCTATGTTTGGGATGGGGTTATTTCCATGCTATTTTATTTCCTTGTTGGATTTTAGCAGGTCTTTCTGTTGATTTTTACCTCTACCTGGCCTTTTCTGCTATTTTCCTGTGGTGGGGCTTCATGCTGGTCTATTTAAACCCATGGATCTGGTTAATAATATGGTTGACCTGACAATGATTGCTCACTTTCATTTATGTTGGGATTCTCATGCCATGGTGTCTAATATAATGACATTTTTTCTGCATGGGATCTCCTTACCCATTTTGCTCTTTGTTGATTTCTTTTCTATGATGCATATGACTTTGCTTAGGTTAGCAGGTACTAAGGCTCAAAAGACTTTCAATAAATTGTTGCTATACAGGTTTGTTGGCTATGATGGCTGTGATGATTTCACTCCATTTTGGTTTGGTAGTAGCTCTTGTGATGCAACCCTTCTGCTGAAGTTTGGATGCTCATATTTGCATCTGCCCTAACTTGGTGTGACTGAGCCTGAGCCTTCTCTATCACACTTCTTTATTTTCTTTCTCAATTTATGCATCCTTCATTTTCCATTTTGTTTGTATTACCTTAACTGCTCTAATTTCACTTTCTCTAAAATTTTGCAGGTGCATTTCTCTTGTTCTCTACAGGTTTGCACCATAGTGTCATGTATTCTCTCTTCCTGAAGAGCTTTGGCCCTAATCTTCCTTTGGCTTATCTATGTTAATCAATTTATATCTTTTGCTTTCCTTACTCTTTCATTTTGCTTTTGGTTGTAATTAGATAGGGGATTTACTCTCTAGGCTAATTGTAGCTCTTTGAGCAGTAGTTGTGGAGTTTATCCTCTTTAAGGACCTTGTAACCCTCTTTTTGTGGAAAAAAATTCCCCCTATATAGGGTTTCACACAAAAAAAAACCCTAAAACCCTAAACCCTAAACCCTAACAAACCCTAAACCCTAAAAAGCCTAAAGCCTAAACACTAAAGCCTAACCCTAAACCCTAAACTAACCCTTAATCCTAAGCTAACTCTAAACCCTAAACCCTAAAACCTGAACCCTAAAAACCCTAAACCCTAAAGCATAAGCAGTAAACTTTAAACCCTAAACCCTAAACCCTAAACCCTAAACTGTAAAAACTTAAAAACCTAAGCCTAAACCTAAAGTAAATAAAACTTAAAATGAAAATAAATAAAAATAAACAAAAATAAAATAAATAAAAACCTAAACTAAATAAAAAAATAATAATATAAACCTAAGAATAGAAAACCTAAATTCAAAATAAACTAAACATAAAATAAAAATTAAAAAAACTTAAAAAAATAAAATAAAAACTAAATAAAAACCTAAACCTAAATAATAACCTAGAAAAAACCTAAAAATAAATAAAAAATAAAACCCAAACCCTAAACTAAAAATAAAACTAAACCTAAAATAGAAATAAAATAAATAAAATAAAATAAATCTAAACCTAAACTAAAATAAATAAAACCTAAACTTAAACCTAAAATAAACTAATCATAAACCCTAAACTAAATAAAATAAAATATACAAAAAAATAAATCTAAACCAAAACTAAAAAATAAAACCTTAAAATAAACCTAAAATAAAAACCTAAAACATAAACCATAAACCCTAGACCCTAAAAGCCTAAAGCCTAAACCTAAACTAAATAAAACCTAAAAGTAAAATAAAAAAAACCTAAACCAAGAAAAACTAAATAAAATAAAATAAAATAAAAACATAAACTAAAACCCAAACCTAAACTTAAACCTAAAAATAAAATTTAAAATAAGAACTAAACTAAAATAATAAATAAAAACCTATACTAAACTAAAAAAAAATAAAAAACCTAAATAAAAAAAAAAGTTAACCAAAAATAAAAATAAAATAAACCAAAAATAAAATAAAATAAAAACTAAATAAAAACCTAAAACTGAAAAATAAAACTAAACATAAAACCTAAAAATAAATAAAAAAATAAAACCTAAACCCTAAATTAAAACAAAAACCTAAACTTAAAATAAAAATAAAATAAACCTAACCTAAACTAAGATGAACTAAACTAAAATAATAAAATGTAAACATAATCCTAAAATAAACTAAACCTAAACGAAATAAAATAAAATAAATTCAAAATAAACCTAAACTAAAAAATAATACCTAAAAACTAACCTAAAACCTAAACAAAAAATAAAATTAAATAAAAACCTAAACATAAACATAAAAGTAAAAAATAAAACCTAAGCCTAAAAAATAAAATAAAAATAAAACTAAACTAAAAAAACACAAACTTAAACCTAAACATAAAATACATTTATAAGCTTTTGAAAAATACATTTTGATTTAATAGCGATAATAGCCACACATATATTAAATTAAATCAACACATGCAAGCTTACATAAAGGAATTATATTTTATTTTACTTGATTTTGAAAAGTTGGATGCATGAATTCAAATGACATACCAAATTTAACATGATTGGAAAGAGGACAATCAAATATAAGCATGCAATTAATTCAACCAAACTAGTTCTTAAGGACAATCAAATCAAATAAGATTATTTAAAGAAAATCAAAGCTTCTTTATTCATTTAGTTTTGGATATGATTTGATTTAAAGAGGAGAAGAGAAATCATCACTTGTTGTTTTAAACCCATTCCCACATTAGTGATTTGACTTAATTTAAATAAATGAAATTAAGTTGATTTTATGGGTTAATTAAGTTGAACTCTTAATTAGATGAATTAATTACCCTTACTTATGTCACCTTAAAGTAAATAACTAAATAATTATGAGCCAACATGATATGCATGGAAAATAAGCTTGCAACGATCCTAGGAATGCAATTATCACATGATTAATAGTTAATTAGGTTAAGGGACTTAATTAATTACTCTTATGGTTTTCCCACACATGTGGATTAACCATAATTTCATTAAATTCCTTTAGGTTTTTAGACACCTAAAGATCTACCCCATGATTTAATTAATTAGGGTTTGATGTGATTATGATTTCAATTTGATTAAGTGATTTATTTAAATAGTTAAATCTTCATTAATTTCATCTTAAATAAGTGTGAAATTAACTTAGGGAAAAGGGTCCCAACACAAACACAAACTACATACAAACATATAAAATAAACACATATCTTTTATCTTAGGCTACTCTAAGTTAAGATAATGCCCCTAGCGAAACCCACTTCTGGTCGTGGTGGCCGACTAGCTACCTGCTCACCCTAATGGTCTTCTTGCTTTGGAGGATGTAAGTCTGCTACACTTTCCTTCCTTACTTATTCACTACACATCGACAAGTGCCTTATTAATTTAGTAGGCCTTACTGTGTGGCCGGTAAGCTACCTCATGTTAGCTTCATTTAAGAGGATGTGAGTCTGATACACTTTCTTCTTGGATTAGCCTTCGTGCACTAATTTGGTCGAGTATATTTGAGGTTTAGGATAGGTCCCCTAGTGGATCCTTCCCTCCTAACTACTTCAAGCCTGGGTCTAGTCCTTCCTCGGGGCTCCCTACTTAGTAGTCGCTTATGGTCAGATATTATATGTCCCACCAACGATAGACTATCCTGATGATCAGTTTTACTTGGAAAGTTATAAGCCTACACACTTTCTTTTCAGATTGATCATTGCACACTGATGGGCACCTTAGGTTGGTTGGTTCTCACACCTTAGGATACACCACTCATGGTAGATGTAAGTCTGCTACACTTTCTCCTTGAGTTGGCCATCTTACACCTTTAAGCTTTCTTTTCCAGGGATTAGGATAATGTCCCTAGCAACACCTCCCCTGTGGGCACTATATTTGGATCATGTCCTTTGCGATCCCATTTAGACACTAGTCAGATTGCTATCAAATTGGACAGTTCCCCTTTCCTAATCAGCACCCCTGTGGTTAGAGAATTTGTCTTGTGGATATGCAAATTCTCCCTTGGTCCAATATATCTGAGATACGTCAAGGCCGACATAGCCCCTTCTCAATATGGTCCCTCGCACACTAATAAGGTCCACACAAAGATATAAACAAAATATATATTCAATTATGGAATAGAAAGAAGCCCTTAACGATACCTTTTATTAAGAAGGCATCCAATCTTAGGGTAGTATCAGCAAAACTCCCTATAAGAATCGCCTGACTACTCTTAAGTTGACATAAGCCCCCAACAATATTCACTCAGTAGTCGTCCCTAACTCAGGTTTGATTTGTTGTTCTACCAACAAGTCACCCCAGCAGTTTTTCCCTGCTTTAGAAGATATAAATATGCTACGCCTTCTTTCTAGCATAGCCATTGCATACCAAAAGTCAACCCCTTTTGTTGGTTATCTCTACCCCACATATAGTAGACTATCTCTTTGGATTTGTAAATCTGAGATAGGACATGTCCAATGTAGCCCCTTCTCAGTGGATCCATTGCACACCGACATGGTCCATAAATTTAATCTATTAAATTTGACCAAGCTCACATCCCTAGTGGATATGCCCTTAATTTGAAATCAAACTAAACCAAACATACCATATCAAATAACATGAAATGATGATAAAATTAATTCTGACAACTTTTGAGTTGATAGAAGTCCCCAATGACATTCACTCAGTAGTCGCCCTAGGTCAGGTTCGGTTTGTTGTGCATCCAACAGGTCATAGCAGCGATTATTCCTCGCTTTAGAAGATGTAAGTATGATATGCCTCTTCCTAGCATAGCCATTGCACATCGATATGCAACCCCAAAGGTTGGCTAGCTCTACCTCGCAGCTGGTAGACTATCCCTTTGGATTTGTAAACCTGAGTTAGGTCAAAGCTAAAATAATCCCTTCTCAGTGAGTTCATCGCACACCGATAGGGTCCATACATTAACTCAGATTAAATAAAACCTAATATGATTTTCTTGAATGGAGACAACCTTCTCCCCAGTGGAGCCCCAAATCATATATAAACAAGTTAACCAAATAATTCAAATTCAAAACCAACCTCTCTAGTGGAGCCATTTTAAACCAAATCCCTTAGTAGAGTCTAAATTAAAGAAATCCAACCAAACTCTTATTCTCAGTGGATACATCCCTAAATAAATCTATGAAATCAAACTCAAATACTAAGCCTAGGGGATAGCCTGAACTTTCTTTGTTAGTGGAAGGTTCATATACCCGATCCCCAATAAACTCGAGCCCATATCTGTAGCAGATATGCCTCTCAATCAATTGAAACTAAACAAATTAAACTCAATGCGATCTTAATCCCGATTGGATTATAGATTCTTATCCCTAGTTGATTTTCTTTTCACAAATCATATTGTCAAACCAAATTCAAACCTTATCCCTAACAGTTTTGCTTCTTCTATGCCTTGGACATAGACCCCTCACATGTCAAGTCCAATGTATGTGTGATCCCCTAATAGATCTCCTTCCATATCCTTGACATGGAATTCTCATCAAATCTTATTTCTTCTCTTATACACACCTTTAATACTTCAACCAAAAGCCTAATAATGTATTTGTTCAAATTACATCATATTAACATTGTAATCAACATTTTATATTTTTATGATGGTGCAAGCTCAAACCATTCATACATACAATATCATGCTATATTATGTGAATTAACATTATATTATATTATATTATATGAAGTTATATTATAATTTGCTATAATATAATATATTGTCTAACATTACACCTCATTAGAATCACTTAAAAGCAACAAATAAAATTTTTTTCTCAAAATATGAATAATGTTCATTTTGGATGTAAAATTATTATTTTATTATAAGAAATGGTACAAAATAGCAGAATTATGGTGATTTTTCTTGGCGAGTGCTGTGAATTTGGGCAAATTCTTCCATCTCAACCTTCAAATTAAAATTTTTGTGAGTTTTGACCCAACTTATTATAACAAAGGTAAAACATACTAAAATGTACTATAACATTTAATATCACATCACCACATTCATATATATAAGAGGTTATATAGTTATGTACATTATATTTTAAGATGCTTTCATATAAAATTATATCTTACATTACACCTTAAAATGATAATATAAAATGTATAAAACATGGTTGAAAAATGAACATTTATTTTGGATACAAAACTCCATTCTTTTGATTAAATGACACACCATAGCACACCCCCAATATTGTTCCCTAAACTTACCTTAAATTTGGCCAAATCCCATCATTTGAGCCTATAAATCAGTATTTTTATGAATTATACTAGTACAAACTCTACTACATCATACTATAACAAACTAAAATATGCTAAACAACAAGTAGTAATACACAATAGTAAGATATAATGCATTATGATACACTATGTTATAGCATCCTATATCATAATAAACTATAACATATTATATTATATTATTTTATATTGCATATCAGATCACAAGGGATTTCTTAAGTTAAAATATCATAAAATTAGTCTAAATAATAAAAAACTATATATTATAGTCGTATCACTTACATATTTTAAATTGATACAATATATTATGATGCCATGCTCTACCAATTATGAATTTGGCCAAATTCCACCATTTTAAAGTCTAAATCAGCATTTTTATAAATAATGCTAATGTAGGCTCGACTGCATGATTGTATAATACTAAAAGAATTTAAAATGTGAAGAATAATATATTATGATATATGATGTTATTCTATGCTACAACATATAATATTTATTTAGAATATAAAATCATACTTTTTAGACTACAAGTGGCGTAGCACACCTTTGGTATTGCAACCTAATTCCCACTTCAAATTTAACAAATTTCATCATCTGATTTATTAAATTAATCTTTTTATGATTTATATTAAAATAAACTATATGACACAATACCATAATATACTAAAACATTTTAAAACATCTTATAACATCCAAATACACATCACTACATGCTCAAATATATGATGCTAGATTATTTAATAATATATGGTATTATAATATGAGATAGGGTTAGGGTTTAGGGAATTCAAATCTCTAATAGTCAAGGGAAATTCTCTTGAAGTCATTTTCTTTAACTACCATAACTATGTTAGGATTAGGTCATTCTTTAGATTTACTCCTAATGACATCTTTATTCAAGGTTTAAGGATTAGGATTTATGTTTTGGGTTTAGGGTTAGTTTAGGGTTTAGGGTCAGTGTAGAGTTTAGGGTTTAATGTTAGTTTAGGGTTTAGGGTTTAAGGTTTAGGGTTTAGGATTTAGGGTTTAGGGTTTAGGGTTGTAGGTTTTAGGGTTTAGGGATTATGGTTTTAGGGTTTAGGGTTTAGGATTTAGGGTTTTGGGTTTAGTGCTTAGGGTTTTAGGGTTTTGGGTTTAGGGTTTTGTGTTTAGGATTTATGGTTTAGTGATTCTAGTTTAGAATTTTTAAGGTTTATATTTAGGGTTTAGGGTTTTGGTTTTAGGTTTAAGGTTTAAGATTTAGTTTAGGGTTTAGGGTTTAAGGTTTTTTTTTAATAGAGAACAAATTTAGATTCAACATTTCTTCTTTTTAATTTAATCAACCAAGTAGCACCTCAAGTTTCTAAGACACAAATAATGACATAAATAAAAAATGAGGTCCCATAGAGCAAATAAATAACTCTAGATAAGTAGAACCATCTCTACCTTAAAGATACAGTTCCATAAGCAGCAGATCGAATATACTATTCTTCAGTTTCTCCAATTCCCATCAGAAGCACCCCCACCTCTCGAGTAACAAGATCTACCATCATATACCCGATCTCTCCCTCTGGCACCAGCATAGCTATAACCTCCATCGCTCTTCCTACCTCCATAACCACCACTGCTCTGACCACCACCTCCATATCCACCAGCACCTCTAGATCCCTCCACCACCACTGTGATAATTGTGGCCTCTACCTTGCCTCCACCACCAGATCTAGACTGAGCCTAGCTGAAGGTGATGTTTCTACCATCAAGGTTCTACCCATTCTTAGGGCTTAGGATTTAGGGTGAGTTTAGGGTTTAGGGTTTAAGGTTTAGGGTTGGTTTAGGGTTTAGGGTTTAGGGTTTTAAGTTTAGGGTTTAAGGTTATAGGTTTTAGGGTTTAGAGTTTTGGGTTTATGTTTTAGGGCTTAGGGTTTAGGATTTAGAATTTTGCATTTTTGGGTTTAGGGTTGTAGGTTTGGGATTTAGGGCTTAGGGTTTAGGGTTTAGAGTTTAGGATTTCGAATTTAGGGTTTAGTTTATTTTTAATTAAGAAAATTGGTAGGATTATGTTTAATTAGTTGATTTACTTTATTTTTTATTTATTTTTAGTTTATTTTATTTTATTTTTATTTAGGTTTACTTTTTATTTTTCTTCAGTATAGTTTATTTATTTCAGGTTTATTTATTTTAGTTTAGGTTTTTATTTTAATTTCTTTTCTAGGTTTAGGGTTACTTTTTTAGTTGAATTTTATTTTTATTTTATTTGTTTGGTTTAAGATTTTTTTTTTTTTTATGTTTAAGTTTAGGTTTTTATTTTATTTTTTTAGGTTTAGGTTTTAAATTTTTATTTTAGGTTTATTTTTAGGTTTTATTTTTTAGTTTAAGTTTATTTTTAGTTTATTTTATTTTATTTAGTTTAGGTTTAGGTTTAGGTTTAGTTTATTTTAGGTTTAGGTTTAGGTTTTATTTATTTTAGTTTAAGTTTAGGTTTATTTTATTTATTTTATTTTTATTTAGGTTTAGGTTTTTTTAATTTAGTGTTTAGGTTTTGTTATTATTTATTTTTAGGTTTTTTATAGGTTTAGGTTTTTATTAAGTTTTTATTTTATTTTATTTTAGGTTTATTTTATTTTTATTTTACATTTAGTTTTTAGTTTGTTAAGGTTTTTTATTCTTAGGTTTATTTTATTTTTTTACTTTAGTTTAGGTTTTTCCTTATTTATTTTAGTTTAATTTTATTTTTTATTTTATTTTATTTTTAGGTTTAGGTTTAATTTTTAGTTTAGGTTTTTATTTTTATACTTATCTATCTTTTTATTTAGGTTTAGTTGTCTTATCTATTTTATTTTTTTGTTTTATTTAGTATAGGGTTTAGGGTTTTAAGATTTGGGGTTTAGAGTTAGGGTTTAGGGTTTAGGGTTTAGGGTTTATTGTTTAGGCTTTAGGGTTTAAGTTTTTAACTATTTAAGGTTTAGAGTTTAGGGTCATAGCTTTTGATCAGTTTGGCTTAGAGGTAGGGAGTTTAGGAGGGCTCAGGGTTTAGGGTTTAGGGTTTAGTGGTTTAGGTTAATTGTTATGGTTAGTTTAGGGTGTAAGGGATGGGTTTAAGCCAAGAATTATTTAGGTTTTTGGGTTTGGGTTTCTGGTGTTATAGTTTTTGAAATCCAAGGTTTAGGGTTTAGGTTTTAGGTTTAGGTTTTTTTAGGGTTTAGGGTTTATGGTTTGGGATTTGTGTAGGGTTTATGGTTTAGGGTTTAGGGTTTGGGTTTAGTGTTTAGTGGTTTTGAGTTTTGGGTTTTGTTTTAAGTTTAGGGTTTAAGTTTTAGTTTAGGGTTTAGGGTTTAGGGTTTAGAGTTTAGGGCTTAGGGTTTTGGGTTTAGTGTTTAGGGTTTACGATTTTTATTTTTAACAGAGAACAAATTCAGTTTCAACATTTATTCTTTTTGATTTCATCAACAAAGTAGCACCCTAAGTTTTCTAAGATATAAGACATATACCAAAAAAGAGCACCCATAGAGCAAATCAAAAACCCTAGATAAGTAGAACTGTCTCTACTATAAAGACATAGTTCCATAAGCAATAGATCGGATCATTCATTTTTTAATTTATCTAGTTCCCATCAAAATGACCTCGACCTCTCGAGTAGCAGGATTGACCACATATCTCTAATCTCTCCCTTTGCCACCACCACGGTTATAACCTCCATCTCTCCTCCAGCCTCCAGAACCAGCACTTCTCTGACTACCACCTCCATATCCACCAACACCTCTAGATCCCCCACCACCACTATGATAACCGCTGCCTCTGC
The DNA here is from genome assembly GCA_021442155.1 of Cymbidium sinense. Classification (NCBI taxonomy): domain Eukaryota; kingdom Viridiplantae; phylum Streptophyta; class Magnoliopsida; order Asparagales; family Orchidaceae; genus Cymbidium; species Cymbidium sinense. The sequence continues at coordinate 79,299,091 of CM038214.1, read as the reverse complement.
CTTCGCCTCCACCTCCAGATCTAGACTAAGTGTGGTTAATGGTTATGTTCCTGTCATCAAGGTTCTGCCCATTCTTAGGGTTTATGTTTAGGTTTAGGTTAATTAGGTTTTATGGTTTAGGTTTAGTTTGTAATTTTTATTATTATTTTAGATTTAGGTTTATAATTTGGATTTAGGGTTTAAGGTTTAGGATTAGGGTTTATGGTTTAGGGTTTAGGGTTTAGTATTTAGGCTTTAGGCTTTAGGGTTTTTAGAGTTTAGGTTTAGGCTTTAGGGTTTACGGTTAAGGTTTCAGGTTTGGGGTTTAGGGTTTTATGTTTTAGTGTTTAGTGTTTAGGGTTTTTTTTAAAAAAAAAAATTAAGTAAACCAATAGGTTTAGGTTTATTTAGTTTATTTAGTCTATTTCTCATTTATTTTAGTTTATTCTATTTGGGTTTATTTTTTTATTTTGTTTGGTTTATTTATTTTAGTTTATCATTTATGTTTAGGTTTAGGTTTATTTTTACTTTTTAGTTTAGTTTTATTTTTATTTTATTTTTTATGTTTAGGTTATATTTTTTTATTTTTAGGTTTAAGTTTAGGTTTTTATTTTATTATTTTAGGTTTAGGTTTTAAATTTATTTTTAGGTTTTATTTTTTAGTTTAGGTTTAGGTTTATTTTAAGTTTATTTTATTTTATTTAGTTTAGGTTTACATTTAGGTGTAGTTTATTTTAGGTTTAGGTTTAGGTTTTATTTATTTTTGCTTAGTTTATTTTAGTTTAGGTTAAGGTTTATTTTATTTTTATTTTAGGTTTAGTTTTTTTTAGTTTAGGCTTTATGTTTTACTTTTTATTTATTTTTAAGTTTTATTTTTAGGATTATAATTTAAGTTTAGGTTTTTATTTAGTTTTTATTTTATATTATTTTAGGTTTATATTATTTTTTCATTAGGTTTAGTTTTATTTTTATTTAGGTTTTTATTTTTTATTTTAGTGTAGGTTTTATTGATTTTATTTTAATTTAGTTTCTATTTAATATTTTATTTTATATTTTATTTTTTTATGTTAAGGTTTGTTTAGGTTTTATTTCATTTGGCTTTTTTCATTTTATCTTTTATTTTATTTTATTTTATTTGGCTTTTTAAGTTTATTTATTTATTTTATATTTAGGTTTTATTTAGTTAAGGTTTTGGATTTTAGCTTTTCAGGGTAATGGTTTAGGGTTTAGGATTTAGGGTTTAAGGTTTAGGGTTGTAGGTTTTAGGGTTTAAGATTTTAGGTTTAGGGTTTTAGGGTTTAGGGCTTGGGGTTTAGGGTTTAGGGTTTATGGTTTAAGGTTTAGAGTTTAGGATTTAGGCTTTATTCTTTAGGGTTTAGGATTTTAGGATTTAGGGTTTAAGGTTTAATATTTTGGGTTTTTTAGGGTGTATGGTTTTTTAGGGTTTAAGGTTTAGGGTTTAAGGTTTAGTATTTAGAGTTAGTTTTATGGTTTAGGCAGTGGGGTGTTTTTGGTTTAGGGTTTATGATATTGGGTTTAGGGTTCTTTAAAAAAAAATTAAGTAAACTAGTAGGTTTAGGGTTTAAGGTTTAAGGTTTTTTTTTAAATAGAGAATAAATTCAAATTCAACATTTCTTCATGTTGATTTCATCAAACAAAATATCACCCCAAGTTTTCAATGACACAAGCGATGATATAGAAAAAAAATGAGCACCCATAGAGAAAATAAAAAACCCTAGATTAGTAGAACCATCTCTACTATAAAGACACAATTCCATAAGTAGCAGATCGGATCGGTCATTCCTCAGTTTTTCCAGTTCCCATCAGAACCTCCCTGGCCTCTTAAGTAGCAGGATCCACCATCATATCCCCGATCTCTCCCTCTGCCACCACCATGGTTGTAACCTCCATTGCTCCTCCTACCTCCATAACCACCACTACTATTTCCACCACCTCCATATCCACGAGCACCTCCGGATACCCCACCACCACTATGATAACTACTGCCTCCACCTTCTCCTCCATCGCTAGATCTTGACTGATCTTGGTTGATGGTGATATTCTTGTCGTTAAGGTTTTGCCCATTCTTAGGGCTCATGTTTAGATTTAGGTTTATCAGGTTTAGAGTTTAGCTTATTTTAAGTTTACATTTAGATTTTATTTATTTTAGTTTAGTTTATTTTAGTTTAGGTTTAAGTTTATTTTATTTTGTTTATTCTATTTTTATGTTAGGTTTATGGCTTTTTTTTAGTTTAGGGTTTAGACTTTACTTTTTATTCATTTTTATGTTTATTCTTTTGTTTTAGGTATTTATTTAGTGTTTATTTATTTTATTTTAGGTTTAATTTATTTTTATTTTATGTTTAGTTTTTATTTTATCAGGGTTTTTTATTCTTATTTTTTTAGTCTAGTTTAGCTTTTTCTTTCTTTTATTTTAGTATTTTTTATTTTTTATTTTATTTTATTTTAGGTTTAGGTTTTCATTTTATTTTATTTTTTTAATTTCCTTAGGATTAGGTTTATTTATTGATTTTATTTTTAAGTTTTACTTAGTTTAGGTTTAGGTTTTTAGGTTTTCAAGGTTTAGGGTTTAGGGTTTATGATTTAGAGTTTTATGGTTTAGGGTCTTAGGATTTAGGGTTTAGGGTCTTAGGCTTTAGGGTTTAGGGTTATGGTTTAGGGTTTAGGGTTTAGTGTTTAGGCTTTAGGTGGTGGGGTTTAGAGAGGGTTTAGGTCAACCATCCAGGAGCTAGGATTTAGGTTGGTAGGGTTTAATCAGGTTTAGGTTTGGGGTCAGGGTGAGTCAGGTCAGTTAGGAGTTTTAGATACAGGGAGGGTTTGTGTTATTAGAGGTGGGAGAGGTTTAGAATATGATTAGGGAGAGTAGGAGTTTAGGAGTATTGTTTAGCCAGAGGTTTAGGAAGGTTAGGTTTTATTTAGGTCAGATTTAGGTTTATGGAGATAGTGGTTAGGGTTTAGGATTTATGGTTTAGGTTGAGTAGTAAGATTTAGGGTTTAGGGTTTAGTGTTTAGGTTTAGGTGTAGTATTTTTTAGGTTTAGGTTTAGGATTTATTTATTTTAGCTTAGTTTATTTTAGTTTAAGTTAAGGTTTAATTTATTTTCATTTTATGTTTTTAGTTTCGGCTTTTCATTTTATTTTTTATTTATTTTTAAGTTTTATTTTTAGGATTTTTATTTAGGTTTAGGTTTTCATTTAGTTTTTATTTTACATTATTTTATGTTTATTTTATTTTTATTTTAAGTTTAATTTTATTTTTATTTAGGTTTCTATTTTTTTATTTTAGAGTAGGTTTTTTATATATTTTATTTTAATTTAGTTTTTATTTTATATTTTGTTTTCTTTTTAGGTTAAGGTTTAGGTTTAGGTTTATGTTTAGTTTATGTTTCATTTCATTTTATTTTATTTTATTTTGATTTATGTTTATTTTATTTATTTTTTAGGTTTTATTTAGTTTATGTTTAGGATTTTAGCTTTTAGGTGGTTTAGGGGAGGTGGGAGAGGTTTAGGTCAGGGTTTAGGGTTTAGGGTTTAGGGTTTAGGGTTTAGAGTTTAGGGTTTAGGCTTTATGCTTTAGGGTTTAGGATTTTAGGGTTTAGGATTTAAGGTTTAAGGTTTTGGGTTTTTTAGGGTGTATGGTTTTTTAGGGTTTATGGTTTAAGGTTTAGTATTTAGAGTTTGTTTTATGGTTTAGGGATTAGGGTTTAGGGTGTCGTGTTTTTATTTTTGGGTTTAGGGTTTACGATATAGGGTTTAGGGTTCTTTAAAAAAAATTAAGTAAACTAGTAGGTTTAGGGTTTAAGGTTTAAGGTTTTCTTTTGTTTTTAATTGAGAACAAATTCAGATTCAGCATTTTTTCATTTTGGTTTCATCAAACAAAGTATCACCCCAAGTTTTCAATGACACAACCGATGATATAGATAAAAAATGAGCACCCATAGAGAAAATAAAAAACCCTAGATTAGTAGATCCATCTCTACTATAAAGACACAATTCCATAAGCAGCAGATTGAATTGGTCATTCCTCAATTTCTCCTGTTCCCATCAGCACCACTCTGGCCTCTCAAGTAGCAGGATCCACCATCATATCCCTGATCTCTCCCTTCGCCACCACCACGGTTGTTACCTCTGTAACTCCTCCTACCTCTATAACCACCACTACTCTTTCCAACTCCTCCATATCTACGGGCACCTTCAGATCCCCCACCACCACTATGATAATAGATGCTTCCGCCTTCGCCTCCACCGCTAGATCTAGACTGATCCTAGTTGATGGTGATATTTTTGCCGTCAAGGTTCTGCCCATTCTTAAGGTTTAGGTTTAGGTTTAGGTTTATTCAGTTTTAGAGTTTAGCTTATTTTAAGTTCAGGTTTAGATTTTATTTATTTTAGTTTAGGTTTAGGTTTATTTTATTTTATTTATTTTATTTTTATGTTAGGATTATGGCTTTTTTTTAGTTTAGTGTTTAGGATTTACTTTGAATTCATTTTTAAGTTTATTTTTTAGGTTTAGGTTTTTATTTAGTGGTTATTTATTTTATTTTAGGTTTATTTTATTTTTATTTTACGTTTAGTTTTTATTTTATTAAGGTTTTTTATTCTTAGTTTTTTTTTTAGTTTAGTTTAGGTTTTCTTTTTTTATTTTTGTTTATTTTTATTTTTTATTTTATTTTATTTTAGGTTTAGGATTTCATTTTATTTTATTTTTTTTTATTTTCCTAAGGTTTAAGTTTATTTATTTATTTTATTTTTAGGTTTTATTTAGTTTAGTTTGGTTGAGTTTTAGGGATGGTTTAGGGTTTATGGTCTAGCAGGCTTTAGGGTTTAGTGGGTTTTAAGGTTTAGGGAGGTTTAGGGTTTATTTGTGTATGGTCAGTAGGATCAAGGTTTAGGGTTTAGGGTTTAGTCTTTGGGCATGGTGGTTGGGGGGTTTAGGGTTTAGGCTCTGAGTAGATTTAGGGTTTAGGGAGGTTTAGGTTTAGGGTGGATTTAGGAGGTTTAGGTTTAGAGGGTTTAGTTTAAGGTTTAGGTTAGATTTAGGGTTTAGTGTTTAGGGCCAGGGTTTAGGGTGGGTTTAGGGTATAGTTATTTAGGTTTAGGTTTTATTTTATGTTAGTTAATTTTAGTGGTTTATTTTATTTTTCTTTTAGGTTTAGGTTTTCTTTATTTGTTTAGGCTTTAGGTTTTATTTTACATTTATTTTTGAGTTTTATCTTTAGGATTATTTTTTAGGTTTAGGTTTTTATTTATCTTTTATTTTAAATTATTTTAGATTTATTTTATTTTTATTTTATGTTTGGTTTTATTTTTATTTAGGTTTTATTTTTTTTAATTTAGTGTATTTTTTTTATTTTATTTTAATTTAGTTTTTATTTTATATTTTATTTTCTTTTTAGGTTAAGGTTTAAGTTTAAGTTTATGTTTATGTTTTAGTTTATGTTTTCATTTCATTTTATTTTTTATTTTATTTTGATTTATGTTTATTTATTTATTTTATTTTTAGGTTTTATTTAGTTTAGGAGGATTTTAGCTTTTAGGGTGGTTTAGTTTAGAGGATTTAGGTTTTAAGGTCATGGCTCAGTTATGTGGGTAGGTTTAGGGTTTAATGAGGTTTGGAGGGTTTAGGGTTTAGAGTTTAGGGTTTAGACTTTATGCTTTAGGTAGGATTTAGGGTTTAGGTTTGGGGAGTTTGTTTAGGTTTAGGGTTTAGTATTTAGAGTTCGTTTTATGGTTTATGGAGTAGGGTTTAGGGTTTAGGATGTAGGGTTTTGGTTTTTGGGTTTAGGGTTTATGATATAGGGTTTAGGGTTTTTTTTTAAAAAAAATTAAGTTAACTAGTAGGTTTAGGGTTTAAGGTTTAAAGTTTTCTTTTTTTTTTTAAATAGATAAATAGATTAAACATTTATTCATGTAGAATTCTTCAACCAAAGTATCACCCCAAGTTTTCTGTGACATAAGCGATGATATAGACAAAAAATGAGCACCCATATAGCAAATAAAAAACCCTAAATTAGTAGAACCATCTCTACAGAGCCCATAAGCACCAGATGATCGCTCGTCCTCTCCAATTCCCATCAAAACCACCCTGGCCTCTCGGGTAGCAGGATCTACCATCATATCCCCGATCTCTCCCTCCGCCACCACCACGGTTGTAACCTTTAAATTTTGGTCTATTTTTTTTATTTAGGTTAGTTATTTATTATAGGTTTATTTATTTTAGTATACCTTTTTAATTTTTGTTTATTTTTTAGGTTTAGGTTTAGGTTTAAGTTTATTTTTTAGTTGAGTTTTATTATTATTTTAATTTTTAGGTTTAGTTTTTATTTTTAATTTTTAGGTTTAGGTTTATGTTTTTATTTTATTTTTGTAGGTCTAAGTTTTAGGTTTTTATTTTAGGTTTATTTTTAGGTTTATTTTTTAGTTTAGGTTTAGGTTTATTTCTAGTTTATTTTATTTTATTTAGAGTTTAGGTTTAGGTTTAGGTTTAGTTTATTTTAGGTTTAGGTTTAGGTTTTATTTATTTTAGTTTAGTTTGTTTATAGGTTTATTTATTTTAGTTTATTTTATTTTATTTAGGTTTGATTTAGTTTTTTAGTTTATGATTTAGGTTTTATTTTATATTTTTTTAGGTTTTATTTTTGGGTTTATATTTTAGTTTTTCATTCTTAATTAATTTTTATTTTATTTTTTTAGGTTTATTTTATCTTATTTTAAATTTATTTTTTATTTTATTAAGGTTTTTTATTCTTAGGTTTTTTTTAATTTTTTAGTTTAATTTAGGGTTTCCTTTATTTTATTTTATTTTATTTTTATTTTATTTTATTTAATTTTTAGGTATAGGTTTCTATTTTTTATTTTTTTTATTTTATTTAGGTTTAGATTTTTATATTTATTTAACTTTAGGGTTTGGTGGGTGGGAGGTCAGTTGGTCAGTTTGATTTGGGTGAGGTCATGGTAGAGGTTTAGGGTAGTTTAGCTTGGGAGGGTTTAGGGCCCAGGTCAATCCAGAGTTTAGAGGTCAGGTCACTTAGATAGGTTTAGAGAGTAGGATTTAGGTCAGATTTAGAGGAGAGAGTCAGGGTAAAGAGAGGGAAGTTAGGAGTTAGGAAGAGTCATGGTAGGTCAGAGTGGGTAAGAGGTCAGTGGATAGTTTAGGGAGTTTAGATTTGGTAAGAGTCAGTCATAGTTTAAGTAGTAGTTTATTTGGGTTTTTGGATTTATTTAGGTCAGTTAGGGTTTATGGTTAGGTTAGGTGGTTTAGGGAGTAGGTCAGTGGTGGGTAGGTTAAGGTCATTACCAGTTTGGGTTTAGGTCAGTTAGGTAGTTAAGATGGTTTAGGGTTTGGGTTGGGTTGGTATAGTCTTAGGGTTTTGATAAGAGTTTAGGTTTATGACTGCAAGTGTTTAGGTTTATGGTCACTTTGGTAGGAGGATTAGGATTTTAGGGTTATTATTTTAGATTTAGAAACCCAAGCAGTAGGTTTTATTTAGTTTAATTTTATTTTATTTTAAGTTTATTATATTTTTTATTACATTTAATTTTATTTATTTATTCTTTTATTTTATTTTAAAAGTTTAGGTTTTATTTATTTATTTATTTTTTTTATATTATTTTTTAGATTTTGGTTATTTAGGTTTAGGTGAGAGAGGTTTAGGGTTGATGGTCAGGGTTTAGGAGGGTTTAGGGTTTGTGAGTTTAGCTTTGGTTAGGGTCTACTAGGGTTTAGGGTTTAGGTTTTATGGTTTGGCTTTAGGGTTGAAGGCCCAGGTTTAAGAATTAGGGGGGTCAGGGTTTATGGTAGGGTTTAGGGTGTGGTTTAGGGTTTAGTTTAGGTGGTTGGGTCCAGTGTTTTTAGTTTAAGAACAAGGTTTAGTGTTTATTTATGGTTAACTCAGGGTCAGTTTTTGTGGTGGGTTTTGGTTGTGGTTATGGATGGTTTATTGTTAGTTTAGGTTAGAATTTTTTTAAAATTAAATAAATCGATATGTTTAAGTTTAGTGTTTAAGTTTTTTTTTAATTAAGTAAACTAGTATGTTTAGGTTTAGGGTTTAGGTTTTTAATTAATTTTTATTTTATTTTATTTTAGTTTTATTTTAAGTTAATTTTATTTTTATTTTACGTTTAGTTTTTTATTCTTAGGTTTATTTTATTTTGTTTAGGTTTAGGTTTTTTAATTTATTTTTTTTTTAGGTTTTATTTTTTGTAGGTTTGATTTTTTAGTTTTTAGGGCTTATGGTTTAGGGTTTAGGGTTTAGTGTTTATGATTTTAGGGTTTGGGGTTAGTGTTTAGGCTAGGGTTTATGGAGTGTCAGCTTTAGGATTTAAGTTTTAGGGTTGATTTAGGTTTGATTGGTTTAGGGTTTATGGTGTTTTTTTTGTGTAGGGTTGGATTTAGGGTCAGGTGTTAGGCTTAGTTTTTATGGTTTAGGCACAAGGTAGGGTTGGATTTAGGGTTTAGTTTAGGATCAGGTTTAGGGTGTATTTTAGCATTAGTTTAGGTTTGGTAAGGTTTAGGATTTAAGGTTTATGATTTATGGTTTAGGATTTTCTAATTTTTAAATTAAGTATACCAGCAGGTTTAGGTTTCTTTAGTTTATTTAGTTTGTTTTTTCTTTATTTTAGTTTTTTTTATTTTTTTTATTTTTTTATTTTTATTTAGGTTTATTTTTAATTTTTTTATTAGGTTAGTTTATTTATTTTATGTTTATTTATTTTTGTATAGGTATTTTATTTTTGTTTATTTTTTAGGTTTATATTTAGCTTTAGGTTTATTTTTTAATTGAGTTATATTTTTATTTTATTTTTTAGGTTTAGGTTTTATTCTATTTTTTTAGGACTAGGTTTATGTTTTAATTTTATTTTTGTAGGTTTAGGTTTTAAGCTTTTAATTTAGGTTTATTTTTCAGTATTATTTTTTAGTTTAGGTTTAGGTTTATTTTTAGTTTATTTTATTTTATTTAGGATTTAGTTTTAGGTTTAAGTTTAATTTATTTTAAGATTAGGTTTAGGTTTTATTTATTTTAGTTTTGTTTATTTTTAAGTTTATGTATTTTAGTTTATTTTATTTTATTTAGTTTAGGCTTTGTTTTTTTGTTTTGGGTTTAGGTTTTATTTTTTATTTATTTTTAGGTTTTATTTTTATGTTTATATTTTAGGTTTAGGATTTTATTTTTATTTTTATTTTATTTTAGGTTTATTTTATTTTTATTTTTATTTTTTTAATTTTATTAAAAATTTTATTCCTACTTTTATTTTATTTTATTTTAGTTTAGTTTATTATTATTTTTCATTTTATTTTACTTTTTATTTATTTTTAGGTTTTAGTTTAAGTTTTTATTTTATTTTATTTTACCATTTTATTTAGGTTTATTTTTTATTTTATTTTATTTTATTTAGTTTAGTTTAGGTTTTAATGTAGTTTAGGGTACAGTTTAGTGGAGGGTTTTAAGATTTACAGGGAGGGATGGAGGGAGTGTATGTTATGATAGGAGGGAGGGTTTAGGTCAGGTTGGTCAGTGGTTAGGCCTGTGGTAGAGCTCAGTTTAGTTTATGGCTCAGTGAGTTAGGGTTAGGTCAGTTGGATCAGTTTAGGTCATTGGCTGGGTTTACATGATAAAGTGTAGGAGGATAGATCAGGGTAGTCAGTAATTTAGTGATTCAGTAAGGTCAGTTAAGTGTATTTAGGTTTAGGTCAGGTAGGGTCAGGGTTAGGATCAGAGGTCAGTATTTTAGGGTTGGTTTATAACTATGTTGAGGATTTAGGGGTATGTTTAGACAGTTATGGTAGTATAGGGTTTAGGTCAGGGTTTAGGGTTTAGTGTTAGGATTATGGTCAGGGTAGGGTTCAAGTAGTGGATAGTCAGTGTGGGTAGGCCTAGGCTTAGAATTTAGGGTTTAGGATCATCAGGGTGTGGTAGCATTTTTATTAAACTTTAACCCGGTAGGTTTAGGTTTAGTTTTATGTTTTATTTAGTTTTATTTTACTTTCTTTTTATTATAGGTTTATTATTTTATTTTTATGTAATTAATTTAATTTTAGTTTTATTTTAGGTTTATGTCATTTTTTTTTAGTTTAATTATTATTTATTATATTTTAGTTTATTTTTATTAACTATTTTATTTATTTTTTTAGTTTTAGGTTTTAGTTTAGGTTTTTAGTTTATTTAAGTTTAAGTTTATTATTATTTTATTTTAGGTTTTATTTAGTTTAGTTTATGTTTAGTGGTGGTAGTTTAGGGGTGGTTTGGATTGGGTTAGGGTTTAGCCAGTGGCCCAGGTCATGGTTTTAGTAGCTCAGTGGCCTAGAGTGTAGGCTCAGTAGGTGAGGTCAGGGTAGAGTGGATCAGCTAGGGTTTAGGGTTTTGGTGGACTTGGGTCAGTGATTTAGATAGTTAATTAGTGTTTGGTTTCATGATCAGGGTATGGTTTAGAGTTTATGGCCCAGGATTTTAGTTTTAGGATTTAGTGGTAGGTAGAGATGAGGTTTAGTGATCAGCAAGAGGTTTAGGTTTATATTTTAGGATCGTGTAGGATTTTTTTAAATTATGCAAACCATTATGTTTAGTTTATTTAGTTTATATTTATATTTATTTATTTATTTTTTATTTTATTTTTTATTTTTATTTAGTTTAGTTTATTTATATTAGTTTAGGTTTTTTATTTTAGTTAATTTTATATGTTTAGGTTTAGGTTTATTTTTTAGTTGTGTTTTATTTTTATTTTGTTTTTTAGGTTTAAGTTTTATTTTTTTATTTTTAGGTTTAGGATTAGGTTTTTATTTCATTTTTGTAGGTTTAGGTTTTAGGTTTTTATTTTAGGTTTATTTTTATGTTTTATTTTTTAGTTTATGTTTGGGTTTATTTATAATTTGTTTTATTTTATTTAGAGTTTAGGTTTAGGTTTAGGTTTAGTTTAGTTAAGGTTTAGGTTTGGGTTTTATTTATTTTAGTTTATTTTATTTTTTAGGTTTATGTATTTATTTTATATTATTTTATTTAGTTTAGGTTAAGATTTTTTTAGTTTAGGGTTTTGATTTTATTTTGTATTTATTTTTAGGTTTTCTTTTTAGGTTCATATTTTAGGTTTAGGTTTTTATTAGTTTTTATTTTATTTTATTTTAGGTCTATTTTATTTTTATTTTATATTTAGTTTTTATTTTATTAAGGTTTTTTTATTCTTAGGTTTATTTTATTTTTAATTTAATTTTAGGTTTTCTTTATTTTATTTTATTTATTTTTATTATTAATTTATTTTATTGGTTTAGTTTAAGTTTAGTTTAGGTTTTATTTTATTTTATCTTATTATATTTATTTTTTTTTTTTATTTAAGGTTTAGAAGTTGGAGTCAGGTTCATGGAGGGCCCAAGATTTAGTGGGATTAGAGTCAGGAGGTTTAGGGTGGTAGGATAAGATCAGGCTTATGGATCTTAGAGTGGCCCAGGTTTAAGGAGGAGAGGTGGGGAGCCCAGTGGAGAGGTAGGTTTAGGTCAGGTCAGGAAGTCAGGAGGGCCCAAGATTTAGGATTTAGTGTGATAGGTCATTTAGGTGGGCCCAGGTTTAGCTCAGGGTAGGAGGGAAGAGATTTCCTTTAGGTTTTTGGCTCAGTGGTCAGGGTTAGGGTTTAGCCAGTGGGCTCAGTGTGTGAGGTTTAGTGTTTAGGTAGGGTCAGAGTTTGGCCTAGGTAGGATTTAGACTCAGGAGGGTCAGTGGCTCAGTGGTCAGGCTCAGTTAGGCCTGTTAGGTTTAGGGTTTGGGTGTGGGCTCAGGTTTAGGTAGGTTAGGGCCTGGGCTCAGGGTTTAGGGTATGATTTTGGGTTTATTAGTGGTTTGAAAACTAAACCCCAGTATTTAGTTTTAATTAGTTTTTATCTCAGTTTATTTTATTTTATTTATGTATTTTATTTTTTTTATTCTTAGGTTTATTTTATTTTTTAGTTTTTTTAGGTTATTATTTATTTTATTTTATTTTATTTTGATTTATGTTTAGGTTTTAGTTTATGTTTTTATTTCCTTTCATATATTTTATTTTATTTAGGTTTAAGTTTATTTATTTATTTTATTGTTAGTTTTATTTAGTTTAGGTTTAGGTTTTTAGGTTTTTAGGGTTTAGGGTTTAGGGTTTAGGGTTTAGGATCCAAGGTTTTATCTTTTAGGGTTTTAAGGTTTAGGGTTTATGGTTAGGGTTTATGGTTAGGGTTTGGTTTAGGGTTTAGGGTTTAATGTTTAGGCATTAGGGTTTAGGGTTTTGTAGGGTTTAGGGTTTAGGGTTTAGGGTTTAGGATTTAGAGATATAGGTTTAGTATTTAGGCTTTAGGCTTTAGGATTTAGTATTGAAGGATTAGGGTTTAGGATTTTTTTTTTAGATTAAGTAAATCAGTAGGTTTAGATGTATTTAGTTTAATTTTTATTTATTTTAGTTTTTTTAATTTTTTATTTAGGTTTATTTTTTTTATTTTACTTAGTTTAGTTTATTTATTTATTTATTTACTTTTAGTGTTTTTTATTTTAGTTCATTTTAGGTTTAGGTTTAGGTTTATGTTTTTTTTTTTTAATTTTATTTTTTAGGTTTAGGTTTTATTATTTTATTTTTAGGTTTAGATATAGGTTTTTATTTTATTTTTTTTATATTTAGGTTTTAGGTTTTTATTTTAGGTATAGGTTTATTTTTAGTTTATTTTATTTTAGTTAGTTTAGGGATTAAGTTTATTTTATTTTAGGTTTATTTTTAGTTTATTTTATTTTATTTAGTTTAGGATTTAGGTTTAGTTTATTTTAGGTTTAGGTTTAGGTTTTATTTATTTTGGTTTAGTTTTATTTTATTTTGTTTATTTTAGGTTTAGGTTTCTTTTATAGTTTAGGGTTTAAGTTTTATTTCTTATTTATTTGTAGGTTTTTTTAAGTTTAGATTTTTATTTAGTTTTTATTTTATTTTATTTTAGGTTTGTTTTATTTTTAGTTTTTATTTTATTTAGTATTTTTATTTTTAGGTTTATTTTATTTTTATTCTATTTTAGGTTTTTATTTATTTTATTTTAGTTTTGTTTTTTATTTTATTTTAGTTTTGTTTTTAGATTATATTTTATTCTATTTTAGGTTTTGTTTTTATTTTAATTTATTTTATTTTATGTAATTTAGGGATCAGTTTATTTATTTATTTTATTTTTAGGTTTTATTTAGTTTAGGCTTAGGTTTTTTAGTTTTTAGGGTTTAGGGATTGGAGTTTGCGGTTTAGGGTTTAGGATTTAATGTTGGTTTTTTTTAAAGGAAATTAGGGATATTTTATTGCCACAAAGAAAAGGTACAAAGTCCTTAAAGAGAGTAAATCTCTATGTGAATGCTCAAAGAGCTAAAATATGTCCTAAAGAGATAAACCTCCTAACTACGATAATAATTAAGTAAAGAAAGCAAAAGAAAAATATCGAAATAAACAAAAAATGAAAATCAATGTAAGCAGCAACCAACTTCTTTTGGTTCTTTTGATACAAAGAAGATCCACTGAGTCTTCTAGTAAAAAGAAATCGAAACATACATTTGGAAGAATGAGTACAATTAATCAAGGATAAAGAGTAAGAGCATATAAAAGGAGTAAAGTAAAGAAAAAGCTCAAGCTTAGTTACAATCATCTCAACGAGCAACATTATATGTAAGCATCCAAACTTCAAGAGAAGGGTTACAATTACATATACCGTTACCAGCCAAAAGAAGAAATATTGGGAAACATTAAGGCCATCATTGCTTGAATACCTAATTTTACACATTATCCAAAGATGGTCCTCCACTAAGCCTACAAAATCCTTAAAATAGCAAATATAGCAGACAAACACCAAGCCACCAGAATAATCAAGCTTAATAAGACAATCAGGCAAGCAACCCGCAAGGATGGTAGCAAAATAGTATGAGCACCACCAGAGCTTCCACCAAAAAGGAATAACCAATTCAAGAGGAACAAGCATCATGACATGGGTGACAACACTAAAAGGAGACAACACAAGAGCAAAAAGGAAAACCATAAGTGCTCAAATCCTTCATCCACCAAATAGAAAACCCTTAACAAGAGGGTGGGGAGCAAGGCTGCCATTCAAGTAGGAAAAGGGTGTTCTGCTGCAGTCAAGAGCGGTGAGACCAAGCAGGGGAAACTAGAAGAAAATAATCATAGAATGACAACCAGCAGGTTCCCAGACCGATCACCAAAGGAGTAGGAAAAAATAGCCAAAGCAGCCACTCCTCCAATAAGTCCAACCAGCCATCCAAAAAATCCTCCTATCCAACCACCTCAACATGAGAAGATCCAAGTCATCAAAACAAAATACATCAGTATTAAATCCAACAGCAGTCATCAAGCCAGAAACATCCAAAACAACTCGTGAAGGGGTAGAGAAAGACAACAGCCTCCAATCCCAATCAAGGCAAAGAAAAAACCAATCCATAAAGTTAGAAAAACTAGCTAGCAACAGAAAGATATAGAGCCTAGTTAGACAAATAACAAGGCAAAAAACAAAAATAGCAGCAAGAAAGGTACCCAACCCATCCACCAGCAGTCAAGGCCCAATAATAGCCATATAGCAGTTGTCAAACTACAATTTCAAAATAATACCCAAACCCAAAGCCACAATAGTACAGGAGGAGGTTCGACAATACCAAAAGAATCCAAACAGAAATAGTCAAACCAACCACCAACCCCTAGTCAATAAAATAGAGCAAATAATAGTTTGCCAACCACCTCCAAGCCAGAGATAAATCACCTATAACAACCATCCTGCCAACCTAATAAGCAAAAATTGTCAGGCAACCCAATTAGCCAACCAAGCCACATCCTCAACCATTATAGCAGTAGATATTATCGGTTTGTAGGTAGGCCAAGAAATAGGCAAAAATCATACATAATGAAATTCCTACAATGCAAAGCGCAACCTAAGAAGTAAAATAGCAAGGGATAAAGTTGGTAAAATCCCAGCTAGACAATTAGCAACCACCAAGCTGAAAAAACCAAAACACCCTAGGTTGCACTAACAAAAATCATCACGGAGCAACCACCAGGCTAGAATAAATATAAGAGTTGAAAAACAAAACCCCAAAGTGGTAAAATTAGAAGTTCACAACAACCCAAATAGAGTTTAACAAGGCCAAAACAAAAATAAAAGACCATCAAAAAATAATGATAAAACTAATCTAAAAATTTATAATCTGAGATAAGGCAATCCAGTATTATCTAGATTTACAAAAATTCTTAATAATTTAGGCAATATTTAGTTGTTAAAAAATGTTAACTCAATCAAGTTGGCACCAAAATTAGCTAAATAATCCTCACAAGCATTACCTTGGTAAAGGATGTGGGAAATTTTAAAATAAACTTGAGAAAGAAGAATTTTTGTATGATTAAAAAGATTAAATAATTCAGCATCCCCATTTCTATTAGAATTAAGGAAATCAAGAAGCAAGAGAGAATCAACTTCAATCCAGATGTTGAGGAAGAATCCATTCAAAAAAATTTCAAGTGCTTTATTAACAGCCATAATCTCGATAAAGAGAATAGATCAGGCTTTGAGAGGGTAGGAAAAAGCACAGATTCAAAACCTTTATATTCACTAAGGATACCACCATAGCCATATTTATTGGAAGCAACAGAACCATTAGTATTAAATTTAATCACATTATCATTAGGTTTGATCCAATGGATAATTCTAGTACCTTTCTGAGAGTCAAGATTAGGCAGAATGATACCCAATTTTTTAGTCACAAATTTGTAACCTCTAAAATGAATGTTACTAATAAGATTTGCATTAAAAAGAGCATGAATTTTTTATTTAGTTCTAGCCAGGATCTTTTTATGTTTCATAGGAATACCATGATATTTAGCATCATTTCTATCCATCCAGATGAACCAGATAAGGGTAATAGTAATTAAATCTTTTTTATGACCTTTCATAGTGTTTTTGAAATAGGCATCAAGGAGTTGTTATAAAGAAAAGGAACCATGAAAATAGTTGGAATTAAATAAATCATCATACCAAAACCATAATTTTGAAGCAATATCACCATTTACAAAGACATGATTTACATTTTCAATATGAAAGAAACAATATCACTTTGAAGGTAAATAAAACCCTTTAGTCTAGAGGGAAGAGTCCAAAGGAATATAGTTATTCAAAATCCTCCAAGATAAAATTGAATAAGAAATGGGAATGATATTATTCCAAATTTTAATAAAAACATTAAAAGGGTGTTGTTTATCTCTAATAAAGATCTTAACCTCTTTAAGAACAAAATCACCATTATGAGAAAGTTTAAAAAGAATTTGATCAGGTTTGTTAGAAATAATGGTAATATTTCTAAAGTTTTCAAAAAGAGAAATACATATATAGTTCTCAAGTTTATTTTAATTATGATTATTATTGAGCCAAAAAGAATTAACTTTGATAGTAGTAGTATAGTGGGAACATAATTGGGTGTCAATCAAATCATTGCCAAAAGAAGGAAGAACCCGGCTGGATACCCCAAGATATTAATGATCCAGCAACCCATTTAATGTAACAAAGCCTTTTCCAAACTGGAGAGTCATCAACTTTATAAGCATGGTTAAGAGGGTGTTTTCCTTGACAATATTGTTTCGTCATAAAATTAGCTCAAAGGCTATCATTCTTTCTAAAATTCCACCAGAGTTTATGAGAGAAAGCAATGATAGCTTCACGAATAGGTTTGCAACCAAGAGCACCATCACCCAAAGGACCACAACATTTATGCCAAGATGTCTAATGCATTCTTTTGATAGAATAATTAGAGCCCCAAAAAAGTTTGTTAAGCAAACGATCAATTCTAATAGAGTAGCATTAGTGGGAATAATAGTTTGAATCAAATAAAGAGGCATAGAGTTGAAAGTGCTTTTAAGGATAGTGAGCCTACCACAAAGGATAGTAAATGGAATTCCCAAACAAATATTTTATTTTATAATTTTTTGAATTCATCAAAAAGGTGGGAACATTTAGGCCTTTAAAGAGTAGAGCACCCAGTACTTAAGAAGTGTTGATGTTTAAAATTTGTGATATGAAGGATTTGATTGATTTTATTATTGGAGATACTAGAGGATGTGATAAAATAGCTTTTGTTATCATTGAATGAAAGGACACATTCTCTTCTAAATTTATTTAAAAAATTCTTATGATGCTTGATGTGATGAGCATTGCAGAAAATAATGAAATCATCGGCAAAACTTAGATGGGAAATAGGGAGACCACCAATAGTTCTATAGTACATACTAGGATTTTTTTAAGAATAAATCATTGATGCTCCAAGATAAGTACTCAACAGTAATAATATATAAAGTTGGAGATAAGGAATCCCCTTGTCTTAAGCCATGGGAAGAGGGAAAGAAACCCAAGGCTTCTCCTTTAAGAAAATTCAAAAACTAGGCATTAATACAAATTTTAATAAGAAGATTTAAGTTTCTACAAAACCTAAATAAATTTAGAATATGAAAAAGGAAATCCTAAGAGATGTTATTAAAGGCTTTGGTAATATCTAATTTGAAAAGAATGTTGCCCCTCAGTCTTGGCATCAAGATCATGAATTAATTCTTGGGCAAGTAAAATATTGTAAATAGATCTACCTCTAACAAAACCAATTTGGTTTAGAGATAATTCTATTGAGTAAAGGACTAAGTCTATTTGTAAGGATTTTGGAAATCAGTTTATTGAAAAAGGTGCAAAGACTAATAGGTCTAAAATCACTCCAAAAGTTTGGGTTATGCCTTTTAGGTATGAGAACAATAGAAGTACTAGAAAAATATCTGGGAAAAGGATTAGCATTAAAAAAATCAATCACTTCTCAATCAAATCATTTTAATGATAAACCGACATTTAGAAAAATTGAGTAGTGAAACCCATAGACAGCAGAATCAAAATTCCTGCTATTTAGAATTTTCAAATTTTCATCTTCATTAGGCACGATGGTAAACAAATCAGTATCATCATTATTAATAATAGAAGGAATCATGTATGATTTGAAAATTTCTTCATAAGGGCAATTTTTATTAAACATATTTCTAAAGTAATCAATCACCGAATCTTTAATATCATTTTTTTCCATAATTCAATCACCATTTTCATTTTTAATTTTTAGAATATTATTCAAAGCTCTCTTTTTTTAAGCATGGAAATACCTATTCTGTCACCATCATAATATGTTTACTAGCTTTTGGCACCAATAAGTCTTCCATATTTTAGAAATTGACAAGTTTATCTTTAGCCTCAGTCAAACTCTATAAGCTTAGAGGATCGGACATAATAGATTTCAAGATCACAAACCAACATGTCCATGTCTTTAATATTAGCAAAAGGTTTTAAAATAATGCTTGTTCCACCAACCCAAATTTTGTTTATGTCTTTTAAGTTTTAACCAAAGTCTATTCATCCCCCTAAACGAATTATCAGGATGTAAAGTAGCCTTCCAATTTTTAGCAACAACATCAATGAAATCAATATGCTAAATCCACATGTTCTAGAATCTAAAAGGAGAGGAGTTATTAAGTCTATTAGAATTATCTTTAATAGAAACCAGAAGAGGTGCATGATTAGACACGGTTCTACTTAAATGATCAATAGAAGTAATAGACCATTGAGTAATTGAATGAGTATTAAAAAGAATCCTATCCAACCTATGCCAAAGTATAGAGTTTTTCTGAGTAGAACTCTTAAAGCCAATATCAACCAAATTACAATCAAGGATCATATTGAAAAATTCTTCCATAGAATGAATATTGTGAGAGCAACCACCACTCCATTTAGAAGAAAAAAGACTAGTATTGAAATCACCACCCACAAACTAAGGTTTGTTGATCGAGGTAGCAAAATTCCTCAAATTGTCCAAAAGGAGATTTCAACTAGATCTATAATAAGATGCTTAAACAAAAGATCCCAAAACATAATAGTCACCATAAAAAATTTGTGTATTAAAAACATGTTGAAAATCATCAATAATAGAAACATCAATGAAATTATTCTGAAAACACCAGATCATATTACTAACATTAGAGTAAAATTTATTGAAGCCGATCATTCTAGCAACATGGTTAATTTTATTAGCATGAATAAGTGGTTCCAAAATAATCTGTAAAGAAATATTATAAATGCAATAAAAGATTTCTAATGTGATTGTGAATAGAAAGGGTACCAATCCATCTAACATTCCAAACAAGAAAATTAATCATAATAAAAGAAAAGGGAGGGGGGGTGAGCAAGGGTTAATTAAGAGAGGTGGGAGGTGAGTCTAGTGTTTTGGACAATTTGGGAGGGTAATTTTAACACATTTTTTCTTTTAGCATGATAAGTTTGAAAACCATTTTCTTTTCCTCTAGAATCATCATCAGTAAGATTTAATAACATTGGTCACCAATTTAGAGACTTCTCCAAGTGTTTAGGAGAAATTCACTCTTCCTAGATTAAGTTGAAAAGTAGGATTAACATGAATATCAAGATTTGAAATGAGAGACGGTGATAATTTAGAACCGTTTAAAGCACAAATAGTTAAATCTAGATAAAAAATATTTTCAACATGACGACATCATTTAAATCCTCACTGAAAACTTCATTTTCATCAATCAAAGCCCGTATAGATGCAGGGATAGAATCAATGGAAATGAAATCATCATCCAATAATTTTGAAAATTTGTTATTCTCTGCATTAGAAATGTTCAACTTTAAAGAAGAGATAAAAGGTAATTCATCCTTCCCATTC
Source organism: Cymbidium sinense (assembly GCA_021442155.1). Classification (NCBI taxonomy): domain Eukaryota; kingdom Viridiplantae; phylum Streptophyta; class Magnoliopsida; order Asparagales; family Orchidaceae; genus Cymbidium; species Cymbidium sinense. The sequence goes on along the minus strand of CM038214.1, from coordinate 79,279,365 downwards.
TAAAATCGGTAGAAACCATATCGATGGTGAGCCAAAAACTAGTTCAATAGGAATAACTTTGATAATCAAGGAATCAACCTCAATTGCATCCTTTAAACCATTCTTAGGATCTGAGGCTATTTTTGAACATATGTAGCGGTCGGCTTATGACTAGGAGCAAGATTTTTTTGGGAGGATTTCTCTTTTTTAAATGGGGATGGAGAATAAAACATTTTGAATGATCTTGGCCATGAATTTTACAATGAAAACAAAAAACTAGAAGATTCTCCAATTCAACCTTTTGCTAATACCCATATTTTTCAGAGCCAATTCAGTCTTCCTTAGGATATTTTTTTAGTTATGTATATTTCCACTAGGATTCGAGCCATAGATGGGCGAGATTGCTCAGTGGTAGCTTGATTGAGTTATAAAGGCCAACAAAAAAGAGCCCCAACAACAAAAAGCACAGGATGAGTAACAAATGGATGCGCATATTAGGAAGAGATAACCACACAGGGACAACAGGAGATTACTCCTTAATGTCAAAAAGTGGTGACCACTTTAATAAGCGCATTTCATAATTAAAGATGAAGTAAGAATGATGTGCAAAAATACATGAATAATCTAGATCATTAGAAAGTTGTATCAGAATATGTCAAGGGTAAGACCAATTGAAAAGGCACCCATTAGCTTAAGATTATGAAAAATAAAGTGTAGATCTTATCCAAATTTGGACGATGTAAAGAAAATTATCTAACAAGAGAGAATTCAAAAGGTTTCATCAATAATTCAACATCCACATCAAAGCTCATAATGGCTGACAAACCACAAAAAGAGGTTGAAATTAGATTAATTGATTCAATAGAGTGAGAAGCCTTACCAAAGAGCGCTTCCTTGAATGATTTAGTAGAAGATGATGCAATAGGGCTACCAAAGTGTCAGATGCCCTAGTCAAAGCATCAAAAATTTAAGGTGGACTCGAAAGAATCAAACTCATCGTAGCCATCATAAAGGAAAAAGCATCACACAATCGGCCAAATGTCGATCAAGTTGTAGAATTCGGTAGAAATTGAAGAAAAAATGCAGAGATCCCTGATCAAGAATGCAACACCAAGACATAATCAGGAATTTCCAGAGAAAGAGCACCTGGGGTGGGAAGGGGAGGGGTTTAAGTTTTGATTTAGGTTCAAGTTTAGTTTAGGTTGTAGGTTTAGGTTTTGGTTTGGAGGGTGGGTTTGGGATTTTAGGGTTTAGGAGGGTTTAGATGTTTAGGGTTTAGGGTTTAGGGTTGTAGGTTTTTAGAGTTAATGGTTTAGAGTTTAGGGTATAGGGTTTAGGGTTTAGAGTTTTAAGATTTAGGGTTTAGGGTTTAGGGTTTAGGGTTGTAGGTTTAGGGTTTAAAGCTTAGGGTTTAGGGTTTAAGGTTAGAATTTTTTTCATTGTTTATTTTTTAAAATTAACTAGGCAGGTTTAGGTTTATTTAGTTTATTTTTTTATGTATTTTAGTTTTTTTTTATTTTATTTTAAGTTTTTTTTTATTTATTTATTTTAGGTTTATTTATTTTAGTTTAGGTTTTATATTTTAATTTAGTTATTAGGTTTAGGTTTAGGTTTATTTTTTAGTTTAGTTTTATTTTTATTTCAATTTTTAGGTTTCAATTTTATTTCTTATTTTAAAGTTTAGGTTTAGGTTTATTTTATCTTTTAGGTTTAGGTTTTAGGTTTATTTTAGGTTTATTTTTTAATTTAGAGTTTAAATTTAGGTTTTATTTTGGTTTAGGTGGGTTAGTTTAGGTTTGGGTTTAGGGTTAGGATTTTTTAGATTAGTGTAGTGGTAGACAATGAGGGTTTAGGTTTAGGGTCAGGTTTTAGGGTTTAGGTCATAGGTTTTAGTGGTGAGTTGGGTAGTTTTTGGGTCCGGGGTTTAGAGGCCTGGAGTTTAGGGTAGGGTTTAGGGAGGGTTTAGGGTGGTAGAGAGGTTTAGGTTTAGGGTTTAGTGGTTTAGTGGTTTGGTTTAGGGTAGTTTAGGGTTATAAGTTTTTTAAATTATGCAAACCCAGGTTTAGGTTAATTTAGTTTATTTTTATGTATTTTGGTTTATTTTATTTTATTTTGATTTAAGTTTTATTTATTTAGTTTATTTATTTTAAGTTTACTTATTGTAGTATAGGTTTTCTATTTTTGTTTATTTTTTAGGTTTAGGTTTAGGTTTATTTTTTAGTTTAGCTTTTTTTAATTAATATTTTAGGTTTCAATTTTATTTTTTATTTTCAGGTTTAGGTTTATGTTTTTATTTTACTTTCTTAGGTTTAGGTTTTAGGTTTTTATTTTAGGTTTATTTTTAGGTTTTATTTTTTTAGTTTTGGTTTAAGTTTATTTTTATCATTTTATTTTTTTAGTTTAGGTTTGTTTTATTTATTTTAGGTTTTTAGGTTTTAGGGTTTAGGATTTTGGGTTTAGGGTTGTAGCCTTTAGGGTTTAGGATTTAGGGTTTAAGGTTTTAGGGTTTCAAGTTTAGGGTATAGGTTTAGAATTTTAGGGTGTAGCATTTTGGGTTTAGTGTTGCAGGCTTAGGGTTTAGTGTTTAGATTTTTTTTATTTGTTTTTATTTTATTTTTATAATTTTTAAATTATGCAAACTCGTAGATTTAAGTTTATTTATTTTATTTTATTTATTTATTTTAGTTTATTTTATTTTTTATTTTTATTTATATTTATTTTAATTTTTATTTAATTTTGTGTAATTATTTTATTTTTATTTATTTTAGTTTATATTTTAGGTTTAGGTTTAGGTTTATGGTTTTTTTAGTTTAGTTTTACTTTTATTTTATTTTTTAGCTTTAGGTTTTAATTCTCATTTTTAGGTTTAGGTTTAGGTTTTTATTTTATTCTTTCTGTTTATGTTTAAGGTTTTTATTTTAGGATTATTTTTATTTATTACTCTTTAGTTTTAGTTTAGGTTTATTTTTAGTTTATTTTATTTTATTTAGTGCAGGTTTAGATTTAGGTTTAGCTTATTTTAGGTTCATGTTTAGGTTTTATTTATTTTAGTTTAGTTTATCTTAATTTAAGTTTATTTTATTTTTATTTTAGGTTTAGTGTTTTTTTAGATTAGGGTTTAGGTTTTATTTATTATTTATTTTTAGGTTTATTTTTTTAGGTTTAGGGTTTTATTTTATTTTATTTTAGGTTATTTTTATTTTTATTTTAGTTTTAGTTTTTATTTTATTTATCTTTTCTAATTTTAATTTAGTTTAGGTTTTTATTGATTTTACTTTAGTTTAGTTCTTATTTTTAATTTTATATTCTTTTTAGGTTTAGGTTTTAGTTTATGTTTTAAATTTATTTTATTTTTTCATTTTATTTTTGTTTAGGTATTTTTATTTATTTTACTTTTAGGTTTTAATTACAATATGTTTAGGTTTTTAGCTTTTTAAGGTTTAGGGTTTAGGGTTTTGGTTTATTTTTAGGTTTAAATTTTTTAGGTTAGGTTTAAGTATATTTTTAGTTTATTTTGTTTTATTTAATTTAGGTTTAGTTTATTTTAGGTTTATGTTTAGGTTTATTTAATTTTTAGTTTATAGTTTATTTTATTTATTTATTTGTTTTATTTTTATTTTAGGTTTAGATTTTTTTTTTAGTTTATGGTTTGGGTTTTATTTTTTAAATATTTTTACGTTTTATTTTTAGGTTTACTTTTAGGCTTTTGGTTATTTTATTTTTATGTTACGTTTAGTTTTTATTTTATTTAGGTTTTTTATTATTCAGTTTATTTTATTCTTTTAATTTAGTTTAGGTTTTTATTTATTTTATTTAATTTTTTAATTTTTAGGTTTAGGTTTAGCTTTTAGTTTAGGTTATTATTTTATTTTATTTTTTAATATTTTATTTAAGTTTTGGATTTTTTATCTATTTTATTTTTAGGTTATATTATTTTTAGGTTTTTAGGTTTTTAGGGTTTACAGTTTATGGTTTAGGATTTTGGGTTTTGGGTTTAAGGTTTAGGATTTAGGGTTTAGTGTTTAAGGTTTAGGGTTTTAGGGTTGTAGGTTTAGGGTTGTTGGATTAGGGGTAGTTTTAGGGTTTATGGTTTTTTTTATTATTTATTACTATTTTTATTATTTTTAAAATAAGTAAACTTGTAGGTTTAGGTTTATTTAGTTTATTTTTTATGTATTTTGGTTTGTTTTTTTTTTATTTTGATTTTTAATTAGTTTTGTTTATTTATTTTAATTGTCTTAATTTAGTTAAGGTTTTTTATTTTAATCTATTTTTTTGGTTTAGGTTTAGGTTTAGGTTTCGATTTTCTTTTTTATTTTTAGGTTTAGGTTTAACTTTTTTTTTAGGTATAAGTTTTAGCTTTTTATTTTAGGTTTATTTTTAGGTTTTATTTTTTAGTTTATGTTTATGTTTAATTTTAGGTTTTTATTTTTTAGTTTAGGTTTATTTTACTTATTTTAGATTTCTAGGGTTTACGGTTTAGGGTTTAGGGTTTAGGGCTTAGTGTTTAGGAATTTAGGTTTAGGGTTTACAATTTAAGGTTGTAGATTTTAGTCTTTAGGGTTTTGGGTTTAGGGTTTAGGGTTTCAGGTTTAGGGTTTAGCATTTAGGGTTTAAGGTTGTAGGTTAGGGTTTAGGGTTTAGGGTTTCGGGTTCTTTTTATTTTATTTTATTTTTTTATGTTTTTTAAATTAAGTAAACTAGTAAGTTTAGTTTTGTTTAGTTTCTTTAGTTTTTTTTTTTATTTATTTTAGTTTATTTTATTTCTTATTTTTATTTAGGTTTATTTTAATTTTTATTTAGTTTTATTTATTTATTTTAGGTTTATTTATTTTAGTTTATTTTTAGGTTTAGGTTTAGATTTGGTTTTTTTTCCGTTTAATTTTATTATTATTTTATTTTTTAGGTTATATATTTATTTTTTATTTTTAGGTTTAGGTTTTTGTTTTATTTTTTTATGATTTAGATTTTAGGTTTTTATTTTTGGTTTTTTTTATGTATTTTTTTAGATTAGGATTCGGTGTATTTTTAGTTTATTTTATTATATTTAGTTCAGGTTTCGATTTTGGTTTAGTTTATTTTAGGTTCAGGTTAAGGTTTTATTTATTTTAGTTTAGTTTATCTTAGTTTAAGTTTATTTTATTTTAATTATAGGATTAGATTTTTTTATATGTTTTTTATTTAGGTTTATTTTTTAAGTATATTTTTTATGTTTTGGTTTTTATTTAATTTTATTTTAGGTTAATTTTATTTTATTTTAGGTTTAGGTTTTTATTTTATTTTAGCTTAGTTTAGGTTTCTATTTATTTATTTTTAGTTTAGTTTTAAATTTTTTATTTAATTTTCTTTTTAGATTTAGATTTAGCTTTAGGTTTTAGTTTATGTTTTAATTTTATTTTATTTTTTCATTTTATTTTTGTTTTGGTTTATTTATTCATTTTATTTTTAGGCTTTATTTAGTTTTGGTTTAGGTTTTTAGATTTTTTGGGTTTAGGGTTTAGGGTTTAGGTTTTTGGTTTATTTTTAGGTTTTATTTTTTTAGTTTAGGTTTAGTTTTATTTTTAGTTTCTTTTATTTTATTTAGTTTAGGTTTAGTTTATTTTAGGTTAAGGATTATATTTTATTTATTCTAGTTTAGTTTATTTTAGTTTAGGTTTGGTTTATTTTAAGTATAGTTTTCTTTTAGTTTAAGATTTGGGTTTTATTTTTCATTTTTGATACGTTTATTTTTTTGTTTAGGTTTATTTAATTTTTATTTTACATTTAGTTTTTACTATATTTATGATTTTTATTCCAAGGTTTATTTTATTTTTTAATTTAGTCTAGGTTTTTATTTATTTTATTATAGTTCTTTTTAATTTTTAAATTTTATTTTATTTTTTCACATAAGTTTACATGTTAGTTTAGGTTTTTATTTTGTATTATTTTTCTATTTTATTTAGGTTTACATTTTTATTTATTTTATTTTTAGGTTTTATTTTTTTAGGTTTAGGATTTTAGGTTTTTATGTTTTATATTTTATTTTTTTTATTTTAGTTTTATTTTTATTTTATTTAGCTTTTCTATTTTTAATTTACTTTAGGTTTTTATTTCTTTTATTTTAGTTTAGTTCTTATTTTTAATTTTGTTTTATTTTTAGTTTTAAATTTAGGTTTAGGTTTTAGTTTATGTTTTAAATTTATTTTTTTTCATTTTATTTTGTTTTAGGTATTTTTATTTTTTTTATTTTTAGGTTTTAATTAGTTTACGTTTAGGTTTTTAGCTTTTTAAAGTTTAGGGTTTAGGGTTTAGGTTTATTTTTAGGTTTTATTTTTTTAGGTTAGGTTTAAGTATATTTTTAATTTATTTTATTTTATTTTGTTTAGGTTTAGTTTATTTTAGGATTAAGTTTAGATTTTATTTATTTTAATTTAGTTTTTCTTATTTTAGGCTTATTTTATTTTATTTTAGGTTTAGTTTTCTTTCTAGTTTAGGGTTTAGGTTTTTTTATTATTTTTAGATTTATTGTTTTAGGTTTAAGGTTTTATTTTATTTTATTTTATGTTATTTTTATTTTTACTTTAGTTTTAGTTTTTATTTTATTTAGCTTTTCTATTTTTTAATTTAGTTTAGGATTTTATTTTATTTGATTTTAGTTTAGTTCTCTTTTTTATTTCATTTTCTTTTAAGGTTTAGGTTTAAGTTTTAGTTTCTGTTTTTAATTTATTTTATTTTTTTATTTTATTTCGGTTTAGGTTTTCTTATTTATTTTAATTTTAGGTTTTAATTAGTTTATGTTTAGGTTTTTAGCTTTTTAAGGTTTAGGGTTTAGGGTTTAGGTTTTAGGTTTTTATTTTAGGTTTATTTTTAGGTTTTAATTTTTTAGGTTAGGTTTAAGTATATTTTTTGTTTATTTTATTTTATTTAGTTTATTTTAAGTTTAGGTTTAGGTTTTATTTATTTTAGTTTAGTTTTAGGTTTATTTTATTTTGTTTCTTTTATTTTTATTTTAGGTTTAGTTTTTTTTTTAGTTAAGGATTGGGTTTTATTTTTTAAATAGTTTTATGTTTTATTTTTAGGTTTACTTTTTTAGGTTTTGGTTTATTTTATTTTTATGTTACGTTTTGTTTTTATTTTATTTAGGCTTTTATAATTCATTTTATTTTTTTTTCAATTTAGTTTAGGATTTTATTTATTTTATTTTATTTTTTTTTAAATTTTTTTTATTTTTAGGTTTAGGTTTAGGTTTTAATTTAGGTTTTTATTTTATTTTATTTTTTATATTTTATTTAGGTTTAGGTTTTGTTATTTATTTTATTTTTAGGTTATATTTTCTTAGGTTTTTTGGATTTTAGGGTTTATAGTTTATGGTTTAGGATTTTGGGCTTTGGGTTTAGGGTTTTAGGGTTGTTGGTTTAGGGTTGTAGGTTTAGGGGTAGTTTTGGGGTTTAGGATTTTTTTTATTATTTATTATTATTTTTATTATTATTAAAATAAGTAAATTTGTAGGTTTAAGTTTATTTAGTTGATTTTATGTGTATTTTGTTTTATTTTATTTTTTATTTTGATTTAAGTTTATTTTTATTTTTAATTTTTTTAGTTTATTTATTTTAGTTTATTTATTTTAGTTTTATTTATTTAGTTTAGGCCTTTTATTTTAATCTATTTTTTGGGTTTAGGTTTAGGTTTAAGTTTATTTTTTAGTTTAGTTATATTTCTATTTTATTATTTAGGTTTCGATTTTTTTTTATTTTAGGTTTAGGTTTTAGTTTTTTTTAGGTGTAGGTTTTAGCTTTTTATTTTTTAGTTTAGGTTTATGTTTACTTTTAGGTTTTTATTTTTGAGTTTAGGTTTATTTTACTTATTTTAGATTTTTTTGGTTTATATTTTAGGGTTTAGGGTTTAGGGCTTAGTGTTTAGGAATTTGGGTTTAGGGTTTAGAGTTTAGGGTTGTAGATTTTAGGCTTTAGCATTTGGGTTTTAGGGTTTAGGGTTTTGGGTTTCGAGTTTAGAGTTTTGGGGTTTAGCTTTTAGGGTTTCAGGTTTAGGATTTAGTGTTTTGGGTTCTTTTTATTTTAATTTATTTTATTTTTATTTTTTATGATTTTTAAATTAAGTAAACTAGTACGTTTAGCTTTGTTTAGTTTCTTTAGTTTTTATTTATTTATTTTAGTTTATTTTATTTCTTATTTTTATTTTTATTTAGTTTTGTTTATTTATTTTAGTTTTAATTATTTTTGTTTATTTTTAGGTTAGGTTTAGGTTTGGGTATTTTTGGTTTAATTTTATCATTAATTTAGTTTTTAGGTTTTGGTTTTATTTTTTATTTTTAGTTTTAGGTTTAGGCTTTTATTTTATTTTTTTAAGGTTTACATTTTTGGTTTTTATTTTGGCTTTTTTATCTATTTTTTAGTTTAGGATTTTGTTTATTTTTAGTTTATTTTATTATATTTAGTTCAAGTTTCAATTTTGGTTTAGTTTATCTTAGGTTCACGTAAAGGTTTTATTTATTTTAGTTTAGTTTATCTTAGTTAAATTTATTTTATTTTAATTATAGGTTTAGATTTTTTTTTAGTTAAGGGTTTAGGTTTTTTTGTTAGGTTTTTTATTTAGGTTCATTTTTTTAAGTTTATTTTTATTGTTTTGTTTTTATTTAGTTTTTATTTAATTTTATTTTTGGTTAATTTTATTTTTATTTTAGGTTTAAGTTTTTATTTTTTAGCATAGTTTAGGTTTTAATTTATTTATGTTTAGTTCAGTTTTATATTTTTTATTTAATTTTCCTTTTAGATTTATATTTAGCTTTGGGTTTTAGTTTATGTTTTTATTTTATTTTATTTTTTCATTTTATTTTGGTTTTGGTTTATTTTTTCATTTTATTTTTAAATTTTATTTAGTTTAGGTTTAGGTTTTTATATTTTTATGATTTAGGGTTTAGGGTTTAGGTTTTTGGTTAATTTTTATGTTTTTTTTTAGTTTAGGTTTAGTTTTATTTTTAGTTTATTTTATTTTATTTAGTTTAGGTTTAATTTATTTTAGGTTAAGGTTTAGATTTTATTTATTCCAGTTTAATTTATTTTAGTTTAGGTTTAGGTTAATTTTATTTTTATTTTAAGTTTAGTTTTTTTATTTAGTTTAGGATTTGGGTTTTATTTTTAATTTTTTTAGGTTTATTTTTTTGTTTAGGTTTATTTAATTTTTATTTTACATTTATTTTTTATTCTATTTATGTTTTTTATTTCTAGGTTTATTTTTTTTAATTTAGTTTAGGTTTTTATTTATTTTATTTTAGTTTTTTTAAAAAAAAATTTTAGGTTTTAGTTTAGGTTTTTATTTTATTTTATTTTATTATATTTTATTTAGGTTTAGGATTTTTTATTTATTTTATTTTCTAGGATTTTAGGGTTTACGGTTTATGGTTTAGGATTTTGGGTTTAGGGTTTAGGGTTAAGGGTTTATGGTTTAGGGTTTTAGGGTTGTTGGTTTAGGGTTGCAGGTTTAGGGGTAGTTTTACGGTCTAGGATTTCATTATTATTTATTATTCTTTTTATTATTATTAAAATAAGTAAACTTGTAGGTTTAGGTTTATTTAGTTTATTTTATATGTATTTTGGTTTATTGAATTTTTTATTTTGATTTAAGTTTATTTTTAATTTTAATTAGTTTAGTTTATTTAATTTAGTTTTATTTATTTAGGTTAGGTTTTCTATTTTAATGTATTTTTTAAGTTTAGGCTTAAGTTTAAGTTTATTTTTTAGTTTAGTTATATTTCTATTTTATTTTTTAGGTTTTGATTTTCTTTTTTATTTTTAGGTTTAGGTTTAAGTTTTTTTTTTAGGTATAGGTTTTAGCCTTTTATTTTAGGTTTATTTTAAGGTTTTATTCTTTAGTTTAAGTTTATGTTTTTTTTAGGTTTTTATTTTTTAGTTTATGTTTATTTTACTTATTTTAGATTTTTAGGGTTGAGGGTTTAGTGCCTCAGCTTAGGGCAGGTTTTAGAATTTGGTTTAGAGTAGGAGATTTAATTTTGAGTTGGGTTTAGGGTTTGGTGTAGGGTTTAGAGTTTAGGTTTTAAGGTTTGGGTCAGGTGGGTTTAGGGTTTAGGGTTTCGGGTTCTTTTTATTTTATTTTATTTTATTTTTAATTTTTTATGTTTTTTAAATTAAGTAAACTAGTAGGTTTAGCTTTGTTTAGTTTCTTTAGTTTATTTTTTATTTATTTTAGTTTATTTTATTTCTTAGTTTAATTTAGGACTATTTTTATTTTTATTTAGTTTTGTTTATTTATTTTAGGTTTATTTATTTTAGTTTATTTTTAGGTTTAGGTTTAGGTTTGGGTATTTTGGTTTAATTTAATTATTATTTTATTTTTTAGGTTTTGGTTTTATTTTTTAATTTTAGGTTTAGGTTTAGGTTTTTTTTTATTTTTTTAAGGTTTAGATTTTAGGTTTTTATTTTTGGCTTTTTTATGTATTTTTTTAGTTTAGGATTTTGTTTATTTTTAGTTTATTTTATTATATTTAGTTCAGGTTTCGATTTTGGTTTAGTTTATTTTGGGTTCTGGTTAAGGTTTTATTTATTTTAGTTTTGTTTATCTTAGTTTAAGTTTATTTTATTTTAATTATAGGTTTAGATTTTTTTTTTTTTTGGTTTAGGGTTTAATTTTTATTTTTTAATTATTTTTAAGTTTTTTATTTAGGTTTATTTTTTAAGTTTATTTTTTATGTTTTGGTTTTTATTTAATTTTTATTTAATTTTATTTTAGGTTAATTTTATTTTTAATTTAGGTTTAGTTTTTTAAATTTTTTTAGCTTAGTTTAGGTTTTAATTTATTTATTTTTAGCTTAGTTTTACATTTTTTATTCAATTTTATTTTTAGATTTATATTTAGCTTTAGGTTTTAGTTTATGCTTTTATTTTATTTTATTTTTTGATTTTATTTTGGTTTTGGTTTGTTTATTCATTTTATTTTTAGGCTTTATTTATTTTTGGTTTAGGTTTTTAGATTTTTAGAGTTTAGGGTTTAGGGTTTAGGTTTTTGGTTTATTTTAGGTTTTATTTTTTAGTTTAGGGTTAGTTTATTTTTTTAGTTTATTTTATTTTATTTAGTTTAGGTTTAGTTTATTTTAGGTTAAGGTTTATATTTTATTTATTCTAGTTTAGTTTATTTTAGTTTTTTTAGGTTTATTTTATTTTATTTTAAGTTTAGTTTTTTTTTTTATTTTAGTTTTGGGTTATTATATTTTATTTTTTTCATTTTTTTTGTTTAGGTTTATTTAACTTTTATTTTACATTTAGTTTTTACTATATTTATGTTTTTTATTCCTAGGTTTATTTTATTTTTTAATTTAGTTTAGGTTTTTATTTATTTAATTATAGCTTTTTTTTTTTTTTATATTTTGCTTAGGTTTATGTTTTAGTTTAGGTTTTTATTTTATATATTTTTATTTTATTTAGGTTTAGATTTTTTATTTATTTTATTTTTACATTTTATTTTTCATGTTTAGGCTTTTAGGTTTTTATGGTTTAGGCTTTGGGGTTTACAATTTAGGATTTATGGTTTAGGGTTTAGGTTTAGTTTAGGGTAGTAGGTTTAGAGTTCAGGGTTTAGGGTTAGTTTTAATGTTTAGGGTCTAAGGTTTAGGGTTTAGGGTTTATGGTTTGGAGTTTTTTTTTAAATTAAATAAACTGGTATGTTTAGGTTCTTTTTAGTTTAGTTAGTTTAATTTTTTATTTATTTTAGTTAATTTTATTTTTTATTTTTATTTAGTTTATTTTAATTTTATTTATTTTAGTTTAATTTTATATTATACTTTATTTTTTAGGTTTAGGTTTAAGTTTATGTTTATTTTTTAGTTTAGTTTTATTTTTATTTTATTTATTTTTTAGGTTTAGGATTTTATTTTATATTTTTAGGCTTAGGTTTTAGGTTTTAGGTTTTTATTTTAGGTTTATTTTTATGTTTTATTTAAGGTTTAGGTTTAGGTTTTGTTTTTAGTTTTTATTTTATTTTATTTTCTGTTTATTTTTTTTATCTTACATTTAGTTTTTATTTTATTTATGTTTTTTTTTATATTTAGGTTTATTTTGTTTTTTTTGTTTAGTTTAGGTTTTTATTTATTTTATTTTAGTTTAGTTTTTATTTTTTATTTTATTTTATTTTTAGGTTTAGGTTTAGATTTAGGTTTAGGTTTTGGTTCATGTTTTTATTTTTATTTTTAATTTTTTTTGTTTAGGTATAGGTTTTTATTTATTTATTTAATTTTTAGGTTTTATTTAGTTTAGGTTGAGGTTTTTAGGTTTTTAGGGTTTAGGGATGAGGGTTTAGGGTTTTGGGTTTTGGGTTTTATGCTTTAGGTTTTAGGGTTTAGCCAACATCAATTTTAGGGATTTAGCCAGCATTAATTTTAGGGATTTCGCTAGCATCCAAAAGATGAATTTCCAAATAAGAATGGTCAAATGCACATATACATCAATTTTAGGGATTTAAATAAGGCATGAACAAAATATGAATTTTCACTACCAATCCCGGAGCTGATTGTGGACATTGCCTCATCTCATGTAGTCTTCTCTTTCATGGATGGCTCATCTAGATATAACTAAATAAAGATGGCCCCTGAAGATGAAAGAAACACTACTTTTAGAACACCGATCAGAGTCTATTGCTATAAGGTCATGCCTTTCAACCTTAAAAGTGCCACTGCTACATACCAACGGGCTATGATTCAAATCATTGAATAACTCATTCATCATCAAGTCGAGTGTTATCTCGATGATCTCGTGGTCAAAAGTAGAGAGAAGGAAGACCATCTCTTTGACTTGAGAGTAGTTTTTGAATAATTAAGATAATTTAACCTCAAAATGAACCACCTAAAGTGTGAATTCGGAGTAGTTCAAGAAAATTCCTTGGGTTTGTTGTCCACACCGTGAATCAAATAGATCGAGAAGATCAAGGCGATATTAGAAATACCACCCCCTAAAAGTTTAACTCAACTCAGATCATTCCAAGGGTGGTTGGCGTATCTAAGATGCTTTATATCCAACATATTGGAAAGATGTCAGTCATTCTCAACACTTGTCAAAATGGATGCCAAGTTCAAGTGGAATGACAAGTGTGAACATGCCTTTGAAGACATCAAGCATTACCTGATGACGCCACTGATTCCAGCAGCCCCTATCTCGGGCAAGCTGCTCAAACTTTACATTGTTGCGTTAGATGAGTCCTTTGGTGTTTTATTGGCCAAAGTCAATGATGAAGGTAAGGAAAATGCACTATACTACCTCAGCCATCATCTAATCCCTGCTATGGCTAATTATCCACCCATTGAGAAGCACTGCCTAGCTTTAGTCTTTGCATCCCAAAACCAACACCACTACATGTGTCCTCATAAGGTGAACTTTATCTCTAGGATCAATCCACTACAGTATCTCATGACACGACTGATGCTATCTGGATGATTGGAATGATGGCCCATGCCCCTCTCGCAGTTTGACATTACCTTCGTACCCCTCCGTGCATGAAAAGATAAGCGCTAGCAGATTTATTAGTAGCACACCCACTTCCTGCTGACTCTTAACTTAGTGATGACTCCACGATGAACAAATCATGAACTTAGGGTATACTAACACTCACTACTAGGAGATGTACTTTGATGGTGCATCTTCCTCTCAAAGAGGAGAAGCACCACAATCTACTATTTCAAGAAAGGCAATGGTAGGAATGGATATCTTTTCTCTGCACCACGATATGATGAGATTTTCATATCATATGTCTAATCATTGTACCAACAATGAGGCCAAATATGAGGCTCTGATTCCTGTTCTGAAGTTTGCCATTACTCTAAGCATCCAGAACATCAATATCTTCGGGGATTCTTAGTTGGTTATTAACCAGATCGCTGGGTCCTATAAGGTTATAAAGACCAAGCTACATTACTACCATAAGTACACCATGGAGTTGTTGGGCCAAATCTTAGATGTTACTATTTATAAGATTCCTCGAGGAGAGAACATTATAACGTATGCTTTAGCCAAGCTTTCTAAGGAGTTGGCATGTCCAGAGGATGAGTCCATATCAATAAAGGTCCAAAATAAACAAGTCGTATCCTTTATTGATATTGAACTCATTAAAAAGCACTCTCCTGAAGGAAAGGTTGGCATTGCCAAGAAGGATGAGAAGTTAGATTCGAGGAAACCATTCATGGATTACCTAAATAAAGGAAAACTACCTTAAGAAAAGTCCCAAGCCCATCAAATAAAGTTGAGAATACTTTTCTATGCTCTTATGGATGGTGTCTTGTATTGCCAGTCCTTTCATCATATGTGGTTACGTTGTTTAGATAAGCATGAATCCCATAAGATCATGATCTAGGAACACTCAGGATTATGTGGAGCCATCCAATTTGGTCCAAAGATAAAATCCAAGATCAAGAGCCTAGGATACTATTGGCCATCGATGATCAAAGATAGCATGGATACTGCTAGGTGATTCCACCAATGTCAAATACACTGTGTGGCCATTCAAGTGTTAGGGTGCCGACATAGTGGGTCTTATTGATCCTCCATCTTTCTAGGGTCATTCGTTCATCTTTGCTGTTACTGACTACTTTTCCAAATGGGCAAAGGCAATTTGGCTCAGAGAGCTCACATCTCAGCATGTGCTCCAGTGTTTTAAGAAACATATCATATATAGGTTCGGAGTGCCTCGATGAATTATATCTCATAATGGCACTACATTCAAGTGCTTCAAGATCAACAACTTTCCCCAAAGATAAAGCATAGATTGGAGATATTCTACCATCAACTACCTGAGGGTAAATGGCTTAGCAGAATCCATTAAAAAAACTCTCATCAAAATACAAAAGAAGACACTCGACAAGAACTAGCGACAGGGCCATGTGCAGTTAGTTGAAGCCTTGTGGGCCTACCACACCACATATAGAACTCCAACTCAGTATATGCCTTTCTACATAGTGCATGAGTATGAAGCCATTTTACCATTAGAAGTGCAACTTCCATCACTAAGGATAGCTGTGGATAGCAAGATCAAATCTCAAGTTATAAAAAGGTAAAATAATTCAAGCTCACAAAAAGTTGGTGCGTCCTAGAACTTCTCAAATATGAGAGCTTATTTTAGTTCTAAGGAAACTAATTGTTGCTCGTCGTAAGATGGGAGGCAAGTTTGAACCCACTTGGGAAGGTCCTTTTGCAATAGAGATGGCCTACCAAGGAGGATCTTATCAGCTTATTAATCATAAGGGATAGTGCCCAATGCTTCCAATCAATGGGCTCTACTTAAAGAAATATTATAAATCATGTTTGAAAATATCATTAATGAAAATTCCATCTCAATTCAATCTCTTCCATGTTAAAAGTATTCTTATTTCTGAATTCACCATGATGTGTTTAGGGTAGGTGTAAGCAACTCGAGTAGCGTCCTATCCTTCATCGACACAATACGAACATAAACTACACACAAATTTTTAAAACAAACTCATATCTTTTGTCTTAGGCTACTCTGAGTTGAGATAATTCCCCCAGCGACATTCACTCAATAAATGCTATAGGTCAGGATGACATGCTACCCTGTTGTGTGTCACGCTAATGCTCTTCTTGCTTTGGAGGATGTAAGTCTGCTACACTTTCTTTCTTTATTTGGCCACTACACATCGACGAGCACTTATTTGTTTGATAGGCATTATTACATGGCCAGTAACCTACCTCATCTTTGCTTCATTTAAGAGGATGTGAGTCTACTATGCTTTCTTCTTGGATTAGCGTTCGTGCATTAACTAGGTCAAGTATATTTAAGGTTTAGGATAAGTCCCCATGCTCATTCCGATTGCTTCAAGTCAGGGTCCGCCCTTCCTAGGGGCTCCCGCAGTATAGGTCGAGATCTACCTCAACAATAGACTATCCCAAGATCGCCCACTTGGAAAGTTATATGCCTACATGATTTTTTTTGAAGATTGATCATTGCACACAAGCGGGCACCTTAGGTTGGTTGGTTCTCACTATACTATTGGATACACCAATCATGCTGATGGATACACAATAAGTTGCACCACTCATGGAAAATGTAAGTCTGCTATGCTTTCTCCTTGAGTTTGCCACCGTACCCCTATAGGCTTACTTTTCCAGGGCTCAAGATAACTCCCCTAGCACCTCCCACGGGCATATTTGATCACATCCTTTGACCCCATTTAGACACTATTCAAGTATCAAATTAGTTCACCTTTTCTAAACCACCCCATGGTTGGAGAATTTGTCTTGTAGATGTGCGATTCTCTTGCTCAAATTTGAGATAGGTCAAGGCATATAGCCCCTTCTTAGTGTGGGTCCCTCTGGACACCAACAGGTCCACATAAACATATAAATAAAATATAAATTCACTTATGAATTAGGAGGACACCCATAGCGATACTTTTTCTCATGCAGATATCCTATTTTTTGGGCAATGTAAGCAAAACTCCATATAAGAATCGCTTGACTACTCTTGATTTTATATAAGTCCCTAACAAAATTCACTCAATAGTTGCCCAAAAGTTGGGTTCGATTTGTTGTGCTACCAAAATATTATGTTCTCTACTTAGAAGATGTATTCTTCTTCTATACAACACCATTGCACACCAAAAGGCAACCCCTTAGAAGCTCTACACCTAGACTATCCCTTTAGATTTGTAAATCTGAGATAGGACAAGTCCAATATGGACCTTTCTCAGTGGGTCCATCGTACACCATCATGGTCCATAAATTAAATCTATCAAATTTCATCGAGCTCACATCCCCAGTGGATATTCCCTGAATTCAAAATCAAACTAAACCAAATAAACCATATCAAAACACATGAAATTAAGATAAAATTAATATTGACTACTTTTGAGTTGACATAAGTCCCTAGCGGCATTCAGTAAGTAGTCACCCTAGGTCAAGTTTGATTTATTCTACATCCAACAGGTCACCTTAGCGGTTGTTCCTCACTTTGGAAGATGTAAATCTGCTACGCTTTCTTCTTAGCACAATTGTTGCACACTGAAATGTAACCTGTTTGTTTGGGTAGCTCGATCCCACAGCCAGTAAATTATCCCTTTGGATTTGTAAACCTGAGGTAGGTCATGGCTGATATAACCCCTTCTTAGTGGGTCCATCACGCGCAGATAGGGTCTATACATTTTAGCTTAAATTAAACATAATCTAATTTTCCCTAGTGGAGTTAAATCTCACCCTTATCCCCAATATAGCCCAAAATCAAATATAAACATGTAAAGTAAACAAAGCAAATTCAAAACCAACCTCCCTAATGGAGCCAAATTAAATAACTCCCCCAGTAGAGCCTAAATCAAAGAAATCCAGAAAAACTCTTATCCCTAGTGGATACATCCCCAAAAAAATCTATGAAATCAAACTCAAATCCCAATCCCCAGCTGATAGCCTGAACCTGCTTCCCTAGTGGAAGGTTCATATGCCCGATCCCCAGCGGACTCGAGCCCATATCTCTAAAAAATATGCCTCCACATCAATTAAAATAAAACATATTAAAGTTGACTCAATCTTAATCCCCGGTGAATTATAAATTATTATCCCCAA
The DNA here is from genome assembly GCA_021442155.1 of Cymbidium sinense. NCBI lineage: Eukaryota > Viridiplantae > Streptophyta > Magnoliopsida > Asparagales > Orchidaceae > Cymbidium > Cymbidium sinense. Next base: position 79,261,822 of record CM038214.1, on the reverse strand, counting down.
TAGATCTTCTTATCCCTAGCAAATTTTCTTCTTCTATGCCCTGGACATAGACCCCTCACATGTCATGTCCAATGCATGTTTAATCCCCTAGCGGATGTACCTCCATATCCTTAACATGTAATTCTCATCAAATCTTATTTCTTATCTTATGCACACCTTTGATACATCAACCAAAATCCTAACAATGTATTCATTCAAATTACATCATCCTAACATTGTAATCAACATTTTATAATTTATGATGGTGCAAGATCAAACAAACTATACAATATAATGCTAAACATATTATAGAGTTGATTAACACACTATATTATATTATAATATATGATGTTATATTATAATTTGCTATAATAAAATATATTTTCTAACATTACACTTCTTTAGAATCACTTAAAGGAACAAATTACAAAATTTTCTCCAAATATGAATAATGGTCATTTTGGATGTAAAATTGTTTTTTTTCTATTATAAATGGTACAAAATAGCATAATTTTGGTGTTGCTTCATGGTGTGTGCCATGAATTTGGCCAAATCGTTCCATCTCATCCTTCAAATTAACATTTTTGTGAGTTTTAACCCAATGTATTATAACAAAAGTAAAACATACTAAAATGTACAATAACATTTAGTAACACACCACCAAACTCATATATATGTGAAGTTATATTATTATGTATATTATATTTTAATATGCTTTCATAAAATATATTATCTTATATTACACCTTAAAATGAATCACTTTTAGCAAAAAAATTATAAAATTTGGTTGAAAATTGAACATTTATTTTGTATGCAAAAATTCCATTCTTTTGATTAAATGACACACCATAGCACACCCACAATGATGTTCCCTAAAGCTTACCTTAAATTTGGGAAAATCCCATCATCTCAGTGTTTAAATTAGTATTTTATAAATTATGCTAGTACACACTCTACTACATCATACTATAACAAACTAAAATATGCTAAACAAGAAGTAGGAATACACAATATCATGCTATAATGCATAATGCTACACTATGTTATGACATACTATATTATAATACACTATAACATATTATATTATACTGCATATCATATCATAAGGGATTGCTTAAGATAAAAAGTTATAAAATTAGTCTAAACAATAAAAAACTATATATTTTAGTCCTATCACTCACATATTTTGAATTTAAATAATATATTATGATGTCATGCTCTATTTATTATGAATTTAGCCAAATTCCAGTATTTTAAAGTCTAAAAAAACATTTTTATAAATAATTCTAGTGTAGGCTCAACTGCATGATTGTAAAATACTAAAAGAATCTAAAATGCATAGAACAATATATTATGATATATGATATTGTACTATGCTAGAACATATAATATTTATTTTGAACATAAAATCTTACTTTTAGACTCATGCAAGTAACCTTTGGTACTACAACCTAATTCCACTTGAAATTTAACAAATTTCATCATCTAATTTATTGAATAAATATTTTTATGATTTATATTAATAAAGACTATAAGGCACAATACAATAATATACTAAAATATTTCAAAACATCTTATAACATCCGAAAAAACATCACTACATGCTCAAATATATGATGCTACATTATACTATAATATATGGTGTTATAATATGATTTTGGGTTATGGTTTAGAGCATTCAAATCTCTAATAGTCAAGGGAAGACATTTTCAATAGCTACCATAATAATATTAAGATTAGGTCATTCTTTAGATCTACTCCTAAAGACATCTTTATTCAAACTTTAGGGTTTAGGGTTTAGGGATAGTTTAGGGTTAAGGGTTTATGGTTAGTTTAGAGTTTAGGGTTTAGGGTTTAGGGTTAGGTTAGGGCTTAAGGTTTAGTGTTTAGGGTTGGGGGTTTAGGGTTTAGGGATTGGGTGTTTAGGGTTTAGGGTTTAGGTTTGTAGGTTTTTCCAAAAGAGGAAGGCTTAACGAGGAGGAGGTCAAAACCATAACCAAAAGAAACAAAACAAAATTAGCAAAACCAACCACCAGGCCCGAGTCAACAAAATATAAGAAATAATAGCCAACCAACAATATCCACCATTCCAAAATCAATCTAGAGATAAACCACCTACAACCCCCCAGATCAGTCACCAACAAAAAATGAAAAGAATAGCAAAAACAGCCAGCCAAGAAAGCCACCCTACCAAATTCCACAGTAGCATATCAAACTTAGTTATGTTAGCAAGCATCCTAGAAATGAGGCAAAATGCATACAAAAAGAAAAACCTATAACAACCATAGCCATAACCCAAAAAGAGGATATAAAGAATAGCCAAGGGAAAATTATGGTAAACACCCAGCTAGATAAATAGAAGCCACCAAGCTGAAAAAACAAAAAAAACCCAAGCTACACTTACAATAACCACTAGGTAGTAAAAGCTAGGCCAATCCAAAAGTCAGAGATCAAAAAAATAACCTAGCTCAGGCCAAAGAGAGAAATTAATTGAAAGAGGGTTTAATAAGGAGCAACCAAAAGAGAAAGATAAAAAAAAAACCAACAGCAAAAACCAAGTCAAGAATTTATAATCGGAAATAAGGAAATCTAGTATTATCCATATTAACCAAACCTCTTAATAGTTTAGGCAAAGTTTGGTTGTCAAATAAAATGAACTCAGTTAAGTTGTCACTAAAGTTAGCCAAGTAATCAGCACAAGCATTACCTTCATGAAGGATGTGGGAAATTTTAAAATAAACTTGAGAAAGAAGATTTTTAGTATGATTAAGAAGATAAAATAATTCAGCATTCCCATTTATATTGGAATTAAGCATGTCAAGAAGCAAGAGAGCATCAACTTCAATCCAAATGTTGAGGAAACCTTCATTCAAACAAATTTCAATAGCTTTATTAACTACCATAGCACAAATGACAGTACCATTAGAATCCTTAAGGATACCACCACAACCATATTTATTGGAAGAAACAGAACCATTTGTATTCACTTTAGTAAAATTGTCTTTAGGTTTGATCCAATGGATAATCCTAGCAGTTTTATAAGAGTCAAACTTAGGCAGAATGATACCCAATTTTTTAGCTACAAATTTATAACCTCTGAAATAAATATTACTAATAAGATTGTCATTAAAAAGAGCATGAATTATTTCTTTAGTTATAGCTAGGATCATTTTATGGTTTACTGGAATACCACGATATTTAGCATTATTTCTATCCATCCAGATGAACTAGATAAGGGTAATAGAAACTTTGATATGACCTTTCATAATATATTTGAAACATACATCAAGAAGTTGATATAAAGAAAGAGAACCCAGAAAATAGTTGGTATTAAATAAATCATCATAGCAAAACCATAATTTAGAACCAACAGCACCATTGATAAAAACATGATTTACATTTCCAATATGAAAGCAACAATAGCACTTTGAAGTTAAGTAAAACCCTTTAGTCCAAGGCAAAGAGTCCACAGGAATATAGTTATTCAAAATCCTCCAAGCTAAAATCAAATAAGAAATGGGAATGATATTGTTCCAAAGTTTAATAAAAAACATTAGAGGGGTTTTGATTATCTCTAATAAAATTCCAAACCACTTTAAGAACAATATCACCATTATAAGAATGCTTAAAAAGAATTTGGTCAGCTTTGCTAAAAGAAATGGGGATATTTTTAAAGTTCTCAAAAAGAGGAATAGGGTTATAATTCTCAAGTTTGCTTTCATTCCAATTGTTATTAAGCCAAAAAAAAAATTAACTTTGATAGCAGCAGAAGAGTGGGAAGATAAAATAGTGTTAATTGAGTCATTGACAATCCAATTGTCTTGCCAAAAGAAGAAAGAACAATCAATACCCAAGATATTAATGGTTTGGTAACCCATTTAATGGAGCAAAGCCTTTTCCAAATTGGAGAGTCATCAACTTTGTAAGCACAATTAAGGGGTGTTTACCTTGGCAAATATTTTTCCATCTTAAAATTAGCCCAAAGGCTATCATTATTTCTAAAATTCCACCAGAGCTATGAGAGAAGGTAATGATAGCTTCATGAATAGGCTTACGACCAAGAGCACCTTCTCCCAAAGGATCACAACATTTATGCCAAGATGTCCGATGCATTATTTTGGTAGAATTATTAGAGCCCCAAAAAATTTGTAAAGCAAATGATCAATTTTGGTAAGTGTAGCATTAGTGGGGATAATAGTTTAAATCAAAAAAAGAGCCTACCCCCAAAGGAACGTAAATGGAATTTCCAAAAAGAAATTTTATTTAAAATATTTTAAATTAACTCATCAAAAAGATGAGAACATTTCGGGCCTTTAAAGAGCAGAGCCCCCCTAGTACTTAAGAGGTAAGTGTTGATGTTTAAAATTAGTGAGATGCAGGATTTGATTGATTTGATTATTGGAGATACTAGAGGAAGTGATAAACAACTTTTGTTATCATTGATAGAAAGGTCACTTTCTCTACCAAATTTATTTAAAAAAGACTTGAGATGCTTGATGTGATGAATAGTAGCATTGCAAAAAATAATGAAATCATCTGCAAAACTTAAATGTAAAATAGGAAGACCACCAACAATTATGTAGTACATACTAGGATTGTTTAGAAAAAAATCATTGATGCTCCTAGATTAGTACTCAACAATAATAATAAATAAAGCAGGAGAAAAAGGATCCCCTTGTCATAATCCATGGAAAGAGGGAAAGAAACCTAAGGCTTCTCCATTAAGCAAAATTGAAAACCATGAATTATTAATATAATTTTAATAGAAAAAATAATTTTAGTAGAAAACCCAAATAAATTTAGAATATGGAAAATGGAATCCTAAGAGATGTTATCAAAGACTTTGGTAATATATAATTTGAAAAGAATGCTGCCACCTCTAGTCTTGGCATCAAGATGATAAATTAATTCTCGGGCAAGTAAAATATTATTAGAAATGGATCTACCTCTAACAAAACCAATTTGGTTGAGAGAGATAATTCTATTATGTAAAAGACTAAGTCTGTTGTTAAGAATATTATAAATCAGCTTATTGAAGAAGGTGCAAAGACTAATAGGTCTAAAATCACTCCAATACTCTGGATTATCTTTTTTAGGTTTAAGAATAATAGATGTATTAGAATAATATCTAGGAAAAGGATTACCATTAAAAAAATCAATCACAATCTCAATCAAATCATTTTTAATTATAAACCAACATTTTTGAAAAAATTGAGTAATGAAACCCTCCAGACCAGCAACATAATCTATGTTCATGCTATTCTAAAATTTAAAAATTTCATCTTCATTAGGCACAATGGTAAGCAAATCATTATCATCATTAGTAATAATAGAAGGAATCAAGTGTGATTGACAAATAGCCTCATAAAAGCAATTCTAATTAAGCATATTTCTAAAGTAATTAATAACTGATTTCTTAAAATCATTATTCTCCATAATCCAATCTCCATTATCATTTTTAATTTTTTGAGTATTATTAAAGCTCTTTTTGTATTAACCGAAGCATGGAAATACTTAGCATTCCTGTCACCATCCATAATATGTTTACTTGTAGCTTTTTGGCACCAATAAGTCTCTTCCATATTTTGGAAGTTAACAAGTTTATCTTTCACCTTAGTCAAGTCTATAATCTTAGAAGGATCAGATATAACAGAGACTTCAAAATCACAAACCAATTTTTCCATATCTTTAATATTAGCTAAAAGGTTTTAAAATAATGCCTGTTCTACCATGCCAAATTTTTTTAAGTCTTTTAAGTTTAAACCAAAGTCTATTCATCCCTATAATAGAATTATCAGGATGTAAAGGAGCATTCCAATTATTATCCACAACATTAAAAAAATCAATATGTTGAATCCACATGTTTTGAAATCTAAAAGGAGAGAGGTTTTTTAGTCTATTAGAATTATCTTTAGTAGAAATTAGAAGACAAGCATGATTTGACAATGTTCTGCTTAAATGGTCAATAAAAGTAATAGGCCATTGAGTAATCCAATGACTATTAAAAAGAATTTGGTCCAACCTTTGCCAAGTATAATTAGCCCTTAAAGCCAATATCAATTAAATTATAATCAAGGATCATTGTAAATCTTCCATGGAAGAAATATTAGGAGAGAAACCACCACTTCGTTTAGAAGAGAATAAAATGGTGTTGAAATCACAACAAACTTTTTGTTGATGAGGTAGTAAAAAATTCCTTAAATTATCCTAAAGAAGATTTCTACCAAATCTATAACAACATGCATAAACAAAAGAGCCCAAAACACAATAATCACCATAAGAGATTTGAGCATTAACAACTTGATGAAAGTCATCAAGAATATAGACCTCAATAATTTTTTTCCAAAAACACAAAATCTTATTACTAATATTAGAGAAAGATTTATTGAAATTGATCATTCTAGGAACACGATTAATTTTATTAACATGAATAAGAGGCTTCAGAATAATAAGAAGAGAAATATTATGAATGCGGTAAAGATTTCTAATACTATTGTGAATAGAAAGGGTATTGATCCCTCTAACATTCCAAACAAGAAAATTAAACACAAGGAAAATAGAAAAAGGGGGGTTAAGCAAAGGTTATTAAGAGAGGAGTGAGAGGCCACAATAGATCTAGTGTTTTTGGACAATTTGGGATGGAAATTTTTAATTTTTTTTTCTTTTTAGCATGATAAGTTTGGAAGCCATTTTCTTTTCTCCTAGAGTCTTCATCTGAATAATATTTGGAAATATTGTCATAGATTTAAGAGAAATCTCCAAGTGTTTGGAGTGAAGTTCACCTTCTTTCAAATCCATATTTAGTTGAAATGTAAGATTAACATGAATATCAAGATTAGAAATGAGAGATGGTGATGATTTAGAAAAATTTAAAGCACAAGTAGTAAAATCCATATAAGAAATGTTTTCAGTATGCTCGACATCATTTAAATCCTCATTGAAAGCTTCATTTTTCTTCGACCAAAGCTGACATAGATGTTGGAATAAAATTAAAAGAAATAGAATTATCTTCTAATAACTTATAGAATTTATTATTCTCCACATTAGAAATATTCAAATTCAAAGAAGGGATAAAGGTAAATCATCTTTCCCATTTTGAAAATTGGTCGAATCCCTATGAACATTAGAAGCCGAAACATGTTCAATAGGATTAACCCCAATAGCCAAGGAATCAACCTCAATAATAGCCTTCATACAATCCTTAGAATATGAGGCCAATTTTTGAACATAAGTAGGAATTGGCTTATGGGTAGAGACAACATTTTTCTTAGGAGGAAGTTTTTTTTTAAAGTGGAGATGGAGAATAAAACATTCTGAGTTATCAAGACCATACAAAAAAATTAGAAGGTTCTCCAATTCAAACTTTTGTGAATACCCATATTTTTTAGATCCAATCCAAACTTCCTTAGGGTATTTTGTAGTTATGTCTAATTCCACGAAGATCTGAGCGACAAAAGGGAGAGATCATTCAGCGATCGCTTGGTCAAGTTACAAAGGCTAGCAAAATAAAGCTCTAATAGCAAAAAGCACATGATGGGAAATAAAATGAATGCACATATTAGGAAGGGATAAACACATAGGGATAATAGCATATTCCTTAACAATGTCTAAAGGGGTGACCACTTCAGCAAACAAATTTGACAATTAAATATGAACTATGTGACGCAAAAAAACACATGAATAATCCAGATCATTAGAAAGTTGAATCAGGATATGCCGAGGGTCAATAAGACCAGTTGAGAAGGCACCCATAAGATTGAGATTATGTATAAAAGTGCAAATCTTATCCAAATTCGGATGACACAAAGAAAATTTATTGACAAGAGAAATTCAAATAATGGCTGGCAAACCTCTAAAAGACATCAAAATGAGATTAACCGAATCAACATAGGGAGAAATCTTACCAGAGAGTGCTTCCTTAAAAGATTTAGTAGAAGATGCCACATTTGGGCCACCAATCCCCAAAAGGTCAGATGCTCTAACTGAAACATCCATATTTTGAGGTGGAACCCAAGAAATAAAACTCACCAAGCCATGGTCAATGAGAAAACATCATGCAAATGGCTCTATGCCATTCAAGCCTTTGAAATTTATCAAAATCGAAGCCAAAGACACATAAAACCCCAATTAGGGGCGTGCCACCAAGAGGGATTTGAAAATTTCCATAGAACAAGAGAGCACTTGGGGGAGGAGGGTTCTGAGTTTAGGGTTTAGGATTGTAGGTTTAGGGTTTGGGGTTTAAGATTTTTTTTAATTTTTTTAAATTTTTTTCATTTTTTTAAAATTAAGTAAACTCGCAAGTTTAGGTTTATTTAGTTATTTTAGTTTAATTTATATTTACTTTAGTTTATTTTATTTTTCATTTTTATTTAAGTTTATTTTTATTTTTATTTAGTTTATTTTATTTATTTTAGTTTATTTATTTTAGTTTATTTTTTAGTTTAGGTTTAGGTTTATGTTTATTGTTTAGTTTAATTATATTTTTATTTTATTTTTTAGGTTTAGGTTTTATTTTTTAATTTTACATTTAGGTTTAGGTTTTTATTTTATTTTTTTAGGTTTAGGTTTTTGGTTTTTATTTTTGGTTTATTTTTAGGTATTCTTTCTTTATTTTTGGTTTAGGTTTATTTTTAGTTTATTTCATTTTATTTAGTTTAAGTTTAGGTTTAGGTTTAGGTTTTAACAATTTTAGTTTAGCTTATCTTAGTTTAATTTTAGGATTATTTTATTTTTATTTTAGGTTTTTTTTTTAAGTTTAGGTTTATGTTTATTTTTATATTTTTAGGTTTTATTTTAGGTTTAAGTTTTATTTAGTATTTTATTTTATTTTATTTTATTTTATTTTTATTTTATTTTAGTTTTTATTTTATTTAGGTTTTTATTTATTTATTATATTTTAGTTTAGGTTTTTATTAATTTATTATAGTTTAGTTTTTATTTTTTTTATTTTATTTTATTTTAGGTTTAGGTTTAGTTTTAGGTTTAGTTTATGTTTTTATTTTATTTATTTTTTGATTTTAATTTAGTGATGTTTTTTATTTATTTGGTTTTATTTAATTTTGTTTAAGGTTTTCAGCTTTTCAGGGTTTAGGGTTTAGGGTTCATGTTTTAGGTTTTTATTTTAGGTTTGATTTTTTAGTTTAGGTTAAGGTTTATTTTTAATTTATTTTATTTTATTTAGTTTAGGGTTGAGGTTTAGTTTATTTTAGGTTTAGGTTTAGGTTTTATTTATTTTAGTTTAGGTTTAGGTTTATTTTATTTTGTTTATTTTACTTTTATTTTAATAGTTTTATTTTTAGTTTAGTTTGGGTTTTATTTATTTTATTTTTTTTAGGTTTTTTATTTTGTTTTATTTTATTTTATTTCATTTAAGTTTTATTTTATTTTATTTTAAGTTTAGTTTTATTTTATTTTTTTTTTATTCTTAGGTTTATTTTATTTTTAGTTTATTTAGGTTATTTATTTATTTTAGTTTATTTTAATTTTAGTTTATTTTAATTTTATTTTATTTTAGGTTTAAGTTCATTTTATTTTATTTTATATATTTAGGTTTAGGTTTTATTTATTTATTTTATTTGAGGTTTATTTATTTATGAAGAAAGGGTTTATGGAAAGTTTAGGGATGGTGGAGGAGTTTGGGTTAGGTTTAGGGAGGGTTTAGGGTTAGGTAATGTGGGTTAGGTTTAGGAATGCAGGGTTTAGGGTTAAGTAGGTTTAAGGAAGATTTAGGTTTGAGTTTAGGCCCAGGAGGTTTAGTGGAGTGGTAGGTAGTAGGGGGTTTAGGGTTTAGGGTTTAGTTTAGGGCACAGGGTTTAGGTTTAGGAGGGTTTCAGGTTAGGATTTAGTGAGTCAGGGTAGGGTGGAGAGTTTAGAGGAGAGGGCCCAGGGTTTTAGGGTTTAGGAGTTTCATGGGTAAGGAGTTAAGGAGTGGATTAGGGGTAGGGGATTTAGTTTAGGTTTAGGTTTAGGATTTTAGGTGTGGTAGGTTTGGTGATATTTAGGATATAGGTTTAGGTTTTATTTTTTTATTTTTTTATTTTAGGTTTATTTTTATTTTCATTTAGCTAATTTTGCTTAGGTATTTTATTTTTATTTTTAGGTTTTATTTAGTTTATTAAGTTTTAGATTTTAGGTTTTATTTTAGTTTTATTTTACAATTTATTTTTTATTTAGTTAAGTTATTTTAGTTTATTTTATTTTATTTAGTTTAGGTTGGTTTAGTTTATTTAGGTTTAGGTTTAAGTTTATTTATTTTATTTTATTTTATTTTATTTTATTTTGGGTTTAATTTTGGTTTATTTTAGGTTTTATTTTTTTATTTATTTATTTATTTTAGGTTTAGGTTTTTTATTTAGTTTTATTTTATTTTATTTTAGGTTTACTTTATTTTTATTTTACATTTTAGTTTTTTATTTTATTTAGTTTTTATTCTTAGGTTTATTTTTAGTTTAGTTTAGGTTTTTTATTTTATTTTATTTTATTTTATTATTATTTTATTTTATTTTTTTAGGTTTACACTTAGTTTAGTTTAGGATTTTATTTTATTTTATTTTATTTTTTAGATTTTTTTTATTTTTTATTTTATATTTTAGTTTAGGTTTTAGTTTTATGGTTTAGGGTTTATGGTTTAGGGTTTTAGAGTTTGCTATTTATGTTTAGGGTTTAGGGTTTATTGTATAGGTTTTAGGGTTTAGGGATTTTAGGATTATGGTTTACGGTTTAGGCTTTAAGGTTAGCTTAGGGTTTAGGCTATAGGGTTTAAAATTTTTAGGGTTTTGGGTTTATGGTTTAGGGTTAGTTTAGGGATTAAGGTTTAGGGTTTAGGGTTTAGGGTTTAGAGTTAAGGTTAGGGTTTAGTGTTTAGGGTTATTTTATGGATTAGGGTTCTGGACTTTTTAGGGTTTAAGGTTTAGGGTTCAGGGTTTAGGGTTTATGATTTAGGGTGTTGTGGGGTTTAGCTTAGTTTTGGGGTTTTGGGTTTAAGGTTTAGGATTTAGGTTTTTATGTTTAGGGTTTAACGCTTAGGGTTCTTTAAAATTAGATAAACTATTTTAGGTTTTTTTTTATTTTTTTATTTTATTTATTTTATTTTTTATTATTTTTTTATTTTATTTCATTTAGTTTTTTTTTTTATTTTAGGTTTATTAATTTTTGTTTAGGTTTTTTAATCACATTTGAGGTTTAGGTTTAGGTTTATGATTATTTTTAGTTTAATTTTTATTTTAATTTTTTAGGTTTTGGTTTTATTTTTTATTTTATGTTTAGGTTTAGGTTTTATTATATTTTTTTAGGTTTATTTTTTTTTTTATTTTTTAGTTTAGTTTATGTTTATTTAGTTTATTTTATTTTATTTTAGTGTTTAGGTTTACTTTATTTTATGTTTAGGTTTAGGTTTTATTTATTTTAGCTTAGTTTATTTTAATCTTGGTTTAGGTTTATTTTATTATATTTATTTCAGGTTTAGTTTTTTTTTTTAGTTTAAGGATTAGGTTTTAATTTTTCTTTATTTTTAGGTTCTGTTTTTATGTTTGTATTTTGGGTATAGGTTTTTATTTAGATTTTATTTTATTTTATTTTAGGTTTATATTATTTTTATTTTTGGTTTAGTTTTTTATTTTATTTAGGTTTTATCTTTAGTTTATTTTATTTTTAGTTTTTTAAGTTTTTATTTAGTTTATTTTTGTTTAATTTTTATTTTTTATTTTATTTTATTTTTTAGTTTTAGTTTTAAGTTTAGGTTTAGGTTTAGGTTTAGGTTTTTATTTTATTTTATTATTTTATTTTATTTAGGTTTATGTTTTTTTATTTATTTTATCTTTAGGATTTATTTCATTTAGGATTAGGATTTTAGGTTTTTAGGGTTTATGGATTAGGGTTTAGGGTTAAGTTTTTAGGGTTTGGCGTTCAACATTTAGGTTTTAGGATTTAGGGTTTAGGGTTTTACGGTTTAGGGTTAAGGATTAGGGTTTTTTTTAATTTTTTTTTTATTTTTTATTTTTAGGGTTTAGGGTTTAGGTTTTGGGTTTAGGGTTCAGATTTTAGTTAAGTTTTAGGGTGTTTATTTATTTTTAAATAGAGAACAAATTCAGATTCAACATTTCATCTTTTTGATTTCATTAACCATGTAACACGCTAAGTTTACTATAACCCCAGTGATGACATAAATAAAAAATGAGCTCACATAGAGTAAATCAAAAACCCTATATAACTAGAACTGTCTCCATTATAAAGACATAGTTCCATAAGCAATAGATCAGATCTAATGTTCTTCAGTTTCTTCTATTCCCATTAGAACCACCCCGGCCTCTCGAGTAGCGGGATCCACCATCATATCACTGATCTCTCTCTACTAGCACCACGAATGTAACCTCCGTCGCTCCTCCTGGCTCCATAACCACCACTGCTCCGTCCACCACCTCCATATCCACCAGTACCTTCAGATCCCCCACCTCCATCTTCACCTCCACCTCCACATCTAGATTAAGCCTGGTTGATGGTGATGTTCTCACAAGGTTTTTCATCTAGGTTGGGTTTAGGTTTTTAGTTTAGGGTGGGTTTATTTTAAATTTATTTAGTTTTTAGGTTTTGGGTTTTGTTTGGGGTTTAGGTTGGTTTAGAGTTTAGGGTATTTTGGTTTTAGGGTTTAGGGTTTAGGGTTTATGGTTTTAAGGTATTAGGTTTAAGCTTGTGTTTTAGGGTTTTGTGTTTAGGTTATGGTATGTGGTGTATGGTTTAGGTTTGATTTGGATTTGTGGTAGGTTAATTTATGATTTAGGTTAATTTTATTTAGGTTTAGAGTTTAGGGTTTAGTTAGGAGTTTTGGTAGGGATGGTTAGTTAGGTTTAGGATTTAGGGGCCTAAGTGTGGTTTAGCCTTTAAGGTTTATGTTTATAGTTTTAGTTTAGTTTAGTTTAGGTTTGTTTAATAAAAAAAACAAAAGTCAACCAGAAGTTTAAATTTATTTTATTTATTTTTATTAGTTTATTTATTTTGATTTTGGTTTATTTTATTTTATTTAGTTTAGTTTAGTTTAGTATATTTATTTTAGTTTAGGTTTTATTTTAGTTTAATCTTTAGGTTTAGGTTTAGGTTTAGGTTTAAGTTTTTATTTTTAGTTTAGTTTTATTTTTTTTTATTTATTAGGTTTGATTTCATTTTATTTTATTTTAGGTTTAGGTTTAGTTTTATTTTATTTTTAGTTTAGACTTTAGTTGGTTTTAGGTTTATTTTGAGGTTTTATTTTTTAGTTTTATGTTTAGGTTTATTTTTTAGTTTATTTTTGTTTCTTTAGTTTAGGTTTATTTTATTTATTTTATGTTTAAGTTTAGGTTTTATTTATTTATTTAGTTTATTTTAGTTTAGATTAGTTTTTTATTTTATTTTTTATTTATTTTATTTTTATTTTAGGTTTAACGTTTTTTTTTTATTTAGGTTTTATGTTTTATTTTGTATATTTTTAGGTTTTATTTTAATGTTTTTTAGGTTTAGGTTTTATGTAGTTTTTTATTTTATTTTATTTTTAGGTTTTATTTTATTTATTTTATGTTTAGTTTTATTTTATTTAGGTATTTTATTCTTTGGTTTATTTTATTATTTTAGTTTAGTATTTTTTATTTATTTTATTTTAGTTTATATTTATTAGTTTATTTTATTTTATTTTTAGTTTTAGGTTTAGGTTCTAATTTAGGTTTTTATTTTATTTTATTATTTTATTTTATTTAGGTTTAGGTTTTTATTTCATTATGTTATTTTTAGGTTTAACTTAGTTTATGTTTTTAGGGTTTAGGGTTTAGGGTTTAGAGTTTTAGGGTTTATCATTTTAGGGTTTAGGGTTTTAGGTTATGGTTTAGGGTTTAGGATTTAGTGTCATTTTAAGGTTTATGGTTTTGGGTTCAGGTTGGGTTTAGGGTTTAGTCACCAATTGAAGTTCATTATGTTTTGGTTTCAATTATTTAGATTTGGTTTTATTTAGGCCAACTTGAACCTTTAGGTCAATTTGAGCTTGGTCAATTGAATTAGGTCCAATTTGCTTTGGTCAAGTTCAACAATCAATTTAGAATGAACTTGAGCTATTATTCAATCAATTTGGTTTATATTTTGATTTAACCCAATTTAGTCTTTTAGGTCAATTTGGGTCAACTTAGGTCAAGAGGGCCAATTGGGTTTGGTTTGACTCAATTGAAGGTCAAGTTATATTTAATTATCGATTTTTATTTAGTATGAATCATTGGTTTAAAGGGATTTGGCTTAGGTTGCAACTTGGCTAGTTTGTGTTCATATGGGTTAGGGTTGATTTGTGAATGACAAAGTTGATTTGGTTTGACCATTTATGACAATTGATCAACCTAGGGTGATCAATAATCATGATGAGGTTTTGATGGATTCGCTCAATCCAATTGGAGGATTAGAACTTAGTTTAAATAGGTCAAATTGGCACTTTTGGACCAATTGGGTTTAATTGCTTGATTTGGGGTTTAGTTTGATTTAGTTTAGTTTATTTTATGAATACAACAAGAGTAATTGGCTTGGGTTCAAATGGGTTTTGGTTCATTTGATCATTTCAAGTCAAAAGGGTTAAGTTGGGTTTGACTTAGGTTCATTTTGGTTTGGCTTGATGATTGTATATTTCATTTATATTTGTGAATATGATTGAAGGTATGAATGATTCATGAGAAAATCAATTGAATTTGGGATTCAAAATGAAGGAATTTGGCTAAGTCCATGGACTTGGGTCATGTGGCTTAGGTTTGGATTTTGATTTGGTTTAATTTAGTTTTGATGATTTAAATGTATATTTCATTTAAATTTGTGAAGATGATTGAAAATATGATTGATTTGTGAGAAAATCAATTGAGTTTGACTTGATTTGGATTAAGATTTGGCTAAGTCCATTGGATAGGTCATATGGCTTTGGAAGGGTTTTGATTTAATTTGATTTAGTTTGATTTAGTTTTGATCATTTGAATGTAGATTTGATTTTTATTTAGAAAGATGATTGAAGATATAAATTGATTATGAGAAAAGGAATTGATTTTGGATTGGTTTGGATTACGATTTGGCTAAGTCCAGGGATAGGTCATGCTTAGAAAGGTTTCATGTTTGATTTGATCATGGGCTTCAATCATTTGGTTTTAGAATTTGGCTTTGAGGATTTGAATTTGATGTTTGAATTAAACTTGAGGTTTGGTTTGAGAAGGTGAACATGGATTGGATTTAGTTTGTAGGGGATTATCCAAATCAAACATTTAGTAAAGAGTCTTATATAAGACTTTCCTATATAAGATACAACAATTAGGTAAACACTTAACCCAAGCCAAAAGACTTAGAAGGGTTAACCATAAGATTAGGTTATGCAAATGCTCTAAATCAAAACCACGACTAGGATTCGGTACAGTGGGTCCAATCGATGATGATGATTACTACTTAGTCATCACCAATAATTTAGAAAATGATAAGTTCTTTTCAAATCACATTAAATCATATGAGGAGCTGTGCTTAGAAAATTCAGATGATCTGAATGATTTTGAAGTTAAAGATGCATAACCAGAGTCTGAAGAAGAGATCAAGTCAACCGTCAACGAGCTCAAGAAAATCAACTTAGGAACTGAAGAAGATTCATGCCCTACATACATTAGTTCTTTGTTGAATAAAATTGAAACTAATGACTTAGTTAGGCTATTGCCTGAGTTTAAGGACTACTTTGCATTGTGTTCTGAAGAGATGTCTAGATTGGCTTCTAATATAGCGGTCCATAAACTAGCAATAGAGCTTCTTGCTAACCCTATCAAGCAAGCTCCTAGATTAGGCATTGAATAATAGGTCATTTCTGAAGCCAAGAAACTGATCGATGTTGGCTTCATCCAGGAAGAAAAACTACCTGGTCTACTAGCATCATCCCAGTTAAGAAAATGTATTGCCAATTTTACATATGCATCAATTTTAAGGATTTAAATAAGGCAAGCCCAAAAGATGATGTTCCACTACCAATCCTGGAGTTGCTGGTGGAAATTGCCTCATTTCATGCAGTATTCTCTTTAATGGATGGCTCATCTGGATATAACCAAATAAAGATTGCCCCTAAAGATGAAAGAAACACTACTTTTAGAACCCCGATCGAAATCTATTGCTATAATGTCATTCCTTCCAGCCCTAGAAATATTGGTGCTACATACCAGTAGGCTATGACTCGAATCTTCAATGAACTCATTCATCATCAATTCGAGTGCTATGTTGATGATCTCGTGCTCAAAAGTAGAGAAAAGGAAGACTATCACTTTTACTTAAGTGTAATTTTCAAATAATTAAAACAATTTAACTGCAAAATGAACCCTCTAAAGTGTGCATTAAAAATAGCTTTAAGGAAATTCCTTGGGTTTGCTGCTTGACACCAAAGAATCAAAATTAATCTAGAGAAGATCAAGGTGATATTAAAAATGCCACTCCATAAAATTTTGACTCAACTCTGATCATTCTAAAGTTGGTTGACATATCTAACAAGCTTTATATCCAACCTATCGAGAAGATATTAGCTGTTCTCAGCACTTGTCAAAAAGGATGCCAAGTTCATGTAGGATGACAAGTATGAGCATGTCTTTGAAGACATCAAGCATTACCTGATGACACCGGTTCTAATAGCCCTATTCAATCAAGTCAAATACTTTTTACTGTGTTAGATGACTCCCCTTGTGATTTATTAGCCCAAGCCACTGATGAAGGGAAGAAAAATGCACTCTACTACCTCAGCCATCATCTAATCCCTGCTGAGGCTAATTATCCACCCATTAAGAAGCATTTCCTAGCTTTAATCTTTGCATCCCAAAAGCTACACCACTACATGCTTCCTCATAAGGTGAACTTAATCTCTAAGATCAATCCACTATAGTATCTCATGATATGGATGACACTATCCAGATGGTTGAAATGATGGTCCATGATCCTCTCACAATTTTACATTACCTTCATGCCCCTCCATGCGGTGAAGGGACAAGCGTTAGAAGATTTCTTAGCAGTACACCCGCTTCCTACTGATTCTCTTCTTAGTGATGATCTCCCTGATGCACAAATCATGAACTTAGGGGATACTAGCATTCACTACTAGGAGGTGTACTTTGATGGTGCGACTTCCTCTCAAAAAGGAGAATACCACAATCTATTATTCCAGGAAAGGCCGTGATGTGGTGAGATTCTAATATCATCTGTTCAATCTTTGAACCAACAACGTAATATGATCTAATAGGTATGGAGTTAGCTGTTACTCTAAGCATCCAGAACATCAACATCTTTGGGGATTCTAAGCTAGGTATCAACCAAATCATCGAGTCATATAAGGTTATGAAGCCCAAGCTCCATCACTACCACAAGTACACCATAGAGTTATTGCCCTAAATTTCAGAGGTTTCAATTTATAAGATTCCTCAAGGAGAGAACATCATAGAGTATGCTTTAACCAAGCTTTCCAAGGAGTTGGCATGTCTGAAGGATGAGTCAATATCAATAAATGTCCAATATAGAAAAGTCTTATCTCTTATTGATATTGAACTCATCAAAAAGTACTATCTAGAAGGGGAGGTTTCCATTCCAAAGAAGGACGAGGAGTTAGATTGGAGGCAACCATTCATGTATTACCTAAATAAGGCAAACTACCTAAAGACCAAGCCTATCAGATGAAATAGAGAGAACTTTCCTACACTCTTATGGATGGTGTCTTATACCACTGGTCTTTTGATCATATGTGGTTAAGTTCTTTAGACAAGCATGAAGCCTGTAAGATCGTGATCGAGGTACACTCATGATTATATTAAGCCAACCAAGTGTTGACATCACTTTTGGAGTGAGCTCTTAACCTCCTCTTCCAAGACATAGGACTCTTCTAGACACTAAGAACTCCTTAGTGATAAGACACTTCTAGTGATTGGGTGAACACTTAACCTATGCCTAGAGACTTAGAATGATTAATCATAAGATTACACTATGCCTTAGGGCTTAAGGAAATCACCTATCCTATAGCCTAAACCTAATCAAGATAAACTTTCTCAAAATTAAGCAATCTTTCAATCATCATTCCAAGTTCTACCTAAAACCACATTCAAAACCATCAAGTAAATCATTCATATTAGAATTCAAAATCAAATGAAAATAAAAATTAATTCATTGATCAGTGCTAACAAATCATGAGATAACTTAACTCAAGTTGTAATACATGAAAATTAAAGATCAAGTTTGCTCAAAAGATTATCACAACTTTAATAAATTATTTGAATCAAATGCAATTTTAGTCAATTAATATACACAATTCATTTGAAATCTAAATTAAACTACAAAAGAGAGAGAGAGAGAGAGAATTAAAACCAATTCTAATATCAAATAAATTTTGGTCAAACTTAAATCAAAATAATTAATATATTTAATTATGAATCTATGTTATAATCAATAATTATTAATCATAATTAAAATTATCTTATGCACATAACTCATAAAATTTCATTCAATTATTTACTGAAGTCATTATAATTAAAATCATAATAACAAATAAAAATCAACTTTCACCAAGTTAAAAAAAACAAAATTATTAAAATACCTACTCTTAATTAATGTGATCATGATAACACAAAATAAAGAAATGCAAAAAATAAAAAATAAATAAATAAAGTGGAACGTGAGAGTAGTTGGGGAGGTGGATAAGACAAAATTACCATTCTCTCTCTCTCTCTCTCTCTCTCTAGCAGGCTCCTTTTTTTTTCTATCACCGACAACTCAATAAAAAAAGAGAGAAGGTTGAGGGCTCCCTCCAATAAGCCATTATGATCTCGTCGTAGCATCTTTTTTGACTAGGTTCTCCCTTGGAGCTAAACATCAAGCACCCTCTTCATTTTACACATTACACATGAGATTTCTAGATCCCATCCGGTTCCCATCCACTGGATGGAGCTTTCCGAACCCAGCCAAGTTCTTCTCACACTCTTCCCTGAGATAACACTCCAGCAGTTGCCACTGTAGCTAGAGTCATAGATGGAAGCTACGATGGCTGCCATGAACCATCTATTCCATTATCTTTTAACATGAAGAAACAATGAGTACTTCCATTCCCATCTGGAAGAGTCTGGCAACATCGGTGAGTGGATTCGATCAGTGGCATCGGAGATGGAGGCTGCTCTTCAACTTGCAATGCTTATATGAATCCCCATCTAGGCATTTGCTAAATCCAGTCGACTCTCGATAATGGATATCTCGCGCTCTCAAGATGAAGAAGAGAACCTCGTCAGTGAAGTCACTCTCAAAGGTGAAATCCTTTCTTTCTCCACCACTCGCCGTCACTAGAGGCTAGATCCGACAAAGCTTATAAATTCAACTTCTTCATTTCTGCCACTTCCAGCAAGAAGTAAGGTCTGTCTCTGTCTTTGGTCCTCCGATCTTCATGCACTCTAGCAAAACTGATGTCGACAACTGCTAATCTAAGAGATATGGCCTCTTCCAACCTCCAATATTTGAAGCGGCGAGTTGATGTATGCTACACTGACATTTTTAAGGAGATCAATGCATCTCATAGTAGGACCTCCAAGAGGTTTAAGATTTAGACACAAGCTTGTATACAACTATTTGAGGAAGCAGAAAGAGAATATAAGAATCTATCTGATAAGATTGATGAAAATTAAAAAGCAATAAAGGGTTCATTTGTAGAGTTCATGGCAGAAGTTCAAGCAGCAACATCCCGGGTGTGCAAGGCATCCATTCAAGAGCTTTCGCAATCAGTCGAGAAGGCTATTGAGAGCTTGCAAAGGCGCAATGGCATCGCACCAAATCCTGCTTGATCTGCAAATTAGTACATCAACGGCCGTGAGTGTTCTTATAGAACATTTGATGAGGAGGCACCCAACGAGCACCTCAACTGGGCTTCATTTCTTCTAAATGAAGCCACCTCTTGGTCGGAATCCACTTGACATTAGCTCCGATGAGGTATGATTCTTAAACACTTAGAAAGCCTTAGGAATCTCATATTTGATATGTTTAATGTAAGCATCGTTAAGAACCAACCTTTAGAGCCCATGCACTTAACCTTTTAATTCTTTTGGCGAGAGTTTAGAGGCAAAAGCAAGATTATTCATTTTATGTGTTTGAAGTGAATAGTTTTGATTAGGTTGAATGGCGTAGCGATTTGATTTCACCTATTAAGCCACGGTTAACTCGCGAGTCATTTGAATTTTGATCAAATGATCACGATTAATCTAATATTTTATTTATAATTAAATTTAATAAAAAAGTAATTAATCAATCTTTAGAATTTCAAACAAAAAAAGTAATAAACCAAAATAAAAAAGTGCAAATTAAATTATCATAAAATCTATGTAAAAATTAATATAAAAAAATGATGATAAATTAATTAAACTAATAATATTATAAGTATTATAATCAAATATAAAAAGATGTTTGAACATAATTTATGAAAATGAATTATAAAAAAATATTAATTTGATCTCTTATTGTTATATGTTGATTCTAAAATCAAAAAGAAAATTTAGTTATATGATATATCCTTGATTATAATTAACTCAACTATTACAATTGACTAAGCTTTATTTGCTTAGTTATTCAAATAAAATTCTGGAAGAATTCATAACTAATTCAAATCACATTTTAAACAAATAAAATAAGTCGTATACAAAATTCAGCAAATATATAAAATCAAATAACATAAAATCTCTAAAGTTATCAAATCTTTTCCAATTTCTTTAATTTTAAACAATATCAAAATAAGTCAAACAAAAAATAAAACTCAAGCAAATAACCTAAATTTAATTTAATTTAAGAAAGACTCTCATCAATTTAATAAATAATCAAGTTAAATCCAATTCAACCAACTTAAATAAGATAAACCAATTAACTATTAAAATGTGTAAAATCAAAACATAAACTAAACTCTAATAAACATGATAAATGAATGAAATTAAAATAAAATTCTTATCATAAATAATTGAACTCAAAATAAAATCAAAGCAAACTTTTAATTCATTTTATCCAATCGAACTATAAATAAATAAATGTAATAAAATTAAATAAACTTGAAATTAAATCTAAACTCTAAAGTCATCAAACCAACCCAAATTCCAATCAATAACAAAATAAGGTAAACAAAAATAAAATCCAAATAAACAAACCTATTGAATTGAGATAATGGATTAATCATCAAACTAAAAAGATAATCCATACATAAACTAGACGTCTAAATTCAATAAATCAAACCCTTAACTGAAATTGAAATGAAAGAATGCATTAGATTTCAAAAAATTCATAAGTAAATTAAAATATATTCATCAACCTAAATTAAACTTAAATGGAATAATGAAATCAATAAACATAAACAACATCAAAATGATACTAATCATATGAAATTAAGGAATTAAATTAAAATCCAAGGAAAAGAATTAGATATTAATTTAAAAGGATATTGAATTATTAAGATTTAATTAAACCAAAACATCTAATTTGAAATTAATCGATCCAAAAAATACATGAATGTAAACAAACTTCAACTTCATTAGAGATCAAGGATATTGAATTATCAAGATTTAATTAAATCAAAACATCTAATCCAAAATCAATCAATGAAAAACACATGAACTTAAACAAACTTAAACTTCATTAGATTTTAAAGATATTGAATTATCAAGATGCAATTAAACTAAAAGATCTAATCCAAAATCAATCAATCAAATACATAAACAAATTCAAATTCTAAATTCTAAATCAAATCAAATGAATTACACAAATTTAAATGGGCTAATTAAGATACTTAAGCAAATTAATTAGATTCCTTAGGAATTAGGATGTAGAATAGCGTGAGTTCTGTCTACAGATGGAATTGATCCTACTCTTCATTCTTGAGAACCTAAACATCATTTCAACCAAATAAAATTGAAATAAAAATGAAAATTAAATCATTAGATCATTTAAATTAAAATCACCCATAAAATTTAAATAAATTCAAACTCCAAATTAAATCTTAAACTAAACAAGCCTAGTAAAGTCTTGCTACACAAGCCTTAAGCACACACATTAGAATACTAAGTCACCACTTCTAGTGCTAAGTTAGGGCATTGTATGTATGATGTTGTATTTTGTTTTGTGATGTAATATTTTAGACAGGATGTTAGGGTGTATGTTTCATAGACTGGATGTTAGGTCGTTATTAGCCTAATCATATTTTTTGTAGGGGGTTGTGTTTAAGGGGCCACCATAATAAAAATATAAAAGCTTTTGTTGTGCAGGTTGCTTAGCCCCTAAGCATAACCCATGTTAGGATAGGTGGGCTTGGTTACCCATGTGTGGGGTGCTAAGTCTAAATTATTCATATAACTTCTTGGGTTGTATGGGGTGTTTAGTTAACATTTGTTTTGCAGGTGTAGCTAGATTTACTTTTCCTATTTTTGATGTAATTTTGCATTTGGAATTAGGATTAGTGCTATGGGGGATTAGGATGAGCAGTGGCGAGAAAGCTTTGTCCCTGGAGTGCCCTGTGATGCCTTTGGAGCAAATCAAATCAAAAGAAAGAGAAGGAAGAAATGAAGAAAAGAAGACCCCCATAGCACGTATTATTTTTTTTTTGTAATCCGGGTTATATAAGGGTAGAGCTCAATTACCCATATTTTTTCTCTTTTGGGGTGTATGGTGGAACCCGCCCGCAATGGCCTTTTATTCTTTTATGGTAGTCTATAAAATGGTTTGATGTTGTGTTTAGATTGCGCATTAGAACAACATGCTTTTCATAGTTTCTTTATTATTGATGTTTGAATGTGTGGCTTGGATGCGATAGGCTCTTAGGATAAAATTAATGTTTCTACCCCAATTAAAATGTCATAACTAAAATTTTAAAACTACTCATAACCTCACATAAAAGTCTAAGAATTAAATCAAGATAATAAAAATTTTAGCAACCCTTTAGCTGGATGAATGAATGTATAATATCATGCATGTCATATTCTTCCACTCTTGTTAAGAGGGGGCTTCCATCCTTGCTAGAGAATCAAGTCTTAACCTATGAGAGCCTTTGGTGGAAGACACCTCTTTCTCTATTGATTTGGCCCATAATCAAATTCGCATGCATTTAGGCATACAAAATCCCATAGTCTGTGTCAAAATAAATAGTCCAAAAGAATCAAATAAATTTGATAAAATTTACATTAGATTAAGTCATGGATTCATACCACTCATGCTCTAGTCTCTTAGGGAGTGAGTCTAAGGACTTCGTTTCTTTTCTAAATGAACAATAGCCTAGCCATCTTGCAAAGCATAAGTCTTGCCTACATGGATTTAAAGTGTAGGATGAGTTAGCAGGCTACCACCCCAGGCGGTAATAAGTCCAGCTGTCTGACAGTTTATTCTCTCTTGTAGAGGTAAATCATATATCCATTTTTCTTTAGATTTAGGTTGTTCCTTTGTTTTGTACAAGGCTCCTTAGTTTAAGAATCTGAGGTAGCTGTTTCCTTTAGCAATAAGCATAAATTCTCACCTCTTAGGCATTTCCACAATCTTATGTTGTGGAACTATAAGCCTTAGCAATCTAGTAAAATGTCAACTCAAATAATTAACTCTCTTCAATTTCAAAAATATAAAGCCCAATTATTAGGGTAGATTGGAATGCTCACTAGGCTTCCTAGTATCATGAGCATTTCCTTTTATTTATCCCTTTGGATTCCAAAATAAGTCTTCTCCTTGATCTATCCCGTTGATTTTCTAAAATACTAATCCTTTGATAATATTAACCTTCAAATCTTTGGAGATCCTAATTTTACTTTAATCGAGAGTATTCTTAAAGAATTCCAATTCCATAGGATGTAATTAACTATGGGGCTTGCCTCCATAGGGAACTTAATGAACCCAACTTTAAAATAAACCCTACTTTACTTTCCATATAAAGTAGGGGAAATATCTCTTATATATTTGAAGACCCATCTTGCCATAGGAGTCCTTATTAGGTGATTAGGTCCATTAAAGGGTGGTGATTTCTAACTTTAGAGATAGTACATCATTCCTTAATGTCATACCTGGTCACTTCAATAAGTATCCCATATGATCTGTGTGGTGTCCCACATCCCAAAAATAAACACCACACCAAGCTAGTCCAAAGATGAAAGCCAAGATCTAGAGACTAGCATACCACTGGTCATCGATGATTAAAGATTGCATGGATATGACTAAGCGATGCCACCAATATCAAATACATGATGTGGTCCCACACTAACGACCAAACATTCTACATCCTACATTGGCCTCATGGCCATTCGCGTGTTGGGGTACCAACATAGTGGGTCTGATTGATTCTCCTTCTTCCAAGGGTCATCGGTTCATTTTAGTCACTACTACTTTTCTAAATGGGCAAGGTGATTCATAGAGAGGTCACCTGAGCATGTGCTCCAGCTTTTAGAAACCATATTGTATAGAGTTGAGTGCATTGATGAATTATATCTAATAATGGTACTCATTGAAGAGCGATCAAATAACTTTGCTTAATCACAACATAGATTGGAGATATTCTACCATGAACTACATGAGGGAAAGTAGCTTAGCAGAAAACATCAAAAAACTCTCATCAAAATACTAAAGAACAAAAAGCGACAGTGGCATAAGAAGTTAGTTCAAGCCTTGTGGGCCTACCACACCAGTATGAAGTTATTTTACCATTATAAATCTAACTCCCATCCCTAAGGATGGTTGTGGGTAGCAAGCTCATAATAAAGCATAATGCCAAGCTACGGTTAGAAGAGCTCGAAGGTTTGGAGGAGAGACTCTTGCGGTCATGCTAAAAGCTCGAGTTGTACAAAGCTAAAATGATTTAAGCTCATAATAAGTTGGTCCATGCTAGATCTTTTCATGTAGGAGCACTTTTTTTAGTTTTGAGTAGATCGATTGTTTCTCATCATAAGATGGGAGGCACATTTGAACCCACTTGGGAAAGTCATTTTGCTATAGAGAAGGCCTACCAAGGAGGATCTTATCAACTTATTAATCAAAAGGGAGAGCGTACAATGCTTCCAATCAATAGCCTCTACTTAAAGAAATATTATAAATCATATTTGAAAATAATTATCATAAATGAAAATTAAATTTCAAATTCAATCTCTTCCATGTTTAAAGTATTCTTGTTTGTGAATCTGCCATGATGTGTTTATGGTATTTATAAAGAACCCAAATGGTGTCCTATCTTTCATCGACACAAGAAAAACACAAACTACACACAAACATATAAAATAAACACATATCTTTTATCTTGGGCTACTCTGAGTTGACATACTGCCACCAGTGGTACTCACTCAGTAGATGCTCTAGGTCTAGTTGACGTGTTATCCTATTAGTGTCACCCCAGTGGTCTTCTTGCTTTAGAGGATGTAAGTATACAATGCTTTCCTTTCTTGGCCACTACACAATGAGTGCCTTCTTTGTTTGGTATGGCCATGGTTTGGTAAGCTACCTTATGTTGGGTTCATTTATGAGGATGTGATTCTGCTACACTTTATTCTTGGATTAGACTTTGTGCACTAACTAGGTTGAGTATATTTGACATTTAGGATAAGTAACCTAGCAGCTCCTTCTCTTTTGACCACTTCAAGTTTAGTTCCAGTCCTTCCTCGGGGCTCCCCACTTAGTAGTGGCTCTAGAATAGATAACATCTGTTATGCCAATGATAGATTATTTCAATGATCGATTTTGCTTGGAAAGTTGTAAGCCTACATGCTTTCCTTTTAAATTATTCATTGCACTTTGATGGGCACCTTAGGTTTGTTGGTTCTCACTATGCTAATGGATACACCACTCATGTTGATAGATACACCTTAGGTTGGTTAGTTCTCGCACCTTAGGATACACCACTCATGGAAGATGTATGTATGCTATGCTTTCTCCTTGAGTTGGCCACTGTACACCTATAAGCTTTCCTTTCTAAGGTTCAGGATAATGCTCCAAGAAGCACCTCCCCTATGAGCACTATATTTGGATGACATCCTTTGCGACCCCATTTAGACACTACCCAGATTACTATCAGATTGGCCAGTTCCCCTTTCCTAGTAACCACTCCTGTGGTTGCAAAATCTATCCTATGGATGTGCAGATTCTTCCTTGGTAAAATAGATCTGAGATATGTCAAGGCCAACATAACCCATTCTTTGTGTGGTCCCTCGCACACCAACAGGGTTGACGTAAACATATAAAAAATATATATATTAACTTGTGGATTAGGAGGACACCCCTAGAGGTATCTTTTTCGAAGTAGGTATCCTATCTTTAAGGCAATGTCAACAAAACTCCCCATAAGAATTTTCTTACTACTCTTGAGTTGATATAAGTCTCCAATGGCATTCACTCTATAGTCACCCCTAATCAAGTTTAATTTGTTGTGCTACCAATAGGTCACCCAAGCAGTTGTTCCCTGCTTTAGAAGATGTAAGTCTACTATGCCTTCTTCTTATCACAGTCATTGCACACTGAAAGGAAACCCCTTAGGTTGGCTAGCTCTACCCATGGGCAGTACCCTTTGGATTTGTAAATCTGAGATTGGAAAAGTTTGATATAGCACCTTTTTAGTGGGTCCATCGCACACTGACATGGTCCATAAATTAAATCTATCAAATTTGACCAAGCTCACATCCCTGGCGGATATGCCCTCAATTCAAAAATGAACAAAGCCAAACAAACCATTTTGAATCACATGAAATTAAGATAAAATTAATCTAGACTACTTTTGAGTTAACATAAGTCCCCAACGACATTCACCTTAAGTCTGGTTCAATTTATTGTGCATCCAATATGTCACCCTAGCAATTTTTCCTCACTTTGGAAGATGTAAGTCTGCAACGCCTTTTTTTTAGCATAGCCATTGCACACCAAAAGGAAACCCCTTAGGTTGGCTGCTTCTACCCCACGCATGACTATCTTTTGGATTTGTAAACCTGAGGTAGGTCAAGCCTGATATAGCCCCTTCTCAGTGGGTCCATCACATCGATAGGATCCATACATTAACTCAGATTAAATTAAACCCAATTTGATTTTCCCCAGTAGAGTTAAATCACACCCTTCTCCCTAGTGGAGCCACAAATCATATATAAATAACTCATGCAAATAAATCTAATTCAAAACCAACCTCCCTAGTGGAGCCAAATTAAACCAACTCCCCCAGTAGAATCTAAATCAAAGAAATCCAACCAAACTCTTATCCTCAGTGGATACATCCCCAAATAAATCTATGAAATCAAACTCAAATCCCAATCCCCAACGAATAGCTCGAACATGCTTCCCTAGTGGAAGCTTCATATACCTATCTCCAATAGACTCGAGCCAATATCTCTAGCATATATGCCTCCATAACAATTAAAATAAAATAAATTAAAGTTGATTTGATCTTAATCCTTGGTGGATTATAGACTCTTATTCCCTATAGATCTTCTTTGCAAAATGATAAAATCAAATAAAATTCAAACCTTATCCCCAACAGATTTTCTTCTTCTATTCCCTTGTCATAGACCCCTCACATGTAATGTCCAATACATGTGTGATCCCCTAGCAAATCTCCCTCCATGTCCTTGACATGGTATTCTCATCAAATCTTATTTCTTCTCTTATGCATACCTTTAATACTTCAACCAAAAGCTATAAATGTATTCATTCAAATTACATCATCTTAACATTTTAATTAACATTTTATGATTTGTGATGGTACAAGCTCAAACTAAATAATTAATATCAAGCTAAACATATTATAGTGTGAATTAACACACTATATTATATTATAATATATGATTTTATATTATAATTTGCTATAATATAATATATTATCGAACTATACATCTCATTAGAATCACATAAAAGGAAAAAATAACAAAACTTTCTCAAAATATGATTAATATTCATTTTGGATGTAAAATTGTTATTTTTCTATTAGAAATGCTTCAAAATAGCATAATTTTTTTGTTGCTTCTTGGTGCGTGCTATGAATTTGGCCAAAATTTTCCATCTCAACCTCAAATTAGCATTTTTGTGAGTTTTGACCCAATGTATTATAACAAAAGTAAAACATATTAAAATGTACAATAACATTTAGTAACACACCACCACATTCATATATATGTAAAGTTATATTGTTATGTACATTATATTTTAATATGCTTTGATATAATACATTTTTTTACATTACACCTTAAAGTGAATCACTTTAAGCAAAATATTTATCAAATTTGGTTGAAAAATGAACATTTATTTTGGATACAAAATTTCATTCTTTTGATTAAAATTACACACCATAACACACCCCAATGATGTTCCCTAAAACTTACCTTAAATTTGGCCAAATCCATCATCTCACTATATAAATCATCTCATTATGAATTATACCACAAATATATACTACATCATACTATAGCAAACTAAAATATGCTAAATAATAAGAAATAATACACAATAGTAATACACAATAGTATTCTATAATGCATGATGCTACACTATGTTATGGCATCCTATATTATAATACACTATAACATATTATATCATATTATATTGCACATCACATCAAAATGGATTGCTTAAGATGAAAAATCATAAAATTAGGTTAAATAATAAAAAACTATATATTTTAGTCATATCACTTACATATTTTAAATTGAAATAAAATATTATGATGCCATGCTCTACCTATTATGAATTTGTCCAAATTCCACAATTTTAAACTATAAATCAACATTTTTATAAATAATGCTAGTGTAAGCTCGACAGCATGATTATAAAATACTAAAGAATTAAAATGAACAGAATAATATATTATGATATATGATGCTATACTATGAAAAAACATATAATATTTATTTTGAACATAAAAACTTACCTTTTAGACTACAAGTGGTGTAGCACACCTTTGCTACTACAACCTAATTCCCACTTCAAATTAAACAAATTTCATCATCTAATTTATTAAATAAATATTTTTATGATTTATATTAATATAGACTATAGGGCACAATACCATAATATACTAAAATATTTCAAAACATCTTATAACATCGAAAACACATCATTATATGCTCTAGGATATGATTCTACATTAAAATATAATATATGGTATTATATTATGATTTAGGGTATTCAAATCTCTAATAGTCAAGGGAAAGTCTTTTGAAGATATTTTCTATAACTGCCATAATTATGTTAGAATTAGGCCCCTCTTCAGAACTACTCCTAATGGCATCTTTATTCAAGGTTTAGAGTTTAGGGTTTAGAGTTAGGTTTTAAGGTTAGTTTAGGTTTGAGGGTTTAGGGTTTAGGGTTTATGGTTTGGGTTTAGGGTTTAGGGTTGAAGGTTTTTGAGTTTAAAGTTCACAGTTAAGATTTTAGGGTTTTGGGGTTTAAGGTTTATTGTTTAGTGTTTAGTGTTTAGGGTTTAAGGATTTTAGGGTGTAGGGTTAATGATTTAGGGTTTAGGGTAAAGGGTTTTGGTTTTATGTTTAGGGTTTAAGTTTTAGTTCAGGGTTTAAGATTTTTTTTAATAGAGAATAAATTCATATTCAACATATATTCTTTTCAATTTCATCAACCAAGTAGCACCCCAAGTTTTCTATGACACAAAAAATGACATAGTGAAAAAATGAGCACCCATAGAGAAAATCAAAAACTCTAGATAAGTAGAACCATCTCTACTGTAAAGTCATAATTCCATAGGTAGCATATCAGATTGGTCATTATTCAATTTCTCCAAATCCCATCAGAACCACCATCGCCTCTCGAGTAGTGGGATTCACCATCATATCCTCGATCTCTCTGTCCGCCACCACCATGGCTATAACCTCCATCGCTCCTCCCTCCTCCATAATAACCACTACTCTAACAGCCACCTCCATATCCACCAGCACCTCTAGATCCCACACCACCACTATGGTAACCGTCGCCTCTACCTTTGCCTTCACCGTTAGATCTAGAATGAGCCTAGTTGGCGGTGATGTTCCTGCCTTCAAAGTTCTTCCCATTCTTAAGGTTTAAGCTTAGTTTAGGGTTTACGATTAGTTTAGGATTTAGTGTTTAGGGTTTAGTGTTCAGGGTTTAAGATTTAGGGTTGTAGGATTTAGGGTTTATGGTTTAGGGTTGAGGGTTTAGGGTTTAGGGTTTAGGGTTTTAAGGTTAAGGCTTAAGGTTTAGGGTCTAGGGCTTAGGTTATAGGGTTTAGGGTTTTAAGGTTTAGGGTTGTAGGTTTAGGGTTTGGGGTTTTGGGTTAGTTTTAGGGTTTATTGTTTAGGATTTAGGGTTTAGGGTTTTTTTTAAAATAATTAAGTAATTCAATATGTTTAGGTTTATTTAGTTTATTTTTTATTCATTTGATTTTATATTATTTTTTATTTTTTTAGATTTATCTTTTATCTTTATTTATTTTAGTTTATTTATTTTAGGTTTATTTATATTTGTTTAGGATTTTTATTTTAGTTTATTTTTTAAGTTTAGGTTTATTTTTTGTTGAGTTTTATTTTTCTTTTATTTTTTAGATTTAGGTTTTATTTTTTATTTTTTGATTTAGGTTTAAATTTTTATTTTATTTTATTTAGTTTATGTTTTAAGTTTTTATTTTAGGTTTATTTTTAGGTTTTATGTTTCAGTATAGGTTTAGGTTTATTTTTAATTTATTTTATTTTACTTAGTTTAGGTTTAGGTTTAGGTTATGTTTATATTAGGTTTAGGTTTAGGTCTTATTTATTTTAGTTTAGTTTATTTTAGTTTAGGTATAGGTTATTTTATTTTTATTTGTAGTTTTATTTTTCTTTTATTTTTATGCTTATTTTTTAGGTTTAGGATTTTGTTTAGTTTTTACTTTATTTTATTTAGGTTATTTATGCTTAGGTTCTTATTTATTATATTTTAGTTTATTTCTATTTTTTATTTTATTTTATTTTTAGGTTTAGGTCTAAGAAAATAGTTTAGGTTTTTATTATATTTATTTTATTTTATTTAGGTTTAAGTTTATCTAATTATTTTATTTTTATTTTTTATTTAGTTTAGGTTTAAGTTTTTAGGACATTAGCGTTTAGAGTTTAGGGTTTAGGGTTTAGGGTTTTAGGGTTTAGGGTTTAGAATTTAGTAATTAGGCTTTAGGGATTAGGGTTTTTTGGGTTTAGGGATTAGTGTTTAGGTTTTAAGGTTTAATGTTAGCTTAGGGTTCAGGGTTATTTTATGGTTTAAGGTTTAGAGTTTAGGGTTTAAGGTTTAAGGTTTAGGGCTAGTTTATAATTTAGGGTTTAGGGTTTTAGTGTTTAGGGTTTAAGGTTAGGGTTTTGATTTATTTACTTTATTTATTTTTTATTTTAGTTTATTTTACTTTTTATTTTTATTTAGGTTTATTTTTAATTTTTATTTAGTTTAGTTAATTTATTTTAGATTTATATATTTTAGTTAATTTTTTTTATTTTAGTTTATTGTTTAGGTTTAGGTTTTGGTTTGGTTTATACTTTTTTTTTAGTTTAGTTTTATTTTTATTTTATTTTTTAATTTTTAGGTTTAGGCTTAGGTTTTTATTTTAGTTTTTTAAGTTTAGGTTTTAGGTTCTTATTTTAGGTCTATTTTTAAATTTTATTTTTTAATTTAGGTTTTGGATAATTTTATTTAATTTTATTTTATTTAGTTTAGGGTTTAGGTTTAGTTTATTTTAGGTTTAGGTTTTATTTATTTTAGTTTAAGTTTATATTTATTTAATTTTGTTTATTTCAGGTTTTGATTTTTTTTTCTTAAGTTTAGGGTTTAGATTTTATTTTTTATTTCTTTTTAAGGTTATTTTTTTAGTTTAGGTTTTTATGTAGCTTTTATTTTATTTTATTTTATTTTAGATATATTTTATTTTTATTTTACCTTGAGTTTTTATTTTATTTAGGTTTTATATTTTTCTAGCTTTATTGTATTTTTTTACTTTACTTTAAGTTCTTATTTATTTTATTTTAGTTTAATTTTTTAATTTTATTTTATTTTATTTTTATGTTTAGATTTATGTTTTATTTATTTTAGTTTAGTTTATTTAAGTTTAGGATTATATTTATTTTATTTTGTTTATTTTAGGTTTTGATTTTTTTTTTAAGTTTAGGTTTAGGTTTTATTTTTTATTTATTTTTAAGTTTATTTTTTCAGTTTAGGTTTTTATTTAGTTTCTATTTTATTTTGTTTTAGATTTAATTTATTTTAGATTTACTTTATTTTTTATTTTATTTAGTTTTATTTTAGTTAGGTTTTATTTTAGTTTTATTTTATTTTAGTTTAGTTTAGGTTCTTATTTATTTTATTTTAGTTAAGTTTTATTTTTATTTTATTTTATTTTAGGTTTAGGTTTAGGTTGAGGTTTAGGTTTTTTAGGTTTAGGTTTAGTTGAGGTTTTATTTATATTTTTTACTTTATTTACTTTATTTAAGTTTAAGTTTTAGTATTTATTTTATTTTTAGGTTTTATTTAGTTTTGGTTTAGGTTTTTAGGTTTTTAGGGCTCGTTGTTTAGGGTTTAAGGATTCAGATTTAAGGTTTATGATTTAGTTTTTGGGGTTTAAGGTTTACGATTTAGGGTTATAGGTTTTAGGGTTCAGGGTTTGGGATTTTAGGGTTTAGTGTTTAGGGTTTATTTTGGCTTAGGTTTTAGTGTTTAGGATTTAGGATTTTATTTATCTTTTAATTTTTTAAATCTTTATATTTTTAAAATTAGGTTATTTAATTTATTTAGTATATTTTTCTTTATTTTAGTTATTTTTTATTTTTTATTTTAATTTAAGTTTATTTTTATTTTTATTTAGTTTAGTTTATTTATTTCAAGTTTATTTGTTTAGTTTATTTTCTTGGTTTAGGATTATTTTTTTAGTTTAGTTTTTTTTATTTTATATTTTAGGTTTAAGTATTATTTTTTATTTTTTAGGTTTAGGTTTAGGTTTTTATTTTATTTTTCTTAGGTTTAGGTTTTAGGATTTTATTTTAGGTTTATTTTTAGAGATTATTTTTTTAGTTTAGGTTTAGGTTTAGGTGTAGGTTTAGTTTATTTTTTATTTATTTTTTGTTTAGTTTATTTAGTTTAGGTTTAGGTTTCTTTTATTTTATTTTAGGTTTAGGTTTTCCTTTTAGTTTAGGGTTTAGGTTTTATTTTTATTTATTTTAGGTTTATTTTAGGTTTATTTAGGTTTTTTTATTTGGTTTTTTTTTAGGTTATTTTATTATTATTTTAGTTTAGTTTTATTTTATTTATTTTATTTATATTTTAGTTTAGTTTTTTATTTATTTTATTTTAGTTTAGTTTTTTAATTTTTTATTATTATTATTTTTTTTTAGGTTTAAGTTTAGGTTTAGGTTTGGTTTGGTTTAGATTTTTTATTTTATTTTATTTTTTTGCTTTATTTTGGTTTAAGTTTTTTTATTTATTTTATTTTTATGTTTTATTTAGTTTAGGTGTAGTTTTTAGCTTTTTAGGGTTTAAGGTTTAGGGTTTAGGGTTTAGGGTTTAGGGTTTAGGGTTTGGGGTTTAGGGTTTTGGGTTTAGGGTTTAGGGTTTATGGTTTAAGGTTTAGGGTTTTGGATTGTAGGTTTAGGATTTACGATTTAGGATTAATTTTAGGATTTAATGTTTAGGGTTTAGGGCTTATGGTTTAAAATTTAGGTCTAAGGTTTAGGTTTAAGTTTAGAGTTTATTATTTTTGGTTTTTTTTATAGAGAACATAATTTAGATTCAAAATTTATTCTTTCTGATTTCATCAACTAAGTACCACCCCAAGTTTTCTAAGGCACAAGCAATGACATGGATAAAAAATGAGCATGAAGAGAGCAAATCAAAAACCCTTGATAACTAGAACCATCTATACTATAAAGGCAAAGTTTCATAAGTAGCATATCATATTAGCCATTCTTCAGTTTTTTTAGTTCCCATCAGAACCACTCCAGCCTTTCGAGCAGTGGGATCCACCATCATATCCGAGATCTCTCCCTCCGCCACCACCAGGTGTAACCTCAGTTTTCATAACCTTTATCACCACCTCCATATCCACCACATATCCCCCTCTATTTTACTCTGCTTTCCATGACTAGATCTAGGAGATTGATGGTGATGTTCCTGCCATCAAGCTTCTACCCATTCTTAGGGTTTAGGTTTAGGTTCAGGTTTATTATTTTTTAGGGTTTTGGTTTATTTTTTAATTTATTTAGTTTTTTAGGTTTAGATTTAGGGTTTGGGGTTTAGGGTTTAGGTTTAGGGTTAGGGTTTAGGGTTTAGGGTTCATGGTGTAGGATTTAGAGTTTAAGGTTTAGGGTTTTAGGGTCAACGCTTTTAGGGTTTAGGGTTAAGGTTTAGGGTTTATGGTTTAGGATTTAAGGTTTAAGGTTTAGAGTTTTTTTAAACTAGGTTGGTTATTAATAGTTTATTTAATTTAGGGTTTAGGGTTTAAGGTTTAGGAATTTTTAGGGTTTAGGGTTTAGGGTTTAGGATTTAGGGTTTAGGGTTTTCTTTTTTAAAATAAGGTAAACTACTAGGTTTAATTTTATTTAGTTTATTTTAATTTTTATTTATATTTAGGTTTATTTTTTATTTTTATTTAGTTTAATTTACTTTTTTAGGTTTGTTTATTTTAGGTTAAGTTTTAGTTTATTTTTTTAGGTTATTGGTTTTATTTGTTAGTTGAGTTTTATTTTTTACAATATTTTAGGTTTATATTTTATATTTTATTTTTTAGGTTTAGGTTTAGGTTTTTTTGGTTTAGGTTTAGGCTTTTATTTTAGGTTTATTTTAGGTTTATTTTTATAGTTAATGTTTAGGTTTATTTTTATTTTATTTTGTTTTGGTTTAGGTTTTATTTATTTTAGTTTAGTTTATTTTAGTTTAGGCTCACGTTTATTCTATTTTGTTGATTTTCTTTTATTTTAGGTTTAGGGTTTTTTTAGTTTAGTGTTTAAGTTTTATTTTGTATTCATTTTTAGGTTTATCTTTTAGGTTTAGGTTTTTATTTAGCTTTTATTTTATTTTATTTTAGGTTTATTTTAGGTTTAATTTATTTTTATTTTGCATTTAGTTTTTATTTTATTTAGGTTTTTTATTCTTGGGTTTATTTTATTTTTTTAGTTTTGTTTAGGTTTTTATTTATTTTATTTTAGTTTATTTTAATTAGTTTAGTTTTTTTTTTTAGGTTTATATTTAGGTTTTAGTTTATGTTTTTATTTTATTTTAGACTCAAATCTTTGACGAACTCATTCATCATCAAGTCGAGTGCTATGTTGATGACCTTATGGTCAAACGTAAAGAAAAGGAAGACCATCTCTTTAACTTGAGAGTAGTTTTCGAATAGCTAAGGTCATTTAACCTCAAAATGAACCCCCTAAAGTGTGCATTCGGAGTAGCTTCAGGAAAATTCCATGGCTTTGTTGTTCGACATCAGGGAATCAAAATTGATCTAAAGAAGATCATGGCGATATCAGAAATGCCATCCCCTAAAAGTTTAACTCAACTCAGATCATTCTAAGGACGGTTGGCATATCTAAGATGCTTTATATCAAACTTATCAAAAAGATGTTAGCCATTATGAGCACTTATCAAAAAGGACCCCAAGTTCAAGTGGGATGACAAGTGTGAGCATGCCTTCGAAGACATCAAGCATTACCTGATGATGCCACCTGTTCGAGCAGCCCCTATCCCAGGAAAGCTGTTCATACTTTATACTACAGAGTTAGATGACTCCCTTAGTGCTATGTTGGCCCAAGCCAATAATGAAGGTAAAGAAAATGCACTCTGTTTCCTCAACTGTCATCTAATCCCTACTAAGGCTAATTATCCACCCAATAAGAAGCATTGCCCAGTTTTAATTTTTGAATCCCAAAACCTACAGCACTTCATGCTTCCTCATAAGGTGAACTTAATCTCTAGCATTAATCCACTACAGTATCTCATGACATCTGGCAGGACAGTCCATGATCTTCTTGAAGTTTTACATTATCTTTGTACCTCACCATTCGGTGAAAGGATAAGCATTAGTAGTTTTCTTAGCAATTCACTTGCTGACTCTCTCCTTAGTGGTGATTTTGTCGATGAATAAATCATGAACTTAGGGGATACTAGCATTCACCTCTGGGAGATATACTTTGATGGTGCAACTTCTTCTCAAAGAGGAGAAGAACCACAATCTACTATTCCAGGAAAAGAAGGGGTAGGAATAATTCTCTTAACTCCAGATCGATATGTGATGAGATTCTCATATCATCTATCTAATCCTTGCACCAACAACGAATATGAGGCTCGATTGTCGATTAGGTTAGTATTTTAAGCATCCAGAACATCAACATCTTCAAGGATTCTTAGCTAATTATTAACCAAATTATTGGGTCTTATAAGGTTATAAAGCCCAAGCTTCATCACTACCATAAGTACACCATGCAGTTATTGTTTGAAATCCTAGAGGTTACCATTTATAAGATTCATCGAGGAGACAATGCCATTGCATATGCTTTAGCCAAGCATGCCATGGAATTGAGTGTCCAGATGATGGGTCCATATCAATAAAAATCCAAAATAGATAAGTCTTATCTTTTATTGATATTGAACTCATCAAAAAGTACTCTCTTGAAGGGGAGGTTGCCATTGCCAAGAAAGAAGAGAAGTTAGATTGGTGGAAACCATTCATGAATAACCTAAATAAAGGTGAACTACCTCAAGTAAAGTCCCATGCCAATCAGATGAAGTAGAGAGCATTTTCCTATGCTTTTGTGGATGGTGCCTTATACCGGCGATCTTTCGATCATATGTGGTTACATTGTTTAGACAAGCATGAAGCATATAACATTGTGACCGAGGTACACTCAGGATTATATAGAGCTAACTAATTTGGCTCGAAGATGAAAGCCAAGATCAAGAAACTCTGATACTACTAGTTTTTTATGATCAAAGATTGCATGGATATTGCTAGGCGATGCCACCAATGTGAAATACATGGTGTGGTCCGACACCGACCACCCAACATTTTACATCCTACATTAGCCTCATGGACATTCGAGTGTTGAGGTACTGACATTGTAGTTCCAATTGATCCTCTTTCTTCCAAGGTTCATCGATTCAACTTAACTACTACTGACTACTTTTCAAAAAGGTTGAAGGTGATTTTGCTCAGAGAGGTGACAACTAAGCATGTGCTCTAATTTTTTAGGAACCATATCGTATATAGGTTCAGAGTGCCTTGATGAAATATATTTGATCCAAATACTAAATAAGACACTCGACAATAATAAGTGATGGTGGCATGAGCTGTTAGTTGAAGCTTTGTGGGCTCTGCACCACATAAGAACTCCAAACTCATCTATCTTTCTCCTTAGTGTATGGGTTCGAAGCTGTTCTACCATTAGAAGTCTAACTCTCATCACAAAAGATAGATAATGGAAACAAGATCACAATAGAGCAGAGCGACAATCTGTGGGTAACAATATCACAACAAAGCCATTCTACCATTATTTATTTTAGATTTTTTTATTTTTTTATTTTTATTTGGGTTTATTTTCTATTTTTATTTAGTTTAGCTTATTCATTTTAGGTTTATTTATTTTAGTTTAGCTTTTTTATTTTAGTTTATTTTTTAGGTTTATGTTTAGGTTTTATTTTTTATTTTTAGGTTTGAGTTTAGGTTTTTGTTTTATTTTTTTAGGTTTAAGTTTTAGGTTTTTATTTTAGGTTTATTTTTAAGTTTTATTTTTTAGTTTAGGTCTAGGCCTTTTTTAGTTTATTTTATTTTATTTAGTTTATGGTTTAAGTTTTATTTATTTTAGATTTAGATTTAGGTTTTTTATATTTTAGTTTAGTTTATTTTAATTTAGGTTTAGGTTTATTTTATTTTATTTATTTTAGGATTAGGTTTTTCTCAGTCTAAGGTTTTATTTTTGGTTTTATTTTTTATTTATTTTCTATGTTTAAGTTTTTATTTATTTTTTATTTTATTTTATTTTAGGTTTATTTTATTTTTGTTTTATGTTTAGTTTTATTTTATTTATGCTTTTAATTTTTAGGTTTATTTTATTTTTTAGTTTAGTTTAGGCTTTTCTTTATTTTATTTTATTTTTATATTTAGGTTTATGTTTAGGTTTTAACATAGGTTTTATTTTATTATTTTTTTAATTTAGGTTTATGTTTTTTATTTATTTTATTTTTATAAATTTTTTAGTTTAGGTTTAGGTTTTTAGTTTTTTAGGGTTTGCGGTTTAGGGTTTAGGGTTTAGGGTTTAGTGTTTAGGGTTTAGGGTTATAGGTTTTAGGGTTATAGGTTTAGGGTTTAGGGTTAGGGTTATTTTATTATTATTATTTTATTTATATATATATATATATATATATATATATATATATATATATATATATATATTTATATATATATATATATTTAAATTAATAAACTCATTTTAAGTTTATTTAGTTTATTTTATTTATTTAGTTATTTTATTTTTTTTTTTCTATTTAGGTTTATTTTAATTTTATTTAATTTGGTTTATTTATTTTCGGTTTATTTATTTTAGTTTACATTTTTGTTTTAATTTAATTTTTAGGTTTAGGTTTATTTTGAGTTTAGTTCTATTTTTATTTTATTTTTTAGGTTTATGTTATATTTTTTATTTTTAGGTTTAGTTTAGTTTTAATTTTATTTTTTTAGGCTTAGGTTTTAGGTTTTTTTTTTTTATTTATTTTAGTTTATTTTTAGTTTTAATTTTAGGTTTATTTATTTTAGTTTATTTTATTTTATTTATGATTTAGGTTTAGTTTATTTTAGATTTATGTTTAAGTTTTATTTATTTTTGGTTTAGTTTATTTTAGTTTAGGTTTAGGTTTATTTTATTTTTATTTTAGGTTTTAGTTTTTTTTTAGTTTAGGGTTTAGGTTTAATTTTTTATTTATTTTTAGGTTACTTTTTTAGGTTTAGGTTTTCATTTAGTTTTTCTTTTATTTTATTTTAAGTTTATTTTATTTTTATTTTAGGTTTAGTTTTTATTTTATTTAGGTTTTTTATTTTTTAGTTTAGTTTAGGTTTTTATTTATTTTATTTTAGTTTATTTTTTATTTTTTATTTTATCTCTTTTTGGGTTTAGGTGTAAGTATATGTTTAGGTTTAAGTTATGGTTTAGGTTTTATTTCATATATTTATTTTATTTTGGTTTAAGTTTTTTATTTATTTTATTTTTAGGTTTTATTTAGTTTAGGTTTAGATTTTTATCTTTTTAGTGTTTAGAGTTTAGGGTGTAGAGTTTAAGGTTTAGGGTTTAAGGTTTAGGTTTTAGATTTTAGGGTTTTGGGTTTTAGGCTTTAGGGTTTAGAGTTTAGGGTTTAGGTTTTAGGTCTTGGGTTTAGGGTTTTAGTTAAGAGTTTAGAGTTTTTTCTTTTTTGTCTAACTGAGAACAAATTAAGATTATCATTTCTTCTTTTCGATTTCATCAATCAAGTAACACACCAAGTTTTCTAAGACACAAGCGATGACATAGATAAAAAATGAGCACGCATAGAGAAAATCAAAAACCCTAGATAACTAGAAGTCTCTTATAAACACAATTCCATAAGCACGGATTAGTCATTCTTCAATTTCTAATTCCCATCGAACCACCTGTCTCTCAGTAGCATGATCCACCATCATATCCCCAATCATCCTCTACCACCACCATAACCTCAGTCCCTCCTCACCTCCATAACCACCACAACTCAACCACCTCCATATCCACCGCACCTCGGATGCCACCACCACTATGATTCGGCCTTAGCCTCCACCACCTTATCTAGGCGAGCACGGTTGGCGGTGATGTTCACAAGGTTGCCCATTCTTAGGGTTTAGATTTATTAAGTTTTATTGTTTAAGTTTATTTTTTAATTTATTTAGTTACTTTAGGTTTAAGTTTAGGGTTTGGGTTTAGGGATAGGGTTTAGGGTTTAGGGTTTAGGGTTATGGTTCTAGATTTTAGGGTTTAGGGTTTAGTGTTTTGGCTTTAGGGTTTAGGGTTTAGGGTTTAGGGTTTAGGGTTTAGGGTTTATGGTTTTAGGGTATAGGGTTTTGGGTTTAGGGTTTAAAGTTTTAGGGTTTTAGGATTTAGGGTTTAAGGTTAGTTTTAGGGTTTAGGATTCAGGGTTTTGGGTTTAGCGTTTAGAGTTTTCTTTTAAATTAGGTAAATTGATAGGTTTAGGTTTATTTAGTTTATTTAGTTTATTTTTTTATTTATTTTAGTTTATTTTTTTTTTTATTTTTATTTAGGTTTATTTTTTTAGTTTAAGTTTTTTATTTTAGTTTAGTTTTTAGGTTTAGGTTTAGGTTTTTGCTTATTTTATAGTTTAGTTTTATTTTTATTTTATTTTAATGTTTAGGTTTTATTTTTTATTTTAAGGTTTAAATTTTTATTTTATTTTTTTAAGTTTAGGTTTAAGGATTTTATTTTTGGTTTATTTTTTAGGTTTTATTTTTTAGTTTAGGTTTAGGTTAATTTTAGTTTATTTTATTTTATTTTGGGTTTAGCTTTAGGTTTAGGTTTTAGTTTAGGTTTTCTTTATTTATTTTTTTTTGTTTAGGGTTTTTTTTAGGTTTTATTTAGTTTGGGGTTTAGGGTTTAGGGTTTAAGGTTTAGGGTTTAGGGTTTAGGGTTTAAGGTTTAGGGTTTAGGGTTTAGGGTTTAGGGTTTAGAGTTTAGGGTTTGGGGTTTAAGCTTTAAGGTTTAGGGTTTAGAGTTTAGATTTTAGGGTTTAGGTTTAGGGTTTAGGGTTTAAGGCTTAGGATTTTAGGATTTAGAGTTTAGGATTTAGGGTTTAAGGTTTAATGTTTAGGGTTTTTAGGATTTATGGTTTAGGGTTTATGGTTTAGGTTTTAAGTCTAGGGTTTAGGTTTTAGTTTAGGGTTTAAGGTTTTTTTTATTTGAGAATAAATTCATATTCAACATTTCTTTTTTTCAATTTCATCAACAAAGTAACAAACCAAGTTTTTTAAGACACAAACAACAACACATATCAAAAATGAGCATGCATAGAGCAAATTAAAAACCATAGATAACTAGAATTGTCTCTACTATAAGACACAATTCCATAAGTAGCAGATCAGATCACTCATTCTTTAGTTTCTCTAGTTCCCATCAAAACAAACTTGACCTCTTGAGTAGCGGGATCCACCATCATATCCCCGATCTCTCCCTCCGCCACCACCATCGTTGTAACCTCTATCACTCCCCCCGCCTCCATAACCACCATTACTCCAAACACCACCTTCATATCCACCTACCTTATCCCCACACCATTGATGAGTATCTACCTTTCCATCCTGAGATCTAGACTAAGCACTTTGGAGTGATGTTCTTTAGGTTTGCCCATTCTTAGGGTTTAGGTTTAGGTTTAGGTTTATTAGGTTTTAGGGTTTAGGTTTATTTTTTAATTTATTTAGTTACTTTAGGTTTAGGTTTAGGGTTTAGGGTTTAGGTTTTAAGATTTAGTGTAAGGGTTTAGGGTATAGGGTTTAAGGTTTAAGGTTTAGGGTGTAGGGTTTAGGGTTTAGAGTTTAGGTTTTTAGGGTTTATGCTTTTAGGGTTTAAGGTTTAGGATTACGATTTAGGATTTAGGATTTAGGGTTTTTTAGGGTTTAGGGTTTAGGGTTTAGGTTTTAGGTATAGTGTTCAGGTTTTAGTTTAGGGTTTAGGGTCTTTGGTTTTTTTTAATAGAGAACAAATTCATATCCAACATTTCTTGTTTTCAATTTCATCAACCAAGTAACACACCAAGTTTTCAAGGACACAAGCAATGACATAGATAAAAAATGAGCATGCATAGAGAAAATCAAAACCCCTGGATAACTAAAACCTTCTCTACTATAAAGACACAGTTTCATATGTAGCAGATCAGATCGATCGTTCTTCAATTTCTCTAGTTCCCATCAGAACTAGCCCATCCTCTTGAGTAGCAGGATCCACCATCATATCCCTGATCTCTCCCTCCACCACCATGACTGTAACCTCCATGCTTTCCATAACCACCACTGACCACCACCATCCATCACCAGATCTCCCACCACCATGATAAGCCTGCCTTCACCTCCTCCCTCTAGGTGAGCCTTGTTGACATTGATGTTCCTACTATCAAGGGGTAGCCCATTCTTAGGGTTTAGGTTTAGGTTTTACTTTATTAGATTTTAGGGTTTAAATTTGCTTTTAAATTTATTTAGTTACTTTAGGTTTAGGTTTAGGTTTAGGGTTTGGGGTTTTGGGTTTAGGGTTTAGGGTTAGGGTTTAGGGTTTAGGGTTTAGGATTTAGGCTGCAGGGTTTAGGGTTTAGAATTTAGGGTTTTAGGATTTATGCTTTTAGGGTTTAGGATTGTAAGTTTAAATTTGTAGGTTTAGTGTTAGTTTTAGGGTTTAGAGATTAGGGTTTAGGATTTAGGGTTTAGCAATTTTTTTAAAAATTATGTAAACTTGTAAGTTTAGGTTTATTTAGTTTATTTTTTATTTATTTTAGTTTATTTTATTTTTATTTTATTTAGGTTTAGTTTTTATTTTTATTTAGTTTAGTTTATTTATTTTAGGTTTATTTATTTTAGTTTAGGTTTTCTTTTAGTTTATTTTTTAGGTTTAGGTTTTGGTTTAGGTTTATTTTTTTAGTTGAGTTTATTTTAATTTTTTTTTTAATGTTTAGGTTTATTTTTTATTTTTGGTTTTGGTTTGGTTTTATTTTATTTTTTAGGTTTAGGTTTAAGGTTTCTATTTTTAGGTTTATTTTTAATTTTAATTTTTTAGTTTTGGTTAAGGTTTACTTTTAGTTTATTATATTTTATTTAGTTTTAGTTTAGGTTTAACTTATTTTAGGCTTAGGTTTAGGTTTTATTTATTTTACTTTTGGTTTTGGTTTATTTTATTTTTTTAGTTTATTTTTATTGTACATTTAGGTTTTTAATTTAGTATAGGGTTTACATTTTATTTTTTATTTATTTTTGGGTTTATTTTTTAGGCTTAGGTTTTAATTTAGTTTTTATTTTATTTTTTTGAAGTTTATTTTATTTTAATTTTATATTTAGTTTATAATTATTATGGTTTTTTATTCTTATGTTTATTTTATTATCATTTTTGTTTAGTTTAGCTTTTCATTATTTTATTCTAATTTATTTTTATTTTTTAATTTATTTTATTTTTAGGATTATGTTTAGGTTTTATTTTAGGTTTTTATTTTATTTTATTTTTTATTTTGTTTTAGGTTTTTTATTTATTTCATTTTTAGGTTTTATTTACTTTAGGTTTAGGTTTTTAGGTTCTTAAGGTTTATGGTTTTAGGGTTTATGTTTTTAGGGTTTAGGGTTTGGGTTTTTGGTTTTGGGTTTTAGGTTTAGTATTTAGGTTTAGGGGTTTTTTTTTTAGGTTTAGGGTTTAGGTTAGTTAGTTTAGTTTAGTTTAGTTAGGGTTTAGGTTTAGGTTTAGGCTTTATGGTTTAGGGTTTTTAGGGTTTATTGTTTAATGATTAGGGTTAGGGTTAGGGCTTAGGGTTAAGGGTTTAGGGTTTATAGTTTAGCGTTTAAGGTTAGTTTAGGGGTTAGTGTTCAGGGTTTAGGGTTGTAGGTTTAGGGTTAGTTTTAGGGTTTATGGTTTAAGGTTTAGGATTTAGGTTTAGGGTTTAGAGTTTAAGGTTTAAGGATTTTATTTTTTTAAAATTAAGTAAAT
The DNA here is from genome assembly GCA_021442155.1 of Cymbidium sinense. Classification (NCBI taxonomy): domain Eukaryota; kingdom Viridiplantae; phylum Streptophyta; class Magnoliopsida; order Asparagales; family Orchidaceae; genus Cymbidium; species Cymbidium sinense. The sequence goes on along the minus strand of CM038214.1, from coordinate 79,218,194 downwards.
CGATAGGTTTATTTTTTATTTTTTTGGATTATTTATTTTATTTATTTTGAGTTTATTTTTTAAAGTTTAGGTTTAGGTTTATTTTAATTTATTAGTTTTTTTTTCTTTAGGTTTAAATTTATTTTTTATTTTTAGGTTTTGGTGTAGGTTTTTATTTTATTTTTTTAGGTTTAGGTTTTTGGTTTTTAATTTAGGTTTACTTTAGGTTTAGGTTCATTTTTAGTTTATTTTATTTTATTTAGTTTAGGGTTTCAATTTAGATTATTTTAGGTTTAGGTTTTTTTTATTTTAGCTTAGGGTTTAGGTTTATTTTTTATTTATTTTTAGGTTTATTTTTGAGGTTTATGTTTTTATTTAGTTTTTATTTTAGATTTATTTTATTTTTATTTTATGTTTAGTTTTTATTTTCTTTAGGTATTTTATTTTTAAGTTTATTTTATTTTTAGTTTAGTTTTGGTTATTATTTATTTTGTTTTATATTAGTTTTTATTTTTTATTTTATTATATTTTAGGATTAGGTTTAGGTTTAAGTTTTAGTTTTGGTTTTTATTTTATTATTATTATTTATTTTATTTAGGTTTTGGGTTTTTATTTTTTTATATTTAAGTTTTATTTAGTTTAGGTTAAGGTTTTTAGGTTTTTAGGGTTTTGGGATTAGAATTTAGGTTTGGGGTTTAGGGTTGTAGATTTTTGGGATTGGGGTTGAGGGTTGATGGTTTAGGGTTTATTATTTTATGGTTTAGGGTTTAGGGTTTAGGGTTTAGGGTTATTAGTTTATGGTTTAGAATTTTTTGAATTTATTTTTAAATTTTTTATTGTTCATTTTTTTTCAATTAAGTATACTAGTAAATTTAGGTTTATTTAGTTTATTTTTATTGATTTTAGTTTATTTTATTTTTAATTTTTTATTTATGTTTATTTTTTATTTTATTTAGTTTATTTATTTTTAGGTTTATTAATTTTAGTTTATTTTTTTAGGTAGGTTTAGATTTAGATTTATTTTAGTTTAGTTTTTTTATTTTATTTTTAGGTTTAGGTTTTATATTTAATTTTTAGGTTTAGGTTTAGGTTTTTATTTTTTTTTTATAGGTTGAGGTTTTAAGTTTTTATTTTAGGTTTATTTTTAGGTATTATTTTATAGTTTAGGTTTAGGCTTAATTTTAGTTTATTTTATTTTAATTTATTTTATTTTGGTTTAGGTTTTGGTTTAGTTTATTTTAAGTTTAGGTTTTATTTATTTTAGTTTAGTTTATCATAGTTTAAGTTTAGGTTTATTTTATTTTTATTTTAGATTTTGTTTTTTTTTAGTTTAAGCTTTAGGTTTTATTCTTATTTATTTTTAGGTTTAATATTTAAGTTTATTTTTTAGGTTTAAGTTTTTATTTAGTTTTTATTTTATTTTATTTTAGGTTTAGTTTTTACTTTATTTATGTTTTTTTTAGTTTACATTAGTTTTTTATTTATTTTATTTTAGTTTACTTTTTATTTTTTTTATTCTCTTTTTAGGTTTAAGTTTAGGTTTAGGCTTTAGTTTATGTTTATATTTTGTTGTGTTTTTCATTTTATTTTTGGTTTGGTTTTTTAATTTATTTTATTTTTAGGTTTTATTTAGTTTAGGTTTTGGTTTTTATCTTTTTAGGGTTTAGGGTTTAGGGTTTTGGTTTTAGGTTTTTATTTTACATTTATTTTTAGGTTTTATGTTTTAGTTTAGCTTTAGGTTTGTTTTCAGTTTATTTTATTTTGTTCAATATAGAATTTATGTTTAGTTTATTGTAGGTTTATGTTTAAGTTTTATTTAATTTAGTTTAGTTTATTTTAGTTTATTTTATGTTTAGTTTAAGCTTAGTTTTTATTTTTATTTTAGGGTATGGGTTCTATTTTTTATTTATTTTTATGTTTAATTTTATGTATTTTTTCTAGGTTTAGGTTTTTTGTTTAGTTTTATTTTATTTTTTATTAATTTATTTTATTTTATTTTTTTTTAGGTTTAGGTTTTAGTTTAGATTTTTTTATTTTATTTATGTCATTTTATTTATTTATTTTATTTTAGGTTTTATTTAATTTAGTTTAGGTTTTATTTTTTAGGATTTTTTGGGTTTAGGTTTTAGGTTAGGGTTTAGATTTTAGGTTTAGGTTTTAGGGTTTAGGGTTTTAGGGTTTAGGTTTTAAGGTTTAGGTTTAAAGTTTAGTTTATAGTGTTAGTTTTAGGGTTTAAGTTTTAGGGTTTAGGTTTAGGTTTAGGATTTATGGTTTAGGGTTTTAGGTTTAGGTTTAGGTTTAGGGTTAATTTAGTTTAGGGTTTAGGGTTTAGGGTTTACAATTTAGGGTTTTAGGGTTTTAAGTTTAGGGTTTAGGGTTTAAGTTTAGGTTTAGGTTTAGTTTTAGGGTTTAGGGTTATGGTTTAGGTTTAGAGTTAGTTTTAGGTTTAGGTTTAGGGTTTAGGGTTTAGAATTAGGTTTAGTTTAAGGTTTATTTTTTATAGTAAACCAATAGGTTTGATTTATTTAGTTTATTTTTTATTTATTTTAATTTATTTTATTTTTTTACTTTATTTAGTTTAGTTTATTTATTTTATGTTTATTTATTTTAGTCTAAGTTTTTTTTAAATTTATTTTTATTTTTATTTTATTTTTTAGGTTTAGGTTTTATTTTTTATTTTTAGGTATATGTTTAGGTTTTTATTTTTTGGTTTAAGTTTTAGGTTTTTATTTTAGATTTATTTTTAGGTTTTTTTTTTAGTTTAGGTTTAGGCTTATTTTTAGTTTATTTTATTTTATTTAGTTTTAGGTTTAGGTTTACTTTATTTTAGGTTTAGGTTTAGGTTTTATTTATTTTAGTTTAGTTTATTTTAGATTAAGTTTATGTTTATTTTACTTTGTTTATTTTAGGTTTAGGTTTTTTATTTTAGTTTAGGGTTTAGGTTTTATTTTTTATTTATTTTTAGGTTTTAATTTTAGGTTTATTTTTTAGGTTTATGTTTCTATTTAGTTTTTATTTTATTTAGGGCTTTATGCCAACATCCTTCAAGATCTTTGATGCCATTGGGAGCCCAAGATAACACATTGCACACTTTAGAGCGACTTTGCAACAGGTGACAACAATGCCTCCTCTTGATTTTCATTAGCGCTTATAGGTGTTGCATTTGATTGTACATATATTGGTGAAGACTTTTCTTTGAGTTAGCACCTCTTCATCAAGAGGTTTGCTGGAGCTGAGTAGAGGGTGAATGTAGGTGACATCATTGTAGAGAAGCAGAAACTCAATGAGTTCCTTGTTGATTATATTCTCAGCTGGTGAAACCTGAGCATGAAATGTGAACCACAGTTGTTTGAACAACATGCGATTGAGATTTTTCTCAAGAATATCCATGGCCAAGGTGCCTTCATGCCTAAGTACTTTACCATCAAAACATTTGAGAAATTAATTAATAGCGGTTTAGCCTATAAGAAAGCAAACCTTTGACAATCATAGGCTACAAGGTGTTTGAGAAGAAGCTAGGGACAATTATGCCAGTGGACAGAGGGAAGCAACCAGCCAGAGTTCAGAATGAGAGACTATGAGCTCAGCAGCCTCTTTTTTGCCTCCTCTTCCACCACCTTCATCCTTACCATATAGCCACCCTGATGACCATTTCCACCACCATAGTAGCCTACCCAACAGCGATATTCATATCCATCACCAGGTAGCTACTTTCTACCTACTCTTGTTAATATATTGAACAAGCCATATTCTAGGATAATCTTTAAGAATCTCCTAAAGAAACTTGACTTTCGGTTACCAAAGCCTGAGGTAGGAGTGGGCAGAGTGATGATCCTAGCTATTACCACCATGTTAGGCCATGACTTGAGGTTATCACTTTTAAGGACTAGCATGAGCGTAGCTACAATTTGAGAGCAATAGTTATCCCTGAAGTAGACTTATTAAAATAACCATCCAGTTTTGTTAGAGTAATCCTTAGGGATACTTGCAATCCTCTTAAGTCCAAAGAAGGTTAGTCTATCTCCTTATCTCGAACCTCTAAGAAGATTGTTTCTAAGATTAAGAAGCTTTCCTTGCATGTGCTTGAAGTAGCTCAAACCACCAACACCAAGGAAGTTTTGCTAGTTACAAAGGATAACTTGAAGGTGGTCAATCGGCTCACCATACTTGATAGTCCAATAACAACCAGTCAGTCCATTACTCTGGTTAAAACTACAACCTTTTTTTCTAGCTCCTCTTCTATTGGTAGAAGCATTGTATTTGTGGATAAGGGCACTAAATCTCTTACTTTGCTTACTTTATTTGATTTCCATCATGTACCTCCACCCTAAAAGAAATTAATGAAAGGTGATTACTTATATATTGTTTACTTTTGATGCTCTTGATTTTATTCCTATTGAAAGCTCTTCAAGTCTAAATAAAAATAATAGCTTTAGTAGTCATGATCCTTTCTTTTCTGATTTAGAGTCACACGATCCTTCTCTAAATCAATCAGGTTCACTTCTTAAGATTGACTTGGAGACAAATGACTCCTAGGATCCAATAGGAGAAGTAGGTATGCCCGATGAAGGTAGAACTTTCCAAGCTCAACATTCAAGAAGTCACTGTCAACCTGTGGTGAAAAGTTCTACCTCTAGGTAGCACCTGATAAGGTAAGCAATTCATTGGTTTCATTGAGCATATAGCCCCTCCATAGGATGCTCCACCCATGGATATGCTTGTGGAGGACCAAGCCAGAGTTGATTATAATGTCCTATACCTTAGAAAGTTTCTAGCTAAGTTAAGTGTATACGATGCCCTTGTCTTATCCAAAGAGATGAGGGAATTGCTATCAAGGCCTTACTTGATTTAGAGATATGCTTAGCTTGCCAGCTAAAAGGAGGCATGTCACTTGAAGGACATCATGTTACATTAGTGATGAAGCTTACTCTTAGTGATGGTGAGCATAAACTCTTTACATTAGTGGATGTTGGTAGATGGCTATCTCAGTTCTTGAAGGTGTATCAATCAACATTATGAGTTTAGAACCCTTGCCTGCAATCATCTCCAAACTCCAAAAGGGATAATGTTGAGAGGATTCAATGAACAAGCAGAGGGCCTTGTGGTGTTTATTTTTGGATTTATGTTAGGACACCACTTGATCATAAGGGTACTTTTAGGTGATTGGGTACAACATAAAGGTATGATGTACTATCTCGAAGATAGATACATCACCTACAATGGACTAATCATGTAATAAAGACTCAAGGCATGATGGGTTAATGATATGATTTTTTTCCTACTTTACATTGATGAATAAAGTATTATATTAAACCAAGTTTTAAGTTCCCTATGGCAATCCTCCATAATTAATTACATTTTAGGAAATGAAACTTCCTAAGAATACTCTAGATTAAAGAAGAAAACTATCATGTCCAAAGATTTCAAGGTTAGACTATCAAAAGATTGGTGGTATTTGGAAAATCAATTGGGAAAGTTCAAGGAGAAGACTTATATTTGGAATCCAAATGAAATGAGTATGAAATTCTCATGATACTAGGAAGCCTAGTGGGAATTCCAATCTATCCTTTGGTTGGGCTTTATAAGTTTGAAGTTGAGTAGATTTATATGTTTTGAGTTGAAATTTAATTAGATTACATGTGCTTATAATGCACCAACACAAGGTTGTGGGAATTTCCTGGAGTGGCCGCCAGCTAACTCCCCATACTTTTTTAAAATAATGTAGTCCGATCTTATGAATTTTAAGATAGCTAGGGTAGTTATTTAATTAAAAAGAGACTAAAGTCCTAAACACACTCCCTAAGAGACTAGAGCATAAGTGGTATGCGCATATGACTTAATCTTTAGATGCAAAATCTTATTAAATTTTATTTCATTTTAGACACATCATTTTGACAGAGGCTTTAGGATTTCTTATGCTTAAATTCATGATAAAATAGGTTAGGGTCAAATCAACTAGAAGGTCTTCTTCACCATAAGGGATGCCCTCATAGGTCAAGCATCTTTTTATCATGCAAGGATGGATATCTTCATGTTCAAGAGAAAAAGATTATGCATGCGTGATGTGAAACATATAACCATATAGCTAAGGGGTTGCTAAATATTTTAATTATCTTATTTATATCTTAGGCTTTATGATGAGGTTATGAGTTATTTAAAATTTAGTTATGAGTGATTAGTTGGATAGAAAAGTTATTTTTATCCTAAGAGCTTAATCGTTTCCAAGCCACACATTAAAGCATAAATCATTTATGAAACTATCAAAATCATGTTGTCCAACTGCACAATGTAAACATAACATCAAACAATTATATAAAATATCATAGAAGAATTAAAGGTCAGTGCAGTCGGGTACCACCATACAACTGAAGGGAGAAAAGATGGTTAGCCGAGCTCTACCCTTATACAATCTTCAATATGAAAGAATAATTATAATTGTATTAAATGCTATGGGGTTCTTCTTTTTATATATCTCCATTTCTAATTTGGTTCCTTCTTTTATTTGGATGGTGCTTGTTTCAAAGGCATCACAGGCACCTAGACAAAGCCTTACTTGCTCATCCTAATCCCCCATATCACTAATCTTAATTCTTATTGCAAAAATTATAGTTATGTGGGAAAAGCAAATTTAACTACACCTGCAAAATAGAAGTTAGCTAAATATACAAACAATCCCAAGTAGTTTTATTTATAATTTGGACTTACCACCCTACACATTGATAACTAAGCCCACTTTTCCTAACTTGGATTATGCTTAAGGATTTAAGCAACTTGCAAAAGGAGCATTCACATTTATTTTTAAGCATCCCTTAAGAATAATCCCCTATAGAAAACTTGATTAAGCTAATATTGACCAATCATCCAGTCTATGAAGCATACACCCTAACATCTAATCTGAAATAATACATCATAAAACAAAACATACATCACATCATATGCTATCCTAACTTAGAGCTAGAAGTGGTAACTTAATTCTAATGTGTGTATTAAAGCTTGTGTGGTATGTCTTGTTAAGCATAAGTGTTACATTTTCTAAGTGTAGAAGGATTCAATTTAACATGAAATGTTGATTTCACTTAAAGTAGTTTAATTGATTTGTGAATTTTAATTTGTGTTTTCTTTTGTTTCATTTGATTACACTTAGCAACTAAGTGTTATAAAGAGAGAAAATAAGGATTTCCCTCCTTCATCCATACCTTAAGTCACTTTCTAAAGTATATTAATTTGATTTAGTTCTCTTTAGTGAATGGCTTAGTACATGATTTAATTAATCCTAAGTTTAAGTTCATTTTAAATAATCTTATTCAAAATGAAATTCATCTTAAGATTAATTTAATTGAATTACTACCACATGACATATATTAAATCATTCCTTTCCATCACATATAACATGGATATGATTTAATCTAGTGTATCTATACATGAAACATATTTTAACTTAAATGATGAATGTATGTGTATGTTTAGAATTTATATTTTATTTGATTGAACAATGTAAACATATTAACTTAAAACTTTATCCAAATTTTATACAAGAAGGACATAAGAATAAAATTAAATATACATGTGCCATTGTTAAATCATAGAAGTGATGTAATCAATTTACCTCCTTGGAGCTAGCTAAAGCATCGTATTCTCAGGATGTCTAGACTATATATCCATTTGCATTCAAACATATGTAAATTCAAATACATGAACATAGGAAGTAAGCTCCAAATCATATGTCTAATTAATTCAACCACTTAGTCAATTATGAATGCATGCAATTTTAATGTAAAATGTGATTTTCATTCACTAATCACATATACATATACATGTACAAAGATATAAAAAAGTATATGTCATTGTTAAACCAAGGAGTTGAGGTAATCAAATGACCTCCTTGGGGCTATTTAAAGCCTCGTATTCCCGGGATGTCCAGATTATATAGTTGCTTTTTGTGGACACACCTGGATGTATACATAAATGAGGGGAAGAAAACCATGCAAAGAATGTATATTTTTTAGATTGAATCATTTATATATATATATATATGAATTAAAGCTATATCCAAATTCTATTGTTAAAAAATACATAAGATTGAAATCAAATGAGTACGTGCTCTTGTTGAACCATGGAAATGACGTAATCAAATGGCCCCCTTGGGGCTAGCTAAAGCCTCGTGTTCCCGAGAAGTCCAAACTATATACCCATTACCATTCAATCTTATATAAATCAACACATGAATAGAGGAAACAGAACTCAACATTCATACACTTAAGCTATAAGCACATGCTTTTCTTATGCAATTATAATTATCATCATAACACATATTATTAAAATTTATAAGCTTTCAAAAAATACATCTGGATTTAATAGTGATAATAGCCACACATATTAAATTAAATCAACTCATGCAAGCTAACATAAATGAAATTCCTTTTTTTACTTGATTTTGAAAGATGGATGCATGAATTCAAATGACATACCAAATTTAACTTGATTGGAAAGAGGACAATAAAATATAAGCATGTGATTCATTTAACCAAACTAGTTCTTAAGGATAATCAAATCAAATAAGATTATTTGAAGCAAAGCAAAGCTTCTTTATTAATTAAGTTTTGGATTTGATTTGATTTAAAGAGGAGTAGAGAAATCATCACTTATTGTTTTAAACCCATTTCCATGATAGTGATTTTATTTAATTTAAGGAAATGTAATTAAGTTGATTTTATGGGTAAATTAAGTTGAACCCTTAATTAGATGAATTAATTACCGTTACTTGTGTCACCTTAAACTAATTTACTAAATAATTATGAGCCAACATGATATGCATGGATAATAAACTTGCAATGATCATAAGAAATAAATGGGGCCTAATGTAATTAGCTTATGATTAATAGTTAATTAGATTAAAGGACTTAATTAATTACATTTATGGTTTTCCCACACATATGGACTAACCATAATTTCATTAAACTCCTTTAGGTTATTAAACACTAAAATATCTACCCCATGATTTAATTAATTAAGGTCTGATGTGATTATGATTTTGTATTGATTAAGTAATTTAATTAATTAATTAAATCTTAATCAATTTCATTTTTAAAAAATGGTGAAATGAACTTAGAGAAAGGAGTCCAAACCCTATTCCTTACTTCACTTAAAGTTGAACAATGATTAATAAACTTAATTAACCAATTTCTATCAATTCATGAGATTAATTAATCATTAATTAATTTAAAAGAGTAGTTAAGGTTTAATTAGTCAATTTTTCTAATTAAGTGAGTAATAAATCCCAAGAAAATGAAGGGAGGCAGAGGTCATCCCATTAAATTATCTCACAAAATTTGGCATTAATTACTTAAGTAATTAAACTAATAAATTTTTGTAATTAAACCTTAATTAAATTTTAATTACTGTTCAAAATTATTTAAGATTAGTTTAATTAATTCTCCTCTGAAATACCTTTAAACTATGTATTTAATTACATTTTTTATTTCTCTATGATTTTTTATTAATTTAAGAAGTTTCAGCCATTAAAAATGATTAATTATGCCTAATTAAAGCCTAATCCTGTTGGCGCCACATGTCGTGGTGATGTGGCGCACTTTCCACGTGGAGTCATAGGATTGGCTACTTAAAACTTATCTGACACAATGCTTATGTGGCTGTAGAAGATGCACTTTCTTGTCTTCCATCTGCTCTAAGGTTAGATGGTTACAATTCATCCCACAGTTTAATAAGATTAAATTAGATCGATCTAGTGGATCTAATCACGACCACCTATTCCAACCAAGAGAAACTGACGGTGAAAGATTTAACATCACACGAGTGAGGGAGAATGGAGTTTGTTCGCCATTTCTCACTTGATCCAAGCTTACCCCAACTCGGATCAACTCTAAAAAGATCCCACACCTTCACAACATCGATCTGAGGGGATCCAGCAGTCAAGATCACATGAGATGCATGTTTTCTTCAAAAAAATCCAACCCATTTTTTCCTAAGGATCAGTTTTGGAAGAAAACCTCACCAAAGCTCAAGACTAGTTGCTCAAATGATTGAGGAAGCTTCATCTAGTGGAGATGAAGCCCTGTTGACTAACAATTGGATTAATTCCTTGATGTTTGCTTGGAAGGCCATGAATTGATGATTTGGAGCTTGGCTTTGATCAAGTCCACCTTGATTGCTGAAGCTTGGAGATGATTTGTTCTTACTGACAAGGGCTAGGAAGGTTTATGCAAAGTTAATTTGAGTTTGATGGATAAATGGGAAATTAGGTTAGAAATGGGAGTGTCTATTTTGGGAAGGATGGGAATTCCATTTTTGATCAGAATGAGCTTGGGAGCTTAAGAATGGCTTTAGTAGCTAGTCTAGGGTAGCTAGAGCTATGAGGAATGATTTTTGTGTGTGTTTGAGTGGAAATAAGGGGGTTTGTACCCCTTTATCTTGATTAGATGGTGGGTTTAGGTTTGGATTCTAGTGGCTGTCCGACCATCTCAAGGAGATGTGAGTGGCAGGGAGGAGGTGAGTTGGCTCGGCATGGTTGGTTGAAAGTGTGGAGGTGGCTGCCAAGGAGGAATCATGGGTGTGTTATGGGTTTTAAATGGTTCAATGGGAGGGGTGAAGTGATTTCACCTCCCATGGGTCTTGGCCAACACAACCACCCCTTCAGTTAGGTTGGGCAGTTTCTTAGGTGCTTAGGTGGACCGTTAGGAGAGTTTCAAGTGGCCAAGGAATGGAAATGACTACTTACATGGGTGATTTGTCTCATGTGATGCCTTGACCAAGGGTAGAATCATTATTTAGCATTGGATTTGATTTGGGCAAATTTGAAATGAGCCAAAGGTGGGTTAGCATAAATTTCAAGTCAATTGGAATTGATTTGGTTAGGTTTGGCTCAATTTGACTCATTTAAGTCAAATTGGGTTAGGTTGGGTCAAGTTTACCAATTGGTCAAATTAGGTCAAACCAAAGGTTGGGTCAAGTTCATATGATCATTTGGGATATTTTGGTTCAATTGGTTTGGTTTAGTTTGGCTTAGATTTGATTAGCTCATTTGAATTCATTTGGGTCAAATGGTTTAAGTTGACCAATTTGGCCAAATTAGCTTGGGTTGGGTGTTGGTTTGGGTTTAGTTGACCAATTGATGATGATTATCGGCTTTGGTTTCAATTAATTTGGATTTTGTTTTGCTTTAGGCCAACTTGAACCTAAAGGTAAATTTTGGCTAAGTAGGTCAATTGGGTTCAATTGGGTCCAATCATGGCTTTGGTCAAGTTTGACAATCAATTTGGAATAAACTTGAGCCATTGGTTGCAATCAATTTGGTTTCTATTTTGATTTGACCCAATTTGATCTTTTAGGTTAATTTGGTTCAAAATCATTCAAGAGGGCCAATTGGGTTTGGTTTGACTCAATTGAAGGTCAAGTCATATTCAAATATTGATTTTTATTTGGTATGAATCTTTGGTTTCAAGGGATTTGGCTTGGGTTGCAATTTAGCTAGTTTGGGTTCATATGGGATAAGGGTTGACTTGGTCAAATTTGACTTTTGACCAATTTGGGACAATTAATCAACTTAGAGTGATCAATAATCATGATGGGAGGTTTTGATGGGCTTGGTTCAATCCAATTTGGGTAGGATTAAAACTTGGCTCAAATAGGTCAAATTGCCCACTTTGGGTCAAGTGGACCAATTGGGTTTAGTTAGCTTTAGGTTGAGTTTGATTTAGTTGAGTTTATATATGGATTTAGGATTGATATATAAATTCAATTGCAACTGACTTAGGTTCAAATGGGTTTTGGTTCATTTGAATATTTCAAGTCAAAAGGGTTAAGTTGGGTTTGACTTGGGTAGATTTTGGTTTGGATTGATGATTTTAGATTTCATTTATATTTGTGAATATGATTGATGGTATGATTGATTCATGAGAAAATAAATTGAATTTGGGATTTGGAATGACAAAATTTGGCTAAGTCCATGGAGTTGGGTAAAGTGGCATAAGTTTGGATTTTGATTTGGTTTGATTTAGTTTTGATGATTTAAATGTACATTTTATTTAAATTTGTAAAGTTGATTGAAAATATGATTGATTTGTGAGAAAATTAATTTAGTTTGATTTTATTTGGATTAATATTTGGCTAAGTCCATGGGATAGGTCATATGGCTTAAGAAGAGTTTTGATTTAATTTGATTTAGATTGATTTAATTTTGATCATTTGAATGTATATTTGATATATATATTTTGGAAGATGGTTGAAGATATAAATTTATTATGAGAAAATCAATTGATTTTGGATTGATTTGAATTAAGATTTGGCTAAGTCAATGGGATAGGTCATATGGCTTAGGAAGGGTTTCAAGTTTGGTTTTAATCATAGGCTTCAATCATTTGGTTTTAAAATTGGGGCTTGGATTTGGATTTGAATTTGATGTTTAAATTGAACTTGAGGTTTTGTTTTAGAAGGTGAATAAGGATTGGATTTGGGTTGTAGGGTAGGTGGATTATCCTAATCCCTAAGGCATAACCTAATCTAATGATTAACCCTTCTAAGTCTTTAGGCTTAAGTTAAGTGTTTACCTAATTGTTAGAAGTGTCTTATGACTAGGGAAGTCTTAGTGACTAGAAGACTCTGAAGTCTAAGGTGGGATGATTGAATTCGCGCTTCAAAAGTGAGGTCAACAAGCCTTAGGCTCCATAGTGTTGCCTTTAGATATAGATGATTGGAAGACCGAAGCCAAGTTTTACATTATAGACTCGGATACCTTTTTGAATACTTTGCTTAGGAAACCATGGATACATGAGAACAACATAGTTCCATCCTCTCTACATCAGTGTATGAAGTTCATGAGAGGTGGGATCATTTACTGTGTTAAAGGAGATCTCAAGCGATTTACAGTTCACAAGGTTGGCATATATGAGGATGCGGCTTACTTCCTCCCTAAAATTAACAAGTCTATTCTCGTAAACTTGACCAAAGTTTAAAAATAAAAGAATAAAATAGAAAGAAAAAGGAAAAGAAAAAAAGAAAAGAAAGAGAAAATGAAAAAGAAAATAAAAGGGAGCAGAAATAGACTTGGAGGATAAAGTTGAGCCTGACATTAAATTAAACACACAGTTTATTACTCCATTCGAACATATGGATAAGATGACCTGACCTCCACCAGGTAGAGGAACAGGCTAGTTCAGAGGTAGTCCCAAGGGTAAAAAACCTCTTTAAAAGACACCTAATAGAAGATCTATCCTTGCTACCAGGAGTACACCTCCTATTCATAAAGACTTTGAATCTAGTTCATAGGATGAGTATTATATGGTTAGCACACCAGCCAGCTCTTCTCAATAGTAGATTCCCTTAGAGGTGACACTTGAGCTAGATAATGATGAAGTCCTGGCTCCAAAGCAAAGCATAAGTGTATCCAAGTCTATATGTGAAATAGTTAGGCATCAGTTGGGAACCTTAGTCTAACCCCACTTTTCTCTTAAAAAGTAAAAGGTTTGGTAGTTAAGGAAGCCCCTAAGTCATCCACAGATGTGAAAACTCAGAGGTTCTTTTTCAGAGCATCATCCTAAAGTCAGGAAGCTGATGTAGAACTTAAGGATGATTCATATAAAGATTTAATATAATTACCTTTTAATTGGTACTTATGTTGTGTTCATAATTTAGCAAAAAAAGGGTTAATCCCACATACTTGGTCAAATCATAGGTCAGACTACTTCTAAAGAATATGGAAGAACAAATGCAAAAGCTCTCCATCAAGACTGGGATTAGGATTTAGTACATGATGATACTAGATGATGATGATGCAATTCTTCTTTCATCACCAATCATTTAGAATTTGATAGGTTCTTTTCAATCACATTAATTGATATGAGGAGCTGTGCTTTGAAACCTTAAATGATCCAGATGATTTTGAAGTCAAAGATTCATCACTAGAGTTTAAAGAAGAGATCAAGTAAATCATCAACAAGCTAAAGAAAATCAACTTACGAACTAAAGAAGATCCATGCCCGACGTACATCAGTTCTTTGTTGAATGAAATTGAAACTAATGACTTAGTTATGCTATTGATTGAGTTTAAGGACTACTTTGCATGGAGTTATGAAGAGATGCTTGGATTGGCTCCTGATGTAGCAATCCATTAATTAAAAAGAGCTTACCCTAACCTATCAAACAAGCTCCTAGGCATGTGATTAGACATAGAATAATAGGTCATTTATGAAGTCAAAAACTGATCAATGCGGCTTCATCTCAAAGAAAGATACCTTACATGGTTAGCCAGCATCATCCCAGTTAAGAAAAAGAATGGCCAAATTCACATATGCTTTGATTTTTTAGATTTATATAAGGCATGTCCAAAAAATGAATTTTCACTACCAATCCTAGAGCTAATGGTGGACATTATCTCATCTCATGCAGTTTTCTCTTTCATGGATCGCTCATCTAATTATAACCAAATAAAGATGGCCACTAAAGATGAAAGAAACACTACTTTTAGAACCCATGATCAAAATATATTATTAGAAGGTCATGCCTTTCAGCCTTAAAATTGCTGGTGCAACTTACCAACGGGCTATGAATCGAATCTTTGATGAACTCATTCATCACCAGGTTGAGTGTTATGATGATGATCTCTTGATCAAAAGTAGAGAAAAGGAAGACCATCCCTTTGACTTGAGTAGTTTTGGAATAGTTAAGATAATTTAACCTCAAAATGAACCACGAAGTGTGCATTGAGTAGCTTTAGGAAATTCCTTGGGTTTGTTATCCGACACCATGGAATTGAAAGATCTGAAGATTAAGGTGATATTAGAAATGCCACCCCCTAAAATTTCAACTCAACTCAGATCATTCCATGGGAAATTGGCATATATAATATGCTTTATATCCAACCTTTCGGGAAGATGTCAGCCATTCTTAGCACTTGTCAGAAAAGATGCCAAGTTCAAGTGGGATGACAAGTGTAAGCATGCCTTCAAAGACATCAAGCATTACCTGATGACACCTCCGGTTCTAGTAGCTCCTATCCTGGGCAAGCTATTCATACTTTACACTGTTGCATTAGATGACTCTCTTGGTGCTTTGTTGGCCCAAGCCAATGATGAAGGGAAGGAAATGGCACTCTAATACCTTAGTCATCATCTAATCCCTTCTAAGGATAATTATCCACTCATTGAGAAGCATTGCCTAGCATTAATCTTTGCATCCCAAAAAACTAAAGCAGTACATGCTTCCTCATTAGGTGAACTTAATCTCTAGGATCAATCCACTATGATATCTCTTGACACGGTCGATGCTATCCAGATAGTTGGCACGACGGTCCATGATCCTCTCACAGTTTGACATTACCTTCGTACTTCTCAAAGCAGTGAAAGGTAAATGTTAGTAGATTTCTTAGTAGTATACCCAATTCCTGCTTTCTCTCTACTTAATGATGATCTCCTTGATGAAAAAAATAATGAACTTAGGGGATACTAGCATTCACTATTGGGAGATGTACTTTGATGGTGCGGCTTTCTCTCAAAGAGGAGAAGAACCACAATCTCCTATTCTAGGAAAGGGAGAGGAAGGAATAGATCTCTTAACTATAGACTATAATCTTATGAGATTCTCATATCATCTATCCAATCATTGCACCAACAATGAAGCCAAATTTGAGGCTCTTATTGGATGAGTTAGTTTATTACTCAGCATCCATAACATCAACATCTTTGGGGATTCTGAGCTAGTTATCAGCCAAATTGCTGAGTCCTATAAAGTACACCATGGAGTTATGGACCTAAATCCTAGAGGTTACCATTTGTAAGATTCCTCAAGGAGAGAACATCGTAGTGCATGCTTTAGCCATGCTTGCTAAGAGTTGGCATGTCCGATGAGTCAATAATAAAGGTCCAAAATAGACAAGTCTTATCCCTTATTGATATTGAACTCATCAAAAGTACTCTCTTGAAGGGAGGTTGCCATTACCAAGAATGAGGAGTTGGGTGGCAACCATTCATGGATTACTTAAATAATGGAAAATTACCATAAGAGAAGTCCCAAGCCCATCAGATGAAGCTGAAAGCACTTTCATATGATCTTGTGAATGGTTTCTTGTACTGATGGTCTTTTTATCATATATGGTTATGTTATTTAGACAAGCATGAAGCCCGTAAGATCATGATTGAGGTACACATAGGATTATGTGGAGCCAACCAATCAGATCCAAAGATGAAAATGAAGATCAAGAGACTAGGATACTACTGGCCATCGATGATCAAAGATTTCATGGATACGACTAGGAGATGCCACCAATGAAAAATACATGGTAAGGTCCTACACTAACCACCAAACATTCTATATCATACATTGGCCTCATGGTCATTCGAGTGTTGGGGTATCAACATTATTGGTATGACTAATCCTACTTCTTCCAAGTGTAATTAGTTCATCTTAGCTTCTACTGAGTACTTTTCCAAATGAGCAAATGAAATTTTTCTCAAAGATTTCATATCTCAGCATGTGCTCTAGGTTTTTTGGAATCATATCATATATAGGTTCAGAGTTCCTCAATGAATTATATCTAATAATGGTACTTCATTCAAGAGCACCGAGATCAACAACTTTGCCCAAAGACACAACAAATTTGCCCAACATCAATAACTTTGCCTCAATGAATTATATTCTACCATCAACTACCCAAGGGCAAATAGCTTAGCAGAAGTCTTCAATAAAACTCTCATCTAAATACTAAAGAAGACACTCGGCAATAACAAGCAATAGTGGTATGTACAGTTAGTTGAAGCCTTGTGGGTCTACTACACCACATATAAAACTCCAACTTAGTCTACTCCTTTTTCTTTAGTGTATGGATATTAAATCGTTCTACCATTAGAAGTCCAACTTGCATCACTAATGATAGTTTTGCGTAATAAGATCATAATAGAGTAGAATGCCAAGTTGCGGTTAGAAGAACTTGAAGGTTTGGAGGAAAGATGGCTGTGAGCTTGCCAAAACCTCGAGTTGTACAAAGCTAAAATGATTTAAGCTCAAAAATAAATTTCTCTATCCTAGAGCTTTTCAGGTAGGAGAGACTATTTTAGTTCTAAGGATATTGATTATTATTTGTCATAAGATGGGAGGCAAGTTTGAACCCACTTGGGAAGGCCCTTTTGCCATAGAGAAGGCACAGGAGGATCTTATCGACTTATTAATCATAATGGAGTTCCCAATGCTTCCAATCAAGCTCTACTTAAAGAAATATTATAAATCATGTTTGAAAATAAATACCATCAATGAAATTTCCATTTTGAATTCAATCTCTTCTATGTTGAAAGTATTCTTGTTTGAGAGTCTGCCATTATGTGTTTAGGGTAGATGTAAGAATCTGAGTAACATCCTATCCTTCATCGACACAACACAAATAGAAACTACACATAAACATATAAAATAAACACATATCTTTTATCTCAGGCTTCTCTAATTTGAGATTTGCAATGGTACTCATTAGTTGCTCTAGGTCGGGGAAAATGTCTTTGCCACTGTGTGTCACCCCAGTGGTGTTCTTGGCTTCGAGGATGTAATTTTGCTAAGGTTTCCTTCCTTACAAGGCCACTACACACTGATGAGCACCTTGTTAGTTTGGTAAGCCTTAATGCATGGCCGGTAAGCTACCTCATGTTGGCTTCATTTAAGAGGATGTGAGTCTACTATGCTTTCTTATTGGATTAGCCTTTGTGCACTAACTGGGTCGAGTATTTTTTAGGTATAGGATAAGTCCCCTAGCTGCTCCTTCCTCCTGACTACTTCAAACGTGGGTCCAGTCCTTCTTCGGGGCTCCCCGCTTAGTAGCCTCTCTAGGTCAGTAGTAAGCCTACATGCTTTCTTTCCAGATTGATAGTTAGACACCAATGGGCACCTTAGGTTGGTTGGTTCTCACTATGCTAATGGATACACCACTCATGCTGATAGATACACCTTAGGTTGGTTGGTTCTCGCACCTTAGGATACACCACTCATGGTAGATGTAAGTCTTCTACACTTTCTCCTTGTGTTGGTCACTGTACACCTATAAGATTTCTTGTCTAAGGCTCAATATAATGCCCTTAGCAGCACCTCCCCTGTGGGCATTATATTTGGATCATGTACTGTACGACCCCATTTAGAAACTTCCCATGTTCTATTAGATTGGACAGTTCCCCTTTCCTAGTAAACACTCCTGTGATTGGAGAATTCATCCTGTGGTGCAGATTCTCCCTTGGTCTAGTAAATCTGAGATAGGTCAAGGCTAATATAGCCCCTTCTTAGTGTGGTCCCTCACAAACCAATAGGGTCCAAGCAAACATATAAATATAAATATATATATATATATATATATGCACTTGTGGATTAGGAGGACACCACTAACGGTACCTTTTCCTAAGCAGGCATCTTATCTTTAGGGTAAAGTTAGAAATACTCCCTATAAGAATTGTGTGACTACTCTTGAGTTGATATAAGTCCCCAGTAGCATTCACTCAATAGTCTCCCTAAGTCGGGTTCGATTTGTTGTGCTACCAGTAGGTCACCCCAATGGTTGTTCCCTGCTTTAGAAGATGTAAGTCTGCTACGCCTTCTTCCTAGCATTGTCATTACATGCCAAAAGGAAACCCCTTAGGTTGGCTAGCTCTACCCTATAGCTAGTAGACAATCCATTTGGATTTATAAATATGAGATAGGACAAGTCTGATATATCCCCTTCTCAGTGGGTCCATCGCACACCGACATCGTCCATAAATTAAATCTATCAAATTTCTCTGAGCTCACATCCCAGCAAACATTCCCTCAATTCAAAAGCAAACTAAACCAAACAAACCATATTAAATCACATGAAACTAAATTAAAATTAACCCTGATTGCTTTTGAGTTGACATAAGTCCCTAGCAGCATTCACTTAACAGTCGCCCTTGGTCAGGTTTGATTTGTTGTGCATCCAATGGGTCACCCCAATGGTTATTCCTGGCTTTAAAAGATTTAAGTTCTGCTTGCCTTTTCTAGCACATGTATGAGGAAACCCTTAGGTTGGCTAGCTTTACCCCATGTGGAGACTATCCCTTTGGATTTGTAAACGAGGTAGGTTAAGGATATAGCCCTTTCTCAATGGGTCCATCCGCCACCAAGTCTAAATTAACTTCAGATTAAATTAAACCCAATATGATTTTCCCTGGAGTTAAATCACACCCTTTCCCAGTAGCCCCAAATCATATATAAATAGTCAAGCAAACAAATCAAATTCAAAACCAACCTCCCCGGTGGAGCCAAATTAAACCAACTCCCCCTAGTAGAGTCTAAATCAAAGAAATCCAACCAAACTCTTATTCCTAGCGTATACATCCCCAAACAAATCTATTAAATTAAAATCAAATCCTAATCCCAAATGGATAGCCTGAACCTGCTTCCCTAGTGGAAGGTTCATATACCTGATCCCCAATGGACTCGAGCCATATCTCTAGTAGATATGCCTCCACATCAATTAAAATAAAACAAATTAAAGTTGATTCAATCTTAATCTTTGGTGGATTATAAATTTTTATACCTAGGGGATCTTCTTTCCACAAATCATATAATCAAATCAAATTCAAACCTTATCCCTATCAAATTTTCTTTTTCTATGCCCTCAACATAGACCATTCACATTTCATGTCCAATGCATGTGTGATCCCCTAGCGGATCTCCCTCTAATGCCTTGACATGGAATTCTCATCAAATCTTATTTCTTCTCTTATGCACACCTTTAATAATTCAACCCAAAGCCTAATAATGTATTCATTCAAATTACATAATCTTAACATTGTAATCAACATTTTATGATTTATGATGGTGCAAGCTCAAACTAACTATACAATATCATGCTAAACATATTATAGTGTGAATTAACACACTATATTATATTATAATATATGATGTTATATTATAATTTGTTATAATATAATATATTGTCTAACATTACACCTCATTAGAATCGCTTCAAAGGAACAAATAACAAAATTTTCTCAAAATATGAATAATGTTCATTTTGGATGTAAAATTGTTTTTTTTTCTATTAGAAATGGTACAAAATAGCATATTTTTGGTGTTGCTTCTTGGTGTGTGCCATGAATTTGGCAAAATTCTTCCATCACAACCTTCAAATTAACATTTTTGAGAGTTTTGACCAAATGTATTATAACAAAAGTAAAACATACTAAAATGTACAATAACATTTAGTAACACACCACCACATTCATATATATGTGAAGTTATATTATTATGTACATTATATTTTAATACACTTCCATATTATATTTTATCTTACTTTACACCTTAAAATGAATCACTTTAAGAAAAAAAATTATAAAATTTGTTTGAAAAATGAACATTTATTTTGGATACAAAATTCCATTCTTTTGATTAAATGACACACCATAGCACACCCCCGATGATGTTCCCTAAAGCTTACCTTAAAAAATTTGGCCAAATCCCATCATCTCAGCCTATAAATCAATATTTTTATGAATTATACCAGTATAAACTCTACTACATCATACTATAACCAACTAAAATATGCTAAACAACAAGTAGTAATACACAATAGTATGTTATAATGCATGATGACACTGTTATGGCTATATTATAATACACTATAACATATTATATTATATTATATTGCATATCACATCACAAGGATTTCTAAGATAAAAAATCATAAAATTCATCTAAACAATAAAAACTATATATTTTAGTCATATCACTTACATATTTTAAATTGAAATAATACATTATGATGTCATGCTCTACCTATTATGAATTTGGCCAAATTCCACCATTTTAAAGTCTAAATTAACATTTTTATAAATAATGCTAGTGTAGGCTTGACTACATGATTGTATAACACTAAAATAATTTAAAATGCACAGAATAATATATTATGATATATGATGTTATACTATGCTACAACATATAATATTTACTTTGAACATTAAATCTTACTTTTTAGATGACAAGTAGCATAACACACCTTTGGTACTACAACATAATTCCTACTTCAAATTTAATAAATTTTATCATCTGATTTATTAAATTAATATTTTTATTATTTATATTATAGACTATAGGGCACAATACCATAATATACTAAAACATTTCAAAACATCTTATAATAGCCAAAAACACATCACTACATGCTCAAATATATGATGCTACATTATACTATAATATATAGTATTATAAAATGATTTTGGGTTTAGGTTTATGGTATTCAAGTCTCTAATTGTCAAGCAAAAGTCTCTTGAAGACATTTTCTTTAGCTACTATAACTATTTTAAGATTAGATCATTCTTTAGATCTACTTCTAATGACATCTTCATTCAAGGTTTATGGTTTAGGTTTAGAGTTTAGGATTTAGGATTTAGGGTTCATTTAAGGTTTAGGGTTTAACATTTAGGGTTTGGGTTTTAGGGTTGCAAGTTTAGGGTTGTAGGTATTAGGGTTTTGGGTTTATGGTTTTAGGGTTTAGGGGTTAGGGTTTAGGGTTTATGGTTTTATGGTTTAGGGTTTATGGTTTAGAGTTTAATGTTTTGGGTTTAGGGTTTTAAAGGTTTAGGCTTAAGGGTTTAGGGTTTACAAGTTAGGTTTTAGGTTTATGGTTTATGTTTTAGTTTGGGGTTTAGGGTTTAGGTTTTAAGGTTTTTTTAACAGATAATAAATACATATTCAACATTTATGCTTTTCAATTTCATCAACCAAGTAACACACCAAAATTTTTAAGACATAAGCGATGAAATAGATGAAAAATGAGCACGCCTAGAACCATCTCTACTATAAAGACACAATTTCATAAGTAGTAGATTGGATTAGTTGTTCTTCAATTTCTCTTGTTCTCTTGAACCTTCTGGTAGTGAGTCCACCATCATATCCCGATCTCCCTACACCACCCAGTAAATTTTGTCTCTCCTCCCACCTCTATAACCACCACCTCCATATGCACTAGTACCTCTAGATGCCCCACCACCACTATGATAACTGCCACCTCCACCTTCTCCTCCACCGTAAGATTTAGATTGAGCCTAGTTGACGGTGATGTTCCTATTGCCAAGGTTCTGCACATTTTTAGGGTTTAGGGTTTGTTTAGGATTTAGGTTTTATGGTTTTAAGGTTTAAAATTTTAGGGTTTAAGATTTAGGGTTTAGGGTTTAGGCTTTAGGGTTTAGGGTTTTAGTGTTTAGGGTTTATGATTTTGGGTTTAGGATTTAGGATTTAGAGTTTAGAGTTTTTTTAAAAAAAAATTTAAGTAAACTGGTAGGTTTAGGTTTATTTAGTTCATTTTTCCTTTATTCAGGCTTTTTTATTTAAGTTTTTTTAAAAAAATTTTTATTTAGTTCAATTTATTTATTTTAGGTTTTTTTATTTTAGTTTATTTTTTAGGTTTAGGTTTATTTTTTAGTTGAGTTTTATTATTATTTTATTTTTTAGGTTTAAGTTCTATTTTTTATTTTTAAGTTTAACTTTAGGTTTTTATTTTATGTTTTTAGGTTTTATTTTAGGTTAACTTTTAGGTTTAATTTTTTAGTTTATGTTTTGTTTTATTTTTGGTTTATTTTATTTTATTTAGTTTAGGTTTAGTTTATTTTAGGTTTAGGTTTAGGTTATATTTATTTTAGTATAGTTTATTTTAGTTTATGTTTAGGTTTAGGTTTTTTTAAATTTTTTTTATTTTAAGTTAAATTTTTTTTTTAATTTATGGTTTAGGTTTTATGTTTTATTTATTTTTAAGTTTTCTTTTTATGTTTTTTTAAAGTTTAGCTTTTATTTAGTTTTTATTTTATTTTATTTTAGGTTTATTTTATTTTTATTTCAGGTTTATTTTAGGTTTAATTTTAATTTTATTTTCTTTTTAGGTTTAGGTTTAGGTTTTAGCTTATATTTTTATTTTAATATATTTTTTATTTTATTGTGGTTTAGGTTGATTTAGTTATTTTATTTTTAACTTTTATTTTGTTTAGGTTTAGCTTTTTAGGTTTTTTGGGTTTAGGGTTTAGGGTTAGTTTAGGGTTTAGGTTTTAGGGTATAGGGTTTCAAGTTTAGTGTTTAGTGTTTAGGGTTTAAGTTTTAGGTTTAGGTTTAAGTTTTAGTTTATGGTTTAGGGTTTAAGGTTTTTTTTTAACAGGGAATAAGTTCATATTCAACATTTCTTCTTTTTGATTTCATCAACCAAGTAGCACCCTACATTTTCTAAGACACAGGCCAGGACATACATCAAGAATGATCACCAATTGAGTAAATTAAATACTTAGATAAGTAGAGCCCTCTCTACTATAAAGATAGTTCCATAAGCAGCAGATCAAATCGACTGTTCTTTAATTTCTCCCATTCCCATTAGAACCACCCCCATCTCTCAAGTAGCAGGAATCACCATCGTATCACTGATCTCTCCCTCCGCCACCACCAAGGTTGTAACCTTCGTCACTCCTCCCTCGTCCATAACCACCACTGCTCTAACCACCACCTCCATATCCACCAGCACCTCGAGATCCCCACCACCACTATGATAATCACTGCCCCCGCCTTAGCCTCCACTACCAGATCTAGACTGAGCTTTATTGATGGTGATGTTCCTGCCATCAAGGTTATGCTCATTCATAGGGTTTAGTGTTACTTTAGGGTTTAGGGTTTATGATTTATTTAGAGTTTAGGGTTTGCATTTGGGGTTCAGGGTTTAGGGTTGTAGGTTTTAGTGTTTAAGGTTTAAGGTATTATGGTTTAAGGTTTAGGGTTTATGGTTTAGTGTTTAGGGTTGTAGGTTTAGGGTTTAAGGTTATAGGTTTAGGGTTTTGGGTTTTGGGTTTTAGATTTAGGGTTTAGGGATTTTTTATAAAATTAAGTAATGCGATAAGTTTAGGTTTATTTAGTTCATTTAGTTTTATTTATTAATTTGAGTTTATTTTATTTTTTATTTTTATTTAGGTTTATTTTTTATTTTTTATTTTATTTATTTACTTTAGTTTATTTTATTTTATTTTAGGTTTGGTTTTTTTTAATTTAGGGTTTAGGTTTTATTTTTAATTATTTTTTAGGATTTATTTTTTGGTTTATTTTTAGGTTTAGGATTTTATTTAGTTTTATTTTATTTTTTGTTTATTTTATTTTATTTTAAGTTTAATTTTATTTTATTTAGGTTTTATTTTTTAGTTTAGTTTAGGTTTTATTTATTTTATTTTAGTTTAGTTTTATTTTTTTTATTTATTTTCTTTTAGGTTTAGGTTTAGGTTTATGTTTATGTTTCAGTTTATGTTTTTATTTTTTATTTTATTTTATTATTTTGTTTTAGTTTATGTTTTATTTATTTATTTTATTTTCAGGCTGTATTTAGTTTAGGTTTAGCTTTTTAGCTTTTTAGGGTTTACGATTTAGGGAAAGTTATGGGTTTAGGGTTTAGGTTTTAGGGTTCAGGGTTTAGGGTTCAGGGTTTAAGGTTTGGGGTTTAGGGTTTAGGTTTTAGGGTTTTGGGTTTAGGGTTTAGGGTTTAAGGATCTCAAGATTTAGGGTTTAGGGTTTAGGGATTTCATGATTTAGCATTTAGGGTATAGGGTTTAGGTTTTTGGTCTAGGGTTCATGTTTTAAGGTTTTCATTTTTTTTATAATAGAGATCCAATTAAGATTCAATATTTCTTCTTTTTAATTTCATCAACCAAGTAACACACCATGTTTTCTAAGACATAAGTGTTGACATAGATAAAAAATTAGCATGCATAGAGTAAATCAAAAACCCTAGAAAACTAGAACCGTCTCTACCGTATAGACAAAGTTCCATAAGCAGTAGATCAGATCAGCCATTCTTCAGTTTCTCTAGTTCACATCAAAACCACCCTGACCTCTCGAGTAGTGGGATCTTCCATCATATCCCTGATCTGTAACACTATCACCACAACGATTGTAACCTCCATGGCTACACCCGCCTCCATAACCACCACTTCTCCGACCACCACCTCAATATCCACTAGCACCTCGAGATTCCCCACCGCCACAACGATAACAACTGCCTCTGCCTTTGCCTCCTCAGCCATATCTAGACTGAGCCTAGTTGACCGTAATGTTCCTATCATCAAGGTTTTGCCTATTCTCATAGTTTAGGTTTAGGTTGAGGTTTATTAGGTTTTAGGGTTTAAGTGTATTTTTTAATTTATTTAGTTACTTTAGTTTTAGGTTTATGATTTGGGGTTTAAGGTTTAGGGTTTAGGGTTTGGGTTTAGGGTTTAGGGTATTAGGGTTTATGCTTTTAGGGTTTTGGGTTAGGATTAGGGTTTAGGGTTTAGTGTTTAGGGTTCATTTTTGGGTTTATGGTTTAGGGTTTTGGATTTTGAGTTTAAGCTTTTTTTTTGTAAAATATGTAAACTGGTAAGTTTAAGCTTATTTAGTTTATTTTTTTATTTTAGTTTATTTTATTTTTAAATTTTATTTAGGATTATTTTAATTTTTATTTAGTTTAGGGTTTTTATTTTAGTTTACTATTAGGTTTAAGTTTAGGTTTAAGTTTATTTTTTAGTTGAGTTGTAGATTAATTTTATTTTTTTAGTTTATGTTATATTTTTATTTTAAGGTTTAGGTTTAGGTTTTTATAATATTTTTCTAGGTTTAGGTTTTAGGGTTTTATTTAAGGTTTAGTTTTAGGTTTTTTCTTAGTTTAGGTTTAGGTTTATTTTTAGTTCAATTTATTTATTTAGTTTAGGTTTAGTTTTATGTTTAGATTATGTTAGGTTTGGGTTAAAATTTTATTTATTTTAGTTTAGTTCAGTTTAGTTTAGGTTTATGTTTTTTTAATTTTATATAATTTATTTATACTTTCGGTTTAGGTTTTTTTTAGTTTAGGGTTTAAGATTTATTTTTTTATTTACTTTTAGGTTTTATTTTTTGGTTTATTTTTTTAGGTTTATACTATATTTTATTTGAGGCTTATTTTATTTTTATTTTATGTTTAGTTTTTATTTTATTAAGGTTTTTTATTCTTTAGTTTATTTTACTTTTTAGTTTAGCATAGCTTTTTCTTTATTTTATCTTTGTTCATTTTTAGTTTTTTTATTTATTCATAGGTTTAGGTTTAGGTTTCAATTTAGGTTTCTATTTAATTTTTTTTAATTTTTTTAGATTTAGGTCTATTTATTTATTTTATATTTAGGTTTTATTTAGTTTAGGTTTAGGGTTTAGGGTTTAGGTTAATTAGGGTTTAGGGTTTAGGTTTGTAGGGTTTAGGGTTTAGAGTTTAGGGTTTTAGGTTTAGGGTTTTAGTGTTTAGGGTTTAGGGTTTAGTGTTTAAGCTTTGTGGTTTAGGGTTTTTAGGGTTTAGAGATTAGGATTTAGGGTTAGCTTAGGGTTTAGGGTTAGTTTAGGTTTTAGGCTTTATGGTTTAGGGTTTAGTTTAGGTTTAGGGTTTATTTGGGTTTAGGATTTAGTTTATTTTTTAGGAGTTTATTTAGGTTTTTTATTTAGGGGTTTAGGTTTAAGGTTTTTAGGTTTTAGGTTTATAATTTTAGGGTTTAGGTTTATGTTTAGGATTTAGGGTTTATAGTTAGTTTAGCGTTGTTTAGGGTTTAGGTTTAGTTTATATTTATAGTTTATAGTTTAGGTTTTATTTTATTTAGGTTTAGTTTAGGGTTTAGGTTTTAGGTTTAGGTTTAGTTTATTTAGTTTAGGGTTTAGTTTAGAGAATTTTGGTTTAGCATTTAGGGTGTAGGTTTAGGTTTTAGGTGTATTATGTTTTAGGTTTGTTTTTTTTTTATAATTTCCAAATAAGATTAAACATTTCTTCTTTTAATTTCATCAACTAAGAGTATGTTTTTAGACATAAGTGTTGACATAGATAAAAGTCTGCATAGTAAATCTAGAATCATCTTATATAGACAAAGTTATAAGCGATTATTTCTTATTTTTAGTTTAGGTTTAGTGGGATCTTATCATATTATTTTATAGTTTTATTTTATTTTTATCCACCATTTGATAGGTATTTTTTTGTCTTTATGACTAAGGTTTAATGTTTGATAAGGTTTTGCCTATTCTTAGGGTTTAGGTTTAGGTTTTGGTTTTTTAGGTTTTAGGGTTTATGATTATTTTTTTATTTATTTAGTTACTTTATTTTAGGTTTAGGGTTTGGTGTTTAAAGTTTAGGGTTTAGGGTTTAGGTTTAGGGTTTAGGGTTTTAGGTTTATGCTTTTAGGGTTTAGGGTTTATAATTTGGGTTTAGGGTTTAGGGTTTTTTTAGGGTTTAGTGCTTAGGGTTATAGGTTTAGGGTTTAGGATTAGTTTTTGGGTTTATGGTTTAGGGTTTTAGATTTTGGGTTTAGGCTTTTTTTGTGAATTATGTAAACTGGTATGTTTAGGTTTATTTATTTATTTTAATTTTAGTTTATTTTATTTTTAATTTTTATTTAGGTTTATTTTTTTATTTAGTTTAGGGTTTTTATTTTAGTTTACTATTAGGTTTAGGTTTAGGTTGAGTTTATTTTTTAGGTTTATTTAAATTATTTAAGTTTATTTTCTAGTTGAGTTTTAGTTTTATTTTATTTTTTAGGTTTATGTTATATTTTTATTTTGAGGTTTAGGTTTAGGTTTCTATAATATTTTTCTAGGCTTAGGTTTTAGGTTTTTATTTAAGGTTTATTTTTAGGTTTTATTTTTTAGTTTAGGTTTAGGTTTATTTTTAGTTCATTTTATTTTATTTAGTTTAGGTTTAGGTTTAGGTTTTTCTTATTTTTTTTTAGCTCAGTTTAGTTTAGGTTTATGTTTATTTAATTTTATTTATATTATTTATATTTTAGGTTTAGTTTTTTTTTAGTTTAGGGTTTAAGATTTATTTATTTATTTATTTTTAGGTTTATTTTTTAGGTTTAGGTTTTTACTATATTTTATTTTAGGATTATTTTATTTTTATTTTATGTTTAGTTTTTATTTTATTAAGGTTTTCTATTCTTAAGTTTATTTTACTTTTTAGTTTAGCTTAGCTTTTTCTTTATATTATCTTCATTTATTTCTTTTCTTATTTTATTTTTAGGTTTAGGTTTAGGTTTTAGTTTTGGTTTCAATTTAAAATTTTTTTAATTTATTTAGGTTTAGGTTTATTTATTTATTTTATATTTAGGTTTTATTTAGTTTTGGTTTAGAGTTTAGGTTTGTAGGGTTTATGATTTAGGTTTGTAGGGTTTAGGGTTTAGGGTTTAGAGTTTAGGGTTTAGGTTTAGGGTTTTAGGGTTTAGGGTTTAGGGTTAGGGTTTAGGGTTTAGAGTTTAGGGTTTAGTGTTTAAGCTTTATGGTTTAGGGTTTTAGGTTTAGGTTAGGGTTTAGGGTTAGTTTAGTTTAGGGTTTAGGTTTATGTTTTAGGGTTTAGTTTAGGGTTATTTAGGTTTATTTTAGGGTTTATTAGTTTATGGATTAGGTTAGGATTAGGTTTATGATTTAGTTTTAGTTTAGTTAATTTAGTTTAGGGTTAGTTTAATTTTTTAGGGTTTATTTATGTTTAGGATTTAGGTTGGTTAGTTTTATGGTTTAGGGTTTAGGTTTTTTATTTATTTAGGGTTAATGGTTTAGGGTTTAGGGTTTAGGGTATTTTAAAAAAGAATTTAGTAAAGAGGTAGGTTTAAGTTTATTTAGTTTATTTTTTATTTATTCTTTTATTTTTATTAAGGTTTATTTTTAATTTTTAATTAGTTCAATTTATTTATTTTAGGTTTATTCATTTCAGTTTAGGTTTTTTATTTTATTTTATTTTTTAGGCTTAAGCTTAGGTTTATGTTTATTTTTGTGTTTAGTTTTATTTTTATTTTATTTTTAATTTTTGGTTTTATTTTTTATTTTGAGGTTTAGGTTTAGCTTTTTATTTTATTTTTTTAGTTTTAAGTTTTAGGTTTTTATTTAGGTTTATTTTTAGGTTTGATTTTTTAGTTTAGGTTTAGGTTTATTTTTAATTTGTTTAGTTTAGGGTTTAGGTTTAATTTATTTTAGGTTTAGGTTTATGTTTTATTTATTTTAGTTTAGTTTATTTTAGCTTAGGTTTACATTTATTTTATTTTGTTTATTTTTTATTTTAGGTTTAATTTTATTTTTAGTATAGGATTTGGGTTTTTTGTTTATTTTTAGGTATAGGTATTTATTTAGTTTTATTTTATTTTATTTTAGGTTTATTTTATTTTTATTTTAAATTAATTTTTTATTTTTATTTAACTTTTTAATTTTTAGGTTTATTTAATTTTATAGTTTTTTTTTAAGTTTTTTATATATTTTAAGTTACTTTAGTTTTTTCTTTAAATTTTATTTTATTTTTAGGTTTAGGTTTAGGTTTAGGTTTAGGTTTTAGTTTAACTTTCTATTTTATTTTATTTTATTTTTTATTTTATTTAGGTTTATGTTTATTTATTTATTTTATTTTTAGTTTAGGTTTTTAGGTTTTTAGTGTTTAGGGTTTATGATTTAGGGTTTAACGTTTAGTGTTTAGGGTTTGGGATTTAGGTTTTAGGGTTCAGGGTTTTAGATTTTAGGGTTTAGGGTTTAAGGTTTAGGGTATAGGGTTTAGAATTTAGGGTTTGGGGGTTTGGTTTTAGGGTTTAGGGCTGTAGATTTTAGGGTTTAGGGTTTAAGATTTACAATTTTTTTATTTATTTTTATTTATTTAAAAATTATTATTATTTTTAATTTAAGTAAACTCATTAGTTTTTTCTTATTTGGTTTATTTATTAATTATTTTTGTTTATTTATTTTTTATTTTTATTTAGGTTTATTTTTTGTTTAGTTTAGTTTATTTATTTTAGGTTTATTTATTTTAATTTATTTTTTAGGCTTAGGTTTACTTTTTAGTTTAGTTTTATTTTTATTTTCTTTTTTAGGTTAATGTTTTATTTTTTTTATTTTAGGTTTATTTTAAATTTTATTTAGTTTAGGTTTAGGTTTACTTTTATTTTATTTTATTTTATTTAGTTTAGGATTTAGGTTTAGTTCATTTTAGGTTTAGGTTTAAGTTTTAATTTTTTAAGTTTATTTTATTTTAGTTTAGGTTTAGGTTATTTTATTTTGTTTATCTTTTTTATATTTAGGTTTAGTTTATATTATTAGTTTAGTGTTTCAGTTTTATTTTTATTTATTTATATATTTTATTTTTAGGTTTATTTTTTGGGTTTAAGTTTTTATTTAGTTTTTTTTGAATTATTTTTAGTTTATTTTATTTTTATTTAGGTTTAGTTTTATTGTATTTAGGTATTTTATTTTTTATTTATATATTTTTAGTTTGTTTAGGTTTTATTTATTTTATTTTAGTTTTTTTTATTTTTTATTTATTTTGGGTTTAAGTTAGGTTTAGTTTATGTTTTTTTTATTTTATTTTATTATTTTATTTATTTAGATTTTTGTTTTTTTTATTTTCTTTTAGGTTTTATTTAGGTTTAGCTTTTAGGTTTTAGGGTTTTAGGTTTAGGTTTTAGTTTAGGTTTAGGTTTAGGTTTAGGGTTTTAGCGTTTAGAGTTTTAGGTTAGGTTTAAGTTTAGGTTTAGTGTTTAGCATTAGGGTTTAGGTTTTTTTTAGGTTTAGGGTTTAGGTTTAGTTTATTTAGGTTAGTTTAGGGTTTAGGGTTTTAGGGTTAGGTTTATGGTTTATGTTAATTTAGGGTTTAGTTTTATTATTATCTTTAGGGTTTAGGTTTAGGTTTATTTTTAGGGTTTATGTCTAGGTTTAGGTTTAGGTTGTAGGTTTAGGGTTTATTTAGTTAGTTTAGGTTATTTAGGGTTTAGGTTATTGATTTAGATTTAGGGTTTAGGTTTATTTTATATTTTTTTTTTTTTTAGTTTATTTTTATTTATTTTAGTTTATTTGATTTTTTTATTTTTCTTTAGATTTATTTTTTATATTATTTATTTTAGATTAGGTTTTTTAATTTAGTTTAGTTTTCAGGTTTAAGTTTAGGTTTATGTTTATTTTTTTGTTTAATTTTATTTTTATTTTATTTTTTAGGTTTTATTTTTTAATTTTAGGTTTAAGTTTATATTTTTATTTTAATTTTTTAGGTTTAGGTTTTAAGTTATTATTTTAGGTTTATTTTTAGGTTTGGGTTTTAGGTTTTTTATTCTTAGGTTTATTTTATTTTTTAATTTAGTTTACATTTTTATTTATTTTATTTTATTTTATTTTAGTTTATTTTATTTTTACGTTTAGGTTTAGTTAGGTTTTAGTTTAGGTTTTTATTTTATTTATTTTATTATTTTATTTAGGTTTAGGTTTTTAGGTTTTTAGGGTTTAGGGTTTAGCGTGTAGGGTTTAAGATTTTACGGTTTACGATTTTAGGGTTTAGGGTTTAGGGTTTATGGTTTAGGGTTTAGGGTTGAGGGTTTAAGGTTTAGGGTTTAGGGTTTGGGATTTGAGGTTTATGGTTTTAGGGTTTAGGGTTTAGGATTGTAGGTTTAGGGTTTAGGGTCAGTTTTAGGGTTTAGGGTTAGGGTTTTTTTTATTTTATTATTTATTATTAGGGTTTAGGGTTTACATTTAGGGTTTAAGGTTTAAGTTTAGGTTTATGGTTCATGTTTTAGTTTAGGGTTTTTGTTTTTTTATGAGAGAATAAATTCAGATTCAACATTACTTATTCTCGATTTCATGAAACAAGTAACACACTAAGTTCTCTAAGGCACAAGCGACGACATTGATAAAAAATGAGCACTCATAGAGCAAATCAAAAACTCTAGATAACTAGAACTATCTCTATTATAAAACACAGTTCCATAAGCAGCAGTTCGGATTGGCCGCCTTTCAATTTCTCTAGTTCCCATCAGAACCACCCTGACCTCTCGAATAGCGGGATCCACCATCATATCCACGATCTCACCATCTACCACCATGATCGATGTAACCTCTATCACTCCTCCCTCCACCATAACCACCACTGCTTCGACTACCACCTCCATATCCACCAGCACCTCAAGATCTCCCATCACCACTATGGTAACTGCCGCCTCCGCCTTCACCTCCACCGCCAGATCTAGATTGAACATGGTTGATGGTGATGTTCCTACTGTCAATGTCCTTCCCATTCTTAGGGTTTTAGTTAGGTTTAGGTTTATTAGGTTTTAGGGTTTAGGTTTATTTTTAAATTTTTTTAGTTACTTTAGGTTTAGGTTTAGGATTTAGGGTTTAGGGTTCAGGATTTTTTTTAAACTCAAATGATTTCATAATAAACAAGAAATTACCAAAACATGCAAGACATTATCCTCTAACAACTAACAAAATAGGATAAAATAAAATGTAATTAAAAATTCACAAAAATAGTATTTCACAAAATAATTTAACTCCCAGAGACAATAAAATATTATTTGATAGAAGGCCAACAAAGCTTTGTCAAACAAGCGAATCTCATCATCATCATTTTAGTAGGCTCTTCCTTCTTCTCTTCCTCTATAGCTAAGCGTAGCAGAGAAGAAGCATGGTAGCGTAGCCACAATAAATTTACTAAGATCCTTAGCTTAACCTTCTTAGCTTTGTATGTGTATAATTTGACAATTATGATGGCGAGGAAATTCTTGTAAGCATTGATGAACATGTGGGGCGCTGCATCAAGTTTGGGATAAGAGAGGGCTAGTGAGAGAGAAGTGATCATTGAAAGGCCTACCACAAAAATCTCGATGAGATCATGTTTAGTGAGGTCAAGTACCTCAGGACTGAACATCGATCCATCATTATACATAGATTGGACGACCAGGCCAATAAAGAATGGCCTAATCCCAAGTTTAGTGAGGAGTGCAGCCTCTAAGGATCCTACCTCATCATCTTTTTTAATTAGCTTAATTAGGGTGATAAATTCAACAATACCCTTGTTGATCTTAGTTAGGATACTGAGAACCTAGAAGAAAGAAGCTTGTGAAGGATCCAGACCAATGTTTCCTGGAGGAACCACAACATCAATAGGTACAATAAGACCAACGTAGGAAGGAGCACCAACTTTGTATTTTGCAACCACTTCACTGACTTCTTTAAGACCACCTTTCATAAAATTTAGCTCAATCGGGTTTTAGGTTTAATTCTTTTAAGGTTTAGGGTTTAGGGTTAGGTGTACGGTTTAGGATTTACATTTTAAAGTTTAGCGTTTAGGGTTCAGGCTTTTTAAGGCTTTAGGGTTTAGGGTTTTTAGGCTTTAGGGTTTAGGGTTTAGGGGGGTTAGTTTTAGGGTTTCGATTTAGCATTTAGGATTTAGGATTTAGGGTTTCAGTTTTTTTTTTAAATTAAGTAAAACCGTAGGTTTAGGATTATTTAGTTTATTTATTATTTCTTTTAGTTTATTTTCTTTTATTTATGTTTATTTTTATTTTTATTTAGTTTAGTTTTTTTTATTTTAGGTTCCTTTATTTTAGTTTAGGTTTTTTTTTAGGTTTAGGTTTTTTTATTTAGTTGAGTTTTATTTTTATTTTATTTTTATGTTTAGGTTTTATTTTATATTTCTAGGTTTAGGTTTAGGTTTAAACTTTTATTTAAGGTTTGTTTTTAGATTTGATTTTCTAGTTTAGGTTTAGGTTTATTTTTAGTTTAATTTATTTTATTTGGTTTAGGTTTAGGTTTAGGTTTAGGTTTAGTTTATTTTATGTTTAAGTTTTGGTTAAATTTATTTTAGTTTAAGTTTAAGTTTATTTTATTTTGTTTATTTTATTTTTATTTTAGGTTTAGTTTTTTTTTTAGTTTTGGGTTTAGGTTTTATTTATTATTTATTTTTAGATTTATTTTTCAGGTTTAGGTGTTTATTTTATTTTAGGTTTATTTTATTTTTATTTTACATTTAGTTTTATTTTATTTAGGTTTTTTTAAGTTTATTTTTTTAAATTTAGTTTTGATTTTTATTTATTTTATTTTAGTTTATTTTTATTTTTTATTTTCTTTTATTTTTTAGGTTTAGGTTTTATCTTATGTTTTTATTTTATTTTTTATTTTATTTCATTTAGGTTTAGGTTTTTTATTTATTTCATTTTTAGGTTTTATTTAGTTTAGGTTTAGGTTATTAGGTTTTTAGGGTTTAGGGTTAATGGTTTACAATTTAGGTTTTAAGGTTTAGTGTTTAGCATTTTAGGATTTTGGGTATTGGGGTTTTGGGTTTAAGGTTTAGGGTTTAGTGTTTAGGCTTTAGTGTTTAGGGCTTTTAGGCTTTAAGGTTTATGGTTTAGGATTTTTTTTAACTTAAATGAATTTATTGCTCAAAAAAATAGGTACAAAATGACCATATTACCGACTAAACTCAAGAAAAAAAAAGAAACTACTACTCAAATGAGGAACACGAGAATCCTAAAGAGTTTAGTCCCTAAACTAATAAATCAAAGAGCAAAAAAGAAAAAAAACACAAAGACAAAACTAAGAAAGCCAAGCAAAAGGCAAAAAAGTGGAAGAATCCATGGACCTCCAAAAGAACTTTGAAAGAGATGAAGATCCATTGGAAATGGAAACCTGCAACCTGAAACTAAAACAACTCTAGCCATCTAAGAAAAGTTATACCATTAGTAAGATTCCAGCTGCCTCCACGAAGAAGAAAAGACCAACTAAAAAAGAGAACCTACAATCTGCAAGAAATCTCAGCCAGAAGGAGCACAAAAAACATAAAGAGAAAAAAACTCAGGCTAAGATATGAGAAAAGAAGGATAATCAAAATAATGAGGGGCATCAAATCATAAATGTATCCAACTTCAAAGAAGGGTTACAAATAGAAAAAGTCACCAGCCACAAAAATTTCAAGGAAAAAATTGATCATATCATTATAGCCATCCCAACTAAAGAAAAATATAAACTTATCAAAATAGCCACCTAACCAAACAAAAAGTGAAGCTGAAGAAACAAAAAGAGAGAGGAGACCAATAGATAAAATTAACATAGCAATCCCAACAAAACAAAATATGAACACCTCTTAAAAAGAGGGAGAAAAGAAGCTCACAAAAGAAAAGAGCCCTCAAAGACAAAGCCAACAGAGCCCATAACAATACCAATCCAAAGCCACCAAGGCACCAAGCCAACAGAGCCCACAACAACACCAATCTAAATCAAACAAGGAACCAACCAAAGTAAAGAAAATAACAAACAGAGCAACCATACAACAGAGCACCCAAGAAGAATAGCTCAAGAAAGAGCAAGTGGACCAAACAAGCAGTAGAAAAAAAGATGAAGGCTAGCAATAGATAAAATAAATAACTAGAGAAATAACTAGCCAATGGACAAACCACATGCCAAGGACAAAAGGCTCATCCTACCACCAATAAAGAAAGCAAAAGAACTAACCAAAGAAAGGCAAGCCAATAAGAATAAAGCCACTAGCACAAATCCAACCAATCAAAGGGCACTGAAGAAAACTCAGGGGAATCGAAAAAAACTCAGCACACATGAAGCCAGAAATCCAAAGTTAAAAGGAGGAAAATTAGCCAAGACGACAATACTCTAGATAGCAAGAAAACATGCAATAAAAGCTCAGCCAATAGAGAAAAAACTAGCCAAAGGCAAAAACCTCCCAAGGATAAGAGAGATTATTTCCAAGAAGCTTTAAAATGAGTTACCCTCGACAAGTGAGGAGGGGCATAAATTTGAACACTTTTTCTTCTTATAAATAGTTTTATAACCATGTCCTTTCTCCAAAAAATCTCCATCTGAAAATGAATCATTATTGTTATAAAAGGCACAGGGATCAACAGAAGCTATCAATTTCAAATAAAAGCATTCAAAATCATCCCCAACATTAGACAAAGGAAAATCAGAAATAATATGCATTTCAGAATTAGAAGTGAAAGAAAGAGAAAAAATAGCTTTATTAAAAAGAGAATTATCAATATTTTCACCTTCCAATAAAATATAAAGAGTATCCTCCTTATCTTCATTCATAAAAGAAGCAAGAAAAGTAGAATCTAGATTTTCAGTATAATCTTCATGTAAGGGATTAAAATAAGATTCAAATCCCTTAGAAACACATAGCATATTAACAAAATTCTAAACAAAATTTCTAGACATATAAAAACTATCATTTTGAACTAAAATAGAACTATTCACAATGAGAGAATTGTCACAGGTATCTAAATCTTATTTTTTCAAAGAAAGATCAGCAATATTAAAAAGATTGTTAGGACCAGAAGTTAAAATATCAAAAATTAGAGCTTTCTTTTCACTACCATTCTTAATCAAAGAAGGCAAAGAAATAATCTCTTTCCCATGATCTGAAGTAGACATAAGAGAAAGAGAAACAACATCCAACTGATTGGAAGAAGTGGCCTTAGCATCAATAATATTTGAACCATCATCATGAAAGGACTTATGCACAACATCCAAACCATTATAATCATTAACCACAGCCTCTAAAGTCTTCCCTTTAACAAAATCATCTAAAGAAACACTTAAAGCATGATTATTAGTAACTTTTTTGGAAACATCAAAATTACCTTTCACATTAGATAAATCATTAATAAGTAAAACTTTTTCAAAAGATTCATAAATCTGATTTTGCAAAACATTAGAATTTTGAAAAGCATATTTTCCATTATCCAACTAGAGAATCATCGTTTTTCAACAATTAAATTCTTCTGATTTTCTTCTAAGAGAGGGATGAGCAATAAAGCATTATTTCATGCCCATGAATCTTACAATGATTACAAAAATGGGAAAGCTCTCAAAATAACTTTTGAAAGTAATCACATTTCTGAACCCAACCAAATTTCTTTTGATATTTTTTAGTAATATCAATCTCTACAAGAATTCTATGGGCGTTATAAAAAAAGCTTGCTTGATCAACATGGAAAGGCCAACCAAAAATCAACCCAATAGCATAAAGCGATAATTAAATATATGAATCCTCATGTTAGGTAATGAAATCTAAATGGAAACATAGAGACTCTTCATTAACATCAAACATAGAGTCCAATTAGAATGCATTTGGCCAAAACAAAAAAGAAGCTAGAAAAATTATTCTATAATCAAGGTCATTAAAAACTTTAATCAGAATAAGCCTTGTATTAATCAGCCCAATAAAAAAAGAACCACATAAATTTAAGCTATCAACAAAAAGAACGAATATCTTCCATCTTTGACCCTTTAAATGAAAACTTTCCAATCAAAGAAAAAGCAAAAGGCTCAATTAATCTTTCAATATCCTCATCTGAAATCATAATTACTGGAGTACCTTTAAAAGTCTTATGAAGCAAATTCAAAGGAGGCTCGGTGGAGGAATTATTACTAGCTAAAGACTCTTTGAATTTAGTAATAATAAGTAATTTAGAGGCAGGGCTACCCAAAAGTCTGTTGCCCTAGCATGATCCATCCACACAAGGGATTTACCCCATGGATTTCAAGTAGCTAACTCCATGAGTCATGGTGTTGTGATAAGAATAGGTCGAGATCGGCCCAAGGACGACAATCTTTAAGTAATCTAAGAGAGAAATCACTCAAAAACTCATGAAGAATGCGAGGGATCCAAAAATTGCTCAATAAGAGGGTTTAGTTTAGTTTTAGGGTTTAAGTTTTAGGTTTAGTGTTTATTAGATATTATTAGCTTTTATTAGTTTTATGTTATTAATAGTTTATTATTAGTTTTATGTTTAATTTAGTAAGTTTAGAGTTTAGTTTTAGTTAGGTTTTTAGTTTAGTTTTAGGTATTATTATTTTAGGATAGTTTAGGTGTGGGGCGGGGGGGTTAGATTTAGTTTATTAGTTTATTTAGTTTGTTTATTTCTTATGGTTTACTTTATTTTAACTTATTTATTAGTTATTAATAGATTATTAATTAGTTAGTTATTTATTTAGTTTAGTTAGTTATTATAATTAGTTTATGGTTTTATTATTATTTAAGTTTTAGTTAGTTTTAGTTAGTGGTTTAGTTTTGTTAGCTTTGTTTTGTTAGTTTATTTATTAGTTTATTAGTTTATTTTGGGTTTAGGCTTATTAATTTATTATTATTAGTTTTTTTAGTTTAGTTTATGGTTTATTTTTATCAGTTATTATTAGTTATTTATTATTTATTATTATTTTTAGTTTAGTTAGTTTCTTATTATTAGTTTTCTTTTAGATTATTTTTCTTAGTTTATTATTATTATTAGTTTATGTTTAATATTATTAGTTTTCTATTATTATTTAATTTATTTATGTAGTTTAGGTTTAGGGTTTAGTTATTTAGTTATTTATTAGTTAGTTTATTATTATTTTTATTATTATTAGCTTAGTTAGTTAGTTATTAGTTATTATTATTATTTTTTTATTAGTTTGGTTAGTGTTAGTTAATTTTTTTTTTATTAGTTATTATTATGTTTATTTATTAATTAGTTTTTATGGTTTATTTGTTTAGGTTTAGGATTTAGTTTTAGTTAGTTATTTAGTTATTTGTTATTAGTTATTATTATTAGTTTATTAGTTTAGTTTTAGTGTTTATTATTTATTAAGGTTTAGGTTTATTAATTATATTTAGTTTTATTTGTTAGTTTTTTTTTTTAGTTAGTTTGTTTATTAGTTTAGTTTATTAGTTAGTTAGTTATTTATTTGGTTTAGTTAGTTATTATTATTGG
This sequence comes from Cymbidium sinense, assembly GCA_021442155.1. Taxonomy (NCBI): domain Eukaryota; kingdom Viridiplantae; phylum Streptophyta; class Magnoliopsida; order Asparagales; family Orchidaceae; genus Cymbidium; species Cymbidium sinense. Next base: position 79,179,714 of record CM038214.1, on the reverse strand, counting down.
TTTATGGCTATTATTATTTAGGTTTTAGTTAGTTTTAGTTAGTGGTTTAGTTTTATTAGTTTAGTTTTGTTAGTTTATTTGTTAGTTTAGTATTTTAAGTTTATTAGTTTTATTAGTTTATTATTATTTATTTTTTAGTTTATTTTATGGTTTAGGTTTTTTATTAGTTATTATTGGTTATTTATTATTTATTATTATTATTATTATTATTATTATTATTATTAGTTTAGTTAGTTATTTATTATTAGTTTTATTTTAGATTAGATTTTTTTAAGTTTATTATTATTATTAATTTATGTTTATTATTATTATGTAGTTTATTTATTTAGTTTGGGTTTAGGGTTTAGTTATTTATTATTTTAGTTAGTTTATTAGTTTTTTTTATTATTTTTTTATTAGTTTAGTTGGTTAGTTATTATTATTATTATTATGATTATTTTTTTTTATTATTTTAGTTATTATTAGTTAGTTTTATTATTATTATTATTAGTTTATTTATTAGGTTTATTAGTTTTTGTTAGTTAATTTTTTTTATTTAGTTATTAGTTTATTAGTTTATTATTAAGTTATTATTAAATTTTTTTAGTTAGGTGTTTTATTATTAGTTTATTATTGGTTATTAGTTAGTTTATTAGGTTTAGTTATTATTATGTTTTATTTATGGTTAGTTTTTATTATTTTATTAGTTTAGGTTTAGGGTTTAGTTTTAGTTAATTATTTAGTTATTTATTATTAGTTATTATTATTAATTTATAAGTCTATTTTTAGTGCTTATTATTTATCAGGGTTTAAATTTATTTATTAATTAGTTTAGTTTTACTAGTTAGTTTTTTAGTTAGTTAATTTATTAGTTTATTAGTTATTAGTTATAGTTATTAGTTATATATTATTAATTTTAGTTTATTAGTTTTATTTAGTTTAATATTAGTTTTAGTTTTTTTTATTAGTTATTATTTGTTTAGTTTATTTTAGTTAGTTTATTAGTGCAGTTTTTTTTATGTTTAATTTAGTTATTAGTTTGTTTATTAGTTTAGTTTATTTTTGTTGTTATAAGTTCATTAGATTTTTAGTTTTTATTTAGTTAGTTTAGTTTAGTTTGTTATATTAGTTTTCATTTTTATTTATTATTAGTTTTTTGTTTATTATAAGTTTATTAGTTTTAGTTTTACCTGGTTCAGTTTAGTGTTTTGTTAGTTTATTATTAGGGATTTAAGGTTTAAGGTTTAGGGTTTAGTGTTTCAGATATGGGGTTTAGGGTTTTAGGGATTATAGTTTAAGGTTTAGGGTTGGTTTTAGGGTTAAAGGTTTAGTGTTAAGTCTTTTTAATAATATTTTATTTTTTTATTTATAGGGTTTAGGGTTTAGGGTTTAGGTTTTAGGTTTAGAGTTCAAGTTTTAATTTAAGTCTTAGGATTGTTCATTTATTTTTATAGAGAACAAATTCAGATTCAACATTTCTTCTTTTCGATTTCATCAACCAAGTAACACACCAAGTTCTCTAAGACACAAGCGACGACATAGATCAAAAATGATCACGCATAGAGCAAATTGAAAACCCTAGATAACTAAAACCATCTCAACTGTAAAGACATAGTTTCATAAGCAGCAGGTTGGATCGGTCGTTATTCAATTTCTCTAGTTCCCATCAGAACCATCTTGACCTTTAAGTTGGGTCCATCATATCCTGATCTCTCTCCCATTGAACCACCATGGTTTGTAACCTTCACTCCTCCCTCCATAATCACCACTGCTCGATCACCACCTCCATATCCACCAACACATCCAGATCCCCACCACCACTATGATAATCCGCCACCCCTCTCCTATCTAGACTAAGCTTGGTTGATAGTGATGTTCATGTCATCAAGGTTCTTCCGATTCTTAGGGTTTAGGTTTTGGTTTAGGTTAATTAGGTTTTATGGTATATGTTTATTTTTTAATTTATTTTGTTACTTTAAGTTTAGGTTTAGGGTTTGGGGTTTAAAGTTTAGGGTTTAATGATAGGGTTTAGAGTTTAGGGTTTTGGTTTTAGGGTTTAGGGTTTAGGGTTAATGATTAGGGTATAGGGTTTAGGTTTTATGGTTTTAGGTTTAGTTTAGGTTTAGATTAGGTTTAGGTTTATGGTTTAGATTTTAGGGTTTAGGTTTAGGGTTTTAGGTTTATAGTTTAGGTTTAGTTGCTGAGTTTAAGGTTAGTTTAGCTTAAGATTTAAGTTTAGTTTAGAGTTTAAGTTTAGATTTAGGGTTTAGGTTTAGGGTTAGTTTAGGTTTAAGGTTTAGGGTTTAGGTTTAGGGTTTAGAGTTTAGAGTTTAGGTTTAGGTTAGTTAGGTTGTAGGTTTAGGGTTTAGGTTATTAGTTAGTTTAGGGTTTATGGTTTAGAATTTAGTTAGGTTTAGGTTTATGTTTAGGGTTTATGGTTTAAGGTTTTTAAAGCGTAGGTTAATTTAGTTTTTTTATTTTTTTTGTTAATTTTTTTATTTAAGTTTATTTTTTATTTTTATTTAGTTTACATTTTTTATATTAGGTTTATTTATTTTAGTTTCTTTTTTTAAATTTTAGTTTATTTTTTAAGTTTAGGTTTAGGTTTAGGTTTTGGTTTATTTTTTTAGTTTATTTTTATTTTAATTTTATTTTTTAGGTTTAAGTTTTATTTTTTATTTTTAGGATTAGATTTAGGTTTCTATTTTATTTTTTTAGCTTTAAGTTTTAGGTTTTTATTTTAGGCTTATTACATGGAATTATTTTTATTTTATTTTATTTTATTTAGTTTATGGTTTAGATTTAGGTTTAGGTTTAGGTTTTATTTATTTTAGTTTAGTTTATGTTAGTTTAGGTTTAGGTTAACTTTATTTTGGTTATTTTAGGTTTAGGTTTTTATTTGGTTTTTACTTTAATTAATATTGGTTTATTTTAATTTTATTTTATGTTTGTATTTTATTTTATTTAGGTTAATTATTTTTTGTTTAATTGTATTTTTTTAGTTTAGTTTAGGTTTTTATTTATTTTATTTTGGTTTAGTTTTTATTTTTTATTTTATTTTATTTTTAGATTTACGTCTAGGTTTAGATTTAAGTTTTAGTTTAGATTTTTATTTTTTTTTATTTTTTTTTACTTAGGTTTACATTTAATTATTAATTTTATTTTTAGGTTTTATTTAATTTAGGTTAGGTGTTTAGGTTTTAAGGGTTTAGGGTTTGGGGTTTAGGGTTTAGGGTTTGGGGTTTAGGGTTTATGTTTTGGGGTTTTGGGTTTTGGGTTTAGGGTTGTAAGTTTTAGGGCTTAGGGTTTATGGTTTAGGGTTTAGGGTTTAGGGTTCACAGTTTAGGGTTTATATTTTAGGGTTGTAGGTTTAGAATTTTTGGTTTAAGGTTTAGTGTTAATTTTAGGGTTTATGGTTTATGGTTTTTTAGGGTCTAGGGTTGGTTTTATTATTTAGGGTTTCAGATTTAGGGTTTAGTGTTTAAGATTTAGGGTTTAGGGTTTTCGTTTTAGGGTTTAAGGTTTTTTTAAAAAAAATTAAGTAAACCGATTAGATTAGGTTTATTTATTTTATTTACTTTATTTATTTAATTTTGTTTATTTTATTTTATTATTTTTATTTAGGTTTATTTTTTATTTTTATTTATTTTAGTTTAGGTTTTTATATATTAGTTTATTTTTTAGGTTTAAGTGTAGGTTTTTGTTTATTTTTTTAGTTTAGTTTTATTTTTATTTTATGATTTAGGGTTTTTATTGTTTAGGTTTATGGTTTAGGGTTAGCTTAGGTTTAGGGATAGATTAGGGATCAGGGCTTAGGGTTTACAGTTTATGGCTTAGGGTTAGGGTTTTTTTTTTAATTTTTTAATTTTTTAATTTTTTTAATTAAGTAAACTAGTAGGTTTAGGTGTATTTAGTTAATTTTTTATTTATTTTAATTTTATTTTATTATTAATTTTTATTTAGTTTTTGTTTTTTAATTTTTATTTAGTTTAGTTTATTTATTTTAGGTTTATTTATTTTAGTTTATTTTTTAGCTTTAGGTTTATTTTTTAGTGTAGTTTTCTTTTTATTAAATTTTTTAAGTTTCGAGTTTATTTTTTATTTTTAGGTTTAAGTTTAGGTTTTTATTTTAAGTTTATTTTTTGGCTTTATTTTTTAGTTTAGGTTTAGATTTAGGTTTAGTTTATTTTAGGTTTAGGTTTAGGTTATATTTATTTTAGTTTAGTTTAGGTTTAAATTTATTTTATTTTAATTTTCGGTTTAGCCATTTTTTTAGTTTAGGGTTTAGGGTTTATTTTTTATTTATTTTTGGTTTCACTTTTTGGTTTTTTATAGGTTTAGGTTTTTATTTTATTTAGTTTTAGGTTTATTTTATTTTTATTGTAAGTTTAGTTTAAATTTTATTTAGGTTTTTTAAGTTTAGTTAGATTTTAATTTATTTATTTTAGTTTAGTTTTATTTTTTATTTTATTTTCTACTTAAGTTTAGGTTTAGGTTGAGGTTTTAGTTTATGTTTTTATTTTATTTTGGTTTGGGTTTATTTATTTATTTTATTTTTAGATTTTATTTAGTTTAGGTTTAGCTTTTTAGCTTTTTAGGGTTTAAGGTTTAGGGTTTAGGGTTTAGGGTTTAGGGTTTACGGTTTAAGGTTTAGGGTTTAAGGTTTGGGGTTTAGGGTTTGGGGTTTAGGCTTTTGGGTTTAGGGTCTAGGGTTTAAGTTTTAGGTTTTAATGTTTAATGTTTTATGGTTTTGGGTTTAGGTTTTAAGCTTTAAGGTTCTTTGGGTTTAGTGTTTAAGGTTTAGGTTTTATGTTTAAGGTTCATGTTTTAGTTTAGGGTTTAGGGTTTTTGGTTTTTCTTTTTTTTTCTTTTTTAATGGAGATTAAATTCATAATGAACATTTCTTCTTTTTAATTTCATCAACCAAGTAACACACTAAGTTTTCTAAGACACAAGTGATGACATAGATAAAAAATGAGCAAGCATAGAGCAAATCAAAAACCTTAGATAACCAGAACCATCTCTACCGTAAAGACATAGTTCTATAAGTAGCAGATTGGATCGATCGTTCTTTAGTTTTTCTAGTTCCCAATAAAACCACCCCGACCTCTTTAATAGCGAGATTCACCATCGTATCCCTGATCTCTACCTCTGCCACCACCATGGCTTTAACCTCCGTCGATGTTCCCGCCACCATAACCACCACTTCTTTTACCACCACCTGCATATCCACCAGCACATCGATATCCCTGACCACCACTAAGATAAATGGGCCTCTGCCTTCACCTCCACTACCAGATCTAGACTGAACATGGTTGATGGTGATGTTCTTGCCTTCAAAGTTCTACCTATTCTTAGGTTTTAGGTTTAGGTTTAGGTTTATTAGGTTTTAGGGTTTAGGTTTATATTTTAATTTATTTAGTTACTTTAGGTTTAGGTTTAGGGTTTGGGGTTTAGGGTTTAGGAATTAGGGATAGGGTTTAGGGTTTAGTGTTTAGGGTTTAGGGTTTAAGGTTTAGGGTTTAAGATTTTAGGGTTTATGCTTTTAGGGTTTAAGGTTTATGGTGGGGGTTTAGGGTGTTGGTTTTTTAGGGAGTAAGGATTAGGGTTTAAGGTTTAGGGTTGTAGGTTTAGGGTTTAGGGTTTAGGTTTTAGGATTTAGGGTTTAGTGTTTAGGATTTAGGGTTTAGGGTTTAGGGTTTAGGGTTTAGGATTTAGGATTTAGGTTTTAGGGTTTAAGTTTTAGGTTTAGGGTTCAAGTTTTAGTTTAGGGTTTAGGGCTTTTGTTTTTTTTTTTAAATTGAACAAATTCATATTCAACATTTTTTCTTTTCGATTTCATCAACCAATTAACACACCAAAATTTGTAACACACAAGTGACAACATATATATAAAATGAGCTAGCATAGAGCAAATAAAAAATACTAGATAACTAGAACCTTCTCTATTGTAAAGAGATAGTTCCATAAGCAATAGATCGAATCAGCCATTCTTTAGTTTCACCAGTTCCCATAAAATCCACCCCGGCCTCTGGAGTAGCAGGGTCCACTATCAAATCCCCGATCTCTCCCTTCGCCACCACCACGGTTGTAACCTCCATCGCTCCTCCTGCCTCCATAACCACCACCACTCTGACCACCACCTCCATATTCTCCACCACCTCTAGCTCCCCCACCACCACTACGATTACCGCCTTCTCTGCCTTCGACTCCACCACAAGATCTAGATTGAGCCTGGTTGACGGAGGTGTTCCTGCTGTCAAGGCTCTGCCCATTCTTAGGGTTTAGTTTTTTTTAGGTAAAGTTAGAATTTTATTACCTTAAAAATAAAGGATACAATGTCATTAAAAGAGGTAAAGATCCAACTTCTACTTCTCATAGAGCTACAAGAAACCTAAAGAGCTAAACCCCTATCTAAGTATAATGGAAAAAAGAAAATAAATGAGAAAATGCAATAGCATTAAGGCAAATCAAAAATTACACGAAAATAACTAATAAAACTTAAGAAAATAATAAAAGGACTAGTCAATAGTAGTTCATGATCCCTTTGAGAAGGAAAGATAAGCAAGATCCACATCATGCGATTGAGTTGGTAAAGATCATTCCATCTGTGAAGTTCCAACCTATAAAAGAAATCTGCAAAACACTACAAAGGAAATGGCCATAGCTCAAGGAAAATTGATAAAGTAAACAATTAAGAAAGAGTTGAGAAAGAGAAGGCTCGAGCTTAGTTAAGATCATCTCAAGGGGAAACAATACATATGAGCATCCAAACTTCATGAGAAGGGTTACAATCATATGCATGCTACCAACTACAAAGAAGATATAGGGAAACATCAAGGCCATCATATAGCATATAAGCAATCATGGCAAAAAAACCAAAGTGATCTAGTTCTGAAAAAAAAATTGAGAAAATAGCGCCTAAGAATAAAACCCACCAACCCAAACCCATAATAACAAACACATAAAGCCAACATCTCAGTTACACAGGTTAGTGGCCAAGAACAACCCATATTTTATCTCCAGCTCCAAATCCAGGGAAAACCTCTACCCAAATAGAAAATAGTAAGATAAGCAGCACTAGAGAGAAGAAAGCCACAACATAGAGAGACCAAGAGGGCATCTAGAAGTTATCATCAAAGCTACCACCAAGGCAACTAGAAGGAAAGAAAATCCACCATCACCAACCAAGAGGCAAATATCAGGAAACAAAGAGAGCCAACTAAACTAAAGGGAGTCAATACCAACATCCAACATAAAGCCCTAAACACCAAACCACTAAAATAGGACCAAAAACCCCTCAAGCAGCCAACCCCCAACAACAAGTCCTAAAATAGGACCAAAAAAACCTCAGGAGCTCATATCCTCCAACAATAAAATAGAAAATAAAACCACCCAGGCTAGCAGCCAACAGGATGAGCAGTAGGAGAAGTCAGAGAAACAGGAAAACTGACACCCAAAATCATGAAGCAAAAATAAAGTAAAAATAGCTGCACCCAAGAGAGGATAACCAACCCTGGAGTAGACCAGAAACCCAACCAAAAGAACCTAAACCAACCATCAAACATAGACAACACATCCACCCAACTAACCAACCTAGATAGCTGAAATAGCCAACTAGCCCAGTCAACCAACAAAACTAACCAAGAAAAGCTAATACAAAGCCAAAAAGAGGGAAAAGAACAACAATAGACAAAGCAACAACCCACTTGGAGATCTCCAAAAGAACCAAGAAATAAAAATGGTTGTCACCCAGCCAAACTAGAAAAGTCTAAGGAGGACCACCCAACCACAAGCAGTAGGAAAACTGTAAAGAAAAGAACAAGGCTAGAGGCAAACAAAACCACTTTCAAATACCAAAGAGCAGATAGTCACTACAAATGAGAAAATAGGGAGACAACAACCACATAACAGTTAATTCAAATTCACTAAGTAGATAGAACCAACCAACAGAAACCTCCAAGCCAAACTAGGAAAGGATAATCAAGCCAAAAGAGGCCAATAGTAACCATGAAAAAATAACCACCCAAAATAGCTAGGCAAATGAAAAAAATAAATAGCAGCTACTAGCAGAAGCAACCATAGCATCCGCAAATCCAATCCAAAAATGGCCACAGCCAGGCAAAACTAAAGGCAAACCCAACATTCATTGGTAAAAAGGGTAGGCCAAAATTTGGCACAACCATAACCCAACAGGAGACATAATGCATGAGCTAGAGAAAAAAATTGACAGGCTAAGAAGATAGGGAAACCAATTAAAAATTGCATCATTGAGACCCAAAAATTGGTCAGGCAAGTATAGAATGGGGTAAAGAGGAAGGGGTCTTAAGTGTAGAAATAAACTCACCAAAAATAGCTTCCTAGTGAGTGGAAAAAAAAACAACAAAAAATATACTGAATAAAACCACAATAGCAGAAGATTAATAAAATAGCAGAAGGTTAAAATCTGAGGCAAGGTAGTCTATTGTTATCTAGATTGATTAGACCACACAGATGCTTAGGAATGTTATGGTTATCAAATAAAGTGAGCTCATTTAATTCTCCTCCCAAATTAGCTAGGAAATTAGCACAAGCATTACTTTCACGAATAATGTGAAAAATTTTGTAGCAAACTTGAGAATGAAGCTGTTTAGTGTGATTAAGAAGATAAAATAAGTCTGCATTTCCCATTTTATTATTAGTAAGCATATCAAGTAAAAGAAGAGCATCAACTTCAATCCAAATATTATAGAGGCCTTTGCTTAAATAAATATCAATAGCTATGCTAACAGCCATGAGTTTAGCATAAATAACAAAACAAGCTTTGAAGGGGTAGGCAAATACATAAATGACAGTGTCTTTAGATTCCCTAAGAATTCAACAATAGCCATATTTGTTTTGGGAAAAAGAACCATCAATATTGATCTTAATAGAATTTTCTTCAGGCTTAATCAAATGTTTAATGCTAATACTCTTGTAGGAAGGATCATCATGCAAAGTGATACCTAGTTTTTTAGGCACAAATTTATAACCTCTAAAGTCAAAATTACTAATTAAATTTGCATTAAATAAAACATGAATTTTTTCTTTAGTTCTAAGAAGGATCATTTTATGGTTCATAGGGATAACATGATATTTAGCATCATTTTTTTCTATCCTAATGATCCAAATAAGGTTAATAGCAATTAAAACTTTGATATGACCTTTCATAGTTTTATGGAAACAAAATTTAAGATGTTGATATAATGAAAGAGAGTCGTGAAAATAGTAAGTGTTAAATAAATCATCATACCATATCCAAAGTTTGGAAGCAATAACACCATTGACAAAAATAGGATTAACATTTTCAATATGAAAGCAATAATAGAATTTATAAGGTAAGTAAAACCCTTTAAGCCAGAGCAAGGAATCAATCAGGATGAAGTTATTCAAAAACCTCTAAGCTAAAAATGATTAAGAAATTGGAAAGACATTATTCCAAAGTTTAATGAAAACATTAGAGGTGTTCTACTTATTTCTAATAAAATTCCAAACCTCTTTAAGAATGAAATAACCATTATAAGAGAGCATAAAAAGGATTTGACCCAGTTTATTAGAAAATATAACGATGTTGTAAAAATTGTCAAAAATAAAAAAAGGAATATAGTTCTCAAGTTTGTTTTCATTCTAATTGTTATTAACACGGGTTGTAGGTTTAGTGTCATAAGTTTAGGGTTTAAGGTTTAGAGTTTAGGATTTAGGGATTAAAGTTTTTCTTTTTAAAATTAAGTAAACTAGTAGGTTTAAGTTTACTTAGTATATTTAGTATATTTTTTATTTATTTAAGGTTTAGGGTTTAGGGTTTAGGGTTTCGAGTTTAGCTTTTAGGTATATGACTCAAGTTTTAGTTTAGTGTTTAGGGTTTAGGTATTAGGTTTAGGGTTTAGGTTTTAGTTTAAGGTTTAGGGTTTTTGTGTTTTTTTTTTAACAGAGAACAAATTTAGATTCAACATTTCTTCTTTTTGATTTCATCAACCAAGTAACACACCAAGTTTTCTAAGACACAATCAACAACATAGATAAAAAATATGCATGCATAGAGAAATTTAAAAACCCTAGATAACTAGAACCACCTTTACTATAAAGACACTATTCCATATATAGGAGATCGGATTGGCCATTCTTCATTTTCTTGAGTTCACATCAACCCTCCCCTCATGGATCCACCATCATATTCTCTCCTCAACCCTCATGGTACCTCATCTCCTCCTCCATAACCACCACACTCAACCAACTCCATTCCCACCGTACAAATCCACCACCTTCTCCACCTCCATTGTAGTAAGCTTGGTTGATGGTGATGTCCTTGTTAAGTTTCGCCATTTAGTTTAAGTTTAGTTATTTATGTTTATTTATGTTTAGGCTTTTAGGTTTGGTTTGGTTTAGAGTTTAGTGATAAAGATTTGTGGATGGGATTAGGATGGTTTAGGTTGTAGATTTAGGGTTTAAGGTTTTTTTTAAAAAAATATGTAAAAAGATAGGTTTAGGTTTATTAAGTATATTTAGTTTATTTTTTATTTATTTTAGTCTATTTTCTTCTTAACTTTTATTTAGGTTTATTTTATTATTTTATTTAGTATAGTTTATTTATTTTAAGTTTATTTATTTTTAATTTAGGGTTTTTATATTAGTTTATTTTTTTACGTTTAGGTTTAGGTTTAAGTTTACTTTTAAGTTGAGTTTTATTTTTATTTTATTTTTTATATTTAAGTTTTATTTTAAATTTTTAGGTTTAGGTTTAAAGTTTTATTTAATTTTTTAGGTTTGCATTTTTGGTTTTTATTTTAGGTTTATTTTATTTTTATTTTACGCTTAGTTTTTCTTTAAGATAGGTTTTTTATTCTTATGTTTATATTATTTTCAGTTTAGTTTCGATCTTTATTGATTTTATTTTAGTTTATTTTTACTTTATTATTTTATTTTATTTTTAGGTTTAGATTTAGGTTTTAGTTTAGGTCTTTATTTTATTTAAGTTTATGTTTTTTATTTATTTTATTTTTAAGTTTAGAGTTTATGATTTTAGGTTTTAGGGTTTGGGGAGGGTTTATGATTTGGGTTTAGGGTGAGGTTTAGGTTTAGCATTTAGGTTTAGAGGATCTGGTTGGAGTTTAGGTTTAGTTAATTTAGAGAGGGAGAGAACCAGTTTTAGGGGTTTTGGAGGGTTTAGGGTTGTGGCCTGTTTAGTTTAGGTTTAGGAGTTAGGTTTAAGGTTTAGTGTGGTAGGGTCAGTATGGTAGTTTTTAGTTATGGTTTATAGTTTAGAGTTTAGGAGTGGAGGAAGGTTTAGTGTATGTGGTTTAGAGAAGGTGGTAGGGTTTAGTCTGGGTCAGTTATGGTTTAGGTATGGTGGCTAGTTAGGGTTAGGATTTAGGGTTTAGTTTATGTATTTAGTATTTTTAGGTTTTATGGTTTAGGGAGGGTTTAACGTGTTTAGGGTTTAGGTTTAAGAGGGTAGTTTAGTAGTTTAGTTTAGGGTTTAGGTTAGTTAGTAGTTTAGTTTAGGTTTATATTAAACCCGATTGGTTTAGTTTATTTAATTTTATTTAATTTATTTAATTTTATTTTACATTTTATTTTTATTAGGTTTAGTTCATTTATTTTAGGTTTATTTATATTAGTTTAGTATTATTATTATTATTATTATTTATTTGGTTTAGGTTTTATTTTTTATTTTTAGGTTTAGGTTTAGGTTTTTATTTTATTTTTTTAAGTTTAGGTTTTAGGTTTTTATTTAAGGTTATTTTTTTTAGTTTAGATTTAGGTTTAATTTTTATTTATTTTATTTTAATTTTTTTAGGTTTAGGTTTAGGTTTAGTCTATTTTAGGTTTAGGTTTAGGTTTAGTTTATTTTAGGTTTAAGTTTAGGTTTAGGTTTATTTTATTTTTATTTTAGGTTTATGTTTTTCTTTTAGTTTAGGGTTTATGTTTTATTTTAATTTTAGGTTTATTATTTATTATTTGGTTTAATTTAGTTTATTTTATTTATTTTAGGTTTTAGTTTTATTTTATTTAAGTTTCTCATTTTAGTTTAGTTTAGGTTTTATTTATTTTATTTTATTATGTTTAGTTTATGTTTATGTTTAGTTTTAGTTTATGTTTTATTTTAATTTTATTTTTAGATTTTATTTATATAATTTATTTTTAGGTTTTATTTAGTTTAGTTTAAAGTTTTTAGCTTTTTAGGGTTTAGATTTTTTGGTTTGGGGTTTAGGGTTTAAAGTTTATCATTTATTTATGTGGTAGGTTTAGTTGGGGTTTTAGGGTTTAGGAAGGATCAAGGATTTGGATTAGGGTTTAGGGTTTAGGGTTTTTTAGGGTTTTAGGGTTTAGGATTTTATTTAGGGTTTAGTTTAGGGTTTAGAGTTTTTTTTTTTAACGAGATAATAAATTCATATTCAACATTTCTTCTTTTATCTAGTTTTATTTTATGTTTATTTTTATTTTAGTTTATTTTATTTATTATTTATTTATTTTTAGTTTAGGTTTTGATTTTAGTTTAGTATTTAAGTTTGGGTTTTAGGCTTAGGTTTTTTTTAGAGTGTTATTTATTTTATTTTAGGTTTGGGTTTCATTTTTTTTAAGGTTTAAGTTTTTTTTTTTATTTTAGGTTCTGTGTTTTATTTTGGTTTATTTTTAGGTTTTATTTTTTAGTTTAGGTTTATGTTAATTTTTAGTATATTATATTTTATTTAATTTAGAGTTTAGGTTTAGTTTATTTTATGTTTAGGTTTAGGTTTTACTTATTTTAGTTTAGTTTCTTTTAGGTTTAGTTTTATTTTGTTTCATTTTTTTATTTTTATTTTAGGTTTAGGTTTTCTTTTTTTAGTTTATGGTATAAGTTTTATTTTTAATTTATTTTTAGGTTTAGTTCTTAGGTTTAGGTTTTAATTTTGTTTATATTTTATTTTACTTTAGGTTTATTTATTTTAATTTTTTGTTTAGTTTTTATTTTATTTAGGTATGTTATTCTTAAGATTATTTTATTTTTTGTTAATTTAGTTTAGATTTTTATTTATTTTATTTCAGTTTATTTTTATTATTTTATTTTATTTTATTTTTATTTTAGGTTTAGGTTTTAGTTTATTTTTCATTTTACTTAATATTTTTTTATTGAGGGTTTAATTATTTTATTGTTAGGTTTTATTTAGTTTATGTTTAGATTTTAGGTTTTATGATTTTAGGTTTTAGGTGTAGGGATTAGTGTTTGCTTTATTTTTTGTTTTTTAGTTTTATGCTTTAGGGATTTTAGAGTTTAGGTTTAGGGTTAGGGTTTTATGATTTTTAAGTTTAGTTTAGGGTTTTTATAAGTTAGGTTTAGTGTTTAGGATTAAGGGTTTAGGGTTTAGGGTTTAGGGTTTAGTTTTTTTTTAGGGTTTAGGGTTTAGATGGGGTTTAGGGTTAATCTTAGATAATTTTTTAAATTATTTTATTTTATTTTTTTTAAATGAAGTAAATTGGAAGGTTTATGTTTATTTAGTTTATTTTGTATTTATTTATTTTATTATTTTATATTATTATTATTTTTATTTAGTTTAGTTTATTTATTTTAGGCTAAATTATTTTAGTTTAGGTTTTTTCAGTTTATTATTTAAGTTTGGGTTTAAGTTTAGGTTTAGGTTTATTATTTAGTTTAGTTTTACTTTTATTTGATTTTTAGGTTTAGGTTTTATTTTTCACTTATTGGTTTAGGTTTATGTTTTTATTTTTTTAGGTTTAAGTTTTAGATTTTATTTTAGGTTTTATTTTTAGTTTAGGTTTAGATTTATTTTAGTTTAATTTGTTTTTAGTTTTATTTAGTTTTATTTGGTTTAGTTTAGGTTTTTTTTATTTTTATTTTAGTTTAGGTTTATGTTTATTTTATTTTTATTTTAGGATTAGAATTTTCTTTTAGTTTAGGGTTTAGGTTTTTTTAAATTTATTTTTAGGTTTTAGTTTTTAGGTTTTTATTTTATTTTATTTTATTTCAATTTTTGGTTTATTTTATTTTAATTTTAAGTTTAGTTTTTATTTTTTAGTTTTGTTTAGGTTTTCATCAATTTAATTTTAGTTAAGTTTTTATGTTTTTTATTTTATTTTCTTTTTAGATTTAGGTTTACATTTTAGTTTATGATTTTATTTTATTTAATTTTATTTATTTTATTTTGGTTTAGGTTTTTTCATTTATTTTATTTTTATGTTTTATTTAATTTAGGTTTAGGTTTTTAGCTTTTTACGGTTTAGGGTTAGTTTAGTCTTCAAGGTATCAGGTTTAGGGTTTAGAATTTAGGTTTAGGGTTCAGGTTTTAGTTTAGGGTTTAAGGTTTTTTTTAATAGAGAACAAATTTAGATTCAATATTTCTTCTTTTCAATTTCGTCAACCAAGTAACACACCATGTTTTGTAAGACAAAAGCGACTAAATAAATGAAAAATTACCATGCATAGAGCACATCAAAGACCCTAGATAGCTAGAACCATCTCTACTGTAAAAACACAATTTCATAAGTAGTACATCTGGTCAGCTATTCTTCAGTTTTTATTTTATTTAGCTTTTTTATTCTTAGGATTGTTTTATTTTATTAGTTTAGGTTAGGTTTTTATTTATTTTATTTTAGTTTATTTTTATTAGTTTATTTTATTTATTTTTAGGTTTAGGTTTAGGTTGTAGTTTAGGTTTTTATATTATTTTATTTTATTTAGGTTTAGGTTTTTTTTAATATTTTACTTTTAGGTTTTATTTAGTTTAGGTTTAGGTTTATAGATTTTTAGGGTAGGGTTTAGAGGTTTAGGGTGGGTTAGGTTTAGGGTTTTAGGGTTAAGGTTTAGGGTTTAGGATTTTAGATTTAGTGCTTTATTTTGGTTTTTATTTAGGGTTTAGCTTTTTTTTTTTTATTAAAATAAAGTAAACCAGAGGGTTTAAGTTTATTTAGTTAATTTAATTAATTTTTTATTGATTATAGTTTATTTTACTTTTTATTTTTATTTATGTTTAATTTTTATTTTTATTTAGTTTAGTTTATTTAGTTTAGGTTTATTTATTTTAGTATATTATTTAGGTTTTGGTTTAGCCTTAGGTTTATTTTTTAGTTGAGTTTTTTTTAATTTCTTTTTTAGGTTTAGGTTTTATTTTTTTCTTTTCAGGTTTAGTTTTAGGTTTTTATTTTTTTTTTAGGTTTTGGTTTTAGGTTTTTAATTTAGGTCAATTTTTAGGTTTTATTTTTTAGTTTAGGTTTATGTTTACTTTTAGTTTATTTTATTTTATTTAATTTAGGTTTAGTTTACTTTAGGTTTATGTTTAGGTTTTATTTATTTTAATTTATTTTAGTTTATGTTTAAGATTATTTTATTTTTATTTAGGTTTAGAATTTTTCTGTTTAGGGTTTAGGTTTAATTTTTTTATTTATTTTTACATTTTTTATTTTTTATTTTTTAGGTTTAGGTTTTTATTTAGTTTTTAGTTTATTTTATTTTAAGTTTATTTTTTTTAGGTTTCCTTTTTATTTTATTTCAGTTTTTTAGTTTCGTTTAGGTTTTTATTTATTTTATTTTAGTTTAATTTTTATTACTTTATTTTTTTATGTTTCATTTAGGTTTATTTTTTAGTTTTGTTTAAGTTTATTTTAGTTTCATTTAGTTGAGCTTTTGGTTTAGGTTTTAGTTTATGTTTTTATTTTATTTTGTTTTTCTATATTATTTTGGTTTAGGTTTTTTTCATTTATTTTAGTTTATCTTTAGGTTTTATATTTTAGTTTAGATTTTTGTTTATTTTTAGTTTATTTTATTCTATTTAGTTTAGGGTCTAAGTTTAGTTTATTTTATGTTTAGGTTTAGGTTTAGGTTTTATTTATTTTAGTTTAGTTTATTTGAGTATAGGTTTAGGTTTATTTTATTTTTTATTTTAGGTTTAGGTTTTTTTTTAATTTAGGGTTCAGGGTTAGTTTTAAGGTTTAGGGTTTAGGGTTTAGGATTTTTTTAAATTAAGTAAACTAGTAGGTTTTGGTTTATTTTGTTTATTTTTCTTTATTTTAGTTTATTTTATTTTTTTATTTTTATGTATGTTTACTTTTTATTTTTGTTTAACTTAGTTTATTCATTTTAGGTTTATTTATTTTAGTTTAGGTTTTTTATTTTAGTTTATTTTTAGGTTTAGGTGTAGGTTAAGGTTTATTTTTTAGGTATAGGTTTTACTTTTTATTTTTCGGTTTAAGTCTAGGTTTTTATTTTATTTTTTAGGTTTAGGTTTTAGGATTTCATTTTAGGTTTAATTTTAGGTTTTATTTTTTAGTTTAGGTTAGGTTTATTTTTAGTTTATTATATTTTATTTAGTTTAGGCTTTGGTTTAGGTTTAGTTTACTTTAGGTTTAGGATTAGGTTTTATTTATTTTAGTTAATTTTATTTTAATTTAAGTTTAGGTTTATTTTAATTTTATTTTAGGTTTAGATTTTTTTTAATTTATGGTTTAGGTTTTATTTTTTATTTCTTTTTAGGTTTATTTTTAAGATTTAGGTTTTATTTAGTTTTTATTTTATTTTATTTTATGTTTAGTATGTATTTTATTTAAGTTTTTTATTTTTTAGTTTAGTCAAGGTTTTTATTTATTTTTTTTAGTCTCGCTTTTGCCTTTTATTTCATTTTTGTTTTGGTTTAGTGGCTTAAATTTATGTTAAGTTTTAGTTTATTTCTTTTATTTTATCTTTTATTTCCATTCATTTTGTTTGTAGTTTTCTTTCATTTATTCTTTTAAGTTTTATTTTAAATTTTTGCCTAGATTTTACACTTTTAGGGTTTAGGGTTTAGGGTTGGGGATTTGGGTATGGGGTTATTTTTTTGGGTTTAAGGTTTAGGGTTTAGAATTTAGGTTTAGGTTTTAGAGTTTAGGGTCTAGGGTTTATGGTTTAGGGTTTAGGGTTAGTTTGGGAGGGTCCAAGATTTAGGGAGTTTAGGGTTGAGGTTTAGGGTTAGTTTTAGGGATTAGGGTTTAGGTTTTAGGGTTTAGGATTTAGGGTTTAAGGTTTTGAGATTTTTTTTAAATTTAGGTTTATTTAGTATATTTTTTATTTATTTTAGTTTATTTTATTTTTATTTTTATTTTGGTTTATTTTTTAATTTTATTTTTTTTAGTTTATTTATTTTATGTTTATTTAATTTAGTGTAGGTTTTTTATTTTAGTTTATTTTTGGTTTTAGGTTTAGGTTTATGTTTATTTTTTAGCTTAGTTTTATTTTTATTTTATTTTTTAAGTTTAGGTTTTATTTTTTAGTTTTTGGTTTATGTTTTTATTTTATTTTTTTAGGTTTAGGTTTAGGGTTTTTTTTTAAAATTATGTAAACCAGTACGTTTAAGTTTATTTAGTTTATTTTTATTTATTTTAAATTATTTTATTTTTTATTTTTTATTTTTATTTATGTTTACTTTTATTTTTATTTAGTTTAGTTTCTTTATTTTAGGTTTATTTATGTTAGTTTAGATTTTTTTAAAATTTAATTTATATTTTAGGTTTAGGTTTAGGTTTAGGTTTATGTTTATGTTTATTTTTTAGGTTTATGTTTTATTTTTTATTTTTAGGTTGAGGTTTAGTTTTTTTTTTTAGGTTTAGGTTTTAGGTTTTTATTTTAGGTTTATTTTTAGGTTTTATTTTTTAGTTTAAGTTAGGTTTATTTTTAGTTTATTGAATTTTATTTAGTTTAATTTACATTAGGTTTAGGTTTTGCATTTATTTATTTTATTTTAGTTTATTTAAGTTTAGGTTTAGTTTTATTTTATTATTATTTTAGGTTTACATTTTTTTTAGTTTCTTGTTTAGGCTTTATTATTTATTTATTTTTAGATTTTATTTAAAGGTTTTCTTATTATATTTAGGTTTTTATTTAGTTTTTTTAATTTTATTTTAGGTTTATTTTATTTTTCTTTTATGTTTAGTTCTTATTTTATTTAACTTTTTTATTTTTTAGTTTAGTCTAAGTTTTTATTAATTTTATTTTAGTTTAGTTTTTATTTTATTTTCTTTTTTAGGTTTAGATTTATGTTTAGCTTCATGTTTAGGTTTTAGTTTATGTTTTTATTTTATTTTATTTTTTATTTTATTTTGGTTTAGGTTTTTTCATTTATTTTATTTTTAAGTTTTATTTAGTTTAGGTTTAGATTTTTAGCCTTTTAGGGTTTAGGGTTTAGGGTTTAGGGTTTGGGGTTTAGGGTTTAGGGTTTAGGATTCTTTTTTGGGTTTAAGGTTTAGGGTTTAGGGTTCTTTTTTGGGTTTAAGGTTTAGGGTTTAGGGTTTAGGCTTTAGGTTTTAGGATTTATGGTTTATAGTTTATGGTTTAGGGCTAGTTTTGGGTTTAGGGTTTATTGTTTAGGGTTGTAGGTTTAGGGTTGTAGGTTTAGGGTTTAGGGTTAGTTTTAGGGTTTAGGGTTTAGGGTTTAGGATATGGGCTATGGTTTTTTAAACAAAGCAAACCCAGGTTTTTTTTATATTTTTTATTTATTTTAGTTTTTTTATTTTATTTAGTTTATTTATTTATTTAGATCGTTTAATTTAGTTTAGGTTTTTTATTTTAGTTTATTTTGGTTTAGGTTTAGGTTTTGTTTATTTTAGTTTAGTTTTAGTTTTATTTTATTTTTTTTTTTTAGGTTTTTTTTTTTAGTTTAGGTTTAGGTTTTATTTTATTTTTTTAGGTTTAGGTTTTATTTTAGGTTTATTTTTAGTTTTTATTTTTTAGTTTTTGTTTGGGTATATTTTTAGTTTATTTTATTTTATTTAGTTTAGGGTTTAGGTTTAGTTTATTTTAGGTTTAGATTTTGGTTTTATTTATTTTAGTTTAGGTTTAGGTTTATTTATTTATTATTTTAGGTTTGGTGTTTAGATATTATTATTTTTATTTATTTTTAGGTTTTATTTTTAGGTATATTTTTTAAGTTTAGGTTTTAATTTAGTTTTTATTTTATTTTATTTTAGGTTTAATTTATTTTTATTTTTCATTTAGGTTTTATTTTATTTAGGTTTTTTAGACATCAAAGATGAGAACTCATGGCATAAAGATTCATTTGTACTTTCAAATAATATATCATCTACATACACTTGTACCACAATCAAATCATTATCTATGCTCTTAAGGAATAAGGTGGTATCTACTCTACCCTTTCTAAATCCATGATCTATCAAAAAGTTACTTAACCTATCATACTAGGCACGAGGATCCTGTTTTAAACCATATATGGCTTTCTTAATTGATACACATGATTTGGACAGTCAAGGCTCTCAAATCCATGTGGTTGCTCTGCAAATACATTTTGGTCAATAAATCCATTCAAAAATGCACTTTTGACATCCATTTGAAAAAGTTTAAAATTTCTAAAACAAGCATACGCAAGGAGTAACCTGATAGCTTCTAGTCTTGCTACCGGTGCAAAAGATTCTTCAAAATCTATATCTTCAACTTGTGTGTACCCTTGTGCAACTAACCTAGCTTTATTTCTAACAATAATAATCATCTAGCTTATTCCTGATCCATTTTGTTCCAATGACATTTTGATCTTGGGGTCTTGGGAATAATTCCCAAACATCATTTCTTACAAATTGATTCAACTCCTCTTCCATAGCAATAATCCAAAATTATCATTTAATGCTTCTTCTTTTTTAGGTTCAACCTCAGATAAAATGTTGAATGATCTACAACCTCTCTACTCGGACATAAATCCTTTTGAACGATCACCTATAATTAGTTCCTTTGGATTATTTTTATTATATTTCCATTCTTTAGGCAATGAATCATCCACATTATCTTCTAAAGATATTTTCTTAAAATTATAAATCTCTTCATCAATCACTTTATTTCTAATAGGATCGATTAAATTTTCATCAAAAATAACATGTATTGATTCTTCTACAATCATTTTTCTCTTATTGAAAACTCTATAAGCTCTACTAGAAACAAAGTATCCTAAGAAAATACCATCATCTGATTTTCAATCAAACTTACCTAAATGATCATTTCCATTATTCAAAATAAAGTATTTACATCCAAATACATGAAAGTGTTCAATCTTAGGCTTCTTTCCAAAAAATAATTCATAGGGTGTCTTCTTCAAAATTGGTCTAAAATAGATCCTATTCATCACATGACATGTAGTATTCACGGCTTCTGCCCAAAAATATTTTGGCAATTTATACTCATCAAGCATAGATCTACTTAATTCAATTAATATTATATTTTTCACTGTACTACTCCATTTTGTTAAGGAGTTCTACGTGCAGAAAAATTATGTCTAATCCCATGTTCATCATAATAATCCTCAAATAATTTATTTTCAAATTTGCCACCATGATCAGTTTGAACCCTATTAATCAAAAGGCCTTGTTCTCTTTGAATATATTTAGAAAACTTTCTAAACTCACCAAAAACACCATCCTTGTAAGTTACAAATAAAACCCAAGTATATCTATTGAAATCATCAACAATCACAAAACCATAATTTTTTCCACCTAAGCTATTGGTGTTAATAGGACCAAATAAATCCATGTGCAATAATTTTAGAGGTCTAGAAGTAGAAACAATATTTTTTTACTTTCAAATGAGCATCTAGAATGCTTACCATGAATACATGCATCACAAACATAGTTAGAATGAAAATTGAATTTAGGCAATCCAACTACTCAATCAAGTTTGGCAATTTTATTAAGTGTGTGCATGTTAATATGACATAGTCTCCTATGCCATAACCATATATGACCATGAGTGCTTTTAAAACAAAGTAAATTCAAATTCACATCATCAAAGCTATCTAAATAAATGACATAAATATTTTTATATCATTGTCCTACTAACAAAACATTTTCATTATTTTTTATAATGCAATATGATGCATGGAATATTACATTCAAACCTTTATCATATAATTGACTAATAGAAATTAAATTATGTTTTAATCCTTCTACTGGAAAAACTTTATCTAAAGTGATAGAATTCTTACAAATAGAACCAATGCCAATGATCTTTCCCTTTGCATTATCTCCATATGTAACAAATCCTCCATCACTTGATTCTAAAGTTGTGAATTTATCTTTATCTCCTGTCATATGTCTTGAACATCCACTGTCCAAGTACCACATGCCTTCTTTGATTTTTCTTTGAAGGCATTCCTACAAAAGAAACTCACATGTTAACTTTTGGAACCCAAACATGTTTGGGTCCACATTCTACATTTAAAGAAAGATATCTATCATGCGTGGTTTGTGTAGTGCTTGTACCTTTTGGTACCTATACATAAGATGATTGCTTAGTGTTTTGTAATTTACGTGCATAGCAATCAAATGAAATATGCCCTTTTCTATCACAATAGTTGCACCAAACATTAGTGTTTGCATATGACTTAGCATGATAATTATAAGGTATATAAGTGGGATGTGTATGATGCAAATAATTTTTATTAAATGTTTTTCTTGATGAAGTATTATAATGAACTTGTGATTTCAAACATAATTCTAATCTTTCTTTTAACAATATATTCTCTCTTTCAAGTTTACATACAAGGAACAATTTAATAAAGAAGTATTTTTACTTTTTAAATTATCACATTCATTTTGTAAATCAAAAAATGCATATCTAAATTTTTATGTTCTTTTTCTAAGGTTTTGTATTTTCTTTTTAATTTTTTATATTCAATAACTAAATCATTAAAAACATCATCTAATTCATCAAAGGATATATCATTACATACCTCTAGAGAATCTAAGTCAGATTCTCCATTTGCCAAAAGACATATGTTGACCTCTTCATCGGATGAGCAAGTACTTGATTCATTTGAATCTGGATTGGCCCATAAAGCCATCTTCTTCTTCTTATGGTACTTTTTCTCCTTCATATTTTTTCTTCTTTTCATATCAATCTCTTTCTTCTTTGATTCAACAAGTTCTGGACAATCACCTCTTATGTGTCCAGGTTTTTTACAATGGTAGAAAATGATCTCCTCACCTGTAGGAAATTTTTTAGTTTGAAATTTATAGTTTTTAGAATTTTTATACCTTTGATTCTTCTTCTTTAGCAAGCTCCCAAGACTTTTAGATTGCATGATCACCTCATCACTATCACCATCTGAGCTTGAGGTGTTATGCTCATCACTGTCATCAACTTGTTATGCTCATCCACTATCATCCAAGTTTGAGTTATCCATCTTATCCCTTTGAGCAATAACCTGTTCATGTGCTATCAAAGAACCCAAAAGCTGATCAAGTGGATAAGAAGATAAATCCTTAGCTTCACTAATAGTTGTTACTTTAGCTTCCCATTCTTTCGAAAGACATCTAAGAATCTTATAGACTAAGTCTTGATTCCTATATTTTTTCCAACAGAATGCAATGTGTTAATTATTTTCATGAATCTAGTATACATATTAGAAATAGATTTAGAAGGAGACATATGAAATAACTCATATTCATGAACAAGTCTATTTATGTGAGCATCGTTAACTTCACTAGTTCCTTCATAAGTTATAATCAGTTTATCCCATATTTCTTTTGCTGTACTTAACATAGAAATTTTCATGTAATCATTAGGTAATAGAGCACAATGTAAAGTATTACAAGCCCTAACATTTAATTCATCAAGTTCTCTTTCAGCTATAGACCATTCCTCAAAAGGTATTTCTACTTTAATTCCATTTACTTCTATTGTGGGTGTATGATATTGATGTGTCAATATATACCACATGCATGCATCTTGACCTCTTAAAAATGTACTAATTCTATTTTTCTAATAGTCAAATGGTACACTATCTAAAAGTGGAGGTCTATGAGTGGATTGTCCCTCTGGTAGTGAACCCTTTGGGAAACCTTGTGCCATAGTGAAAAGATCTACTCTTGAATGTTAAGTTAATAAAAGAGCCTAGGCTCTAATACCAATTGTGAGTCACTATAGCACCCAAGAGGGTGAATTGGGTGATATAAAAATTTTAAAACATAAATCTTAAATTAAAATTTTTAGTAGAAAATTAATTTTTGATTTTATAATGATAGGATACAATTCTTAATGCAGCAAAAATAAAAGTACATAAAAGTAAAGATAGACAATAGGCACACAATTTTTTGGTTTAAACCCCAAAATCGACACGTCCCATGCCTAACCACCCTGGCTAGAATCCACTAAATGCAAAATAGCAAATAGTACTCTCCTATAACCAGGTAGTACAACCCTACAACAATATGTACTCTCCTAGAAAGGGGCAAGTACAACCCCAAAATAAAGTTTACAGCACAAAAAGAAAAATACAAAATAATAAATTTTGATAAAATAAATCTCTCACAAATATACCAAGCTATCCAATTCAAAAAATGATCTCACAACTTATAAATGATCACTTACAACTTAAAAATTTTGGCAAGATAATATGCTCACTTAATATTGAAATAAATATCTTAATGTGATCTTACTAAGATGTTTAAAAATGATTTCAAAATAATTTCATAATATTCTTTTACACAATAAAATAAATTTCAGCAAGGAATAATTTATTTTATTTTTACCAAAAAGATTATTTCAATTAATGCTGATGCTCACAAAGTACTTAAATAAAATGAGTATATGATGATCTAAGTATGCTAGTAAGCTTTTAATTAAAAAGTGATCTAGCAAATATAAAAATAATTTCAGCACAATAATTTATTTTTAAATGTTTAAAAATATA
Organism: Cymbidium sinense; assembly: GCA_021442155.1. Taxonomy (NCBI): domain Eukaryota; kingdom Viridiplantae; phylum Streptophyta; class Magnoliopsida; order Asparagales; family Orchidaceae; genus Cymbidium; species Cymbidium sinense. Next base: position 79,156,063 of record CM038214.1, on the reverse strand, counting down.
CTTCTAAAATAGATATAAGAATAAATGATCTTTCAAAATAAGACTAATGATAAAATATTTCAAGAAACCATAATAAATTTGTAGGAAGTTAAAATTTTCAGCAAGTTGAAATAGATCCTGCAAACTATCACAAGAGTTTATCACAAAAAAATTATTGAAAAACTTTGATGTGAAAAATAATGTCCAAAGACAAATCCACCAAAAAATATAAATTGCAAAGAATAAATAGATGGTAAAAATTGCATGAACAACTATAAAGGATTAAGATCAAGAAAACAAACTCAAGTAATTTGAAAATGCTTGCTTAGTTTAAGATGTTGAAGCATCCAAACCAAGGATTTGATCTTGCAATATTTGGAGAACACTTGGATGGAAAATCTAAGAAATTTTCTCTTAGATTTGCTGGAGGGATTTTTAATTTTGAATGAGGAATGCTTTCATGAAGAGAATGAGGGCTATTTATAAGCAAGAAGATCATATTTTAAAAATATATCATGCAAACCTCATGTTATCATCTAATAATTTAATATTCAATAAAAATATAATTTATATTAAATAAATATTAAATTTAGCAGCCAAAATTTGTCTATTCACATGGGTAAGTCAAAAGTAATCAAATATGGCTCTTAATATATTCAAAGCATGTAGCATGCATTCATTATAAAAATTAGCTAATTTTAGAACATCATAATAAATTCAATTTTAATCAAAAGTGGGTCATGTAACCTCTTAAATTAAAGGAAAAAATCCAAGGAATCTGTTATAGATAAAATCAGATATGAATTCTTTGATTAGAAAATGACTTTGGCTAAAATACAAAATTTTATATATTTTTGTTAATTTTGACATGTGACATTTAAAAATTATGATATAATTTATATATAATCATAAATATGTTAGTTATCTTATAACCAGCAAATTAAATTAAAATACTTAATTATATTAAGTAAATAAAATAATTACACTTAATAATCATTTATTATTTTTTGACAATTCAAATGCTATGAATGAAACATATAATTGAATGTTAATTAGATAAAGATTTATATAAATTAACCTCATTAAAATAATATGTTAAGTTGTGAGAAAATTGATTCATGCCAATGAACTCATATGAATAGTCATATAATCCAAAATATTGTATCTTGAGCTTCACATTATCCTTTTCATTCTTCTACTCTTGCAATTTTCTCTAATGTATTAGATATGTAATTAGCAATTGATATATCTAAAACACATAAAAATATTCATTAGAACATCCAAGCATTTCTTTGTTATCATCAAAATTAATCAAATTGAACATAAGGCTAATTAAGCCAACATTTACCTCCCATGGGTCATGGCCAACCCAACCACTCCATAGGTTAGGTTGGGCAGTTTCCTAGGTGCCTATGTGGACCATTGAGAGAGTACAATGTGGCCAAGGAATTGAAATAACTACTTACATGGGTGATTTGTTAATGTGAAGCCCCTAACTTAAGGGTAGAATGATTATTTAGCATTGAATTTGACTTGGGCAAATTTGAAATACATGTGGGTAGGACGACCTGACCTCCACTAGGAAGAGGAAGAGGCCAGTTTAGAGGTTGTCCCATGGGTGGAAAACCTCATTATTGGCCACCTAATAGAAGATATGTCCTAGCTACAAGGATTACACTTGCTATCCATATAAACTTAGAATCTAGTTCATATGATGAGTCTTATATGGTTAGCACACCCACTCTTCTTAGAGATTCTGAAGGTGACAGCTGGATAGTGATGAAGATCCTCTAAAGCAAAGCATAAGTGTATCTAAGTCTATATGTGAAACAATTAGGTTTGGAACATCAACCGTCCGCTTTCTCTCAAAAAAGCTAATGGTTTGGTAAGTTAAGTCATCCATAGGTGTGAAGACTCAGAGGTTCTTTTAGGGAGCATCATCCTCAAGCCAAGAAGTTGATGTAGAATTTGAGGATGATTTATATAAAAATTTAATAGAATTACCTTTTAATTGGTACTTTCCTTGTGTTCACAATTTAGTAAAGAAAGGGTTAATCCCACATACTTAGTCAAAGCACAAGTCAGACTACTCTGAAAGAATATGGAAGAACAAATGCAAAAGCTCTCAATCAAGATTAGAACTAGAATTTGGTATAGTGTGTCAAGTTGATGATGATGATTACTGCTTAGTCCTCACTAATGATTTGGTATTTGATAGGTTCTTTTCAAATCACATTAACTTATATGAGGAGCTATGCTTAGAAACTTTAGATGGTTTAGATAATTTTGAAGTAGAAGATGCACAGCTAGAGTTTGAAGAAGAGATCAAGTAAACCATCGATGAGCTCAAGGAAATCAACTTAAGAATTGAAGAAGATCCATGCTTGACATACATAAGTTCTTTGTTGAATGAAATTGAAACCAATGACTTAGTTAGGCTATTGAATTAGTTTAAGGACTACTTTGCATGGAATTATGAGGAGAATCCTAGATTGGCTCCTAATGTAGCGATCCATAAACTAGCAATAGAGCCTCCCACTAACCCGATCAAGCAAGCTCCAAGATGCATGTGAGTAGACATAGAACAATAGGTTATTTATGAAGTAAAAAAAACTGATCGATGTTGGCTTCATCCAAGAAGATAAATACCCTACTTAGTTAGTTAGTGTCATCCCAATTAAGAAAAAAAATGGCCAAATTCACATATGCATTTATTTTAGGGATTTAAATAAAGCATGTCCAAAAGATGAACTTCCACTACCAATCTCAGAGCTGATGGTGGACATTGCTTCAGCTCATACAGTCTTCTATTTCATGGATGGATCATTTATATATAACAAAATAAAGATGATCCCTAAAGATGAAAGAAATACTATTTTTAGAACCTTGATCAAAATCTATTGCTATAAGGTCATGTCTTTCAGCCTTAAAAATGTTGATGCTACATACCAGTGGGCTATGACTGAAATCTTTGATGAACTCATTCATCATCAAGTAAAGTACTATGTCGACAATCTTGTGGTCAAAAGTAGCCAAAAGAAGGACCATCTCTTTGATTTGAGAGTAGTTTTTGAACAGTTAAGATAATTTAACTTCAAAATGAACCCCCTGAAATGTGCATTCGGAGTAGCTTCAAGGAAATTCCTTATATTTTTTGTCCGACACCAGGGAATCGAAATTGATTTGGAGAAGATCAACGCGATATTAGAAATGCCCCTTAAATTTTAACTCAACTAAAATCATTCTAAGGGCATTGGCATATCTAAGATGCTTTATATCCAACCTATAGCGAAGATGTTAGCCATTCTCAGCACTTGTAAAGAAAGATTCCAAGTTCAAGTGGGATGATAAGTGTGAGAATGCCTTCAAAGAAATCAAGCATTATCTGATGATGCTGTCAGTTCTAGCAGCCCTATCCTGGACAAGCAACTGATACTCTACACTACTATGTTAGATGACTCCCTTGGTGCTTTGTTGGCCCAAGCCAATGACGAAGGGAAGGAAAACACACTCTACTACCTCACCTATTGTCTAATCCCTACTAAGGCTAATTATCCACTCATTGAGAGGCATTTCCTAGCTTTAATTTTTGTATCGCAAGAGCTATAGTACTAGATGCTTCCTCATAAGGTGAACTTAATCTTTAGGATGAATCCACTATAGTATTTGAAGACACAACTGATGCTATCCGGATGGTTGGCATGATGGTCCATGATCCTCTCATAGTTTAACATTACCTTCGTACCCCTTCAAGCAGTAAATGGACAAGCACAAGTAGATTAATTAGCAGCACCCTCACTTCCTATTGACTTTCTTCTTATTGATGGTCTCCCCAATGAAAAAATCATGAACTTAGGGGATACTAGCATTCTCCACTAAGAGATGTACTTTGATGGTGCAGCTTCCTCTTAAAGAGGTGAAGAATCATAATCTACTACTCTAAGAAAGGTAGGGGTAGAAATAGTTCTCTTAACTCAATACCATGATGTGATGAGATTCTCATATCATCTGTCCAATCCTTGCACCAACAATGAAGTCAAATATGAGGCTTTGATTTTTGGTGTTGAGTTAGCCATTACTCTAAGCATCCAAAACATCAACATCTTTCTGGATTCTTAGTTAGTTATCAACTAAATCCCTGGGTCCTATAAGTCTACAAAGCCCAACCTCCATCATTACCATAAGTACACCATGGATTTATTGGTCCAAATTCCAGAGGTTACCATTTATAAGATTCCTCGAGGTGAGAACATCATAGCAAATTCTTTATCCAAGCTTGCTAAAGAGTTGGCATGTCTGGAGGATGATACCATATCAATAAAGGTCTAAAATAGACAAGTCTTATCCCTTATTGATATTGAGCTCATCAAAAAGTATGCTCTTAAAGGGCAGGTTGCCATTTCTATGAAGGATGAGGAGTTAGATTTGAGGCAACCATTCATGGATTACCTAAATAAAAAGCAAACTACCTCAAGAGAAGTCCCAAGCCCATCAGATGAAGCAAAGAGCATTTTCTTATGCTCTTATGGATGGTGTCTTGTACTAGCGATCTTTTGATTATATGTTTGTTTAGACATGCATGAAGCCCATAAGATCATGACCAAGGTACACTCAAGATTATGTGGAGCTAACCAATATGATCCAAAGATGAAAGCCAGGATCAAGAGACTAAGATACTACTGATCATCAATGATTAAAGATTATGTGGATATAGCTAGGCGATGCAACTAATGTCAAATACACTGTGTAGTCCTACACCAACCACCCAACATTCTACATCCTACATTGACCTCATGGCCATTCGAGTGTTGGGGTACCAACATAGTGGGTCCGATTAATTCTCATTCTTCCAAGGGTCATCATTTCATCTTAGCTGCTACTGACTACTTTTCCAAATGGGTGTTAGCAATTTTGTTCAGATAGGTAACATTTCAGCATGTGCTCCATTTTTTAGAAACCATATCATATATAAGTTTGGAGTACCTCGATGAATTATAATTGATATTGGTATTACATCTAAGAGCACCGAGATCAACAACTTTTCCCAGAGACACAACATATTTTGGAGATATTCTACCATCAACTACTTGAGGGTAAACAGTTTAGTAGAAGCCTTCAACAAAACTCTCATATAAATATTAAAGAAGACACTTGACATCAACAAGCGATATTAGCTTGAGCAATTAGTTGAACCCTTGTGGGCCTATCGCACCACATATAAAACTCTAACTCACTCTACTCCTTTCTCCTTAGTGTATGGGTCTAGAGCCATTCTACCATTAGAAGTCTAACTCCCAACACTAAGGATAGCTGTGGGTAGCCAGATCATAATAAACTAGAATGCCAAGTTGTGGTTAGAAGAGCTCGAAGGATTGAAAGAGAGATGCTTGTGGGCATGCCAAAACATCGAGTTGTAGAAAGCTAAAATGATTCAAGCTCACAACAAGTTAGCTCGTCCTAGAGATTTTCAAGTAGGATAGCTTATTTTAGTTCAAAGGAAACCAATTGTTGCCTGTCATAGGATGGGAGGCAAGTTTGAACCCACTTGGGAAGACCCTTTTGCATAGAGAAGCATACCAAGGAGGTTCTTATTAGCTTATTACTTATAAGGGAGAGCACCCAATTCTTCCAATCAATGGGCTCTACTTAAAGAAATAGTATAAATCATGTTTCAAAATAATTATCATCAATGAAAATTCCATTTCAAATTTGATCTCTTTCATGTTGAAAGTATTCTTGTTTGTGAATCCACCAAGATGAGTTTAGGGTAGTTATAAGGAACTTGAGCAGTGTCCTACCCTTCATCAACACAACACAAACATAAACTATATACAAACATATAAAATAAACACATATCTTTTGTATCAGGCTACTCTTAGTAAAGATAATGCCCCCAATGGCATTCACTCAGTAGATTCTCTAGGGCAGGCTGATGTGCTACCCTAGTAGTGTGTCACCCTAGTGGTCTTCCTGCTTTGGAGGATGTAAGTCTACTATGCTTTCATTCCTTGGTTATCCATGGCACACCAATGAGTGCTTTGTTAGTTTGGTAGGCCTTATTGCATGGTTGATAAGCTACCTCATGTTGGCTTCATTTAAGAGGATGTGAGTCTGCTATGCTTTCTTCTTGAATTAGCCTTCATGCATTAACAGGGTCAAGCATATTTGAGGTTTAGGATAAGTTCCCTAGGGGCTCCTTCTCTCATGGCTACTTCAAGTTTGTGTCTAGTCCTTCCTTGGGTCTCCCCGCTTAATAGTTGCTCTAGGTCAGATAGCATCTATCCTGACAATGATAGACTATCACGATGATCAATTCTGCTTAGAAAGTTGTAAGCCTGCACGCTTTCTTCATAAACTGATCATTGCACACTGAAGAGCACCTTAGGTTGGTTGGATCTCACTATGCTGACAGATACACCACTCATGCTAACGGATATAATTTAGGTTGGTTGGTTCTCTCACCTTATGATACACCACTCATGGCTGTAAAGTCTGCTATGCTTTCCTTGAGTTAACACTATAAGATTTCTTTTCCAGGGCTCAAAATAACACCGATAACAACACCTCCTCTATAGGCACTATATTTGGGTCACGTCTTTTGTGATCCCATTTAGACACTAACTTGGTTAATTGTGGATTGAAATAGTTCCCCTTTCTTAGTAACCACCACTGTGGTTAGAGAATTTGTCTAGTAAATCTAAGACAGGTCAAGGCTGACATAGCCCCTTCCCACTGTGGTCCCCCAACACCAACAGGGTCCACACAAAAATATAAAGAAAATTTATATTCGCTTGGGGATTAGGAGGACACCCCTAGTGGTACCTTTTCACTAGCAAGTATCCTATCTTTAGGGTAGTGTCAGCAAAACTCCCTATAGGAATCGCTTGACTACTCTTGAGTTGATATAAGTCCCCAGTGATATTCAGTCAGTAGTCTCCCCTAAGTCGGGTTAAATTTGTTATGCCACCAACAGGTCACTCCAACGGTTATTCTCTGTTTTAGAAGATGTATATCTGTTATACCTTTTTCTTAAGACAACTGTTGCACATCAAAAGGCAACCCCTTAGGTCGGCTAGCTCTACCCCATAACTACTAGACTATTCCTTTAGATTTGTAAATCTTAGATAGGACAAGTCTGATATATCCCCTTCTCAGTGGGTCCATCACACACCGACATGGTCCATAAATTAAATCTATCAAATTTGACTGAGCTCACATCTCCAGCGGATATGCCCACAATTTGAAATCAAACTAAACCAAACAAAACACATCAAATCACATGAAATTAAGATAAAAATTAATCCTGACTACTTTTGAGTTGACATAAGTCCCCAACGACATTCACTCAGCAGTTGCCCTATGTCAGGTTCGATATGTTGTACATCCAACATGTCACCCTAGTGGTTGTTCCTCACTTTAGAATATGTAATTCTACTACGCCTTATTCTTAGCACAGTCATTGCACACCAAAAGGTAACCCCTTTAATTGGCTAGCTCTACCCCACAATCAGTAGACTATCCCTTTGGATTTGTAAACTTGAGGTAGGTCAAGGTGGATATAGCCCTTCTCAGTGGGTCCATCATACACTGATAGGATCCATACATTAACTCAGATTAAATTAAACCCAATATGAATTTCCTAAGTGGATTTAAATCACACCCTTCTCCTAAATGGAGCCCAAATCTTATATAAACAAGTCAAGCAAATAAATCAAATTCAAAATAAACCTCCCTAGTGGAGCCAGATTAAACTAACTCCCCTAGTAGAGTCTAAATCAAAGAAATCTAACCAAACTCTTATCTCCTGTGGATACATCCCCAAACAAATTTTTGAAATCAAACTCAAATCCCAATCCCCAGTGGATAGCCCAAACCTGCTTCCCTAGAGGAAGGTTCATATACCCGATCCCTAACAGACTTGAGCCCATATATCTAGCAAATATGCATCCACATCAACTAAATAAATCAAATTAAAGTAAATTTGATCTTAATCCCTGGAGGATTATAGATTATTATCCCCAGCAGATCTTCATTCCAAAAATCATAAAATCAAATCAAATTCTAACCTTATCCCTAGCAAATTTGCTTCATCTATGCCCTCGACATAGACCCCTCGCATGTCTTGTCCAATGCATGTGTGAACCCTTAGCAGATCTCCCTCCATGTTCTTGACATGAAATTCTCATCAAATCTTATTTCTTCTCTTATGCACACCTTTAATACTTCAACCAAAATCCTAACAATGTATTTTCTCAAATTACAACATCTTAATATCGTAATCAACATTTTATGATTTGTGATGGTACAAGCTCAAACTAACTATACAGTATCTTGCTATAGATTTTATAGTGTGAATTAGCACACAATATTATATTATAATATATGATGTTATATTATAATTTGCTATAATATAATATATTGGCTAACATTACACCTCATTAGAATCACTTAAAATTAACAAATAATAAAAATTTTTAAAATATTATTAATGTTCATTTTAGGTGTAAAATTGTTATTTTTCTATTTGAAAGAGTACAAAATAGCATAATTTTGGTGTTTCTTCTTAGTGTGTGCCATGAATTTGGCCAAATTCTTCCATCACCACTTTCAAATTAACTTTTTTGTGAGTTTTGACCTAATATATTATAACAAAAGTAAAACATACTAGAATGTACAATAACATTTAGTAATGCACCACCACATTCATATATATATATATATATGTGAAATTATATTATTATGTACATTATAAATTAATATGCTTTCATATAATATATTATTTTCCATTATAACTTAAAATGAATCACTTTAAGCAAAAAAAAATATAAAATCACTTTGAAAATTGAACATTTATTTTGGATGCAAAATTCCATTATTTTGATTTAATGACACACCATAGCACACCCCAATTATGTTCCCTAAAGCTTACCCTAAATTTGGCCGAATCCCATCATCTCAGCCTATAAATCAATATTTTTATAAATTATACCAATACAAACTCTACTACATCATACTATAACAAACTAAAATATGCTAAACACAAGTAGTAATACATAATAGTATGTTATAATGCATGATGCTGCACTATGTTATGAAATATTATATTATAATACACTATAACATATTATATTATATTATATTGCATATCACATCACAAGGGATTGCTTAAGATAAAAAATCATAAAATTAGTGTAAATAAAAAAATATTATATATTTTAGTCGTATCACCTACATAATTTAAATTGAAATAATATATTATGATTCCATGCTCTACATATTATGAATTTTTCCAAATTCCACCATTTTAAAGTCTAAATCAACTTTTTTATAAATAATGATAGTGTAGCCTCGACTTCATGATTATAAAATGCTAAAAGAATTTAAAATGCATCGAACAATATATTATGATATATGATGTTATACTATGCTACAACATATAATATTTATTTTGAACATAAAATCTTACTTTTTACACTACAAGTGGCATAGCATAGGTTTGGAACAATAACCTAATTCTCACTTCAAATTTAACAAATTTCATCATCCAACTTATTAAATTAGATTTTTATGATTTAAATTACTATAGACTATAGGGCACAATACCATAAACATTTCAAAACATCTTATAACACCTAAAAGAACATCAATACATGCTCAAATATATGATGCTACATTGTACTATAATATATGGTAATATAAAATGATTTAAGCTTAGGGTTTAGGGTATTCAAATCTCTAATAGTCAAGGGAAAGTCTCTTGAAGACATCTTCTTTAGATACTTTAACAATGTTAGGATTAGGTCATTCTTTAGGTCTACTCCTAATGACATCTTTATTCAAGGTTTAGAGTTTAGGGTTAGGATTAAGGGTTATTTTAAGATTTAGGTTTAGGATTTAGGGTTTTGGGATTATGGTTTAGGGTTTAGGGTTGTATGTTTTAGAGTTTAGGGTTTATGGTTTTAGGGTTTTGGGTTTAAGGTTTAGAGTTTTGGGTTTTAGGGTTTACGGTTTAGTGTTTAGGGTTTAGGGTTTAGGGTTTAGGGTTTAGGGTTTAGGGTTTATGGTTTTTAGGGTTTAGGGCTTAGGGTTTTGAGTTCAAGTTTTAGTTTAAGGTTTAAGGTTTATAGTTTTTTTTAACAGAGAATAAATTCATATTCAACATTTCTTTTTTTTGTTTTCATCAACCAAGTAGCACACCTAGTTTTCTAGGGCACAAGCGATGACATAAATAAAAAATTAGAACCCATAGAGCAAATCAAAAACCCTAGATAAGTAGAACCATCTTTACTATAAAGACACTGTTCCATAAGTGGCAGATCAGATCGGTCGTTCTTCAATTTCTGCAGTTCCCATCAGAACCAACCCCGCCTCTCATGTAGCGAGATTCACCATCATATCTACTACAGCTGTAACCTACATTGCTCCTCTCACCTCCATAACCACCACTGCTTTGACCACCACCTCCATATCCACCACTACCTCAAGATCCCCCATCACCACTACGATAGCCACTACCACTGCCTTCTCCTCCACTATTAGATCTAGACTGAGCCTAGCTTATGGTGATGTTCCTGTCATCAAGGTTCTACCCATTCTTAGGGTTTAGGGTTAATTTAGGGTTACTTTAAGGTTTAGGGTTTAGGGTTTAGGGTTTAAGGTTTAAGGTTTACGATTGTAGGTTTTAGGGATTAAGGTTTAGGGTTTAGGGTTTAGGGTTTAGAGTTTTGGGTTTAGGCTTTTAGGGTTTAGGGTTTAGGGTTTAGGGTTTAGTATTTTAGGGTTTATGGTTTAGAGTTTAGGGTTTAGGGTTTAGGGTTAGTTTTAGGGTTTAGTGCTTAGTATTTTAGGTTTAAGTTTTTTTTAATTAACTAAACTAGTAGGTTTAGGTTAATTTAGTTTATTTTTTATTTATTTGAGTTTATTCTATTTTTTTATTTTTATTTAGTTTAGTTTATTAATTTTTGTTTATGTTTTATATTTTAGTTTATTTTTTAGGTTTTGGTTTATTTTTTAGTTAACTTTTATTTTTATTTTATATTTTAGGCTTAGGTTTTATTTTTTATGTTTTGGTTTTGGTTTAGGTTTATATTTTATTTTTTTAGGTTTAGGTTTTATGTTTTTATTTTAAGTTTATTTTTTGGTTTTATTTTTTAGTTTAGGTTTAGATTTATTTTTAGTTTATTTATTTTATTTAGTTTAATTTAAGGTATAGGTTTAGTTCATTGTAGGTTTAGGTTTTATTTATTTTAGTTTAGGTTTAGGTTTATTTTATTTTTTTTATTTTATTTTAATTTTATGATTAGGGTTTTTATAGTTTAAGATTTAGGTTTTATTATTTATTTATTTTTAAGTTTTATTTTTAGGTTTATTTTTTAGGTTTAGGTGTTTATTTAGTTATTATCTTTTTTTTTAGGTTTTTTTTATGTTTAGTTTACTTTATTTATTCAATTTTTTATTTCTTTTATTTAGTTGAGGATTTTATTTATTTTATTTTAATTTAGTTTATATTTTTTTATTTTATTTTCTTTTTAGGTTTTGGTTTAAGTTTCGATTTAATTTTATGTTTTTACTTTATTTTTATTTTTTTTTTATTTTGGTTTTGGTTTTTTCATTTATTTTATTTTTTAGGTTTTATTTAGTTTAGGTTTAGCTTTTTAGCTTTTAAGGGCTTAGGGTTTAGGGTTTAGGGTTACTTTAGGGTTTAGGGTTTGGTTTTTAGGGTTTAGGGTTTAAGGTTTGGTGTTTAAGTTTTAGTTTAGGGTTTAAGGTTTGTTTTTAACAAAGAACAAATTCAAATTCAACATTTCTACTTTTTGATTTCATCAACCAAGTAGCACCCCATGTTTTCTAAGACACACGCAATGACATAGATAAAAAATGAACACCAATAGAGTAAAAAAATTCCTTACATAAGTAGAACCATCTCTACTATAAAGACATAGTTCCATAAGTACCAAATTGGATCAGTTGTTCTTCAATTTCTCCAATTCCCATCAGAATCACCCCCGCCTCTCGAGTAGCAGGATCCGCCATGATATACCTGATCTCTCTCTCCACCACCACCATAGTTGTAGCCTCCATCACTTCTCGCACCTCCATAACCACAACTGCTCTGACCACCACCTCCATATCCACCAGCACCTCTAGATCCCCCACCACCACTGTTATTAGTGCTACCTCTGCCTTCACCTCAACCACTAGATCTAGACTGAGCCTAGTTGTCAGTGATGTTCTTGTTGTCAAGGTTCTAACCATTCTTAGGGTTTTGGGTTAGTTTAAGGTTTAGGAATAGTTTAGATTTAGGGTTTGGGGTTTAGGGTTAGTTTAGGGTTTAGCATTTAAGGATTAGGGTTTATGGTTTAGGGTTTGGGGTTTAGGGTATAAGGTTGTAGGTATTAGGGTTTATGGTTTAGGCTTTTAGGGTTCAAGGTTATTTTATTTTATTTTTTTATTTTTAAATTCTCTTTTAAATTAAGTAAACTCTTAGGTTTAGGTTTATTTAGTTTATATAGTTTAGTTTTTATTTATTTTAGTTTACTTTATTTTTTTTATTTAGTTTTAAATTTATTTTTATTTAGTTTAGTTTATTTATTTTAGGTTTATTTATTTTAGTTTAGGTTTTTTTAGTTTAATTTTTAGGTTTAGGTTATTTTTTTTGTTAGGTTGAGGTTTAGGTTTTTTATTTTATTTTTAGGTTTAGGATTTAGGTTTTCATTTTAGGTTTACTTTAGGTTTTATTTTTTAGTTTAGGTTTAGCTTAATTTTTAGTTTATTTTATTATATTTAAGGTTTGGGCTTAGGTTTAGGTTTAGCTTTAGTTTATTTTAGACTTAGGCTTAGGTTTTATTTATTTTAATTTAGTTTACGTTAGTATAGGTTTAGGTTTATTTTATTTTTATTTTAGGTTCAAGTTTTTTCTTTAGTTTAGGCTTTAGGATTTATTTTTTATTTATTTTGGGTTATATTTCATGGTTTATTTTTTAGGTTTATGTTTTTATTTAGTTTTTATTTTATTTTAGGTTTATTTTATTTTTATGTTAGATTTAGTTTTTATTTTATTTAGATTTTTTTTTTGTAGTTTAGTTTAAGTATTTTTTATTTTATTTTAATTTAGTTTTTATTTTATTTTATTTTATTTTTTAGGTTTAGGTTTAGGTTTTAGTTTAAGTTTTTATTTTATTTATTTTAATTTTATTTATTTATTTAAGTTTTAGGTTTTATTTAGTTTATGTTTAGATTTTTAGTTTTTTAGGGTTTATGGTTTAGGGTTTAGGGTTTGGGGTTTAGGCTTTAGAGTTTAGGGTTGAGGTTTGGGGAGTGGGGGTGTAGGTTTTAGGGTTTGGATTGGGTTGTAGTGTAGTTTTAGAATTTAGGGTTTAGGGCTTAGGGTTTAGGGTTATAGAGTTTAGGGTTTTGGGTTTAGTGTTTAGGGTTTTAGGGTTTAGGGTTTAGAGTTTAGGATTGTAGGTTTAGGGTTTAGGGTTTTTCTATTTGTTTTTATATTTTATTTTTAAATTTCTTAATTTAAGTAAACTCGTTGGTTTAGGCTTATTTAGTTTATTTAGTTTATTTTTTATTTATTTTAAATTATTTTATTTTTTATTTTTATTTAGGTTTATTTTTATTTTTATTTAGTTTATTTTATTTATTTTAGGTATATTTATTTTAATTTATTTTTTAGGTTTAAGTTTAGGTTTAGGTTTTTTTTTTTCATTTAGTTTTATTTTTATTTTATTCTTTTTGTGTAGATTTTAATTTTATTTTTTGGGTTTAGGTTTAGTTTTTTATTTTATTTTTTTAGTTTTAGGTTTTAGGTTTTCATCGTAGGTATATTTTTAGTTATTATTTTTCAGTTTAGGTTTAGGTTCATTTTTATTTCATTTAATTTTATTTAGTTTTGGTTTAGGTTTAGGTTTAGGTTTAGGTTTACATTTTTTTAGGTTAGAGTTTAGGTTTTTTTTAGGTTTTTTTTTAGTTTAGTTCAGGTTTTTGTTTATTTAATTTTAGTTTAGTTTTTTTTTTCTTTTTAGTTTTAGGTTTAGTTTTAGGTTTTAGTTTAGTTTTTATTCTATTTTATTTTATTATTTTATTTTGGTTTAGGTTTTTTATTTATTTTATTTTAAGGTTTCATTTAGTTTAGGTTTAGTTTTTTAGCTTTTTAGGGTTTATGGTTTAGGATTTAGGTTTTATGTTTATTTTTAGGTTATATTTTTTAGTTTAGGTTTAGGCTTATTTTTAGTTTAATTTATTTTATTTCGTTCATGGTTTAGGTTTAGTTTACTTTTGGTTTTGGTTTAGGTTTTATTTATTTTAGTTTATTTTAGTTTAGGTTTAGGTTTATTTTATTTTGTTTATTATATTTTTATTTTAGTTTAATTTTTTATTTTTAGTATAGAGTTTGGGTTTTATTTTTTAAGTTCATTTTTTGGGTTTAAGTTTTTATTTAGTTTTTATTTTATTTTATTTTAGGTTTATTTTATTTTTATTTTATGTTTTGTTTTTATTTTTTAAGGTTTTTATTCTTAGCTTCATTTTATGTTTTAGTTTAGATTATGTTTTAATTTATTTTAATTTAATTTATTTTAATTTATTTTTGTTTTCTTATATTGATTTATTTTTAGGTTTAGATTTAGGTTTCAGTTTGTTTTTATTTTATTATATTATTTATTATATTTATGCTTAGGTTTGTTTATTTACATTATTTTTAAGGTTTTATGTACTTTTGGTTTAGGTTATAAGTTTTTAGGGTTTAGGGTTTAGGGTTGTGGGATTAAAGTTGAAGGTTCAAAGTTTAGGGTTTAGGGTTTAAAGGTTTAAAAAATTAAGTAAACCAGTAGGTTTAGTTTTATTTAGTTTATTTAGTTTATTTTCTTTTTATTTTTTTTAGGTTTATTTTTCATTTTTATTTAGTTTAGTTTATTTATTTTAGGTTTATTTATTTTAGTTTAGGTTTTCTATTTTAGTTCATTTTTTAGGTTTAGGTTTAGGTTTAGGTTTATTTTTTTGTTTACTTTTATTTTTATTTTATATTTTACTTTTAGGTTTTATTTTTTATTTTTAGGTAATTTTAGGTTTTTATTTTATTTTTTTAAGTCTAGGTTTTTTTTTTATTTTTGGTTTTAAGTTATATTTTAGTTTAGGTTTAGGTTTATTTATTTTATTTTATTTATTTAGTTTAGGTTTAGGTTTAGGTTTCATTTATTTTAGTTTAGCTTATTTTAGTTTAGGTTTAGGTTTATTTTATTTTTATTTTAGGTTAAATATTCTTAGTTTAGGGTTTGGGTTTTATTGTCTATTTATTTAGGTTTTATTTTAAGGTTCATTTTTTATGTTTAATTTTAATTTTATTTTATTTTATTTTAGGTTTATTTTATTTTTATTTTACATTTAGTTTTTATTTTATTTATGTTTTTTATTCTTAGCTTTATTTTATTTTTTTAGTTTAGTTTAGGTTTTTATTTATTTTATTTTAGTTTACTTTTATTATTTTATTTTATTTTATTTTTAGGTTTAGGTTTAGTTTTTAGTTTAGGTTTTTATTTTATTTTTTTATTTCAATTTAGGTTTTTTGTTAATTTTATTTTTAGGTTTTATTTACTTTTAGTTTAGGTTTTTTGGTTTTTTGAGTTTAGGGTTTAGGGTTTAGGTTTTTGGCTTTAGGGTTGTAGGTCTAGGGTTTAGAGTTGCTTTTAGGGGTTAGGTTTTAGGGTTTCTGATTTTGTGGTTACGATTTAGGGTTTGTGTTTTTTTTAAATTAAGTAAACTATTAGGTTTAAGTTTATTTAGTTTACTTTTTAGGTTTATTTCTAAGTTTATGTTTATATTTAGTTTTTATTTTATTTTATTTTTATTTTATGTTGAGTTTTTCTTATATTTAGGTTATTATTTTTTGGTTTTTTTATTTTTTAGTTTCGTTTAAGTTTTTATATATTTTAGTTTAGTTTTTATATTTTATTTTATTTTTAGGTTTAGGTTTATGTTTAGGGTTAAGTTTATGTTTAGGTTTTAGTTTAGGTTTTTATTTTATTTTATTTTTTTTAGTTTATTTAGGTTTAAGTTTTCTTATTTATTTTATTTTTAGGTTTTATTTAGTTTAGGTTTCACTTTTTAAGTTTTTAGGGTTTAGGGTTTACTATTTAAGGTTTGGGGTTTAGGTTTTAGGGTTTAGGATTTAGGTTTATAGGTTTTAGGGTTTAGGATTCAAGCTTATAGGTTTTAGGGTTTAGGATTTTGGGTTTAGGGTTGTAGGTTTTAGGGTTTAGGTTTTATGGTTTTAAGGTTTAGGGTTTAGGGTTTAGTTCTTAGGGTTGTAAGTTTAGGGTTTAAGGTTCAAGGTTTAGGGTTTAGGGTTAGGGTTTTTTCATATTTTTAATTTTTAATTTTTTACTTTTTAAAATTAAATAAACTCATAGGTTTAGGTTTATTTAGTGTATTTTTTATTTATTTTAGTTTATTTTAATTTTTTTTATTTAGCTTTATTTTAATTTTTATTTAGTTTAATTTATTTATGGATTGTAATTTTAGTTGTAGAAGTTATGGACATAGTGTTGTGATATTAGGTGAACAAGTCATTAAAAAGAGTTAACGATTTAGATATTTAGGCTCTATTGTTCAATATGATGGTGAAATTGATGGAGATGTTATTAGTAGAATTCAATTGGATAGTTGAAGTGGAGGAATGCATCTAGCTTGTTGTGTGATAGAAAAGTACCGGTTAAACATCAAGAAAAATTTTTTAGGATGGTGGTAACACTTGCAATGATTTATGGTGTAGAATATTGGCCAATAAAATTGAAGCATGAGACTAAGTTAAGTGTTGCAGAGATGAGAATGCTCAGGTGGATTATAGGCTTTACTCTTAGAGATAAAATGTGAAATGTACATGTTCAAGAAAAAGTTGGAGTAGCTTCAGTGGTAGATAAAATTAGAGAGAGTCACCTTAGATGGTTTGACCACATAAAGCGTCACCCATCAAATGACCTGGTTAGAAGAGTAGATGCATTAGAATTTCCATATGTTAATAAAGGTAGAGGTAGACCAAAAAAATGCATGGTTATGATGTATAAAAAATGACATTAGCATACTTGAATTGAATGAAAATCTGATACATAATAAGAAATAATGGAAATGAAGGATTCATGTAGCCGACCCCACTTAGTGGGATAATGGTTTGTTATTGTTGTTATTGTTTAGTTTATTTATTTTAGGTTTATTTATTTTAGTTTAGGTTTTTTATTTTAGTTTATTTTTAAGGTTTAGGTTTAGGTTTAGGTTTAGGTTTAGGTTTTTATTTTATTTTTTTTAGGTTTAGGTTTTAGGTTTTTATTTTAGGATTACTTTTAAGTTTTATTTTATACTTTACACATATGGTTTTGGTTTAGTTTATTTTAGGTTTAGTTTTAGGTTTTATTTATATTAGTTTAGGATTTGGTTTATTTTACTTTTATTTTAGGTTTACGATTTTTTTTATTAGTGTTTAGGTTTTATTGTTTATTTATTTTTAGGTTTTATATTTTAGGTTTAAGTTTTTATTTTACATTATTTTAAGTTTATTTTATTTTTATCTTATTTTTAGTTTTTTTTAATTAGGTTTTTTAATTTTTAATTTAGTTTTGGTATTTTTTTTTTCTAGTTTAGTTTTTATTTGTTAGTTTGTTTTTTTTAGGTTTAAGTTTAGGTTTATATTTAAGTTTAGGTTTTAGTATATATTTTTATTTTATTTTATTTTGGTTTAGGCTTTTTATTTATTTATTTTGAAGTTTTATTTAGTTTAAGTTTAGGTTTATAGCATTTTAAAGTTTAGGGTTTAGGGTTTGTTGAGGGTTTAGGTTTTAGGGTCTGGGGTTTAGAGTTTATGGTTTAGGGTTTAGGTTTTTTGTTTAAGGATTAAGGGATTAAGGTTTAGGGTTTTAGGGTTTAGGGTTTAGGGTTTTTAGGGTTTAGGGTTTAGTGTTGAGGGTTTAGGTTTTAGGTCGAGGGTTCTGGTTTTAGTTTATTATTTAGGGTTTTTGATTTTTTTAAAAGAGAACAAATTTAGATTCAACATTCTTCTTTTCTATTTCATCAACAAACTAACACACAAAGTTTTCTAAGACACATGCGATGGCATAGCTAAAAAATGATCACGCTCTGAGCAAATCAAAAAACCATGATAATTATAACCATCTCTACTATAAAGACATAGTTCCATAAGCAGTAAATCAAATTTGTCATTCTTATATTTCTCCAATTCCCAGCAGAACCACACTAGCCACTCAAGTAGCATGATCCACCATCATATCCCCGATCTCTCCCTCCGCCACCACCAGCAACCTCTGTAACTCTCTCACCTCCACCACCACCTCCATATCCATACAACCAAATCCCCACCACTAGTGTGATAACCACCCTCACCTCCTCCATCTAGATCTAGGCGGGCCTTGATTGTAATGTTCCTGTTGTCAAGGTTCTTCCCATTCCTAGGGTTTAGGTATATGTTTATGGTTATTAGAATTTAGTGTTTTAGTTTATTTTTTAATTTATTTAGTTACTTTAAGTTTAGTTAGGGTTTGAGGTTTGGGGTTAAGGGTTTACGATTAGGGTTTAGGGTGTATGGTTTGGGGTTTTGGGTTTACGATTTTATGGTTTAAGCTTTTAGGGTTTAGGTTTTTTATGGTTTATGGTTTAGAGTTTGGGGTTTAGGGTTTAAGTTTGTAGGTAAAGGGTTTAGGGTTTACAGTTTGAGATTTACGGTCTCAGGGTTTATACTATTAGGGTTTAGGGTTAGGGTTTGGATTTATAGTTTAGGGTTTAAGGTTTAGGGTTTTTGGGTTTAGGGTTTTTAACGGTTTAGCATTTAGGGTTTAGGGTTTAGGGTTTAGTTTTTTTTTTTTAAATTAAGTAAACTGATAGATTTAGGTTTATTTAGTTTATTTTTTATTTATTTTAGTTTATTTTATGATATTTTTATTTAGGTTTATTTTTTATTTTTATTTAGTTTTGTTTATTTTTTTTAAGTTTATTTATTTAAGTTTAGGTTTTTTTTATTTTATTTTAGTTTTTAAGTTTAGGTTTAGGTTTATGTTTATTTTTTTGGTTAATTTTTTTTTTATTTTTTTAGGTGTAGGTTTTATTTTTTATTTTTAGGTTTAGGTTTAGGTTTTTATTTTAACTTTTTAGGTTTAGGTTTTAAGTTTTTATTTTAGTATTATTTTTATGTTTAATTTTTCAATTTAGGTTTATTTTTATTTTTAGTTTACTTTATTTTATTTCGTTTAGGATTAGGTTTAGGTTTACTTCATTTTAAGTTTAGGCTTAGGTTTTATTTATTTTAGCTTAGATATAAGATTATTTTATTGTTTTTATTTTTGGTTTAGGTTTGTTTTATTTTATGGTTTAGGTTTTATTTTTTATTAATTTATCAGTTTATTTTTTTAGTTTAGGTTTTTATTTAGTAATTATTTTATTTTATTTTAGCTTTATTTTATTTATTTTTTACATTTAGTTTTTATTTTATTTTTATGTTTATTTTATTTTTAGTTTAGTTTATGTTTTATTTAATTTATTTTAGTTTAGTTTTATTTTTTATTTTATTTTTTTTTTGGGTTTAGGGTTAGGTTTAGTTTTAGGATTAGGTTTTAGTTTAGGATCTTATTTTATTTTACTTATTTTATTTTATTTAGGTTTAGGTTTCATTATTTATTTTATTTTTATTTAGTTTAGGTTTAGGAATTTAGGTTTTTAGGGTTTAGGGTTTAGGGTTTGGGGTTTAGGGCTTAGGGTTGTAGGTTTTAGGGTATAAGGTTTAGGGTTTTTAGTTTTTTTGAAATAGAAAACAAATGCAGATTCAACATTTCTTCTTTTCATTTTCATCAACCAAGTAACACACTAAGTTTTCTAAGGCAGAAGCAATGACATAGATAAAAAATGAGCACGCATAGAGCAAATTAAAAACCCGAGATAACTAGAACCATGTCTACTATAAAGACATAGTTCCATAAGCAGTAGATCTGATCAGTCTTTCTTCAATTTTTCTATTTCCCATCAGAACCACCCCGACCTCTTGAGTAGCAGGATCCACCATCATATCCCCGATCTCTCCCTCTGCCGCCGCCATGGCTGTTACCGCCGTCACTCCTCCCACCATCATAACCACCACTACTCTGACCACCACCTCCATATCCACTAGCACCTCTAGATCCCCCGCCACCACTGTGATAACCGCTAACTCCGCCTTCACGTGCACCGTTTTCTGAGCCTGGTTGACAGTGATGTTCCTATCATCAAGGTTCTTGCCATTCTTATGGTTTAGGTTTAGGTTTAGGTTTTTTAGGTTTTAGGGTTTAGGTTTATTTTTAATTTTTTTATTTACTTTAGGTTTATGTTTAAGGTTTGAGGTTTAGTGTTTAGGGTTTAGGGTTAGGATTTAGGGTTTAGGGTTTAGGGTTTAGGGTTTTATGGCTTATGCTTTTAGGGTTTAGGATTTAAAATTTGGGTAGTAGGTGGGATTGGATTAGATTATAGGTTTAGGAGGGTAAGAGGGTTTAGGGTTTAGGGTTTGGGGTTTAGGGGGTTTATTTAAGGTTTAGGGTTTATAGGGGATAAGGTGGTTATGTAGGGTTTAGGTAGCATTTAGGGTTTATGGTTTATTAGTGGGTTTAGGGTTTAGAATTAGCATTTAGTGTTTAGGGTTTAGGGTTTAGGGATTAGGTTTTAGGGTTTAGGTTTTAGGGTTTTGGGAGTTGGGTTTTAGTGGTTTAGGGATGGGGTTTATGGTTTATTTTAGGGTTTAAGGTTTAGTTTTTTTTAGTGTTCAACATTTAGAGTTTAGGGTTTAAGATTTAGATTTTAGGGTTTTTTTTTAAATTAAGTAAACTAATAGGTTTCAGTTTATTTAGTTTGTTTATTATTTATATTAGTTTATTTTATTTTTTTTATTTTTATTTAAGATTATTTTTTTAGTTTTATTTAATTTAGTTTACTAATTTTAGGTTTATTTTTTTGTTTATGTTTTTTAAGTTAGTTTATTTTTTATGTTTAGATTTAGGTTTATGTTTATTTTTTAGTTTAGTTTAATTTCAATTTTAATTTTTAGGTTTAGGTTGTTATTTTATTTATTTAGGTTTAAGTTTTAGGTTTTTATTTCAGGTTTATTTCTAGGAGTTATTTTTTAGTTTAGGTCTAGATTTATTTTTAATTTATTTTATTTTATTTAGTTTAGGTTCAAGTTTAGGTTTAGTTTATTTTAGGTTTAGGTTTAGGTTTTATTTATTTTTTGTTTAGTTTATTTTAGTTTAGGTTTAGGTTTATTTTAGGTTTAGTGTTTTTTAAGTTTATAGTTTAGGTTTTATTTTTCTATTAATTTTTAGGTTTATTTTTTAGGTTTAGGTTTTTATTTAGTTTTTATTTTATTTTATATTAGGTTTATTTTATTTTTATTTTACATTTAGTTTTAATTTTATTTATGTTTTCTATTTTTAGGTTTATTTTTTTATTTTATTTTAGGTTTCTATTTATTTTATTTTAGTTTGGATTAGGTTTTTATTTATTTTATTTTAGATTATTTTTTATTTTTTATTTTATTCTATTTTTAGGGTTATGTTTAGTTTTAGGTTTTGGTTTAGGTTGAAATTTTAGTTTAGGTTTTTATTTTATTTTATTATTTTATTGTATTTAGGTTTAGGTTTCTCTATTTATTTTATTTTTAGATTTTATTTTTTCTAACTTTAGGTTTTTAGGGTTTAGGGTTTGGGGATTACAGTTTGGGGTTTAGGGTTTAGGTTTTAAGGTTTAGGGTTAGTTTTAGGGTTTAAGGTTTAGTTTTTAGGGTTTATGGTTTAGGGTTTAGGGTTTAAGGTTAGTTTTAGGGTTTAGGGTTTGTGTTTTTTTTTAAAATTTTTTATTTATTTAGGATTTAGGGTTTAGGGTTGTAGGTTTAGGGTTTAGGGTAAGTTTTAGGGTTTAAGGTTTAAGGTATTTATTTTAGAATTAAATAAACTGGTAGGTTTAAAATTATTTAGTTCACTTTTTATTTATTTTAGTTTATTTTATTTATTATTTTTATTTATGTCTATCATTTAGTTTTATTTTGTTTTATTTATTTATTTTAGTTTAGGTTTTTTATTCTACTTTATTTTTGTGGTTTGGTTTAGGTTTATATTTATTTTTTATTTTATTTAGGGTTTATGGTTTAAGGTTTAGGATTTTAGGGTTTAGGTTTAGGCTTAGAGTTTAGGGTTTAGGATTTAGATTTTAAGATATAGTGTTTTAGCTTTAGGGTTTATGGTTTTGAAGGTTTTGGGTTTTGTGTTTAGGGTTTAAGGTTTTCTTTTTTAAAATTAAGTAAATCGGTAGGTTTATGTTGATTTAGTTTATTTTAGATTTATTTAAGTTTTTTTATTTAGGTTGATTATTATTTTTTATTTAGTTTAGTTTATTAATTTTAGGTTTATTTATTTTGTTTAGCTTTTTAATTTTAGTTTATTTTTTTATTTTTCATTGAGATTTATTTATATTTTATTTTTTAGGTTTAGGTTTTATTTTTTATTTTTAGGTTTAGGTTTAGGTTTTTATTTTTTATTTTTAGGTTTACTATTTAGGTTTTTATTTTAGGTTTATTTTTAAGTTTTATTTTTTAGTTTAGGTTTAGGTTTACTATTAATTAATTTTATTATATTTAGTTTAAGGTTTGGGTTTAGGTTTTATTTATTTTTGTTTCAGTTTAGATTTATATTATTTATATTTTAGGTTTAAGTTTTTTTTTTAGGCTTTACATTTTTTAAATTATTTATTTTTTAGGTTTATAATTTATTTTATTTAGGGTTTATCGTTTAGGGTTAGGGTTTATGGTTTAAGATTTAGGGTTTAGGGATTAGGGTTATTTTAGGGTTTATTATTTAGGGTTGTTACATTTTGGGGTTTAGGGTTAGTTTAGGGTTTAGGGTTTATGGTTGTACTTCTTGGGGTTTAGGGTTATGGTATTTCTTTATTTTTTTCTTTAATTTTTTTTAGGATTTTGGGTTTAGGGTTTAGGGTTTACGGTTTTGGGTTTAGTGTTAGTTTTAATGTTTAGGATTTAAGGTTTTGGGTTTTTGGTTTTGGGGTTAGGGTTTATTTTTTTTAAGTAATTCGGTAGGTTTAGGTTATTTAGTCTATTTAGTTTATTTTTTATTTATTTTAGTTTATTTTATTTTTTAATTTTTATTAAGGTTTATTTATTATTTTTATTTAGTTTAGTTTATTTATTTTAGTTTAGTTTTTTATTTTAGTTCACTTTCTAGGTTTAGTTTTAGGTTTATGCTTGTTTTTTTAATTTAGTTTTATTTTTCTTTTAACATTAAGGTTTAGGTTTTATTTTTTATTTTTATTATTAGGTTTAGGTTTTTATTTTATTTTTTATGTTTATGTTTTAGGGTTTTATTTTAGGTTTATTGTTAGGTTTTATTTTTTTAGTTTAGGCTTAGTTTTATTTTTATGTTATTTTATTTTATTTAGCTTAGGTTTAGGTTTAGGTTTAGGTTTAGTTTATTTTAGGTTTAGGTTTAGGTTTTATTTATCTTAGTTTAGTTTATTTTAGTTTAGGTTTAGGTTTATTTTATTTTTATTTTAGGTTTAGGTTTTTCATTTAGTTTATGGGTTAGATTTTATTTTTTATTTATTTTTATGTTTTATTTTTAGGTTTATTTATTAGATTTATGTTATTATTAAATTATAATTTTTTTATGTTTGTTTTATTTTTTTTAGTTTTAATTGTTATTTTATTTTAAGTTTTTTATTTTTTAGTTTAGTTTATGTTTTATTTATTTAATTTTAGTTTAGTTTTATTTTTTGATTAATTTTATTTTTAGGTTTAGATTTTAGTTTAATTTTATTATATTTTTATTTTTTTGGGTTTAGGATTATTTATTTTTTTTATTTTTAGGTTTTATTTAGTTTAAGTTTAGGTTTTTAGCTTTCCATGATTTAGGATTTAGGGCTTAGGGTTAGTTTAAGGTTTAGGTTTTGGGCTTTAGGGTTTACAGTTTAGGGTTTAGGTTTTAGGGTTTCGCATTTTTGGTTTTGGGTTTTGGTTTTAGGTTTAGGGTTTAGGTTTTAGTTAGGGTTAAGTGTTTTGGGTTTAGGGATTAGGGTTCATGGTTTAGGATTAGGGTATAGAGTATAGGAAATCAAAAGCCCTAGATAACTAGAACTGTCTCTACTATAAAGACAGAGTCCATAAGTAGAAGATCGGATCGATCATTCTTGTTTCTCAGTTCCCACCACCGGCTCTCAGTGCGGGATCACCATCATCTCCGGATCTCTCCACCACCACCACGATTGTAACCTCCGTCGCTCCTCTCACTTCCATAACCACCACTACTCTAACCACGACCTCCATATTCACCGACACTTCAGTTCCCCATTGCCTCCACCTTGTCCATGGACTCTGGTGAGTTTGTGATGTTCTACCATCAGGTTACCCATTCTTAGGGTTTAGGTTTAGGCTTAGGTCTATTAGGTTTTATTTTTTATAAGTTTTATTTTTAGGTTTATTTTTTATGTTTAGGTTTTTATTAAGTTTTTATTTAATTTTATTTTTGTTTTATTTCATGCCTATTTTATTTTTATTTCACATTTTCTTTTATTTTATTTAGGTTTTTTATTCTTAGGTTTATTTTATTTTTTTAATTTAGTTTAGGTTTTTATATAGTTTATTTTAGTTTGTATTTATTTTTTAAATTAATATCCATAATAAATCACATATAAAAGGTGGCTAGATTATAAAGCATCTTATAACATGAAACTCATGGATGATGGTTAGCTTAAGATTACTCAAATTTTAACATAAATATTTTTTCTTATGTATTGTTTTAGGTTTTTAGTTTTTTTTATTTCTTTCTTTTATTTAGGTTTAGGTTTTTTATGTATTTTATTTTTAAGTTTAAGTTTTTATGTTTTTGAGGTTTGGGTTTAAGGTTTAGGGTTTATGGTTTAGGGTTTAGGGTTTAGGGTTTTATGGTTTAAGATTTTAGGGTTTTGGGTTTAGGGATAGGGTTTGGGTTTAGGGTTTATGGTTTAGTGTTTTAGCTTAAGGGTTTAGGGTTTTTAGGATTTAGGGTTTAGGGTTTAGGGTTCGCATAGGGATTAGAGTTAGTTTAGTGTTTAGGGTTTAAGATTTAGGGTTTTTAGGGTTTAAGGTTTAGGGTTTTGTGTTAGTTTAAGGTTTAGAGTTTAGGGTTAAGGGTTAGGGAGAGGGTTTAAGGTTTGGGGTTTAGGATTTAGTGTTCAGGGTTTAGGGTTAGTTTAGTGTTTAGGGTCTAGGGTTTAGGGTTTTTTGGTTTATGTTTTAGGGTTTAGGGTTTAGGGTTTATTTTTTAGTGTTTCGAGTTTAGGGATAGTTTTATGGTTTAGGGTTTAGGGTTAGGGTTTTTTATCTCTTTCTTTTTGATTTTTTTATTATTTTAGTTTATTTAATTTATCTTTTATTTATTATAGTTTATTTTATTTTTTATTTTGATTTAGGTTTAGTTTTAATTAGTATAGTTTATTTATTTTAGTTTAGGTTGTTTTTGTTTATTTTTTAGGTTTAAGTTTAGGTTTATGTTTATTTTTTATTTAGTTTTTTTTTAGTTTTATGTCTTATTTTTTATTTTTAGGTTTAGGTTTAGATTTTTATTATATTTTTTTAGGTTTAAGAGGTTTTTATTTTCGGTTTATTTTTAGGATTTATTTTTTAGTTTAGGTTTATGTTTATTTCACGTTTATTTTATTTTATTTAGTTAAGGGTTTAGGTTTTATTTATTTTAGGTTTAGGTTTTATTTATTTTAGTTTAGTTTATTTTAATTTAGGTTTAGGTTTATTTTATTTTTACTTTAGGTTTAGTTTTTCTTTAGTTTATAGTTTAAATTTTATTTTTTATTTATTTTTTGGTTTATTGTTTAGGTTTAGGTTTTTATTTAGTTTTTATTTTTTATTTTGGTTTATTTTACTTAAGGTTTAGGGTTAGGGTTTAGGATTAGGGTTTAAGGTATAGGGTTTTGGTTTATGGGTTTAGGGTTTAGAGTTTAGGATTTATGTTTTAGGGTTTAGGATTTAGGGTATAGGGTTTTTAGGGTTTAGGGTTTAGGGTATAGGGTTTTTAGGGTTTAGGGTTTAAGGTTTAGGGTTGAGGGTTTAAGTTTTAGGTCAATGGTTTAGGTTTCAATTTATTATTTAGGGGTTTTTGATTTTAGGGTTTAGAGTTTAGGGTTAGTTTAGAGTTTAGGGTTTTTTAGGGTTCAGGGTTGTAGGTCTAAGTTTAGGGTTTGGTTTAGGGTTTAGGATTTTTTAGGGTTTAAGGTTGTAGGTTTAGGTTTAGGGCTTGTTTTAGGGTTTAGGGTATAGGATTTTTTCGTTACATTAAGTAAATTGGTAGGTTTAGTTTTATTTAGTTTATTTTTTATTTATTTTAATTTATTTTATTTTTTTATTTTTATTTCAATTTTTTATTTAGTTTAGTTTATTTATTTTAGGTTTATTTATTTTAGTTTAGGTTATTTATTTTAGTTTATTTTTTGGGTTAAGATTTAGGTTTATTTTATTTTTCTTAGTTTAGTTTTAGTTTTATTTTATTTTTCAAGTTTAGGTTTCAGGTTTTTGTTTTAATTCTATTTTTTTAGGTTTTATTTTTTAGTTTAGGTTAAATTTATTTTCAGTTTATTTTATTTTATTTAGTTGAGGTTTTATTTATTTTAGGTTTAAGTTTTATTTGTTTTTGTTGAGGTTTAGGTTTTTTTTATTTTTATTTTAGGTTTAGGTGCTTTTTTAGTTTAAGCTTTAAGTTTTATTTTTAGGTTTTATTTTTAGGTTTATTGTTTAGGTTTAGGTTTTTATTTAGTTTGTAATTTTTTTTTAATTTTTTGGTTTATTTTATTTAGGGTTTAAGGCTATGGTTTAGGGTTAGGGTTTAGGGTTTAGGGTTTAGGGTTTAGGATTTTTACGATTTAAGGTTTAGGGTTGAGGATTTAGATTTTAGGTCTAAGGTTTAGGTTTTGCTTTTTTAAAAAAAATAATTTTTTTGTTTTTGTAAAATTAGGGAAATTTTATTGCCTCAAAGAAAAGGTACAAAGTCTTTAGAGGGGGAAAATCTCAAAGCTAATGCTCAAAGAGCTACAAAAAGTCCTAAGGAGATAAGCCCCTAGCTAATACAATAGATAATGAAAGTAAGCTAATAAAAAAAGAAATACAGATCCACCAAAAATAGTCCTTACAACCAGCAGCAAACTTCCTCTGCTCGTTTTGAAACCAGCATAGTCCACCAGCAAAAGTCTCCCAACATGTACTAGAGATCTAAAACAAGCTTGTAAAAGGATGATTACAGATAATGAAATAGTTAATTCAGGATAAAATATAAGAGCAGAAAGAAGTAAAAAGATGAAGAAAAAAGCATAGTTATAATTATAAGAAGCGACATCGTATTTAAGCATCAAACTTCAAGTGAAGGGTTACAATTACATATAGTAATACCAAAAGAAGGAGTGGGAAACATCAAGGCCATCATTTCCAGCATACCTCATGTAGCACCTTACCCAATGACGATCATCGCTCAAACTTGAATAAAACTTCTAACAGCAAATATAACCCCAAAACACCCAACAGTCATATATATTAAACTCAGCAAAGTAGATAAGGCGGTAACCTATCAGAAAAGCATTAGACCAGAGGGAGCACCACCAAAGCCACCATTAAGAATTGCTAACACAGTTGCTAGGACCAAACCTTACAATATGGGAAAAAGGACTAAATAGAGACCAAACAAAGGCAAAATGAGAACCATAGTTGATAAGGTCATTCATTAAACAAACATGCAAAGAACTAGAAACAATACTATCCATAGGAATAGTAAGACTAACATCAAGAATGTTAGGAACCAAGGAAACCATCAAAAAATTAAAGGGCAGAGGTTTAGCCACAATCCAGAAATGAAAATCCCAGTACGTAGAAACTAGAAGAGAAGAATAGGAAAGAAAGTAGCCGATTTCAAACATAGACTTGAAAAGATCAGCAAAATTATAACAAAGTAAATACTCTTTTGACCTAACCAGCTAGCTAGAACACCCAATCTAGACACAAGGTAGTCCACCCAAACCACTAAGGCGCCGATTCAAATCAATAGACTTAGAACCATCGGGATGAAAGATAGAAAGAGTCATCCAGAAACATTGAAAAATTCAAAAGGAAAGCCGTAGGCGGTGCAAATCCAAGGACAAGAGAATCTAGTTTAAAATAGATATAGTAGCCAAAAAAGAAAAAAAGTAAAAGCCCTTTAGGATCAATAACAACAACTAGAGGCAGTTGCAAGACACCAAATTCATCATTAAGTCAAAAAACATCCAACCGATGGTTTGCAACCTTCAATTCATAACACAAAATAGAACCTCAGTATTATAGAAGGCACACCCAATATTCAGAAGATATAATAATCCAAAAGCATCCAACCTTACACTCATCTAGAACAACACTAAAAAAAGGATAGATAGTCACAGGAAAATAGTTCTCCAAGCTATAACCAAAAAATAAAAAGCCTTCATGGTCACCCAACTCCTCTTAGCAGCAGGAGCAAAAATAAGAGACAAAGGACAACCAAAAGCAACTGGAAAAACAATCTGAGCAAATAACAAGGTGTGATAGCCAACGCGAGGAAAGTCATAAAAATAGCATAAGCAACACCTAGAAAGAGAAAAAGCCCATAGCCAGGAAACACTAGTAAACAGCCAACAATAAAATCCAGAGTAAATAAAAAAGGCTGTAGAGAGGTCCAACTAATAAAAAGAACCACACCAACTAGAAGACAAGCAAAACCCAATAGCCTACACCTATTGTAAACACCTCTATATGTTTGGAGAGAAAATAAACCAAAAAATAAATATAATAGCAAAAATGCAATAAATGGAAAGACAACCCCAACCCATCCAAAGAATGGGAAGAAACCAAACTGGAAAATAAAAGTAGGTTTATGAGAAGAAAAAAAATCAAGACCAAACCGACAAGAGAAAACTAGAAATATTCAAAAATAATAATAAGGGAAAAAAGCCCAGAGGAAAAAAAGGTTGAAAGCTTCTAACATAAGGCAAACTAGTTTTATCAAGATTCAGAAGACCTCTTAAAAGGAAAGGGATGTCATCATTAGAAAACATTTGCAAAGAAGAAGACTTGGGCTCCAAATTGGCAATAAAGTCAACACAAGAGTTGGCTCCCTATAAATATGAGAAATTTGAAATTTTAGGTTAGCAAGAAGCCTCCTAGTATGATTAAGTAAATAATACACTTTAGTATTACCATGAGCATAAGATTTGAGTAAATCTAAAAGAAGGAGAGAATCAACTTCAAACCAGATCTTATTAAAACCTTGTTGTAAACAAATGGAAATGCCATGATTAAAGCCTTTGAGCTCAAATAAAATAACACATAACAAGGAGGGGGTAAAAGTAGAGATAACCTTGACACTGATCTCTTAAAATCCCACCATACCATAATAAATTGAATGTCGGTGTTAACATCTTAGTGTAGTGATAATTAGGTTTAATAATAGTATATAATTTTTGGGTAGGAGACATTACACAGGTAAGGATAATCCCAAAATTCAAGGCCACAAACTTGCACCCTTTAAAACTACAGTGAGTAAGAAGATTAGCTTTGAAAAGAGACAAAATTTTATATTTGGCTTTAGCAATAATATGATGATAATTCATAGAAATATTGCAATGCTTAGTATCATTTCTATCCATCCAAATATACCAAAGAATAGTATTAGCAAAAAAATTTTAAACGCCTTAGAAGTATGGGAGAAACATGCTTCAAGAAGTTGCATAATAGAAAATAAACCATTAAAATGGAAAGTATTAAAAATATTATCATACCAATTCCACATTTTAGCATCAATAGGGCCATTCACAGAAATATGATCCACACATTCAATGTGATAGAAACGTCGACATTTAGAGGGGAGATGGAAACCTTTTTTCAGAAGAGTATCAGCCATAGGAATATAATGCTTCAGAATGCACCAAGTTAAAATTGAGAATGAAGTAGAGACACTAATATTCAAGATTTTAATAAAAATCAAGGACTCTTGATATTTAAATATTATGAAATTCCAAACATCCTTAAAGACAAAATCTATAGAAGTCGAATTATTGAAGAGAATTTGGTCAGGTTCATTAGGGAAAGGATAAATTTTAAGGATTTTGTCAACGATCACATTAGGGAAAAGGATATTCAATTGAGCCACATCATTATGAGTAATTAACTAATTAATCTTAAGCATCAGTGGAATGAGTATTGACGGGGAATCAATAGAGCCTACCCAAATTGCCAAAGAAAGAGGAACTAGAATTGACACCCCTATGAAATCAAGTTCTCACATTCCATTTGATAATACAAAGTCTTCTCCACATAGGAGAATCCCAGTTGAAAGTACAAATGAGGGGATGTTTTCACACAATATTTAGCATGCATAAACTTTGACCAATAAATGATTTTATTAATATTCTTCTAAATTGTAGAGGAAAAATAGGTAATAGAATCCTCTAAAGTTTTGCAACCCAAACCACCTTCATTAATAGGACCACAATAGTTATGCCAACTAGCCCAATGTAATCTTTTTATAGAAAGGTTAGATCCTTAAAAAAATTTATTAAAGAGTTTATTGATCTTTTTAATAATAGAATGTGTATGAACAATAGTAGACAATAGATACAGAGGCAGAGAGCAAAGGGTACTTTTTATTAGGATAAGTCTAGCTCCAAAGAAAAGTAAATGGAACTCCCAAGAGGAGGTTTTCTTATTTATTTTTTGAATAACTTTATCAAATAAATAAGATCGTTTTGTTCCCCTATGTAAGAGAGTCCCAGATACTTGATAGGGAGAATTTGATGCGAAAAACTTGTAATATTTTTATAGCATTGATCTTAGATAAGGAAATAGAAGAGCTAGTAATAAAACAACTTTTATCAAGATTAATATTCAAGCCACTCTCCTTACCAAAAATAGTTAAGAATTTTAATATAAAGAGAAGAGGTATTGCAAAATATAATGAAATCTTCAACAAAACTAAGGTGAGAAATGGGAAACCCACCAATAGTTCTATAATTCATGTTAGGCATTACTAAACATCTCTTACATCTAGAAAGATATTCCACAATAATAATGAAAGGGTAGAGAGAGGGTCCCTTGCCTTAGAAGAAGAGAAGCAACCATGCACTTCACCATTTGCGAGCAAAGAAAACCAAAATTCTCAATCCCATTCTTAATTAAAGCAATAAATTGGTTAGAGAATCCAAATAAAGCCAAAATTTTATATAGGAAAACCAATAATATCATAAGCTTTGGAAATGTCAACCTTAAAAAGTAGGTTTACATCGTGAACATTGGCATTTAAGTCATGGATCATCTCTTGGTCTAAAAAAACATTATCAGAAATGGATAGTCAAGATTTTAGCCAAAATCTTAGAAATAAGTTTATTAAAGAAGAGTAAAGGCTAATCGGCCTAAAATCATTCCAAACTTTAGGATTGTCTTTTTTTTTGGAATTAAAATAATAGAGGTTCTAGCAAAATATTTAGGAAGGGTACTACCCTTAATGAAATCAAGGAGAGCTTTAGCTAAGTCCTCTTTAATGATAATCCAACATTTTTGGAAAAAGAGGGTAGTATAACAATCAAGACTGGCCACAGAGTCTTTATTCATACTCTTCAAAGTATCAACAATTTTAGACTAAGAATGTAAGGAAGAAAGAATAATGTTTTTATCATCAGAAATAAGATTAAGAATAACTTCTGGTCAAGAAATATCATCATAAGCAACATTTTTATTCAAAATCTCTTTATAAAAAGAAATAGTAGAATTAGTAAGATCCTTTTTATTTGAACACCAAACTCCATCATTAATTTTCATTTCGTGAATGGGATTTATAGCCTTTTTTTTAACAATGGCATGAAAATATTTAGTATTATGATCACCATCAGGGATCCGTTTCATAGAAGCTTTTGCTGCCAATAGGTCTCCATAATGTCTTGAAAACATGTTAACCTATCTTTAGCTTGAGCCAACAAATGAATTTTAGAAGGATCATTAACAACAACATCTTCCAAAACTATAACCTCATTTTCCATATCTTTGATTTTGACAAAAAGGTTCTTGAAATAATGTTAATTCCACCAAGTAAGGCATTGTTTAAGCCTTTTTAATTTGAATCACAATCTCCTCATTCAACAAATAGAATCATCATGATGAAAAGGTTCACCCCAATTAGTAGCAATAACATCCAAAAATTTATCATCCATGAGCCACATATTTTGGAAGCGAAAAGGGATAGGGGAGGAGGATTTACTAGCAATAAAATTCTGATGATAAGCAAGGAGAGAATGGTGCGAAAGGGTTCGCTTAAGTGCTCCACTTGAAGCTCAGGGAGAATATTAATCCATAAATGATTAAAAGAACCCGATCTAGCTTTTGCCAGAGTCTATAATTATTCCAAGTAAATTGAGACCCACTAAAGCCAATATGAATAAGATGATAATCAAGGATCATGTTATTAAAATCTTCCATAGATAATAAGTTCAGAGCATTACCACCAACACGTTTAGAGGAATAAGAGATAGTATTAAAGTCCCCACCCACAAACTAAGGAGCATCAATAGAAGAAGAAAAACTAATAAGTTCCTTTCAAAGAAGCCGTCTACCTTTTCTATTACAAAAAGCATAAACAAATGAGCCAAAATAACACCAATTATCATAAGTAATCTTAACATTCACAACTTGGGATAAATCATCCAAAACCTACAGAATATAGGGACTATTCAAAAAATCCAAATTTTATTGCTCGAGTTAGCAAAAACATTAGAAAAACCAATCATTCTCGCAACAAAAGAAAAGGTATAAGGAAGAATAAAAGGTTCCAAAATTGCCAAAAAGGAAACGTTATGAGAACGAACTAAATTTCTAATTCTATTTCTAACATAGAGGGTACCAATCCCTATCACATTCCAAATTAAGAAAGAAACCATTTATTTTTAGGCAGAAGAGCCAGATCTTGTAACTCTGGCAAAGTTAGGAAATATAGTTTTAGGAGTTTTATTTTTCTTTCAAAAAACCATTTGTAATTTATTAGTCATATCCACAACATCACACATTAGAGAGATTGTTGAGGGGTACGTTTGGAATAAGGTTGCACATTTAAACCATCATTGCATGCCACTTCACCTTCTTCCAAATCATTTTTTTGTTGAAGTGTCAGATTAGAAATAAGTTCAAAATTAGATGAAGAAGCAAGAGAAGGATTAGAACCATTTAAAGCACAGGTGCCCAATCAGGATTAGAGACATTATACTTAGTTTTCTCACCATTCAAGCCCTCATCAAGGATCACATTTTCTTCAATTAAAGGTGGCAAAGAAGTAGGAATAAAATCATTTGAGATAAAATCATCATCCATAAGTTTCAAAAACATATTATTGTCCATATTATTACCAATATCAGTGGGATTCAAATGTATAGGCCCATTATAAAATAATGCATCCTTATTACCATAACTGACATCCAAAAGCTAATCAGGCTTAAGAATGGTAGCATTGTCCCAAGGAGCAGTGGGAGGATCAAATGACCACCGCTTTAAAGAGTTATCCATTGGAACAACTTTCTGTGGTTTAACCAAAGGTGCCATAAGATTAGGATCCGAGTTACTATGAATGGGTTTGGCTTTCTTAAGGTGAGGGTGAACCACAAAACAATTTGAAACACCATGACCATGAATTTTCCAATGGGAACAAAAAACAAAAAAATTCTCAAAATCCACTATTTTGCAAATATCCATATTTCACTAATCCTAGCCAAATTTCCTTTGGAAATTTTTTAGTTATATCCAACTTGACTAGAATCTGACCAACAAATGGTTGAGTATTAGAATCAGTCATCATATCAACTTGAGGAGGTCGACCGAACAGGACACCCACCGTAAAAAGAAACTCATGATCAATGAAATGGACATGCAAATTAGGAAGAGAGATCCAAACCAGAACAATAAGATATTCCTCCTTAATATTAAAATGGGGCCTCCATTTTAACAATTGCATCTGACAATTTAAAATAAAATATGAGCATCAAGAGAAAACTCGAGAATAATCTAAGTCATTTAAAAGCTGAATCAAGACATGAAGGGAATCAATCAATTGAAAAGAAACCAGAGAGTTTCAACCTATGGAAAAATGATCTAATATTCTCCAAAGTAGGATGACACAAAGGAAATTTACCCTAAGCCTAAAAAATTTGCTTTGCGTCATCCTACCCAAAAAATAAACCTAAACACTTGATGTTTGGATGTTAATATATGGTGCTGCTCCTTGAGAGGATTATAATTAAGCCTAAGCCTTTTCATCATCTTATTTTTTCTAGATGCTCTTACTCTTTATGCTTGATTAAGTATTTCATTTTCTATACCCATCCCTTTAATCATGTAGTAGATCTCTAGTATAGGTTGGGAGACTAATGCTGCTGTATTGTGCTAGTTTCAAAAGGAACAGATTAAGTTTGCTGCTAATTTCATGGGATTTATTTTTTGTGGATCTCTATTTCTTTTTTTCTTAGCTTGCTTTCATTATATATTGTATTAATTAGGGGCTTATCTCCATTGGACTCTTTGTATCTCTTTAAGCATTAGCATAGAGATTTACCCCCTCTAAGGACCTTGTACCTTCTCTTTGTAGCAATAAAATTTCCCAAATTTCCCTAAAAAAACCATAATCACTAAATCTGGCCTAAACAAACCCTAAAAAAACCCTAAACCTACTAAACTAAACCTAAAACCCTAAACCCACCACTAAATCCTAAACCCTTTGCCCACAACCTAAACTTCAACCTGATAAACCTGAAACCTAAAACACTTCCTTCTGACCTAATCTAACTGAGCCACAACTAAGGCCCTAAAAATCTGACCCTAAGCTATACTGAGCCACAGCCTAAACCTGACCTTAAGGCCCTTAAAACTAAGACTAGCCACAACCCTGTACTGGGCCACAAAATCATAACCTAGATAAAATAAAATCCAAACTTAAATTAAATAAAACCTAAAACAAAATAAATAAAAAAACCTAAATCTAAATAATATAAAAAATAAATAAAATAAAACTGACTAAAGCCTAAACTTAAAAAAAATAAAATAAAATAAAAAAATAACTAAATAAAATAAATAAAACCTAAACAAATAATAATAAAATAAATAAAAATAAAACTTAATAAAATAAAACTAAACTTAAAATAAAAATAAATAAATAAAATAAATAAAATTAAAATGAAACCTAAAATAAACATAAATAACTAAAATAAATAAACAATATAACCTAAACTAGTGAAAAACTAAACCTAAAAATAAAAATAAAATAATCTTAAACCTAAACAAAATAAACTAAACTAAAATAAACCAAACCTAAATCTTAACTAAATAAAATAAAATAAACTAAAAATAAACCTAAACCTAAACTAAAAAATAAAACCTAAAAATAAACCTAAAACCTAAATGTGAAGAAGTTAAATAAAAACCTAAACCTAAACCTAAAAATAAAAAATAAAACCTAAACTTAAAAAAATTAAATAAAAATACAACTCAACTAAAAAAATAAACTAAAACTAAAACCTAAAAATAAACTAAAATAAAAAACTTATACAAAAATAAATAAACAAAATTAAATAAAAATAAAAAATAAAGTAAGCTAAAATAAATAAAAAAACTAAATATTCTAAATAAACTTAAACTTATTGGTTTATAGAATTTAATAAAAAAGAGCTTAAGCTGTAAATCCTAAACCCTAAACCTACAACCCTAAACTCTACTCCCTGAAAAACGCTAAACCCTAAACCCGAAACCCTAACCCTAAACCCTAAACCCTAACCCTAAACCCTAAACCCTAAAAGAATAAACAATAAAACCCTAAAGCCTAAACCCTAGAACCCTAAACATAAACCTAAACCCTAAATGTTTATTTAGTTTAGTTTATTTATTTTTGTTTAGGAATTTTATTTTAGTTTACTTTATAGGTTTAGTCTAAAGTTTATGTTAATTTTTTAGTTGAGTTTTATTTTAATTTTTTTTTTGGTTTAGGTTTTATTTTCTATTTTTAGGTTTAGGTTTAGGTTTTTATTTAATTTTGTTAGGTTTAGGTTTTAGGTTTTTATTTTCGGTATATATTTAGGTTTTATTTTGTTAGTTTTGGTTTATATTTATTTTTAGTTATTAATTTATCTTATTTAGTTTAGGTTTAGGTTTAGGTTTAGTTTATTTTTGGTTTAGGTTTAGGTTTTATTTATTTTAGTTTAGTTTATTTTTGTTTAGGTTTAAGTTTATTTTATTTTATTTTTTTTGAGTTTAGGTATTATTTTTTAAATTTAGGGTATGACCTCTACCTCCCATATTTTCTTGAGATTTATTGATCACTTAATTATGAAAATGGACTAACTAAACCTTAACTACTCTTTTAAGTAAATTAATGATTAATTAGTCCCATGAAAAGTAATAAATTGGTTAATTAAGTTTATTAATCATTGTTCAATAGTATGTGAACTACGGAATAGGATTGGGACCCCTTTCCTTAAGTTTATTTCACCCTTTTTTAAAATGAAATTAATTAATATTTAACTAAATATTTAAATCACTTAATAAAATTGAAATCATAATCACATCAGACCATAACTAATTAAATCATGGGGTAGATCTTTAGGTGTTTAATAGCCTAAAGGAGATTAATGAAATTATAGTTAGTCCACATGTGTGAAAAAACCATAAGAGTACTTAATTAAATCCCTTAATCTAATTAACTATTAATCATGAGCCAATTGCATTAGGCCCCTATTATATCCTAGGATCATTGCAAGTTTATTCTCCATGCACATCATGTTGACTCATAATTATTTAGTTAATTACTTTAAGGTGACATAGGTAAGGGTAATTAATTCATCTAATTAAGGGTTCAACTTAATTAACCCATAAAATCAACTTAATTATATTTCCTTAAATTAAATCAAATCACTAATGTGGGAATAGGTTTAAAATAACAAGTGATGATTTCTCTTCTACTCTTTAAATTAAATCAAATTCAAAACTTAATTAATAAAGAAGCTTTGGTTTGCTTTAAATAATCTTATTTGATTTGATTTCCCTTAAGAACTAGTTTGGTTGAATTAATCACATGCTTATATTTGATTGTCCTCTTTCCAATCATGTTAAATTTGGTATGTCATTTGAATTCATGCATCCATCTTTTTAAAATCAAGTAAAATAAAATGGATTTCTTTTATGTAAGCTTGCATGTGTTGATTTAATTTAATATATATGTGGCTATTATCACTATTAAATCCAAATGTATTTTTCAAAAGTTATAAATGAATAATAATATCTATTATGATGATAGTTATAAATACATAAGAAATGCATGTGGTTATAGCTTAAGTGTATGAATTTTGAGTTCTCTTTCCTCTATTCATGTGTTGATTTATATAAGATTGAATGTTAATGGGTATACAGTTTGGACATCCCGGGGACAAGAGGCTTTAACTAGCCTCAAGGAGGTCATTTGATTACCTCACTTTTCTAGTTTAACAATGGCATGTTCCCATTTGATTTCATTCTTATGCATTTCAACATTAGAATTTAGATAAAGCTTTAATTCATATATATAAATGATTCAATCAAAATAATATAGAATCTTTGCATGGTTTTCTTTCCCTAATTTATGCATACATCCATGTGTGTCCAAGAAAAACAAGTATATAGTCTGGACATCTTGGGAATATGAGGCTTTAGTTAGTCCCAAGGAGGTCATTTGATTACCTCACTTTCTCGATTTAATAATGACACCTGCATGTCTATATCTTTGTACATGTATATGTATATGTGATTAGTGAATGAAAATCCCATTTTATATTAAAATTGCATGCATTCATAATTAACTAAGTGGTTGAATTAATTAGCCATATTATTTGGAGCTTACTTCATTTGTTCATGTATACAAATTTATATATGTTTGAATGCAAATGGGTATATAGTCTAGACATCCTGAGAATATGAGGCCTTAGCTAGCTCCAAGGAAGTCATTTAATTACCTCACTTCACTGGCTTAACAATGACACATGCATATTTAATTTCATTCTTATGTCCTTTTTATAAGAATTTGAACAAAGTTTTAAATTAAAATGTTTAAATGATTCAATCAAATAAAATATAAATTCTAAACATACACATACATTCATCATTTTAGTGTGCTAAAATATGTTTCATGTATAGATACACTTAAGATTAAATCATATGAATGTTACATGTGATGGAAAGGAATGATTTAATATATGTCATGTGGTAGTAATTCAATTAAATTAATCATAAGATGCCTTTCATTTTGAATAGGATTATTTAAAGTGAACCTAAACTTAGCATTAATTAAATCATTCAATTAGACATTCACTAAAGAGAACTAAATCAAATTAATATATTTTAGAAAGTGGCTTAAGGTAGGTTGAAAGAGGGCAATCCTCTTTTCCTCTCTTTATAACATTTAGTTGCTAAGTGTAATAAAATGAAACAAAATAAAATACAAACTAAAATTCTCAATTCAATTAAACTAGTTCAAGTGAAATCAACCATTCAAGTTAAATTGAATCCTTCTACAGTTAGATAATACAACACCAATGTCTAACAAGAGTTACCACTCAAGCCTTAATACATAAATTAGAATTAAGTCACCACTTCTACCTCTAAGTTAGGACAGTGTATGGTGTGATGTATGTTTTATTTTATGATGTATTATTTTTTATTGAATGTTAGAGTGTAAGCTTCGTAGACTAGATGATAGGCCAATATTAGCCTAATCATATTTTCTATAGGGGATTATGCTTAAAGGATGCTTAAAAATAAATATGAATGCTCTTTTTTGTTAGTTTCTTAAATACTTAAGAATAATTCAAGTTAGGATAGGTTGGCATAATTATCGATGTGTAAGGTGCTAAGTCTAAATTATTAATACAACTGCTTGGGATTATATGTATATTTAGCTAACCTCTATTTTGTAGGTGTAGTTAGATTTACTTTTCCCATATAAATGTAATTTTTGCAATAGGAATTAAGATTAGTGCAATGGGGGATTAGGATAAGCTATGGCCAGAAGGCTTTATCTTGGGGTGCCCTATGATGCCTTTGAAGTAAGCACCATCCAAATTAAATAAGGAACCAAATCAAAAAGAGAGGTATGAAGAAAGAAGACCCCTATAGCATTTAATACAATTATAATTATCCTTTCATATTTTAGGTTGTATAAGCATAGAGTTTGGCTACCCATCTTTTCTCTCTTTGGGTTGTATGATGGTACCAAATGACACTGGCCTTTTATTCTTTTATGATAGTTTATATAATTGTTTGATGTTATGTTTACATTATGTATTAAGATAACATGATTTTCAAAGTTTCATAAATTATTGATGCTTTAATGTGTGGCTTGGATAGGATTAGGCTCTTAGGATAAAATAACTTTTCTACCCAACTAATCACATATAACTAAATTTTAAACAACTCGTAACCTTATCATAAATCCTAAGACATATATAAGATAATTAAAAGTTCTAGCAACCCCTTACTTGTATGGTTGTATTTTTCACATCATGTATGCATATTATTTCTCTCTTGAACATGAAGGATCTCCATCCTTGGATGATAAAGGAATGCTTGACCTGTGAGGGCATCCCTTGTGGTGGAGAACACCTTCTTCTAGCTGATTTAACCCATAATATATTTCACCATGCATTTAGGCATAAGAAATCCTAAAGCCTCTGTCAAAATGATCTATCTAAAATGAAATAAATTTTGAAAAGATTTTGTATCTATAAATTAAGTCATATGCTCATGTCACTCATGCTCTAGTATCATAGGGAGTGCGTTTATGACTTTAGCCTCTTTTTTATTAAATAACTATCCTAGCTATCTAGCAATTAATAAGATCGAACTACATGGTTTTAAAATTGTAGGAGTTAGTTGGTGGTCAGTCCAGAAGTCAGACAATTTATTCTCTCTTATGGAGGTAAACCCTTATGTCCATATGTCGCTTAAATTTAGGTCATGCTTTAGATCATACTAAAGCTCCCTTGATTTAGGATATGAGGTAGCTATTTCCTTCAGGCTACGAGCATAAATCCTCACCTCTTGGGCATTCCCACAACCTTATGTTGGTGGATTATGAGCCCTAATAATCTAATTAAATTTCAACTCAAAATATATAAATATCCTTAACTTCAAAATTATATAGCCCAACCATAGGATAGGTTGGAATGCTCGCTAGGCTTCATAGTTTCATGAGAATTTCCTACTTATTTCATTTGGATTCAAAAAATAAGTCTTGTCTTTAACCTTTCCCAATGGATTTTTCAAATACAAAAAATCATTTGATAGTCTAACATTGAAATCTTTAGAGTGATAATTGCCTACTTTAATCAAGACTTTTGTTAGAAAATTTCATTTCTTAAGATGTAATTAACAATGGAGGCTTGTCTCCATAGGGAACTTAAGAAAATTTTTTTAATATAAACCCTACTTAATTCATCCATGTAAAGTAGGAAAAAAATCTCTAGTAGATTTGAAGACCCATCATGCCTTAGAAGTCCTTATTATGTAATTAGGTCCATTGTAGGGAGATGCCTCTATCTTTCGAGATAGTATATCATACCTCAATGTTGTACCTGATCACCTCAAAAAGTACCCACCCTATGATCCATGGTGTCCCACCCTCCATACATTCAAAAGAAATCACCACAAGGCTCTCTCACCTTGTTCATTGAATCCTCCCAACATCATCCTTTCTTTTTGGAGTTTGGAGATGTCGATCCTAAAGTAGAAAATGGTTCTTAGACTCATAAGGTTGACTGATACACCTGGGTCAACCAAAACTTTGGATATCCTATATCTGCCAACATTCATTATAATGTAAAGAGGCGATTGTGCTTGGTTGTCCTTAAGAGTAAGTCTTCATCGCTGAATGTAACTCTTAAAATGTCTTTCTAGTGGCATGCCTCCTCTTTAGTAGTGGTCAGCTAAGCTAAGCATATCTCCAGATCAAGTAAGGCCTTGATTAGAGGTTCTCTCATCTATTTGGATAAGACAAGGGCATCGTATATGCTTAACTTAGTTGGAAACTTTATAAGGTGGGCTAGGACATTGTAATAAATTCTACCTTGGTCCTCCACAAATATATCCATGGGGGGCTTTTTGCTCACAGGAACCAACGACTTGCTTACCCTTATCCTGAGGTGCTACCCTAAGAGGTAAAACTTTTCCACTACATATATTGACTTTAGTAATATCTTGGAAAGATGAGCTTGTGGAAAGTTCTACCTTCTTATCGGGCATACCTACATCTTCTCCTATGGGATACTCAAAGTTAGTTGAATCTAAGTCAATCTCAAGAGGTGAACCTGATTAATTTATAGAAGGGTAGTCTAGCTCTAAATCAGAAAGGAAAGAATTAGAACTATTAGAGCTATTATTTTTATTTATACTTAGAGAGCTTTTAATAGGAATAAAATTAAGAGCATCAAAAGTAGACAATATATAAGTAGAATCAGCTTTCTTCATTAATTTCTTTTTCGGTGGAGGTACATGATAGAAATGAAGTAAAGCATGTGGAGTAAAGGATTTAGCTCCCTTATCCATAGATACAATGCTCTTGCTAATTGAAGAGGAGCTAGAAGAGGTGGTAGTTACAGCGGAGGAGGAAGTATTGAACTCAAACGGTGGCTATGCTAATGAACTATCCCGAACAAGTATGGTGACTCATTGCACCACCTCCTTGAGTTATCCTTTGCAACTAGCAAACCTTCCTTAGTGTTGGAGGTTTGAGCAACTTCATGCACTTTCAAGGAAAGGTTTGATCTTAGAAATGATCTTCTTAGAGGTTTTGGATAGGGAGATATCTTAACCTTCATTAAGAGGATCTAATCCCCAAGGAACTCTAACAACTGGTTGTTAATAAGTATTCTTTAGGGATAATTATGGCTCTCAACTTGTAGCTATGCTCAAGATAGTCCTTAAAAGTGGTACAATCCTCTAAGACATGGCCTAACATGTGGTGGTATGGGCAATAGCTAGGATCATCGTTCTTGCCCACTTCATCCGTCCACTTAGGCTCTAGTAACTGAAAGTCAGGTTTCTTTATGAGAATCTTAAAGATTTTCTTAACTATCTCTCTCTTGAATGAATATGACTTATCCAATCTATCGGCAAGTGTAGGTGAAAAGTAGCTACCTGGTGATGGATATGAATACCACTATTGGGTAGGCTGCTGAGGTGGTGGAAATGATCATTGTGGTGGTCGCAGGGTGATGATGTGGTGGAAGAGGAGGTGGCAAAGGTTACTAAGCTCAGTCTCTCATACCAACTCGTCGCTTCCTCTCCCACCCATAACTATCCCTGGCTTCTTCTTAATCACCATCTACGGCTTGGGTCTAGATGATTGGTCGGGAAAGGGTAACTGTTTGGCTTCCTCTTATAGGCTAGCCACCTTATTGATTAATTTCTTGGATGTTTTGATGGCAAAGCCCTTAAGCATGAAGGCAACCGGGCCATGGATATTCATGAGAAGAATCTCAATGGCATGCTCTTTAGATAGTTGTAGTTTTATTTCATGCTTAGGTTGCACCACCTGAGAATGTAATCAACAAGGGACTCATTGAGTTTCTATTTCTCTACAATAAGGTCGCCTACAATCACCCTCTCCTGAGCTCTAGCAAACCTCTTGATAAAGAGGTGCTCCAACTTAGCAAAAGTCTTCATTGAACCACTGGGTAGTTTGGCATACCAATCAAATGTAACACTTGACAGACTTCTAACGAAAAGGCAGAAGAGGAGTGTGTGTTGCAATAGCCAACTCTAAAGTGTGCAATGTTATCAGATTCCCACTACCACCAAAGATCTTGATGGTGGCGTAAAACCCTAAATAAAATAAAATAAAATAAAACCTAAATCTAAAAAATAAACTAAAATAAATAAAAATAAAACCTAAACTTAAACTAAAAAAAACCCTAAACTTAAAATAAACAAAAAAAACATAAACCTAAACTAAAATAAATAAAACCTAAACCTAAACCACAAACTAAATAAAATAAAATAAACTAAAAATAAACCTCAACCTAAACTAAAAATAAAAAACCTAAAAATAAACCTAAATAAAAACCTAAAACATAAACCTACAAAAATAAAATAAAAACCCAAACATAAACCTAAAAATAAAAAATAAAACCTACATCTAAAAATTAAATAAAAAAAAACTAAACTAAAAATAAACATAAACCTAAACGTAAACCTAAAAAATAAACTAAAATAAAAACACATAAACTAACGTAAATAAAACAAAAATAAATAAACTAAACTAAATAAAAATAAATAATAAACCTAAATAACAAATAAACTAAACTAAATAAAAAATAAACTGAATAAACCTAAACCCGTCACTTTGATTATTTTTTTTAAAAAAAAACCCCTAAACCTTAAACTTTAAATTCTAAACCCTAAACCCTAAATCATAAAACAACCCCTAAACCCTATACTAACCGTAAACTCACCATAAACCCTACACCCTAAACCCTAAACCCTAAACCCTAAACTGACCCTAAACCCTCAAAATATTAACCTTAAAGCCTAAACTCTAAACCCTACAATCGAAACTAACCCTAAACCATAAACCTTAAAAACACTAAGCCCTAAAGCTTAAACCCTAAACTAACCTAAACCCTAAGCTAACCCTAAACTTAAA
Organism: Cymbidium sinense; assembly: GCA_021442155.1. NCBI lineage: Eukaryota > Viridiplantae > Streptophyta > Magnoliopsida > Asparagales > Orchidaceae > Cymbidium > Cymbidium sinense. Next base: position 79,112,315 of record CM038214.1, on the reverse strand, counting down.
ACTAAACTAACCCTAAACCCTAAGCTAACCCTAAACCTAAGCCTAAACTAAAAAATAAAACCTTAAAAAAAAACTAAAACCTAATCCTAAAAAAATAAAATAATAACCTAAACCTAAACCTAAGAATAAAAAATAAAACCTAAACCAAAAAATAAAATGAAAATAAAACTAAACTAAAAAAATAAACTTAAACCTAAACCTATACCTAAAAATGAACAAAAATAAAAAACCTAAACTAAAATAAATAAACTAAACTAAATAAAAATAAAAGTAAACCTAAATAAAAATAAAAGATAAAAGAAGGTAAAATAAACTAAATAAACTTAAACCTATGAGTTGACTTAATTTTTAAAAAATAATAAATAAATAAATTCTATAAAAAAACCCTTACCCTAAAACCTAAACCCTAAAACTAACAATAAACCCTAAACTCTGAACCCTAAACCATAAACCCTAAAATCCTAAATGCTAGACCCTAAACCTTAAACCCTAAACCCTAAACCCTAAAACCTAAACCCTTAACCCTAAATGCAGAACCCTAACCCTAACCCTAACCCTAAACCCTAAATGCTAAACCCGAAACCCCTGAATCCTATACCCTAAACCCTAAACCTTAAACCCAAAACCCTAAACTAACCATAAACCCTATGCTAACCCTTCTACCCTAAACCTTAAACCCTAAACCTGAAACTATCCATAAACCCTAAGCAAACCCTAAACCCTAAAAATCCTAAACCTTGTACCTTAACCCTAAACCCTAAACCGTAAAACCCTAAACCCTAAAACTCTAAACCCTAAACCCTAAACATTAAACCCTAAAAACCTAAATACCTAAACCTAAACTAAATAAAACCTAAAAAAAACCTAAACCAAAATAAAATTAAAAAGTAAAATAAAATTAAAACCTAAATTAAAACCTAAAATTAAATAAAATAAATCTAAACCTAAACTAAACTAAAAGATAAAATAAAGCTTAGAATAAAAAACCAAAATAAAATAAAAACTAAACATAAATAAAAATAAAAGAAACCTAAAATAAAATAAAATAATAAATAAATAAAAACCTAAACCTAAACTAAAAAAAAACTAAACCTAAAATAAAAATAATATAAACAAAATAAAATAAACCTAAACCTAAACTAAAATAAACTAAACTAAAATAAATAAAACCTAAACCTAAACCTTACTAAATAAAATAAAATAATCTAAAAATAAACCTAAACCTAAACTAAAAAATAAAACTTAAAAATAAAACAAAAATAAATGCCTAAACCTAAACCTAAAAAAAAAAATAAAACCTAATCTTAAAAAATAAAATAAAAATAAAACTCCACTAAAAAATAAACATAAACCTAAACCTAAAAAATAAACTTAAATAAAAAAACTAAACTAAAATAAACTAAATAAAAATTAAAAAGTAAAAAAAATAAAATAAACTGAAATAAATTAAAAATAGACTAAATAAACAAAAGAAGAGATGTTAAATCTGAATTTGTTCTCTGTTAAATATGGAAAAAAAAAACCAAAAACTCTAAACCCTAAATTAAAACCTGAACCGTAAACCTAAAACTAAATCTTAAACCCTAAACCCTAAATCCTAAAAACCCTAAACCCTAGACCCTAAACCCTAAACCTTAAAACCCTAAACCCTAAACCCTAAACCCTAAACGCCAAACCATAAACCCTAAATTAACCTTAAATGCTAAACCCAAAACCCAAAACACAAAAATGCTGAAAGCCTAACCCATAACTAAAAAAAACCTCAAAATAAAATAAATAAATAAAAACTAAACCAAATTAAAATAAAATAAAATAAAATAAAAATATAAACTAAAACCTAAAACTAAACCTAAACCTAAACCTAAAATTAAAATAAAATAAAAAATAAAAACTAAACTAAAATAAAATTAATAAAAACCTAAACTAAACTAAAAAATAAAAAACCAAAATAAAATAAAATCAAAACCTAAAATTAAGATAAACAAACCTAAAATAAAAGAAAATAAATAACTAAATAAAAACCTAAAATTAAATAAATAATAAAACCTAAACCTTAAAGTAGAAAAACCTAAACTAAAACTAAAATAAACTAAACTAAAATAAATAAAGCCTAAACCTAAACTAAAAATAAACAAAACCAAAACCTAAACCTAAACTAAATAAAATAATATTAACAAAAAATATACCTAAACCTAAACTAAAAAATAAAACCTAAGAATAAACCTAAAATAAAAACCTAAAACCTAAACATATGAAAACAAATTAAAAACCTAAACCTAGACCTAAAATAAAAAATAAAACTAAAACCTAAAAAATAAAATAAAAATAAAACTAAACTAAAAAATAAAGCTAAACCTAAACCTAGACCTAAAAAATAAACCAAAATAAAAAACCTAAACTAAAATAAATAAACCTAAAATAAATAAACTATACTAAATAAAAATACAAATAAAGCTAAATTAAAATAAAAAAATAAAATAAGTTTACTTATTTTTTAAAAAATAGAAAAATTATAAAAAAATTATGAAAAAAACCCTCACACTAAACCTACAACCCTAAACCCTAAACCCTAAAACCCTAAACCCTAAACCCTAAAATCTACATATCCTAAACCCTAAACCTTAAACCCTAAACCCTAAATAACAAAACCTAAACCCTAAATCCTAAAAACCTAAAAACCTAAGCCTAAACTAAATAAAACCTAAAAATAAAATAAATAAAAAATTTAAACTAAATAAAATTAAATAAAATAAAAACTTAAACTAAAACTTAAACCTAAACCTCAACCTAAACCACAACCTAAACCTCAGCCTAAACTTGAAAATATAATAAAATAAAAATAAAAACTAAACTAAATTAAAATTAAAAAAACCTAAAAATAAAAAACATAAATAAAATAAAAACTAAATGTAAAATTAAAAAATAAACCTAAAATAAAACTAAATAAAAACCTAAACCTAAAAATAAATAAAAAGTAAAACCTAAACCCTAAACTAAGAAAAAAAACCTAAACCTAAAATAAACAAAATCAAATAAACTTCAACTAAAATAAAGTAAACTAAAATAAATAAAATATAAACCTAAACCTAAACCCAAAACAAAATAAAATAAAATAAACTTAAAATAAACCTAAACCTAAAAAAAATATAAAACCTAAAAATAAACCTAAAATAAAAACCTAAAACATAAACCTAAAAAAATAAAATAAAACCAAACCTAAACTTAAAAATAAAAAAATAAAAACTTAACCTATAAAATAAAAGAAAAAATTAAATTAAATTAAAAAATAAACATAAACCTAAACCTCAACTTAAAAAATAAACTAAACTAAATAAACATAAAAAATAAACATAAAGAAACAAAAAATGAATAAAACTAAAATAAATAAATAAATAACTAAATAAACCTAAACCTACCACTTTACTTAATTTTTTAAATAAAACCTAAACCCTCAAATATAAACCCTAAACCATAAACCCTAAACCCTAAAACTAAACCTAAACCCTAAACCCTAAACCTAAACCCTAAATCCTAAACCCTAAAAAACCCTTAACCTTAAACTCTAAGTTAACCCTAAACCCTAAACCCTAAACCCTAAACCCTAAATCCTAAACCGTAAAGCCTAACCCTAAACACTAAACCCTAAACCCTAAAACCCTAAAACCGTAAACCCTAAATCCTAAAGTCTAAACCCTAAACACTAAAAACATAAAAACTTAAACCTAAACTAAATAAAAGCTAAAAAATAAAAAATATAAAAAAAACTAAACCTAAATAAATAAAAAGAATAAAATAAAATAAAAACCTAAACCTAAACATAAAATAAAATAAACTAATAAAAATAAACTAAAATAAAATAAATAATAGCTTAAATTGAACTAAAAATATAAAATAAACCTAAGAATAAAAAACATAAATAAAATAAAAACTAGACATAAAATACAAATAAAATTAACGTAAAATAAATCTAAAATAAAATAAAATAAATAATAAATATAAACTTAAACATAAAAAAATCTAAAACTAAATAAAAAATAAAACCTAAATCCTAAACTAAAAAAAAAACCTAAACATAAAATAAAAAATAAAATAAACCTAAACCTAAAGTAAAATAAACTATTAAAATGAAACTTAAACCCAAACTGAAAATAAATTAAACATGAACCTAAACGTAAAATAAATATTATAAAATAAACTAAAAATAAACCTAAACCTAAACTAAAAAATAAAACCTAAAAATAAACTGAAAAAAAACCTAAACCAAAAAAATAAAATAAAAACCTAAACCTAAACCTAAAAATAAAAAATAAAACCTGAACTTGAAAACTAAAATAAAAATAAAATGCAACTAAAAAATAAACTTATCCCTAAACCTAAACCTAAAAAATAAACTAAAATAAATAAACCTAAAATAAATAAACTAAACTAAATAAAAATAAATAATCATAAATAAAAATAAAATCTAAAATAAACTAAAATAAACTAAAATAAACTAAATAGACCTAAACCTACTAGTTTGCTTAATTTAAAAAAAAACTTAAAAACCCTAAGCTAACCTTAAACCCTAATTCCTCAAAATAAACTAAAAAACCCTAAACCTACAAGTTTACGTAATTTAAAAATAAACTAAACCTAACTAAACTAAAAAATAACAAACTAAACCCTAAATAAACATAAACCTAAACCTAACCCAAATCCTAAACTCAAACCAAACCTAAATCTAAAAATATATCATAATCAAAACCATATCATAAAGCTCTAAACACTAAACCCTAAAACCTAAACCTAAACTAAACCTAAACCCTAAACCTTAAAAGATAAAAACTTAAACCTAAACCTTAAACCCTAAAACTAAACTATAAACCTAAACACTAAACCAAAACCCTAAACCCTAAACTTTATACTCTACATCCTAAAAACCTAAAAACCAAAAGCTAAAAAATAAAATAAAAATTAAACTCAACTAAAAAATAAACCTAAACCTAAAGCTAAGCCTAAAAAATAAACTAAAATAAGAAACCTAAACTAAAATAAATTAACCTAAAATAAATAAACTAAACTAAATTATAATAAAAATAAAACCTAAATAAAATATAAAATAAAATAAACTAAAATAAATATAAAATAAACTAAGTAACCTAAATAAACCTAAACCTACCAATTTACTTAATTTTTATTTTTTTAAAAAAACCTAAACCCTAAACCCTATAACCTAAACCTTAAACCATAAATCCTAAACTATAAACCCTAAACCCTAAACCTACAACAATAAACTACAACCCAAAACTCAAAACCCTAAACCCTAAAATATCCTTAACTAAAACTAGAACCCTAAAACTAAAACATAAACCATAAACCATAAACCCAAAACCTACTATACTAAACCTACAACCCTAAAAACTAAACTCTAATCCCTAAATCCTAAACCCTAAACCATAAATTGTAAAACTAACCCTAAACCCTAAACCCTAAACCATAAACTAAAGAAACCTAAACCCTAAAACCTACTTTTAAAACTAACCTTAAATCCTAAACCCAAAAACCCTAAACCCTAAACCCTAAACACTAAACCCTATTCTCCAAACCCTAAAACATACAACCCTAAACCTTAAACCCTAAACCTTAATCACTAAACCCTGAAAACCTAAAAACCTAAACCAAAACTAAATAAAACCTAAGAAAATAAAAAATAAAAAACCTAAACCTAAATATAATAAAAACCTAAACTAAAACCTAAACCTAAACTTGAACCTAAACATAAACTAGAAAATAAAATAAAATAATTAAAACTAAAATAAAATGAAATAACTAAAAACTTAGACTAAACTAAAAATTAAAATAAACCAAAAAATAAAAAACAAAAATAAAAACAAAATAAATAATAAAATTATAATAAAGCTAAAATCAAATAAAATTAAAACTAAATAAGAACCTCAACCTCAAATGAAAACCTAAACCTAAAATATAAACATAAAAATAAAACATAAAAAATAAATAAAAAATAAAAACAAAACCTTAAACTAATAAAAATAACTAAACCTAAAATAAACAAAATAAAATAAACCTAAACCTAAACTAAAATAAATAAAATTTAAACCTAAACCTAAACTAAAAAATAAAACCTAAAAAATATATCTAAAATTAAAACCTAAAACCCAAACCTAAAAAAATAAAATAAAACCATAAAAATTAACCTAAAAATAAAAATTAAAACCTAAAAATAAAAAATAAAATAAAAATAAAACTAAACTAAAAAATAAACCTAAACCTAATCCCAAACCTAAAAAATAAACTAAAATAAAAAAAACTATACTAAAAGAAATGAACCTAAAATAAATAAACTAAAATAAATAAAAATAAAAATAAACCTAAATAAAAATTAAATTAAAATAAAATAAAATGATTAAACATTAAATAAATAAACAAAATACAGCTAGTTGGCTTATTTAAAAAAAAAAAATCTAAGCCTAAATCCTAAAACCCTAAACCTTAAACCCTAAACCGTAAACCCTAAAACCATAAACCTTAAACCCTAAACCCTAAGCCCTAAAACATACAACCATAAACCCTAAACCCTAAACCCTAAACCCCAAACCCTAAACCCTAAACCCTAAGCCCTCAACCCTAAAACCCAAAAAATCTAACCTAAACTAAATAAAACATTAAAATAAAATTAATTAAAAAAAATAAAATGAAATAAAATAAAATAAAATAAAATAAAAACATAAACTAAAACTTAAACCTAAATGTAATCCTAAACCTAAAAATAAAATAAAATAAAAAATAAAACTGAACAAAAATAAAATAAATAAAAACATAAACTTAACTAAAAAAGAAAATAAATTTAAAAATAAAAAACTTTAATAAAATAAAACCTAAACGTAAGATAAAAATAAAATAAATTTAAATAAAAACTAAATAAAAACCTAAACCTTAAAAATAAACCTCAAAATAAAACCTAAAAATAAATAAAAAATAAAACCTAAACCCTAAACTAAAAAATAACTTAAACCCAAAATAAACAAAATAAAATAAACCTAAACCTAAACTAAAATGAACTAAACTAAAATAAATAAAACCAAAATCTAAACTTAAAATAAACTAAACCTAAACCTAAACTAAATAAAATAAAATAAGCTAAAAATAAACCTAAACCTAAACTAAAAAATAAAACTTAAAAATAAACCTAAAATAAAAGCTAAAACCTAAACCTAAAAAAATGAAATAAAAACCTAAACATTAACCTAAAAATAAAAAGTAAAAGCTAAACCTGAAAAAATAAAATAAAAATAAAACTAAACTAAAAATAAACCAGAACATAATCCCAAACCTAAAAAATAAATGAAAATAAAAAACATAAACTAAAATAATTGAACTTAAATTATATAAAGTAAACTATTAAAAATAAAAGAAAACCAAAATAAAAATAAAATTAAAATAAACTAAAATAAATAAAAAATAAACTAAATAAACATAAACCTACTAGTTTGCTTAATTTAAAGAAAAATAATAATAATAATAACCCTAACCCTAAATTGTAAATCCTGAAACCCTAAACCCTAAACCATAAAACGTAAACCATAAACCCTAACCCCTAAAACCTACAACCCTAAACCCTAAACCTTAAACCCTAAAGCTTAAACCCTGAACCCAAAGCCCTAAACTCTAAAAACTTAGTATCTGAAAAACCTAAAAACCTAAACCTAAACTAAATAAAACTTGAAAATAAAATTAATAAAAAAACCTAAACCTAAATATTATAATAAAAAATAAAAACCTAAATAAAAACCTAAGCCTAAATGTAAACCTAAAGCTAAAAAATAAATTAAAATAAAAACTAAAAACTGAACAAAAATAAAATAAATAAAACCTAAACTAAACAAAAAAAGAGAATAAACCTAAAAATAAAAGACCTTAATAAAATCAAGCCTAATCGTAAAATAAAAATAAAATAAAAGTAAAATAAAAGAAAATAAAAACTAAATAAATTCCTAAACCTAAAATAAACAAAATAAAATAAATCTAAACCTAAACTAAAAAAAAACTAAACTAAAATAGATAAAACTTAAACCAAAACCTAAAATAAACTAAACCTAAACCCTAATCTAAATAAAATAGAATAAACTAAAAATAAACCTAAACCTAAACTAAAAAAGATTAAACTTATAAATAAACCTAAAACATAAACCTAAAAAAATAAAATAAAAACCTAAACCTAAATAAAACCAAAACACTAAACCTAATAATAAAAAATAAAACCTAAAACTAAAAATTAAATTAAAAAGAAACCTAAACTAAAAAATAAACATAAACCTAATCCTAAACCTAAACAATAAACAAAAATAAAATTCCTAAACTAAAATAAATAAACTAAACTAAATAAAATTAAAAAATAAACCTAAATAAACATATAAAATAAAATATATAAACTAAGTTAACTTAAACCTACCGGTTTACTTAATGTAAAAAAAACCCTAAACCCTAAACCTCAAACCGTAAATCCTAAACCCTAAACTCTAAACCCTAAACTGTAAAACTAACCCTAAACCCTAAACCATAAACCTAAACCTTAAAACCTTAAACCTTAAATCCTAAACTAACCCTAAACCCCAACACATGAATCCTAAACCCTAAAACTAAATCTAACCCTAAACCCTAAGCTAACCCTAAACCCTAAACCCTAAGCTAATCCTAAACCCTAAACCCAAACCTAATAAAATAAAAATAAACTAATAATTATATTAAAACTAATTTTTAACTAATAATAAAACCTGACTAAAACTCACAAAACTAACTAAATAAATAATAATAAAACTAATAATAAACCTAAAAACTAAAACTAATAAAAATAATTAAAAATAATAATGATGATGAAAACCAAATTAACTAACTAAAACCATAAAGCTCTAATAAATAAACTACACTAACTAATAGAATAATAAGAATAATAATAATAATAATAATAATAATAATAATAAGAATAATAATAATAATAATAATAATAAACTAATAAAAACTAATTAAAACTAATAATAATAATAATATTAAATTAATAAATAATAAAACTAATAACTAATTATAAAACCTAAATAAAAGTCACAAAACTAACTAAATAATAAATAATAAAACTAATAATAAACCTAAAATCTAAAACTAATAAAAAATAACTAAATATAATAATAATTACTAAAACCAAATAAACTAACTAAAACCATAAAACCCATATAAATAAATTATATTAACTAATAAAATAATAGTAATAATAATAATAATAATAAACTAATAAAAATAAACTAAAACTAATAATAATAATAATAATAATAATAATAATAATAATAATAATAATAATAATAAACTAATAAATAATAAAACTAGAACCAAAACTAATAAAACAAAACCAATAAAACCCAATAATAACTAAATTAAAATAAAAGCTAAACTAAACTAAAAGCCTAAAACCCCTAAACTAATAAACTAAACAAAAATTGAATCCCAAAAAAACTAATAAAAACTAACTAAACTAATAATAACTAATAAACTAAAAAGTAATAAAACCCAAAACTAAAAATAAACCCTAAACTAATAACTAAATAATAAATAAACTAAAAACCTAACTGAAACTAATAAACCCCACCTAAACTAAAACTAAATAAAAACCAAAAATAAAAACTAAATTAAAAATACTAAACCACAATAACCCTAATAAACCCAAAAAACACTAAACCTAAATCCAAATTAACCCAAAATAAAAACAAATAATTAAAGCAATAATAATAATAATAATAACTCCAATAAACCCAAAAAAACACTAAACCTAAATCCAAATAAACCCAAAACAAAAACAAATAACTATAACAATAATAATAATAATAATAAACTAAACTAATAAACCTAAACCCAAAATAAATTAATAATTGACAAATAAGCAAAATAAAACAAAAATTATTAACAATATTAAACTAAACTAATTAAACCATAAACATAAAAATAAAATCAAATAAAATAAACTAAAATAAAATAAATAAAAACCTAAACTAAACTAAAAAATAAAATAAACCTGAGAATAAAAAACATAAATAAAATAAAAACTAAAAATAAAAAAATAAAAAACTTAAAATAAAAATAAAATAAAAATTAAATGAAAACCTAAATCTACGAATAAACATAAAAATACAACTCAAAAATAAAAAAATAAAACTTAAATCCTAAACTAAGAAAACCTAAATCAAAAATAAAAAAATAAAAATAAATAAATAAACCTAAAACTAAACTAAAATAAATAAACCAAAACATAAACCTAAAATAAACTAAGCTTAAATAAAATAAAATAAAATAAACTAAAAATAAACGTAAACTCAAATTTAAAAACAAACCTAAAAATAAACCTAAAATAAAAATCTAAACCCTAAACCTAAAAAATAAAATAAAAATCTTGACCTAAAAAATATATATATATATATAAAACCTAACCTTAAAAATGAAATAAAAATAGAACTACATTAAAAAATAAACCTACACCTAAACCTAAACCTAAATAATAAACTTTAATAAATAACTCAAACTAAAATAAACAAACATAGAATAAATAAACTAAACTAAATAAAAATAAAAAATAAACCTAAATAAAAATAAAAAATAAACTGAATATAGTAAATAATCATAAACCTACCAGTTTACTTAAATTTTAAAAAAAAACCTTAAACAACAAATCCTAAACTCTAAGCCCTAAACCCTAAACCCTAAACCTACAACCCTACAACCTAAACCCTAAATCTTAAACCCTTAAAAACTTAAACCCTAAACCCTAACCATAAATCCTAAACCCTAAAAGCATAAACCCTAAAAAGCTAAACCCTAAACCCTAAACCCTAATCCCTAAACCCTAACCATAAACCCTAAACTTAAACTTAAAGTAACTAAATAAATAAAAAAAACCTAAACCCTAAAACCTAATAAACCTAAACCTACACCTAAACCCTAAGAATGGGAACCGGCAGAACATCACCGTCAACCGTGCTCAATCTAGTGGTGGAGGCAAAGAGGGTGGTTATCGTAGTGGGGATTGGGGATCTGGAGGTGTTGGTGGATTTGGATGTGGTAGTCAGAGCAGTGGTGGTTATGGAGTCAAGAGAAGTAATAGAGGTTACAGGGTTACAGCCATGGTGGTGGTGAAGGGAGAGATCGGGCATATAATGGTCAATCTTTATTCTCGAGAGGCTAGGCGGGTTCTGATGGGAACTGGAGAAACTGAAGAATGACTAATCTGATCTGCTGCTTATGGAATTGTGTCTTTATAATAGACACGATTCTAGTTATCTAGGGTGTTTTATTTCCACTATGCGTGCTCATTTTTTATCTACATTGATGCTTATGTCTTACAAAACTTGGTGTGTTACTTGGTTGAAGAAATCAGAAAGAAGAAATGCTGAATCTGAATTTGTTCTCTATTAACAAAAAAATCAAATGCCTTAAACTCTAAACTAAAATGTGAACACCATACAAAAAAACTAAACTTAAAGTTTAAGTAAAATAAACTTAAACCTACACTAAAATAACCTAAACTAAAATAAATAAAACCTAAACCTAAACCTAAAATAAACTAAACCTAAACCTAAACCTAATTCTAAAGTAAATAAAATAAAATAAACTAAAATTAAATCTAAACTAAAACTAAATAATAAAACCTAAAAATAAACCTAAAATAAAAACCTACAGCCTAAACCTATAAAATAAAACCTAAAATAAAATAAAAATAAAACTAAACTAAAAATAAACATAAACCTAAACCTAAGCCTAATAAATAAACTAAAATAAAAAACATAAATTAAAATAAATAAACCTAAAATAAATAAACTAAACTAAATAAAAATAAAAATAAATCTAATTAAAAAGAAAAAATAAACTAAGTAAACTAAATAAACCTAATCCTATGAGATACTTAACTAAAAAAAACTTTAAACCTACAACACTAAACCTACAACCCTATACCCTAAACTTTAAACTCTAAACCTTAAAAACCCTAAACCCTAAAACCTAACCCTCAACCTTAAACCCTAAAAGCATAAACCATAAAATCTTAAACTCTGAAACCTAAACCCTAAACCTTAAACCCTAAATCCTAAACCCTAAACCTTAACCCTAAACCCTAAACTCTAAACCAAAATCCTAAACCTAAGCCTAATGTAAATAAATAAATTAAAAAATAAACCTAAACACTAAAACTTAATAAACCTATACCTAAGAATGAGCAGAACCTTGACGGTAGGAACATCACCATCAACCAAGCTCAGTCTAGATTTAACGGTGGATGCTAAGGCGAATGTGGTGGTTATCATAGTGGTGGTGGGGCATCTAAAGGTGCTGGTAGATATGGAAGTGTTTGTCAGAGCAGTGGTGGTTATGGAGGTAGAAGGAGTGATGAAGTTTACAACTGTGGTGGCGGCGGAGGGAGAGATCGGGGATATGATGGTCGATCCTGCTAATCGAGGGGGCATGGTGGTTCTGATGAGAACTGGAGAAACTAAAGAATGACCGATTCGATTAGCTACTTATAGAACTGGGTCTTTATAGTAGAGACAGTTATAGTTATCTAAGGTTTTTGATTTGCACTATGCATGATCAATTTTTATCTATGTCGTCACTTATGTCTTAGAAAACTTGGTGGGTTATTTGGTTGATGAGGTCGAAAAGAAGAAATATTGAATTTGAATTTGTTCTTTGTTCAAAAAAAAACAAAAACCCTAAACTCTAAACTAGATCCTTAACCCTAAACGTAAACCCTTAACCCTTAACCTAAACCCTTTAACCCTAAACCCTAAAATAAACCCTAAACCATAAACCCCTAAACCCTAAAACTTAAACCTTAAACACTAAAACCCTAAACTATAAACTTTAAACCCTAAACCCTAAACCCTAAACCCGAAACCATAAAACCTACATCCCTAAACCATAAACCTTAAACCCTAAACACTAAACTTTAAGCCTTAAATTCAAATGCCTAAATCATAAAAACCTAAAAACTTATAAACCTAAACCTAAACTAAATAAAACATAAAAATAAATAAATTAATAAACCTAAAACGAAATAAAATAAAAAATAAATAAAAATAAAAACCTAAACCTAAACCTAAAAATAAAAAAATAAAAACTAAAATAAAATAAAATAAATAAAAACCTAAGCTAAGCTAAAAAATAAAATAATCCTAAAATTAAAAAACCAAAATAAAATAAAAACAAACAAAAAATAAAAATAAAATAAATCTAAAATAAAATAAAATAAAACTAAATAAAAACATAAACATAAAAAAATAAACCTAAAATTAATACCTAAAAATAAATAAAAAATAAATCCGAAACCTTAAACTAAGAGAAACCTAAACCTAAAATAAACTAAACTAAAATAAATATAACCTAAACTAAACCTAAAATAAACTAAAGCTAAACCCTAAACTAAATAAAATAAAATAAACATAAAATAGACCTAAACCTAAACTAAAAATAAAACCTAAAAATAAACCTAAAATAAAAGCCTAAAACTTAAACTTAAGAAAATAAAATGAAATACTAAACCTAAACCTAGAAATAAAAAATAAAACCTAAACCTAAAAAACAAAAAAAAACAAAACTAAATTAAAAAATAAAGAAAAACCTAAACCTAAAAAAATTAAAAAAAATTAAATTAAAATAAATAAAATGAACTAAATAAAAATAAAAAATAAACCTAAAAAAAATAAAAACACTAAGATAAACTAATGTAAATTAAATAAACTAAGGAAAACCTAAACCTACCTATTTACTTAATTTTAAAAAAAGAAAAAAAAACCCATAACCTTAAACCATAAACCCTAAACCCCAAATCCTAAACCTTAAACCTTAAAAACCTTAAACCCTAAACCATAAACACTAAACCCTAAACCATAAACCCTAAACCCTAAACCTTAAACTATAAACCCAAAACCCTAAACCATAGTCCTAACCCTAAACCCTAAACCTTAAACCCTAATCCCTAAAATAACCTTAAACCATAAACCCTAAACCTTAAGCCTTAAAGCCTAAACTCCTCTAAACCCTAAGCTAACCCTAATCCCTAAACCCTAAAAACCCTAAACCCTAAAGCCTAAACACTAAACCATAAACCCTAAATCCAAAACTTTAACCTTAAACACTAAAATTAAAACCCTAAAAGCCTAAACTCTAAACCCTAAAAGCCAAAAACCTAACCCTAAAAATAAAATAAATGAGAAAATGTAAACTAAAATAAAATCAAGAAATGAAATAAAATAAAAACATAAACTAAAACATAAACCTAAACCTAAACCTAAAAAGAAAATAAAATAAAAAATAAAACTAAACTAAAATAAAATAAATAAAAACCTATACAAAATTTTAAAAAATAAAAAACCTAAATTAAATAAAAACTAATTTTAAATTAAAAATTAAAAAAAAAACATAAATAAAAATAAAATAAAAAATAAATTAAAATTTAAACCTAAAAATAAAACTTAAAAATAAATAAAAAAATAAAACATATACCCTAAATCAAAAAAAATATCTAAACCAAAAATAAAAATAAAATAAACCTAAACCTAAACTAAGATAAACTAAACTAAAATAAATAAAACCTAAAATTAAGTAAACCTAAACCTAAACCTAAACTAAAAAAATATAATAAACTAAAAATACACCCAAACCTAAACTAAAAAATAAAACCAAAAAATAAACCTGAAATAAAAACAAAAAACCTAAACCTAAAAAAATAAAAAATATAAACCTAAACCTAAAACTAAAAATAATAAATAAAGCTTAAACCTAAATAATAAAATAAAAATAAAAAAAATTAAATAGTAAACCTAAACCAACTAAATAAACATAAATAAATAAACCTAAAATAAATTAACTAAACAAAATAAAAATAAAAATAAACCTAGATAAAATAAAAAAATAAAATAAACTAAAATAAAAAAATTAACTAAATAAACCTAAATTTTCTAGTATACTTAATTTTAAAAAAAATAAAGAAACCCTAAACCCTAACCTTACAACCCTAAACCGTAAACCCTAAAACCCTAAGACCTTAATCCTAAACCCCTTAAACTGTAACATCTACAACCTTAAACCCTAAACACTAAACCCCAAACTGTAAACCCTAAACCCTAAACCCAAAATACTAAACCCTAAACTCTAAAAATGTAAAAATATAAACCTAAACTAAATAAAACCTAAAAATAAAATAAATAAAAAACTTAAACATAGATAAAATAAAAAATAAAATAAAGTAAAAACTTATACTAAAACATAAACCTAATACATAATCCTAATCTTAAACCTAAAAATAAAATAAATAAAAAGTCAAATCTAATCAACATAAAATAAATAAAAACCTAACTAAACTAAGAAATTAAATAAACCAAAAAATAAAAAACCTAAATAAAATAAAAGCTAAACTTAAACCTAGGTATATTTTATTTTATTTATTTTAGGTTTAGGATTTTTTTATTTAAGGTTTTGGTTTTATTTTTTATTAATTTTTAGGTTTAGGTTTTAATTTATTTTTTATTTTATTTTATTTTATGTTTTTATTTTAATTTTATGTTATATTATTTTAATTTAGGTTTTTTTATTTTTCTTGGTTTAGTTTATGTTTTTATTTATTTTATTTTTGTTTAGTTTTGTTTGTTTATTTTATTTTTTAGTTTTATGTTTAAGTTTAGGTTTAGGTTTAGGTTTTTTAGTTTTATTAATTATATTTTTTTAATTTATTTATTTTAAGTTTTTTATTTTTAAAATTATTAGGTTTTATTTGGGTTTAGCTTTAGGTTTTTGGTTTTTAGGGACTAGGGTTTGGGGTTTAGGGTTAGGGCTTAGGGTTTAGGGTTTGGTGTTTAGGGTTTATGATTTAGGGTTTTAGGTTTTTGTGATTAGGGTTTAGGGTTTAAGGTTTAGGGTTTAGAGTTTAAGGGTTTAGGATTTAGGGTTAAGCCATAGTTTAGGGTCAGACTTTTAAAATTTTTTATTTCTTAAATTAAGTAAACTCATAGGTTTAGGTTTATTTAGCTTATTTATTATTTATTTTAGTTTATTTTATTTTTTTATTTTAATTTTGGTTTATTTTTTTATTTAATGTAGATTATTTATTTTAAGTTTATCTATTCTAGTTTAGGTTTTTTATTTTAGTTTAGTTTTTAGAATTAGGTTTAGGTTTTGATTTATTTTTTAGTTTAGTTTTATTTTGATTATATTTTTATGTTTCTATTTTATTTTTATTTTCAGTTTAGTTTTAGGTTTTATTTTTGATTTTACATTTATTTTAGGTTTTATTTTTAGTTTACTTTTAGTTTATTTTAATTTATTTCATTTTATTTAGTTTAGTTTAGTTTACGCTTAGTTTATTTTAGGTTTGTTTAGGTTTTATTTATTTTAGTTTAGTTTATTTTAGTTTAGGTTTAGGTTTATTTTATTTTATTTTAGTTTTATTTTTTTAAATTTTGTGGTTTAGTTTTCTTTAAGTTTATTATTTAAGTTTAGCTTTTTATTTACTTTTTATTTTATTTTATTTTAGGTTTCTTTTTTTGTTATTATTTTAGCTTTACTCTTTTACTTTATTTAAGATTTTTATTTTTTTAACTTTAGTTTTGGTTTTTTTTATTTTAGTTTTTATTTTTTATTTTATTTTTTTTGGGTTTATGTTTAGGTTTAGGTCTAGGTTTAAGTTTTAGTTTCTGTTTTTATTTTATTTTAGTTTATTGTTTTCCTTTTAGTTTAAATTTTTTATTTTATTTTTAGGTTTTATTTAGTTTAGATTTCATTTTTAACTTTTTAGGGTTAGTTTAGGGATTGGGGTTTGGGGTTTGGAGTTTAGTGTATAGGGTTTGGGGTTTGGAGTTTAGGGTTTACAGTTTAGGGTTTAGGGTTTAGGGTTTAGGGTTTATGGTTTAGGTTTTATGATTTAGGGTTTAGGGCTTAGGATTTTAGGTTTTAGGGTTTACGGTTTTTAGGGTTTAGGGTTTAGGGTTTAAGGTTTAGGTTTTCGGTTTAGGATTCATGTTTTAGCTTAGGGTTTAGGATTTTTTGGGTTTTTTATTTTAAATAGAGAACAAATTCATATTCAACATTTCTTCTTTTGCTTATTTAGTTTATTTTTTATTTATTTTATTTTATTTTATTTATGTTTGTTTTTTATTTTTATTTTTTTATTTTATTTATTATAGGTTTATTTATTTTAGTTTAAGCTTTTTATTTTAGTTTATTTTTTAAATTTAGATTTAAGTTTATATATATATTTAGGGTTTAGGGTCCTAAACCCTAAACCCTAAAAAATAAACCTAAATTTACAAGTATACTTAATTTAAAAAAAATAAAAAAAACCCTAAACCCTAACCTTATAACCCTAAACTTACAACCCTAAATTATAAACCCTAAAACCCTAAAAACCTTAACCCTAAACCCCTTAAACTGTTAAATCTACAACCTTAAACCCTAAACACTAAACCCCAAACTGTAAACCCTAAACCCTAAACCCAAAATACTAAACCCTAAACTCTAAAAATGTAAAAATATAAACCTAAACTAAATAAAACATAAAAATAAAATAAATAAAAAACCTAAACATAGATAAAATAAAAAATAAAATAAAGTAAAAACTTATACTAAAACCTAAACATAATACATAAACCTAAACTTAAACCTAAAAATAAAATTAAATAAAAAGTCAAATCTAAACAACATAAAATAAATAAAAACCTAACTAAACTAAGAAATAAAATAAACCTAAAAATAAAAAACCTAAATAAAATAAAAGCTAAACTTAAACCTAGGTATATTTTATTTTATTTATTTTAGGTTTAGGATTTTTTTGTTTAAGGTTTTGGTTTTATTTTTTATTAATTTTTAGGTTTAGGTTTTAATTTATTTTTTATTTTATTTTGTTTTATGTTTTTATTTTAATTTTATGTTATATTATTTTAATTTAGGTTTTTTTATTTTTCTTGGTTTAGTTTATGTTTTTATTTATTTTATTTTTGTTTAGTTTTGTTTATTTATTTTATTTTTTTAGGTTTATGTTTAAGTTTAGGTTTAGGTTTAGGTTTAGGTTTTAGTTTAGGTTTTTATTAATTATATATTTTTAATTTATTTAGCTTTAGGTTTTTTTATTTTTTAAAATTATTAGGTTTTATTTAGTTTAGCTTTAGGTTTTAAGTTTTTGGTTTTTAGGGACTAGGGTTTGGTGTTTAGGTTTAGGGTTTAGGGTTTAGGGTTTGGTGTTTAGGGTTTATGATTTAGGGTTTTAGGTTTTTGTGATTAGGGTTTAGGGTTTAGGGTTTAGAGTTTAAGGGTTTAGGATTTAGGGTTAAGGTTATAGGTTTAGGGTTAGAGTTTTTTTTTATTTTTTTTATTTTTTATTTCTTAAATTAAGTAAACTCATAGGTTTAGGTTTATTTAGTTTATTTATTATTTATTTTAGTTTTTTTTATTTTTTTTATTTTAATTTTGGTTTATTTTTTTATTTAATGTAGTTTATTTATTTTAAGTTTATCAATTCTAGTTTAGGTTTTTTATTTTAGTTTAGTTTTTAGAATTAGGTTTAGGTTTTGATTTATTTTTTAGTTTAGTTTTATTTTGATTATATTTTTTATGTTTCTATTTTATTTTTATTTTCAAGTTTAGTTTTAGGTTTTTATTTTGATTTTATGTTTATTTTTAGGTTTTATTTTTTAGTTTACTTTTAGGTTTATTTTTAATTTATTTCATTTTATTTAGTTTAGGTTTAGGTTTTTATTTTAGGTTTAAGTTTAGGATTTATTTATTTTAGTTTAGTTTATTTTAGTTTAGGTTTAGGTTTATTTTATTTTTGTTTTAGGTTTTGGTTTTTTTTAGCTTAGGGTTTAGGTTTTCTTTTAAGTTTATTATTTAAGTTTAGCTTTTTATTTACTTTTTATTTTATTTTATTTTTGGTTTGTTTTTTTATTATTATTTTAGCTTTATTCTTTTACTTTATTTAAGATTTTTATTTTTTTTACTTTAATTTAGGTTTTTTTTATTTTAGTTTTTATTTTTTATTTTATTTTTTTTAGGTTTATGTTTAGGTTTAGGTCTAGGTTTAAGTTTTAGTTTATGTTTTTATTTTATTTTAGTTTATTTTTTTCCTTTTAGTTTAAATTTTTTATTTTTTATTTAGGTTTTATTTAGTTTAGATTTCATTTTTAACTTTTTAGGGTTAGTTTAGGGTTTGGGGTTTGGGGTTTGGAGTTTAGGGTATAGGGTTTGGGGTTTGGAGTTTAGGGTTTACGGTTTACGATTTAGGGTTTAGGGTTTAGGGTTTATGGTTTAGGTTTTAGGGTTTAGGGTTTAGGGCTTAGGATTTTAGGGTTTAGGGTTTAGGGTTTTTAGGGTTTAGGGTTTAGGGTTTAAGGTTTAGGTTTTCAGTTTAGGATTCATGTTTTAGCTTAGGGTTTAGGATTTTTGGGGTTTTATTTTAAAATAGAACAAATTCATGTTCAACATTTCTTCTTTTGCTTATTTAGTTTATTTTTTATTTATTTTATTTTATTTTATTTATGTTTGTTTTTTATTTTTATTTTATTTATTTTATTTATTGTAGGTTTATTTATTTTAGTTTATGTTTTTTATTTTAGTTTATTTTTTAAATTTAGATTTAAGTTTATATATATATATATATATATATATATATATATATATATATATTTGAGTTTTTTATTTTCTTTTTTAGGTTTAGGTTTTCTTTTTTATTTTTAGGTTTAGGTTTAGGTTTTCTTTTTTATTTTTAGGTTAAGGTTTAGGTTTTTATTTTATTTTTTTGGTTTAGGTTTTATTTTTTATTTTTAGTTTAGGTTTAGGTATAGGTTTTAATTTTTTTCTTAGGTTTAGGTTTTAGGTTCTTATTTTAAGAATATTTTTAGGTTTTATTTATTAGTTTAGGTTTAGGTTTATTTTTAATTTATTATATTTTATTTAGTTTAGGTTTAGGTTTCAGTTTTGTTTATTTTTTATTTAGGTTTACATTTTATTTATTTTAATTTAAGTTTAGGTTTATTTATTTTTATTTTTAGGTTTAGGTTTTTATTTTAATTATGTACTTTTTAGTTTAGTTTGTGTTTTTATTTATTTTATTTTAGTTTAGTTTTTATTTTTATTTTTATTTTATTTTTTTTTTAAGTTTATGTTTAGGTTTAGGTTTAGATTTTAGTTTATGTTTTAATTATATATTGGTTTAGATTTTTATATATTTTATTTTTAGGCTTTATTTAGTTTAGGTTTAAGGTTTAAGGTTAGTTTAAGGTTTAGGGTTTAGGGTTTAGGGTATAGGGTTTAGGGTTTAGGGTTTAGGATTCGAGGTTTTTATTTTTTTTTTGGATTTAGGGTTTAGGGATTAGAGTTTAGGGTTTAGGGATTTAAGATAATGGGTTTATGGTTTTGGATTTAGGGTTTTTATGGTTTAGGGTTTAGAGTTTAAAGTTTAGATTATAGGTTTAAGTTTCAACTTTTAGTTCAGTGTTCAGGGTTTTTGGGGTTTTTTTTAACAGAGAACAAATTCTGATTCAACATATCTACTTTTGTTTATTTTGTTTATTTTTTAGGTTTTTTATTCTTAGGTTTATTTTATTTTTTTAGTTTAGTTTAGGTTTTGATGTTTATGCTATTGGGGTTTAAGGTTTAGGGTTAGGGTTTAGAATTTATGATTTTAGGGTTTAAGGTTTTAAGGTTAAGGGTTTAGGGTTTAAGTTTTAGTGTTTAGGCATTAGGGTTTAGGGTTTTGAGGGTTTCAAGTTAGCTTAGGGATTAAGGTTAGTTTAGGGTTTCAGTTTTAAACTTTTGGGTTTAGGATTTTTAGGGGTTACGGTTTAGGGTTTATGGTTAGTTTAGAGTTTAGCATTTAGGGTTTAGTGTTTAGGGTTGGAGTTAGGGTTTAGGGTTTAGGGTTTAGGGTTAGGGTTTATTATTTTTTAGGGTTTATGGTTTAAGGTTTAGGATTTCTTTTAATTAAGTAAATCGATAGGTTTAGCTTTCTTTAGTTTATTTAGTTTATTTTGTTATTTATTTTTGTTTTTTTATTTTTGTTTAGGTTTATTCTTTAGTTTTATTTTGTTTAGTTTATACATTTTAAGTTTTTTTAATTTTATTTAAATTTTTTATTTTAGTTTATTTTTTAAGTTTATGTTTATTTTTTGTTTACTTTTACATTTATTTTATTTTCTATGTTTCAGTTTTATTTTTTATTTTTAGGTTTAGGTTTAGGTCTTTATTTTATTTTTTTAGGTTTTGGTTTTATGTTTTTATTTTAGGTTTATTTTAGGTTTTATTTTTTAGTTTAGGTTTAGGATTATTTTAAGTTTATTTCATTTTATTTAGTTTAGGGTTTAGGTTTAGTTTATCTTAGGTTTAGGCTTAGGTTTTATTTATTTTAGTATAGTATATTTTAGCTTAAGTTTAGGTTTATTTTATTACTTTATTTTAGATTTAGCTTTTATTTAGTTTAGGGTTTTAATTTTATTTTTTATTTATTTTTAGGTTTATTTCTTAGGTCTAGGTTTTTATTTAATTTTTATTTTGTTTTATTTAAGGTTTATTTTATTTTTATTCTATCCTTATTTTTAGGTTTATTTTAAGTTTTAATTTTGTTTAGGTTTTTATTTATTTTATTTTAGTTTAGTTTTTATTTTTTATTTTTATTATATTTTTATATTTAGGTTTAGGTTTTTATTTTTTTATTTTTAGAAGTTTATGTTATTTTATTTATTTTACTTTTTGGTTTTATTTAGTTTAGGTTTAGATTTTTAAATTTTTAGGGTTTAGGTTTAAGATTTAGTGTTTAGTGTTTGTGGTTTAGGGTTTTGGGTTTAGAGTTTAGGGTTTACAATTTAGGGTTTTAAGGTTTAGGGTTTATGGTTTAGGGTTTACGGTTTAGGTTTTAGTATTTTAAAGCTTAGGGTTTAGGGTTTAGGTTGTATGTTTAGGGTTTAGGGTTAGTTTTAGGGTTATAGTTTTTTTTTATTTTTTATATTATTAATTTTTTTTTAAAATTAAGTGAACTCATAAGTTTAGGTTTATTTAGTTTATTTAGTTTATTTTTTATTTACTTTATTTTATTTTATTATTATTTTTATTTAGGTTAATTTTTTATTTAGTTTAGTTTATTTATTTTAAATTTATTTATTTTGGTTTAGGTTTTTTATTTTAGTTTATTTTTTTAGGTTTTGGTTTAGGATTAAGTTTATTTTTTTAGTATAGTTTTATTTTTATTTTATTTTTCAGGTTTAGGGTTTATTTTTTATTTTTAGGTTTAGGTTTCTATTTTCATTTTTATTTTTTAAGTTTAGGTTTTAGGTTTATTTTTAGGTTTCATTATTTTGGTTGCGTTTAGGTTTATTTTTAGTTTATTTTATTTTATTTAGTTTGGGGTTTTAGTTTAGTTTATTTTAGGTTAAGGTCTAGGTTTTATTTAATTTAGTTTAGTTTATTTTAGTTTAGGTTTTACTTTTTTTATTTTATTTATTCTAAGTTTATGTTCAATTTCAGTTTTAGGTTTAGGTTTTATTTTTTATTTATTTTTAGGTTTTATTTTTAGGTTTATTTTTTAGGTTTAGGTTTTTATTTGATTTTCATTTAATTTTATTTTAGGTTTATTTTATTTTTTTAAGTTTAATTTTGGTTTTTATTTATTTTATTTTAGTTTATATATATATATATATATATATATATATATATATATATATATATATATATATATATATATATATTAGGTTTAGGTTTAGGTTTAGGTTTATGTTTTGATTTAGGTTTAGGTTTTAGCTTAGGTTTTTTTTTTATTTAGGTTAAAATTTATTTATTTATTTTATTTTTAAGTTTTTTTTAGATTATGTTTAGGTTTTTAGGTTTTTAGGGTTTGGGGTTTAGGATTTAGGTTTTATGGTTTGGGGTTTGGGGTTTAGGATTTAGGGTTATAGGTTTTAGGGTTTAGGGTTAAGGGTTTTAAGGTTTAGGGTTTAGGGTTTAGGATTTATGGTTTAGGGTTTAGGGTTTTAAGATTTAGGTTTTAGGGTTTAGGATTTAGGGTTAGGTTTTATTTTTATTTTATTTTTTTTTATTTTTTTATTTTTATGGTTTAGGGTTAGCATTTCTTCTTTTTTATTTCATCAACCAAGTAACACACCAAGTTTTCTAAGACATTAGTGATGACACATATAAAAACTAGGCCTGTATAGAGCAAAATAAAACCCAAGAAAACTAGAATCATCTCTATTATAATGACATAGTTCCATAAGCAGCAGATCGGATCGAACATTCTTCTATTTCTCCAATTCTAATTAGAACCACCCTGGCCTCTCGAGTAGCGAGATCCACCATCATATCCTTGATCTCTCCCTCCGCCACCACCACGATTGTAACCTCCATTGCTCTTCCCTCCTCCATAACCACCATTATCCTCACCACCACCTCCATATTCACCATCACCTCCAGATCGCCCACCACTAGTGAGATAACCTCTGCCTTCCCCTCCACTGCCAACTCTAGACTAAGCTTGGTTAACGGTGATGTTCCTTCCTTAAAGGTTTTTCCCATTCCTATTTTTATGGTTTAGGTTTTCTTTAAATTTATTTAGTTACTTTATGTTTATGTTTAGGGTTTAAGATTTAGGGTTAGGGCTTAGGGTTTAGAGTTTAGGGTTTGGGGTTTAGGGTTTAGGGTTTAGGGTTTTATGTTTTTTTTTTAGGGTTTAAGGTTAGGGTTAGGGTTTAGGATTTAGGTTTAGGGTTTAGGATTTAAGGTTTGGGGTTTAGGGTTTATGGTTTAGGGTTGTAGGTTTAGGGTTAGAGGTTTAGGGTTTACGATTTAGGGTTTAAACTTTAGGGTTTAGTGTTTTTAGGGTTTAAGAATTTTATTTTAGGGTTAGTTTAAGGTTTAGTGTTTAGGGTTTTAGGGATTAGGGTTTAAGGTTTATGGTTTTGGGTTTAGGGTTATGGTTAGGGTTTAGGTTTTAGGGTTTAGGGTTTAGGGTTAGGGTTTATGGTTTAGGGTTTAGGGTTTTGGGTTTAGGGTTTTAGGGTTTCTGGTTTTAGGGCATACGTTTAGGGTTAGGGTTTAAGGTTTAAGGTTTAGGATTTAAGTTTTAGACTTTAGGGTTTATGGTTGTAGGTTTAGTGTTGTAGGTTTAGGGTTTTGGGTTTTGGGTTTCTGCATTAGGGTTTAGCATTTTTAGGGTTTACTGTTTATGGTTTATAGTTAGTTTAGCATTTAGGGTTTAGGGTTTTAGAATTTAGGGTTTAGGGTTACCGTTAGGGTTTTGGGTTTAGGGTTTTTTAATATTTAGGGTTTAAGTTTTAATATTGTAGGTTTAGGGTTGTAGGTTTAATGTTCACAATTTAGGGTTAATTTTAGGGTTTAGGGTTTAGGTTTAATTTAGGTTTAAGGTTTAAACTTAAGGTTTAAGGTTTAGGGTTTAGGGTTTAAGGTTTAGGATTTAGATTAGGGTTTAGGTTTAGGGTTTAGGGTTTATTTTAAAATTAAGTAAACTAGTAGGTTTAGATTTATTTTATTTAGTTTATTTTTTATTTATTTTATTTTATTTTATTTTATATTTTTGTTTAGGTTTGTTTCTTTTTATTTAGTTTATTTTATTTATTTTAGGTTTATTTATTTTAGTTTTGGTTTTTTTATTTTAGTTCTTTTTTAGGTTTAGGTTTAGGTTTAGGATTAGGTTTAGGTTAATGTTTTTTTAGTTTAGTTTTATTTTTATTTTATTTTTTAGGTTTAGGTTTTTTTTAAGTTTAGGATTAGGTTTTTATTTTACTTTTTTAGGTTTAGATTTTAAGTTTTTATTTTAGGTTTTATTTTTTAGTTTAGTTTTAGGTATATTTTTAGTTTATTTTATTTTATTTAGTTTAGGGTTTAGGTTTAGTTTATTTTAGGTTTAGGTTTAGGTTTTATTTATTTTAGTTTAGTTTATTATAGTTTAGGTGTAGGTTTGTTATATTTTCTTTATTTTATGTTTTGGTTTTTTCTTTAGTTTAAGGTTTGGGCTATATTTCTTATTTATTTTAAGGGTTTTGGTTTAGTTTATTTTAGGTATAGGTTTTATTTGTTTAAGTTTAGTTTATTTTAGCTTAAGTTTAGGTTTATTTTATTTTGTTTATTTTAGATTTTGGCTTTTTTTAGTTTAGGGTTTAAGTTTTATTTTATATTTATTTTTAGGTTTATTTTTTAGGTTTAGGTTTTTATTTAGTTTTATTTTATTTTATAATATGTTTATTTTATTTTTATTTTTTGTTTAGTTTTTATTTTATTTAGGTTTATTATTTTTAGGATTATTTTATTTTTTAGTTTTGTTTAGGTTTTTATTTATTTATTTTAATTTAGTTTTTATTTTCATTTTATTTTTTTATGTTTAGGTTTTAGTTTAGGTTTTTATTTTATTTTATTTTTTTATTTTTTTAGGTTTAGATTTATTTATTATTTTATTTTTATGTTTTATTTAGTTTAGGTTTAGGTTTTTAGGGTTTAGGGTTTAGGGTTTTGGGTTTAGGGTTTAGGGTTTTAGGGTTTATGGTTTTAGGGTTTATGATTTAGGGTTAGGGTTTAAGGTTTAAGGTTTAGGGTTTAGGTTTTAGAGTTTAGGGTTTATGGTTGTAGGTTTAGTGTTGTAGGTTTAGGGTTTTGGGTTTTGGGTTTTGGCTTTAGGGTTTAGCATTTTTAGGGTTTAGTGTTTATGGTTTATAGTTAGTTTAGGGTTTAGGGTTTAGGGTTTTAGAATTTAGGGTTTAGGGTTACCGTTAGGGTTTTGGGTTTAAGGTTTTTTAAGGTTTAGGGTTTAAGTTTTAATATTATAGGTTTTGGGTTGTAGGTTTAATGTTCACAATTTAGGGTTAATTTTAGGGTTTAGGGTTTAGGGTTTAAGGTTTAGGATTTAAGGTTTAAGGTTTAAGGCTTAAGGTTTAAGGTTTAGGGTTTAGGGTTTAAAGTTTAGGATTTAAGGTTTAGGGTTTAGGGTTTAAGGTTTAGGGTTTAGGGTTTATTTTAAAATTAAGTAAACTAGTAGGTTTAGATTTTTTTTTTGTTTGTTTAGTTTATTTTTTATTTATTTTATTTTATTTTATTTTATATTTTTATTTAGGTTTGTTTCTTTTTATTTAGTTTATTTTATTTATTTTAGGTTTATTTATTTTAGTTTAGGTTTTTTATTTTAGTTCTTTTTTAGGTTTAGGTTTATGTTTTTTAGTTTAGTTTTGTTTTTATTTTATTTTTTAGGTTTAGGTTTTTTTAAGTTTAGGATTAGGTTTTTATTTTACTTTTTTAGGTTTAGATTTTAAGTTTTTATTTTAGGTTTTATTTTTTAGTTTAGTTTTAGGTTTTTTTTGAGTTTATTTTATTTTATTTAGTTTAGGGTTTAGGTTTAGTTTATTTTAGGTTTAGGTTTAGGTTTTATTTATTTTAGTTTAGTTTATTATAGTTTAGGTGTAGGTTTGTTATATTTTCTTTATTTTATGTTTTGGTTTTTTTTCTTTAGTTTAAGGTTTGGGCTATATTTTTTATTTATTTTAAGGGTTTTGGTTTAGTTTATTTTAGGTATAGGTTTTATTTGTTTAAGTTTAGTTTATTTTAGCTTAAGTTTAGATTTATTTTATTTTGTTTATTTTAGATTTTTTTTTTTAGTTTAGGGTTTAAGTTTTATTTATTTTATATTTATTTTTAGGTTTATTTTTTTAGGTTTAGGTTTTTATTTAGTTTTATTTTATTTTTATAATATGTTTATTTTATTTTTATTTTGTTTAGTTTTATTTTATTTAGGTTTATTATTTTTAGGATTATTTTATTTTTTAGTTTTGTTTAGGTTTTTATTTATTTATTTTAGTTTAGTTTTTATTTTTATTTTACTTTTTTTAAGTTTAGGTTTTAGTTTAGGTTTTTATTTTATTTTAATTTTTTATTTTTTTAGGTTTAGGTTTATTTATTTATTTTATTTTTATGTTTTATTTAGTTTTGGTTTAGGTTTTTAGGGTTTAGGGTTTAGGGTTTAGGGTTTATGGTTTAGGGTTTAGGGTTTCGGGTTTTCAGTTTTAGGGTTTAGAGTTTTAAGATTTAGGGTTAGGGTTTAGGGTTTAGAATTAGTTTTAGGGTTAGGGGTTTATTTATTATTTTTTATGTATTTGCAGGGTTTAAGGTTTAGGTTTTAGGTTTATGGTCGAGGTTTTAGTTTAGGGTTTAGGGCTTTTATTTTTTTTAACAAAAAATAAATTCAGATTCAACATTTCTTTTTCTCGATTACATCAATGAAGTAAAACTCCATGTTTTCTAGGATATAAGTGATGACATAGATAAAAAATGAGCACACATAGAGAAAATTAAAACCCTTAGATAACTAGAACCATCTCTACTCTAAAGACATAGTTCCATAAGCCATTCTTTAGTTTCTCCAGTTCTCATGCAAACCACCCTAGCTGACCTATTAGTGGGTTTAGGGTTTAGGGTTTAGGTTTATGGTTTAGGGTTTTAGGGTTTATGCTTTTAGGGTTTAGGGTTTAGGGTTTAGGGTTTTTGGGTTAAGGGTTTAGAGTTTAGGGTTTAGGGTTTAGGGTTTAGGGTTTAAGGTTTATGGTTTTACTATTTAGGATTTGGGGTTTAGGGTTGTAGGTTTCGGGTTTATGGTTTAGGGTTAGTTTTAGTGCTTAAGGTTTAGGGTTAAGATTTTTTTATTTTTTTATTTTTAGGGTTTAGGGTATAGGGTTTATGGTTTAGTGTTTAGGGTTCAAGTTCTGGTTTAGGGTTAAAGGATTTTGGTTTTTTTAATAGAGAACACATTCAAATTCAACATTTCTTCTTATCGATTTCATCAACCAAGTAACACACCAATTTTTCTAAGACACAAGCAATGACATAGATAAAAATTAAGCACGCATAGAGCAAATCAAAAGCCCTAGATAACTAGAACCATCTCTACTATAAAGACACAATTTTGTAAGTAGCATATCAGATCGGCCTTTCTCCAGTTTCTCTAGTTACCATCATATCCTCGATCTATCCCTCCGCCACCACCATGACTATAACCTCCGTTGCTCCTCCCACCTCCATAACCACCACCTCCATATCCACCAGCACCTCTAGATCCCCCCACCAACTTACCTTTGCCTCAGCCACTCCACCACTAGATCTAGATTGAGCCTGGTTGACGGTGATGTTCCTACTGTCAAGGTTCTGCCCATTCTTATGGTTTAGCCTTAGGTTTATTTGATTTTAGGGTTCAGGATTACTTTTTTAATTTATTTAGTTACTTTAGGTTTAGGTTTAGGGTTTGATGTTTAGGGTTTATTATTTACTGTTAAGGCTTAGGTTTTAAGGTTGAGGTTTTTTTTTAATTTTAAACGTAAATGATTCCATAACATACAAGAAATTACCAAATCAAATAAGACATTATCCTTTAACAACTAATAAAATAGGATTAAAAAAAATGTAATTCAAAAATTCACAAAAAAGGCATTTTAAAAATTGATTTAACTCTTAGAGATAATAAAATTTTATTTTATAGAAGTACAACAAAGCTTAGTAGAAGAAACCATATCATCATCAGTTGCTGTGAGCTCTTCCTTCTTCTCTTCCATTATAGCTGCCGGACCAGTAGTAGTAGTAAGAGTAGCAGAAGCACCAGGCGCAGCAGCCGCATCAAATTTACTATAATCTTTCAAATACTCCTTAACCTTCTCGGCTTACGTTCAAGTGTAATCAGTGCAATCGTGATGGTGAGGACATTCTTATAAGCATTGATGAACATGTGGGATGTTGCAACAATGGTGGGATAAGAGAGGGCCAGTGAGAGAGAAGTGATCATTTAAAGGGCTGCCAAAAACTTCTCGATGAGATCATCTTTAGTGTGGTCAAGTACCTCAGGATTGAACACTAAACCATCATCATAAATAGACTGGATGATAAGGCCATAAGAGGATGGCCTAGTCCCCAGCTTAGCAAGGAGAGCAGCCTCTAAAGATCCCACCTTATCACCTTTTTTAATCAGCTCAATCGGGGTGATAATTTCAATAGAACCTGGAAGAAAGAGGTCTCTAAAGGATCCAAACCAATGCTACCTGGGGGAACCACAACATCAATAGGTGCAACAAGACCAACATGGGCAGGGGCACCAACTTTGTATTTTTCAACCTCTTTAATGACTTCTTTAAGATTAACTTTCATAAAAATAAGCTCAATCATGGTTTAGGGTTTAGCGTTTAGGCTTTTACGGTTTATGCCTTTAGGGTTTAGGGTTAGGGTTTAGAGTTTAGTTTTACGGATTAGGGTTTTGGGTTTAGGGTTTTTTTGGGTTTAGGGTTTAGGGTTTAGGGTTTAGAGTTGTAAGTTTAATGTTGTATGTTTAGGATTTAGTGTTTAGGGTTTAAGATTTATGGTTTAGGTTTTTTTATTTTTTTAAATTAAGTAAACTAGTAGGTTTATGTTTATTCAATTTATTTAATTTATTTTTTATTTATTCTAGTTTATTTTATTTTTTATTTTTATTTAAGTTTTTTTAATTTAGGTTAGTTTATCTATTTTTGATTTATTTATTTTTAGTTTAGAGTTTTTATTTTACTTTACCTTTTACGTTTAGGCTTAGGTTTATTTTTTAGTTGAGTTTTATTTTTATTTTATCTTTTAGGTTTGGGTTATATTTTTTGACTTTTAGGTTTAGGTTTAGGTTTATATTTTATTTTTTTCTCTTTTGGTTTTAGGTTTATATTTTAGTTTGTATTTATATTTTATTTTTTAGTTTAGGTTTAGGTTTATTTTTAGTTTATTTTATATTTTTAGTTTAGGTTTGGATTTAGGTTCAGTTTATTTTAGGTTCAGGTTTAGGTTTTATTTATTTTAGATTAGTTTATTTCAGTTTAAGTTATGGTTTATTTTATTTTGTTTATTATATTTTTATTTTAGGTTTAGTTTTTTTTAGTTTAGGGTTTTCTTATATATTTTTTATTTATTTTTAAGTTTATTTTTAGGTTTAGGTTTTTATTTTATCTTATTTTAGGTTTAGTTTATTTTTATTTTACATTTAGTTTGTATTTTATTGAGATTTTTTATTCTAAGGTTTATTTTATTTTTTTATTTTAGTTTAAGTTTTTATTTAAGTTATTTTAGTTTATTTTAATTTTTTATTTTATTTTATTTTTAGGTTTAGGTTTAGGTTTTAGTTTAGGTTATTATTTTATTTTATTTTTTATTTTATTTAGTTGTAGGGTTTATGGTTTGGGGTTTAGGGTTTAGGGTTTTAGGGTTTAGGGTTTTAGGGTTTAGGGTTAAGGTTTAGGGTTTAGAGCTTAGGGTTTAGTGTTTAAGGTTTAGGGTTTAGGGTTTAGTGTTTTAGAGTTTAGGGTTTGTGTTTAGGGTTTAGGATTTAGGGTTTAGGGTTGTAGGTTTTGGGGTTTATGGTTTTAGGGTTTAGGGTTTAAGGTTGTAGGTTTAGGGTTTAGTGTTAGTTTTAAGGTTTAGGGTTAGGGGTTTTTTATTTTTTTATTATTTATTTTTAGGATTTAGGGTTTACATTTAGTGTTTAGGGTTTAGGGTTTGGGGTTTAGGGTTTTAGGATTAAAGGTTTAGGGCTTAGGGTTAAAGGTTTAGGGTTTAGGGTTTAAGGTTAGTTTAAGGGTTTAGGTTTTTTTTTTTCATTATTTGTTCTTATTTTTTAAATTTTTAGGGTTTAGGGTTTAGGGTTTAGGGTTTAGGGTTTAGGGTTCAGGTTTTAGTTTAGTGTTTAGGGTTTTTTTTTTCTAATAAAGAGAAAATTCAGATTCAAGATTTCTTCTTTTAGTTTTCATCAACCAAGTAACACATAAAGTTTCTCCAATTCCCATCAGAACCACCCCGCCTCTTGAGTAGCGGGACCCAACATCATATCCCCGATCTCTACATCTGCCACCACCATGGTAGTAACCTCTATCACAGTTCCATATGTTTTTTAATTGATTGTATTTTTAGGTTTTATTTAGTTTAGGTTTAGGTTTTTAGGTTTTTAGGGTTTAGAGTTTAGGGTTTGGTGTTTAAGTTTAGGGTTTAGGTTTTAGGGTTTAGGGTTTGGGGTTTAGGGTTGTAGGTTTTTGGGTTTAGGGTTTAAGGTTAGGGTTAGGGTTTAGGATTTAAGGTTTTGGGTAGGGTTTTACAACTGGAATATGAAAGAATAATTATAGCGTATTAAATGCTATGGGGATCTTCTTTCTTCATATCTCCATTTTGATTTGGTTCCTTCTTTCATTTGATGGTGCTTGCTTCAAAGGCATGAGGGCACTCTAGGACAAAACCTTAGGTCAATGCTCATTAACACGTACATCACTATTTAAATTATTGCAAAATTACTTTAATGTGGGGAAAGAAAATCTAACTACACTTGCAAAATAGAGGTTAGCTAAATATAAATAATATAATCCCAAGCAGTTATATTTATAATTTGGACTTCGTTCCCTACACATGGGTAACTAAGCCCACCTGTCCTAACTTGGATTATGCTTAAGGATTTTAGCAACTTTTAGAGCATTCACATTTATTTTTAAGTATTACATAATCCCTTAAAATATGATTAGGTTAATATTGGCCTATCATCAAATTTATACACCCTAACATCCAATCTAAAATAATACATCATAAAACAAAACATACATCATTATATCTAACTTAGAGCTAGAAGTGGTGACTTAATTCTAATGCGTGTATTAAGGCTTTTGTGGTAAGTCTTGTTAGGCATTAATGTTGTATATTCTAATTGTAGAAGGATTCAATTTAACATGAAAGGTTGATTTCACATGAAGTAGTTTAATTGATTTGAGAATTTTAATTTGTGTTTTCTCATTTGATTACACTTAGCAACTAAGTGTTATAAAGAGAGGAAAAGAGGATTGCCTCTTTCATTAAGTCACTTTCTAAACTATATTAATTTGATTTATTTCTTTTTAGTGAATGACTTACTAAATGATTTATTAATCCTTAGTTTAGGTTTACTTTAAATAATCATTTTCGAAATTAAAAGCATCTTAAGATTAATTTAATTGAATAACTATCACATGACATATATTAAATCATTCCTTTCCAACACATGTAACATTCATATGATTTAATCTTAAGTGTATCTATACATGCAACATATTATAGCACACTTAAATGATGAATGTATGTTCATGTTTAGAATTTATATATATTTGATTGAATTATTTAAACATATTAATTTAAAACTTTATCCAAATACTAATACAAAAATGACATAAGAATGAAATTAAATAGGCATGCACCGTTGTTAAACCAAGGAAGTGAGGTAATCAAATGATCTTCTAAGAGCTAGCTAAAACCTCGTATTCTTGGGATGTCCACACTATATACTTATTTGCATTCAAATATATGAATTTGAATACAAGAACAAAAGAAGTAAGCTCCAAATCATATGGCTAATTAATTCAACCAATTAGTCAATAATGAATGCATGAAATTTTACTGTAAAATGGGATTTCCATTCACTAACCACATATAGATATACATGTACAAAGATATCGGCAAGTACATGTCATTGTTAAACTAGTGAAGTGAGGATATCAAATAATCTCCTTGGGGCTAACTAAAGCCTTGTATTCCTAGGATGTCTAGACTATATACTTACTTTTCTTGGACACACATGGATGTATACATAAATGAGGGAAAGAAAACCATGCAAAGGTTATATTTTTTTATTGAATCATTTATATATATGAATTAAAGCTTTATCCAATATCTCTTATTTAAAATCATAAGAATAAAATCAAATTTATTATTAAACTAGGGATGTGAGGTAATCAAATGACCTTCTTGCCAACTAAAGCCTCATGTTTGGATGTCCAAACTATATACCCATTACCATTTTTATGTAAATCAATACATGAATAGGAAGAGAACTCAACATGCATACACTTAGCTATAAGCACATGCATTTCTTATGTATTTATAACTAGCAACATAACACATATTATTCTTTATTTATAAAATACATTTGGATTTAATTGTGATAATAGTATAGTAAATTAAATCAACATGTCTTACATAAAGAAAATCCATTTTATTTTACTTTATTTTGAAAAGATGGATGCATGAATTCAAATGACATACCAAGTTTACCATGATTGGAAAGAGGAGAATCAAATATAAGCATGTGATTCATTCAACCAAACTAGTTCTTAAGGATAATCAAATCAAATAAGATTATTTAAAGCAAAATAAAGCTTCTTTATTAATTAAGTTTTATTTGGTTGATTTAGAGAGTAGAAATCATCACAGTAAACCCATTTTAATGATTTAATGTAATTTATGTAATTAAGTTGATTTTATGGGTTAATTAAGTTGAACCTTTAATTATATTAATTAAGTACCTTACTACCTATGTCACCTTAAAGTAATTATCTAAATAATTATGAGCCAACATGATATGCATGGAAAATAAACTTATGATCTATAAAAGGCCTAATGAAATTGGCTCATGATTAATATTTAATTAGATTGTGACTTAATTAATTACTCTTATGGTTTTCCCATAAATGTGTACTAACCATATTTCATTAAATTCCTTTAGGTTATTAAACACCTAAAGATCTACCCCATGATTTAATTAATTAAGGTCTGGTGCAATTATGATTTCAATTTATAAGTGATTTAAATTATTAGTTAAATCTTAATTAATTTTATTTTAAAAAAGGGAGAAATCAACTTAGGGAAAGGGGTCCCAACTCTATTCGGTAGTTCACTTCATTAATTCACTTAAAAGAGTAGTTAAGGTTTAGTTTGTTAATTTTTCTAATTAAGTGAGCAATAAATCCCAAGAAAATCATGGGAGACAAAGGTCATCCCATTAAATTACCCACAAATTTTGGGATTAATTCCTCAAGTAATTAAGGACTAATTAAGCTAATAAATTTTGTAATTAAACTTTAATTAAACCTTAATTAATGTTCAAAATTAGTTAAGATCATTTTACTTAATTATATTCTAAAATACCTTTAAAATGAGTATTTATTTGTATTTTTTATTTCTCAATAAATTTTAATGATTTTTAGAAGTTTTAGTCATTTAAAATGATTCATTAAGCCTAATTAAAGCCTAAACTTATTGGTGTCATGTGGCATGCTTTCCATATGGTGTAGCAAGATTGGCTACTTAAAACGTATCTAACTCAACACCTACATGGCAGAAGTGGATGCGCTTTCTCGTCCTCCATTCGATCTAAGATCAAACGGCTACGACTAATCCCATAGATTAATAGGATTAAATCAGATCGATCTAGTGGATCTAATCTCGATCGTCCATTCTAATCATGCAGAATGGATGGTGCGTGATCTAACATCATGCTAGTGAGGGAGAATGGAGTCTGTCTGACATTTCTCACTTGATCCAAGCTTACACAATCCCAAATAAACTCTAAAAGGATCCCACACCTTCACGACATCGATTGGAGGTGGCTGCTAAGGAGGAATCATGGGTGTCTTATGGGTTTCAAATTCTCTAATGGGGAGGGTGACGTGATTTCACATCCCATGGGTCATGGCCAACCCAACCACCCCTTAGGTCTAAGTGGTTAATAGGTGGACCATTGAGTACCAAGTGGCAGGATTGGAAAAGATCACTTACATGGGTGATTTTTCTCATATGATGCCTTTGACCCAAGGGTTGAATGGTCATTTGGTATTGGATTTGATTTGGGCAAATTTGAAATGAACCAAAAGTGGGTTAGAACGTCAAGTCAATTGGAGTTGATTTGGTTAGTTTTTAATTTACTCATTTAGGTCAAATTATGTTAGGTTAGGTCAAGTAATTGATCAAATTACGTCAAACCAAAGATTAGGTCAAGTTCATATGATCGTTTGGAATGTTTTGGTTCAATTGGTTTGGTTTAGTTTGGCGTAGATTTGATTTTGGCTAATTTGAATTCATTTGGGTCAAATGGGTTAAGTTGACAAATTTGACCAAATTGTCCAAATTGGCTTTGGTTTAGTTGACCAATTGAAAATGATTGTAGGCTTTGGTTTCAATTAATTTGGATTTAGTTTTGATTTATGACAACTTGAACCTTTAGGTCAATTTGGGCTAAGTAGATCAATTGGATTCAATTGGGTCCAATTATGGCTTTGGTAAAGTTCAACAATCAATTTGGAATGAACTGGAGCCATTAGCTGCAATCAATTTGGTTTATATTTTGATTTGACCCAATTTGGTCTTTTAGGTCAATTTGGGTTTGGTTTGACTCAATTGAATGTCAATTCATATTCAAATATTGATTTTTATTTCATATGAATCATTGGTTTCAAGGGATTTGGCTTAGGTTGCAATTTGGCTAGTTTGGGTTCATATGGGTTAAGGGGTTGCCTTGGTCAAATGTCCAAGTTGACTTGGTTTGACCTAATTTGTGATAATTGATCAACCTATGGTGATCAACAATCATGATGGGAGGTCTTGATGGGCTTAGTTCAATCCAATTTGGGTAGGATTAGAACATGGCTCAAATAGGTCAAATTGGCCACTTTATGGACCAATTGGGTTTAGTTGGCTTGATTTTGGGTTGAGTTTGATTTAGTTGAGTTTATATATGGATTTGAGATTAATATATAAATTCAATTGCAATTGGGTTGGGTTCAAATGGGTTTTGGTTTATTTGAATATTTCAAGTCAAAAGGGTTATGTTGGGTTTGACTTGGGTTGATTTTGTTTTGGCTTGATGATTGTAGATTTCATTTACATTTGTCAATATGATTGAAGGTATGATTGATTCATGAGAAAGCCAATTTAATTTTGGATTTGGAATGAAGGAATTTGGCTAAGTCCATGGAGTTGGGTCATGTGGCTTAGGTTTGGTTGATTTGGTTTGATTTAGTTTTAATGATTTAAATGTATATTTCATTTAAATTTGTGAAGATGATTGAAAATATGATTGATTTATGAAAAAATCAATTAAGTTTGACTTGATTTGGATTAAGATTTTTCTAAGTCCATGAGATAGGTCATATGGCTTAGAAAGGGTTTTTATTTAGTTTGATTTAGTTTTGATCATTTAAATGTAGATTTAATTTATATTTACGAAGATGATTGAAGATATAAATTTATTATACAACAACAAAAACAACAAGCCTTAATCCCACTAGGTGGGGTCGGCTACATGAATCCTTCGTCTCCATTGTGTCCTATTATGTGTCAAATTTTCATTTAATTCAAGTATACTAAGATCATTTTTTATACATCTTAACCAAGTCTTTTTTAGGTACCTCTACCTTTTTTTTTTATAAGGCAAATCTAATGCATCTACTCTCCTAATGGTCATCCTTTATGTGGCCAAAGCGATCTAAGGTGACTCTCTAATCTTATCTACCTGGAGCTACTCCAACTTTTTCCTGAACATACTCATTTTGCATTCTATCTCAGGGTAAAGCCACTCATCCAGAGCATCCTCATCTCTGTTCTTAACTTAGTCTTATGTTTCTCTTTTATTGGCCAATGCATCATAAGTCATTAGGTCTTACCATCTTATAAAATTTTCCCTTAAGTTTAAGTGGAACTTTTCTATCACATAATAGGCCAGATGCATTCCTCCACTTCAACCATCCAACTTGAAATCTACTAATAACATCTCCATCTATTTCACCATCATTTTGAACAATAGAGCTAAATATACAATCACTCACTCTTATTTGACTTGATCACCTAAAGTCACAACACTACCACTAAAACTTATACAACTAAAATTACACTCCATATATTCAGTTTTAGATCTACTTAGCGAAAACCTTTTGACTCAAGTTGACCTCCATAATTCAAGTTTTTGGACTCCCTCTCTAGTCTTATCAACAAGAAGAATGTCATCAAAAAAGCATACAAATGCGGCTGTAAATGCCTCGTAAGAACATCCATAACTAGAGTAAAAACATAAGGGCTTAATGTTGATCCTTGATGTAATCCAACTGAAATAAGAAAATATTTTGTCAATCCTCCTTGTGTTTGGACACAAGTAATAGCTCAGTATACATATCCTTAATGACTTGAATATAACCAATATTAATCTATAACTCAAAAACATCTCTTGAGACTTTATCATAAGCTTTCTCTAAATCAATAAATATCATATGTAGATCCTTCTTATTTTTCTATGCTTTAAACCTCTTAACAAATGTATAGCATCCATAGTAGATCTACCTAGCATGAAACCAAGCGATTTAGAAACTTTACATCGTAACCTTATGATTACTCTCTCCCATAATTTTAATGTATGGACATTAACTTAATTCCTCTATAATTTGCACATCTTGTGGATCACCTTTATTCTTAAATATAGGAACCAACAAACTCTTTCTCCACTCATTTGGCATCTTTTAGTCTTTAAAATAACATTAAAATATTTGTAAGCCAAATTCCTTGATCTCTAAACATTTCCACACTTCTATTGGAATATTATCGGTCTACTACTTTTCCACATTTCATTTTCTTTAAAGCTTCACTAACTTGATTTACTAATATGGGATAAAATGAAATTCTCTATTTTTTTTAGGGTATTAAGGTTGCTAAAATCAATGTACTTTCAAATCCTTCATTGAAAAGTTTATTAAAATGCCTCATCCACCTATTTTCAATATCTTTTCTAAGAAAAGCACTTTATTATTTTCATCCTTAATACCCCTTACTATGTCTTTACTTCTCCTATCTGTTTGGTTGGCTAACTTATACATACATCTTTCACCTTCAGTGGTATCTAATCTATTGTATAAATAAATAAAAACTTAATTTTTTTTGCATCATATATTATTTTCTTAGAATCTCTACATGCCATTTTATATCTTTCCCAATTCTCCTAGTTTTTACATCTAAACCAAGTTTTATAACAATGCTTCTTAATTTTTATCTATTCTTGCACACTCTGACTCCACCACCAACTATTCTTATTAAAAGAAGTTTTCCTTTTGATTAAGCAGAAATATTTAGCAACTAGTAATTCCATGATATTTTTTCCCACATCGTTAGCTTTATGAACATCCCAAACTCTAATTTCTTGGCTTGAAAATATTTTTTATTTGTGTTATTTAGTGTCCCCATCAATTCTAGGATAATAATTTAGTTTATTTTTCTCTTACAACCTTTCATCTTAAAATATAAAATTAATATTATTGATGTTGGGTACTTAAAATTTCACTTGAATGACCTTACAATCTTTACAATCTAACGATCTATTTTTTTCTTATCAAAAATAATCAATCTATGTTTTACTAGATCCATTTTTATAAGTAATAATATGTTCATCTCTTTTCTTAAATAAAGTATTAGCAACTACAAAATCATAAGCTAAGGCAAAATTTAATATAGTTCTACCTTCTTCATTAGTCATTCCAAATCCATAACCATCATGAATACTTTTAAAATCTTCTACCACTCTACCAACATGTCCATTTAAATCTCCCCCAATGAATATTTTTTCTTCAAGAGGTATCTTTTGTATTAATCCCTCTAATTCATTCCAAAATTTTCTTTTGGTGTCCAAACCTACTTGAGGAGCAGACACTTATAACATTGATAATCTTTATCAACAATAATCAGTAAATATAATTCTATCTCCACATCTATTTACTTATAACATTATCCTTCAAACTTTTATCTATAATCACACCTACACCATTTCTAGTTCGACTTTTACAATACTAAAGTTTAAAACCTAAACTATCAATCTCCTTGGCCTTCTCACCAACCCATTTAGTTTCTTGAACACATAAAATATTTATCTTTCTATGAACCATAATATCTATTAATTCCATTAATTTGTAAGAGTGCTATATTCCAAGATCTAACCTAATTCTAGTTTCATGGACTAACTTCTTTGGATCCATCCATAATGTGGGAACCCTTGCTTATTTAACATGAAAGGCATCGATTGTTTAGCACATTTTCCTTTGTATTCAACCATACATAGCATTGCTTGAGGATACCCTAGCATTAACACAATGATTTAAAGGATTCATGTCATGATTATTTTGACAAATTTTTTATGTTTGGTATACTATCTAATCCACTTTTGCATGACTTGGGATCAATGGTAGTTAAATAAATTTCTTATGAGAAAATAAATTTATTATGAGAAAATAAATTTATTTGGATTGATTTGGGTTAAGATTTGGCTAAGTCCATGTGATAGGTCATGGCTTAGGAAGGGTTTGAAGTTTGGATTTGATAATGGGCTTCAATCATTTAGTTTTGGAATTTGGGTTTGGATTTGGATTTGGGTTTGATGCTTCAATTGAACTTGAGGTTTGGTTTGAGAAGATGAACATGTATTCGATTTGGGTTGTAAGATAGGTGGATTATCCTAATTCGTAAGGCATAACCTAATCCTATGGTTAACCCTTCTAAGTCTTTAGGCTTAGGTTAAGTGTTTACCTAATTGTTAGAAGTGTCTTATGATTGGGGAAGTCTTAGTGTATAGAAAACTCCTAAGTCTAAGAAAGTTGAATCTGCACTCCAAAAGTGAGGTCAATAGGCCTTTGGCTCCATAGTATTGCCCTTGGATATAGATGATTGGAAGACCGAAGCCAAGTTTCATATTATAGACTCAGATACATCTTTCAACGCTTTGCTTGGGAGACTATAAATGCATGAGAATAACATAGTTCAATCCTCTCTACATCAATGTATGAAGTTTGTGAGAGGTAGGATTGTCTATTATGTCTAAGGAGATCTCAAGCCATTTATTGTTTATGAGGTCGGCATATATGTGGATGTGGCTTAATACCTCCCTCAAAATCAATAAGTCTATTCTCATGAACTTGGCCAAAGTTAAAAAAAAAGAAAAAAAAAAGAGAAATAGAAATAGGAAAAAAAGAGAAAATAAAACATGAAATAAAATGGAGCTGAAATATACTTGGAGGAGGAAGTGGAGCCTAACGTTAAATTCCACCCACGGTTCATTAATCCATTTGAACATATGGGTAGGATGACCTAACCTCCACTAGGCAGAGGAAGAGGCTAGTTCAGAGGTAATCTCAGGGTAGAAAACCTCCTTATTGGCTACCCAATAGAAAATATGTCCCAGCTACTAGGAGTACACCTGCAATCCATATAGACTTAGAGTCTAGTTCATAGGATGAGTTTTATATGGTTAACACACCAGCCAGCTTTTCTTAACAATAGATTCCCTTAGAGGTGACACTTGAGCCAGATTGCAAAGAAGATCGGACCCCAAATCAAAGCATAATTGTATCCAAGTCTATATGTGAAACAGTTAGATATTAATTGGGAACCTTAGCTATAACCCCACTTTCTCTCAAAAAGCTGAGCGATAGGTAGTTAAGGAAGAACCTAAGTCATCCACATGTGTGAAGATGCAGAGGTTCATTTTGGGAGCATCATCCTCAAGTCAAGAAGTTGATGTAAAAATTTAGGATGATTCATATAGAGATTTAACAAAATTACCTTTTGATTGGTACTTGGCTTATGTTCAAAATTTAGTAAAGAAAAGGTTAATCACACATACTTGGTCAAAGCACAGGTTAGACTACTTTGAAAGAATATGGAAGAACAAATGCAAGATCTCTCAATTAAGACCTGGACTAGGATTTGGTACAGTGGGTCTAATCAATGATGATGATTATTGCTTAGTCATCACCAATTAGTTGGAATCTAATAGGTTTTTTTCAAATCACATGAACTCATATAAGGAGCTGCGCTTAGAAACATTAGATGATCTAGATGATTTTAAAGTCAGAGATGCACCACTAGAGTTTGAAGAAGAGATCAAGTCAAGCATCGAAGAGCTCAAGGAAATCAACTTAGGAACTGAACATGATCCACGCCCAGCATAAATCAGTTCTTTATTGAATGAAATTGAGACCAATGACATAGTTAGGCTATTGACTAAGGTTAAGGACTACTTTGCATAGAGCTATGAAGAGATGCCTGGATTAGCTCCTGACATAGTGATCCATAAACTAGCAATAGAGCTTACTACTAAGCCTATCAAGCATGCTCCTAGATGCATGCAATTAGACATAGAGTAATAGGTCATTTATAAAGTCAAGAAATTGATCGATGATGGCTTCATCTGGGAAGAAAAATACCCTACCTGTTTAGCTAGAATTGTCCAAGTTAAGAAAAAGAATGACCAAATTCACATATGGGTCAATTTTAGGGATTTAAATAAGGCATGTCCAAAAGATGAATTTCCATTACCAATCCCTGAGCAGATGGTGGACATTGCCTCATCTCATGCAATATTCTTTTTCATGGATGGCTCATCTAGATATAACCAAATAAAGATGGTCCCTGAAGATGAAAGAAACATTACTTTTAGAACCACGATCAGAATCTATTGCTATAAGGTCATGCCAATCAACCTTAAAATGCCAGTGTTAAATACCAATGGGCTATGACACGAATCTTCGATGAACTCATTCATCATCAAGTTGAGCGTTATGTCAATGATCTCATGGTGAAAAGTAGAGAAAAGAAAGACCATCTCTTTGGCTTGAGAGTAGTTTCTGAATAGTTAAGATAATTTAACCTCAAAATGAACCCCCTGAAGTGTGCATTCATAGTAGCTTCAAGGAAATTCTTTGGGTTTATTGTTCAACACCAGGGAATTGAAATTGATGCAGAGAAGTTCAACGTAATATTTGAAATGCCACCCCCTAAAAGTTTAACTCAACTCAGATCATTCCAAGGGAGCTTGGCCTGTCTAAGATGCTTTATATCCAACTTATTGAGAAGATTTCATCCATTATCAGCACTTATTAAAACGGATGCCAAGTTCAAGTGGGATGGCAAGTGTGAGCATGCCTTCAAGGATATCAAGCATTACTTGATGACATCGCTGGTTCTAGCAGCCCCTATCCTGGGCAAGCCGCTCATAATTTACACTATTGCATTAGATGACTCCCTTGGTGCTTTGTTGGCCCAAGCCAATGATGAAGGGAAAGAAAATGCACTCTACTATCTCAGCCATCATCTAATCTCTCCTAAGATAATTATCCACCCATTGAAAAGCATTGCCTAACTTTAATCTTGCATCCTAAAAGTTACAACACTACATGCTTACTCATTAGGTGAACTTAACCTCTAGGATTAATCCTCTATAGTATCTCATGACACGACTAACGCTATCTAGATGGTTGGCAAGATGGTCCATGATCCTCGCACAATTTGACATTACCTTCATACCTCTCTGTGAGATGACAGGATAAGCTCTAACAGATTTCTTTACAACACACCCACTTACTGCTGACTCTTAGCTTAGTGATGATCTTCTTTATGAACTAATCATGAACTTAAGGGATACTAGCATTCACCCCTGGCATATGTACTTTGATGGTGTGGCTTCCTCTCAAAGAAGAGAAGAACCATAATCTACTAGTCTAGGAAAGGTAGGGGTAGGAATAGTTCTCTTAACTCTGGACCACGATTTGATGAGATTCTCATATTATATGTCTAATCCTTGCACCAACAATGAAGCAAAATATGAGACTCTGATTCCCAGTCTGGAGTTAGCCATTGCTTTAAGCATACAAAACAATAACATCTTCAGGGATTCTCAACTAATTATTAACCAAATCGATAGGTCCTATTAAGTTATAAAGCTGAAGCTCCATCACTACCATAAGTATACCATAGGGTTATTGGCGCAAATCCTATAGGTTACCATTTATAATATTCCTTGATGGGAGAATGCCATAGTGTATGCTTTAGCCAAGCTTTCCAAGGAGTTAGCATGCTCAAAGGATGAGTCCATATCAATAAAGGTCCAAAATAGACAAGGCTTATCATTTATTGGTATTGAACTCATCAAAAATCACTCTCTTATAGGAGATATTTCCTTTGTGAGAAGGGCGGAGTTGGGTGAACCATTCATGGAATACCTAAATAAATGTAATCTACCATAAGAGAAGTCCCAAGCCTATCAGATGAAGTAGAGAGTACTTTCCTACACTCTTATGGATGGTGACATATACTAGTGGTCCTTCGAATATATGTGGTTACATTATTTAGACAAGTACGAAGACCATAAGATCATGACCGAGGTACACTTAGGATTATGTGGAGCCAACAAATCTAGTCTGAAGATAAAAGCCAAGTTGTAGAGACTAGGATACCACTAGCCTTTGATGATCAAAGATTATGTGGATATGACTAGGCGATGCCACCAATGTCAAATACATGGTGTGGTCCTACACCAACCACCCAACATTCTACATCCTACATGGGCCTCATGGACATTCGAGTGTTGGATTTCTGATATAGTGGGCCAACTGATTCTTCTTCTTCCAAGGGTCATCTGTTCACCTTAGCTGCTACTGACTACTATTCCAAATGGTTGAAGGAGATTCCATTCGAAGAGATGATAGCTTAGTATGTGCTCCAATATTTTAGGAACCATATCGTATATAGGTTTGGAGTGCCTCAACGACTTATACCTGATAATGGTATTGCATTCAAGAGCACTGAGATCAACAGCTTTGCTCAGAGACACAATATAGATTAGATATATTCTACCATCAACTACCTGAAGAAAAATGGCTTAGTAGAAGCCTTCAAAGAAACTCTCATCCAAATACTAAAGAAGACACTCGATAATAATAAGCGATAATGGCATGAAAAGTTAGTTGAAGCCTTGTGGGCCTTCAACACCACATATAGAACTCCAACTCAATTTTCTCCTTTCTCCTTAGTGTATGGGTCTGAAGCTATTCTACCATTAGAAGACCAACTCCCATCACTAAGGATAGTTATGGGTAGCAAGATCACAACAAAGTAGAACGCCATGTTACGGTTAGAAGAGCTCGATGGTTTGGAGGAGAGATGCTTATGAGCATGCCAAAACCTCGAGTTATACAAAGCTAAAATGATTCAAGCTCATAACATGTTGGTCAGTCCTAGAGCTATTCAAGTAGGAGAGCTTATTTGTGTTCTATGGAGACAAATTATTGTCCATCGTAAGATGAGAGACAAGTTTGAACCCACTTGGGAAGGTCTTTTTACCATAGAAAAGGCCTACCAAGGAGGATCTTATCAACTTATTTATCATAAGAGAGAGTGTCCAATGCTTCCAATCAATTGGCTCTACTTAAAGAAATATTATAAATTATGTTTGAAAATAATTACCATCAATGAAAATTTGGTTTCGAATTCAATCTCTTCCATGTTGAAAGTATTCTTGTTTGTGAATTTTCCACGATGTGTTTAGAGTTGGTGTAAGAAACTCGAGTAGCATCATATCCTTCATTAACATAAAACAAATATAAACTACACAAAAACAATATAAAACAAACACATATTTTGTCTCGAGCTACTCTGAGTTAAGATAACGCCCCCAGTGGCACTCACTCAGTAGTTGCTCTAGGTCGGGCTGATGTGCTACCCTAGTAGTGTGTCACCCTAGTGGTCTTCTTGCTTTAAAGGATGTAAGTATGCTATGCTTTCCTTCCTTACGTGGCCACTACACACCAATGAGCACCTTATTAGTTTGGTAGGCCTTACTGTGTGGTCAGTAAGCTACCTCATGTTTGCTTTGTTTAAGAGGATGT
The DNA here is from genome assembly GCA_021442155.1 of Cymbidium sinense. NCBI lineage: Eukaryota > Viridiplantae > Streptophyta > Magnoliopsida > Asparagales > Orchidaceae > Cymbidium > Cymbidium sinense. The sequence goes on along the minus strand of CM038214.1, from coordinate 79,067,775 downwards.
GAGTCTACAATGCATTATTCTTGGATTAGCCTTCATACACTAACTGGCTTGAGTATATTTGAGGTTTAGGATAAGTCCCCTAGTAGCTCCTTCCCTCCTAATTACTTCAATTCTAGGTCTAGTCCTTCCTTGGGGATCTCTGCTTAGTAGTCTCTCTAGGTTGGATAATAATTGTCCCACCACTGACAAACTATTCAGATGATCAGTTCTGCTTCAAAAGTTATAAGCTTACACGCTTTCTTTCCATATTGATCATTGCACATCAACAGGCACCTTAGGCTAGTTGGTTCTCACTATGCTGACGGATACACCGTAGGTTGCTTGGTTCTCGCACCTTAGGATACACCACTCATAGCATATGTAAGTCTACTACACTTCCTCCTTAAGTTGGCCACCATACACCCATAGGCTTTCTTTTCTAGGGCTCAAGATAATGCCCATAGCAGCACTTCCCATGTGGGCGCTATATTTGGATCACATTCTTTGTGATCCCATTTAGACACTACTTGGGTTACTATCAAATTGAATAGTTCCCCTTTCTGAGTAACCACCCCTATGGTTAGAGAATCCATCCTCCCTTGGTCCGATAAATGTGAGATAGGTCAAGGCTAACATAGCCCCTTCTTAGTGTGGTCTATTGCACACCAACAGGGTCCACACAAACATATAAATAAAATATATATTCACTTGTGGATTAGGAGGACACCCCTAGCGATACCTTTTCCCAAGAAGATATCTTCTCTTTTGGGCAATGTTAGCAGAACTCCCTATAAGAATTGCCAGATAACTCTTGAGTTGATATAAGTCCCCAAAGACATTCACTCATTAGTTTCCCCTAAGTTGGGTTCAATTTATTGTGCTACCAACATGTCACCCTAGCAGTGGTTCCCTACTTTAGAAGATGTAAGTCTGTTATGCCTTTTTTCTAGCACAACCATTACACATTGAAAGACAACCCCTTTGGTTGGCTAGCTTTATCCCATAGCCAATATACTATCCCTTTGGATTTATAAATCTAAGGTAGAACAAGTTCGATATTGCCCCTTCTCAATGGGTCCATCGCACACCGACATGGTCCATAAATTAAATCTATCAAATTTCACTAAGCTCCATCCCTAGTGGATATGCCCTCAATTCAAAATCAAACTAAACCAAACAAATCATATTAAATCACATAATATTAAGATAAAATTAATCCTGACTACTTTTGAGTTGACATAAGTCCTCAATGACATTCACTTAGTAGTCACCCTAGGCCAGGTTCGATTTGTTGTGCATCCAACAGGTCACCCGAGTGGTTATTCCTCGCTTTGGAAGATGTAAGTTTGCTACACCTTCTTCCTAGAATAGTCATTGCATACAAAAAGGCAACCCCTTAGGTTGTCTAGCTCTACCCCGCAGCCAGTAGGCTATCCTTTTGGATTTGTAAACTAGAAGTAGGTCAAGGCTGATATAGCTCCTTCTTAGTGGGTCCCTCGCACATCGACAGGGTCCATAGATTAACTTAGATTAAATTAAACCCAATCAAATTTTTCCCAGTGGAGTTAAATCACACCCTTCTCCCCAAAGCAGCCCCAAATCATATATAAATAAGTCAACCAAACAAATCAAATCCAAAAACAACCTCTCTAATGGAGCCAAATTAAATTAACTCCCTAGTAGAGTCTAAATTAAAGAAATTCAACCAAACTCTTATCCCTAGTGTATACATCCTCAAAAAAATCTATGAAATCAAAGTTAGATCCCAATCCCCAGTGGATAGCCCAAACCTGCTTCCCTAGTGGAAGGTTCATAAACCTGATCCATAGCGGACTCGAGCCCATATCTCTAATAGATATGCCACCACATCAATTAAAATAAAATAATTAAAGTTGATTCGATCTTAATCCCCAGTGGATTATGGATTCTTATCTCTAGTGGATCTTCTTTCCATAAATCTTATAATCAAATCAAATTTAAACCTTATCCCCAGTAGATTTTCTTCTTCTATGCCCTCGACATAGACCCTTCACATGTCATGTCCAATGCATCTGTGATCCCCTAGCGTATCTTCTGCCATGTCCTTGCCTTGGAATTCTCATCAAAACTTATTTTTTCTCTTATGCACACCTTGAATACTTCATCCAAAAGCCTAATAATATATTCATTCAAATTACATCATCTTAACATTATAATCAACATTTTATGATTTGTGATGGTGCACACTCAAACTAACTATACAATACCATGCTAAACATATTATAGTGTGAATTAACACACTATATTATATTATAATATATGATGTTATTTTATAATTTGCTATAATATAATATATTTTCTAACATTGCGCCTCATTAGAATAACTGAAAAGGAGCAAATAATAAAATTTTCTCAAGATATGAATAATGTTTATTTGGGATGTAAAATTGTTATGTTTCTATTAGAAATGGTATAAAATAGCTTAATTTTGGTGTTACTTCTTGGTGTTTTCATGAATTTGGCCAAATTCTTCCATCTCAACCTTCAAATTAACAATTTTGTGAGTTTTGACCCAATGTCTTATAACGAACATAAAACATACTAAAATGTACAATAACATTTAGTAACACACCACCACATTCATATATATGTGAAGTTATATTTTTATGTACATTATATTTTAATATGCTTTCATATAATATATTATCTTACATTACACTTTAAAATGAATTAGTTAAAGTAAAAAAATTATAAAATTTAGTTGAAAACTGAACATTCATTTTGGATGGAAAATTCCATTCTTTTGATTAAATGACAAACCATAGCACACCCCCATTGCTATTCCTTAAAGGTTACCTTAAATTTGGCCAAATCCCATCATCTCAGCCTATAAATTAGTATTTTTATGAATTATTCTACTACAAACTCTACTACATCATAAACTAAAATATGGTAAACAACAAGTAGTAATACACAATAGTATGCTATAAAGCATGATGCTACACTATGTTATGGCATCCAATATCATAATACACTATAACATAATATATTATATTATATTCCATATCACATCACAAGGGATAGTTTAAGATAAAAAAATCATAATATTAGTCTAAACAATAAAAAAAACTATATCTTTTAGTCGTATCACTTATATATTTTAAATTGAAACAATATATTATGATGTCATTCTCTACATATTATGAATTTGGCCAAATTCCACCATTTTAAAGTCTAAGTCAACATGTTTATAAATAATGCTAGTGTAGGCTCGACTGCATGATTGTAAAATACTAAAAGAATTTAAAATGTAGAACAATATATTATGATATATGATGTTATACTATGCTTTCAACATATAATAGTTATTTTGAACATAAAATCTTACTTTTATACTACAAGTGGTAGCACACCTTTATACTATAACTAATTCCCACTTCAAATTTAACAAATTTCATCTTCTAATTTATTTAATCAATATTTTATGATTTATATTAATATAGACTATAAGGCACAATACCATAATATACTAAAACATTTCAAAACATTATATAACATCCAAAAACACATCATTACATGCTCAAATATATGATGATACATTATACTAGAATATACGATTATATAATATGATTTAGGGTTAGGGTTTAAGGTATTCAAATATCCAATAGTCAAGGGAAACTTTGGTGAAGAAATTATCTTTAGCTACCATAACTATGTTAGGATTAGGTCATTCTTTAAATCTTCTCATAATGAAATCTTTATTCAAGGTTTAAGGTTTAGGGTTTAGGGTTAGTTTAAGGTTTAGGGTTTAAGGTTAATTTAGGGTTTATGGTTTAGGGTTCAGGGTTTGGGGTTTAGGGTTTATGATTGTAGGTTTTAGGGTTTAGGGTTTAGGGTTTTAGGGTTTAGAGTTTAGGGTTTATGGTTTAGGGTTTAGTCTTTAGGGTTTTTAAGGTTTTAGGTTTAGGATTTAGGGTTTAGGGTTTTGGTTTTAGGTTTAGGATTTTAGTTTTAGTTTAGGGTTTAGGATTTAAGTTTTTTTTTTAATAGAGAAAAATTCAGATTCAATATTTCTTCTTTTCGATTTCATCAACCAAGTAGCACCCTAAGTTTTCTAAGACATAAGTGATAACATAGATAAAAAATGAGCACCCATAGAGCAAATAAAAAACCTTATATATGTATAATCGTCTCTACTATGAAGACACAGTTCCATAAGCACCAGATCAGATCAATCATTCTTTAGTTTCTCCAGTTCCCATCTGAACCAACCCCACCTCTCGAATAGTTGGATCTACCATCGTATCCCTGATCTCTCCCTTCACCACCACCACAGTTGTAACCTTCATCACTTCTCCTGCCTCTATAATCATCGACCAACACCTCTAGATCCCTCACAACCACTACAATAATCACTGCCTCCACCTTCGCCTCCACCACTAGATCTAGATTAAGCCTAGTTGACAATGATGTTCCTACCATCAAGGTTCTACCCATTCTTAGGGTTTAGGGTTAGTTTAAGGTTTAGGGTTAGGGTTTAGGGCTTAGGGTTTAGGGTTCAGGGTTTATGGTTGTAGGTTTTAGGGTTTATGGTTTAGATTTCAAGTTTTAGGAGTTTAGGGTTTATGGTTTAGGGTTCAATGTTTAGGGTTTGAGGTTTAAGGTTTAGGATTTTGGGTTTTAGGTTTAGGGTTTAGGGTTTAGGGTTTTAGGGTTTAGGGTTTAGGGTTGTAGGTTTAGGGTTGTAGGTTTAGGGTTTAGGGTTTAGGATTAGTCTTAGAGTTTAAGCTTTAGTGTTTAGGGTTAGGGTTTTTTTATATAAATTTAAGTAAACTAGTAGGTTTTGGTTTATTTAGTTTATTTTATATTTATTTGAGTTTGGTTTAAGTTTTTATTTTTATTTAGTTTAGCTTTCTTTAAGTTTATTTATTTTTGTTTAGGTTTTTATTTTAGATTATTTTTAGGTTTAAGTTTATTTTTTAGTTGAGTTTTATTTTTGTTTTTTTAGGTTTAAGTTTTATTTTTTATTTTTAGGTTTAAGTTTTGATTTTTATTCTATTTTTTTAGGTGTAGGTTTAAGGTTTTTATTTTAGGTGTATTTTTAGGTTTTATTTTTTAGTTTAGGTTTTAGTTTATTTTTAGTTTATTTTATTTTATTTAACTTAGGTTTAAGTTTAGCTTATTTTAGGTTTAGGTTTAGGAATTATTTATTTTAGTTTAGTTTTTGGTTTGTTTTGTTTTGTTTATTTGATTTATAATTTTAGGTTAAGTTTTTTTTATTTTAGAGTTTAGGTTTTATTTATTATTTATTTTTAGGTAGATATTTTAGGTTTAAGCTTTTATTTAGTTTTTAATTTATTTTATTTTAAGTTTATTTTATATTTATTTTATGTTTAGTTTTTATTTTATTTAGGTTTTTAATTCTTAGGTTTATTTTATTTTTTTAGTTTAGTTTAGCTTTATATTTTATTTTAAGTTTTTGTATTTTTATTTTATTTTATTTTTAGGTTTTAGTCTAGGTTTTTATTATATTATATTTTTATCTTTTATTATATTTAGGTTTAGGTTTGTTTTTTTATTTTATTATTAGGTTATATTTAGTTTAGTTTTATGTTTTTAGGATTTAGGGTTTAGGGTTTATGGTTTTAGGGTTTAGGGTTTTAGGGTTTAGGGTTTAAGATTATGGTTTATGGTTCAGGGTTTAGTATTTTGGCTTTAGGGTTTAGGGTTTTGAGGGTTTAGGGTTAGGTTTAGTTTATTAGCTTTAGGTTTAGGTTTTAGGTTTAGGGTGTTATAGGGTTAGTTTAGGGTTTAGGGCTTAGGTTAGGTTTTTAGGTTTTAGGTGTAGGTTTTATTTAAGTTTAGTGTTTAGAGTTTAGGATTAATTTAGGGTTTAGGGTTTAGGGTTTTTAGGTTTAGGGTTGTGGGTTTAGTGTTTGGGGTTTAAGGTTAGTTATAGGGTTAGTTTTAAGGTTTAGGGTTTAGTGTTTAAGATTGATGATTTAGTATTTTTTTAGGGTTTAGGGTATAGGGTTTAGGTTTAGGGTTTAGCGTTTAGTGTTACTTTTAGGGTTTAGGATTTATGGTTTAGGGTTTAAGATTTTAGATTTAGGGTTTAGGGGTTAGGGTTTAGGGTTTAGGGTTTAGGGGTTTTTTATTTAAATTAAGTAAACAGGTAGGTTTAGGTTTATTTAGTTTATGTATAGGTTTAGGTTTAATTTATTTTAAGTTTAGGTTTTATTTATTTTAGTTTAGGTTTAGGTTTATATTATTTTTCGTTTAGCTTTAGGTTTTTTTATTTATTTATTTTTAGGTTTTATTTTTAGGATTATTCTTTAGGTTTAGATTTTCATTTAGTTTTTATTTTATTTATTTTTTAGGTTTATTTTTCTTTTATTTAGGTTTTTTAATTTTTACTTTAGTTTAGGTTTTTATTTATTTTATTTTATTTTAGTTTTTATTTTTTATTTTTTTCTTTTTAGGCTTATGTTTAGGTTTAGATTTAGTTTAGGTTTTTATTTTATTTTATATTTTTATTTTATTTAGTTTGGGTTTTTTATATAATTTATTTTTAGGTTTTATTTAGTTTAGGTTTAGGTTTTTAGCTTTTTATGGTTTAGGGATTAGGGTTTAGGGTTTAGGGTTAGTTGAGGGTTTAGGGTTTAAGGTTTAGGGTTTGTGGTTTAGGGTTTAGGGTTTAGGGTTAAGGGTTTATTGTTATGGTTTTTATTTTAGGGTTTAGAGGATTTAGGGTTTAGGGTTTTAGAGTTTAGGGTTTATGGTATAGGGTTTATGGTTTAGGGTTTTGGGTTAAGGGTTTTCAGGGTTTAAGGTTTAGGTTTAAGGTCTAGGGTTCAAGTTTTAGTTTAGTGTTTAGGGTTTTTGTTTTTTTTAACAAAGAACAAATTTAGATTCAACATTTCTTATTTTGGATTTCTTCAATCAAGTAACACACCAAGTTTTCTAAGACATAAATGACTACATAGATCAAAAATGAGCATGCATAGAGAAAATCTAAAATACTAGATTACTAGAATAGTCTCTATTGTAAAGATAGTTCCATAAGCAGTAGATCAGATTGGCTATTCTTTAATTTCTTGATTTCCCATTAGAACCACTCTAGCCCCTCAGTGGCGGATCCCCATCATCTCCCGATCTCATTCTATCACCACGGTTGTAACCTTCATCTCCTCCCACCTCCAACCACCCCCTCGACCACCACCTCCATATCTGTAGCACCTCAGATCCCCACCACCACTATGATAGGCTACCTCGCCTTGCCTCCACCAGATATAGACTAGGCTAGTTGAGTGATGTTCCTACCGGCAAGGTTTTGTCCATTCTAAGGTTTTAGGTTTAGGTTTAGGCTTTTTAGGTTTTAGAGATTAAATTTATTTTTTAATTTATTTAGTTACTTTAGGTTTAGGTTTGTGGTTTGGGGTTTAGGATTTAGGGTTCAAGGTGTAGGGTTTAGGGTTTAGGGTTTAGGATTTTAGGATTTATGCTTTTAGGATTTAAGGCTAAGGATTAGGGTTTAGGGTTTTGGGTTTAGGTTTAAGGTTTATGGTTTTTTAAGGTTTAGGGTTTAGGGCTGCAAGTTTAGGGTTGTAGGTTTAGCGTTTAGGGTTTAGCATTAGTTTTAGCATTTAGGGTTTACAACTTTTTTGTTTAAATTAAGTAAACTGGCAAGTTTAAGTTTATTTAGGATTTAGGATTTAGGATTTAGGATTTAGGATTTAGGTTTTTTAAAAAAAATTTAATTAAATCGGTGGGTTTAGGTTTATTTAATTTATTTTTATTTTTATTTGTTTATTTCATTTTTTTAATTTTATTTATGTTTATTATTTATTTTTATTTAGTTTAGTTTATTTATTTTAAGTTTATTTATTTTAGTTTAGATTTTTTTATTTTAGTTTAATTTTTAGGTTAAGGTTTAGGTTTAGGCTTACTTTTTAATTGAGTTTTATTTTTATTTAAGTTTAGGTTTTATTTTTTTATTTTTAGGTTTAGGTTTAGGTTTTTATTTTTTATTTTTTTTTTTTTAGGGTTAGGTTTTTGGTTTTTGGTTTTTATTTGAGGTTTATTTTTAGGTTTTATATTTTAGTTTAGGTTTAGATTTATCTTTAGTTTATTTATTTTATTTAGCTTAGGTTTAGGTTTAGGTTTTATTTATTTTAGTTTAGTTTATTTTAGTTTAGGTTTAGCTTTATTTTATTTTTATTTTATATTTATTTTTTTTTAGTTTGGGGTTTAGGTTTTATTTTTTATTTATTTATTTTCTTATTTTAGGTTTAGGATTTTATTTAGTTTTTATTTTATTTTATTTTAGGTTTATTTTATTTTTATTTTTTATTTAGTTTTATTTTATTTAAGTTTTTTATTTTTCTGTTTATTTTATTTTTTTTATTTTGTTTAGGTTTTTAGTTATTTTATTTTAGTTTATTTTTATTAGTTTATTTTATTTTATTTTTAGGTTTAGGTTTAGTTTTCACTTTAGGTTTTTATTTTATTTTAGACAGGAATCTTCGACGAACTCATTCATGATCACGTTGAGTGCTATGTCGTTGATCTCGTGCTCAAAACTAGAGAAAAGGAAGACCATCTCTTTGACTTGAGAGTATTTTTTGAATAATTAAGACAATTTAACCTCAAAATGAACCCCCTAAAGTATGCATTTGAAATAGCTTCAAGAAAATTCCTTGGGTTTGTTGGTCGACAGTAGGGTATCAAAATCGATCTTGATAAGATCAAGGTGATACTAGAAATGCCACCCCCTAAAAGTTTAACTCAACTCTGATCATTCCAAGGGAAGTTGGCGTATCTAAGATGCTTTGTATACAACCTATCGAGAAGATGTTAGCCATTATCAGCTTTTATCAAAAAGGATGTCAAGTTCAAGTGAGATGATATGTGTGAGCTTGCCTTTGAAGGCATCAAGCATTACCTAATGATGTCGCCGGTTCTACTAGCCCTTATCCCAGGCAAGCCTCTCATACTTTACACTACTGCGTTAGATGACTCATTCGGTGCTTTGTTGGCCCAAGCCAATGATGAAGGGAAGAAAAATGCACTCTACCATCTCAGACGTCATCTACTCCATACTAAAGCTATTTATACACCCATTGAGAAGCATTTCCTAGCTTTAATCTTTGCATCCCAAAAGCTACGACACTACATGCTTCCTCATAAGGTGAACTTAATCTCCAGGATCAATCCACTATAATATCTCATGACACGACCAACGCTAGTTGATTTCTTAACAGCACACCCACTTCCTATTGACTTTCTACTTAGTCATGATCTCCTCGATGAATAAATCATGAACTTAGGGGATATAAATATTCACCACTAGGTGATGTACTTTGATGGTGCGGCTTCCTCTTAAAGAAGAGAAAAACCAAAAAAATACTATTCTAGGAAAGGCAAGGGTAGGAATAGTTCTCTTCACTCCGGACTGTGGTGTGATGAGATTCTCATATCATCTGTCCAATCCTTGCACCAACATCGAAGCTAGATATGAGGCTCTGATTTCTAGTCTAGAGTTAGATGTTACTCTAAGCATCCAGAGCATCAACGTCTTTAGAGATTCTCGGCTAGTTATCAACCAAATCGTTGTATCCTATAAAGTTAAAAAGCCCAATCCCTTTCACTACCACAAGTACACTATTGAGTTATTGGCCCAAATCCTATAGTTATCATTTATAATATTCCTCGAGGAGAGAACATCATAACATATCTTAAGCTAAGCTTGCCAAGGGCTTGGCATCTCCAGAGGATGATTCCATATCAATAAAGGTCCAAAATAGACAATTCATATCAAAAATTGATATTGAACTCATCAAAAAGTACTCTCTTGAAGGGAGATTTCCATTGCTAAGAAGGACGAGGAGTTAGATTGGAGGTAACCATTCATGGATTACCTAAATAAAGGCAAACTACCTTAAGAGAAGTCCCAAGCCTATTAGATGAAGAAGATAGCACTTTCTACACTCTTGTGGATGGTGTCTTATCGGTGGTCTTTGATCATATGTGGTTACATTTTTTAGACAAGCACGAAGCCCATAAAATTATGACCCAAGTACACTCAAGATTATGTGGAACCAACCCATCTGGTCTGAAGATGAATGCCAAGATCAAGAGACTTGAATATTATTGGTCATCAATGATCAAAGATTGTATGGATACCACTAGGTGAGGCCACCAATGTTAAATACACAGTGGGGTCCTACACCAACCACCCAACAATCTACATCGTACATTGGCCTCATGGCCATTTGAGTGTTGGGGTACCAACATAATGGGTCCGATTGATCCTCCTTCTTCCAAGGGTCATCAGTTCATCTTAGATGCTACTAACTACTTAAATGGGCAAAGGTGATTTCCACTTAGAGAGGTCATAGCTCATCATGTGCTAAAATGTTTCAGGAACCATATTATATTTATTTTTATAGTATCTTGACAAATTATATCTGATAATGGTACTGTATTCAAGAGTGCTGAGATCAATAACTTTTCCTGGATACACAACATAGATTGAAGATATTCTACAATCAACTACCTGAGGGCAAACAGCTTAGTATGAGCTTTCAATAAAACTCTCATCCAAATACTAAAGAATACACTCGACAATAACAAGTGATAGTGGCATGAGCTATTGTTTGAAGCCTTATGGGCCTACTGCACAACATATAGAACTCCCACTCAGTATATTCCTTTCTCCTTAGTGTATGGGTATGATGTTGTTCTACCATTAGAAATCCAATTCCCATTAATAGGTATAGTTGGGGGTAGAAAGATCACAACAAAGCATAATACCAAGTTGCGATTAGAAGGGCTCAATGGTTTGGAGGAGAGACTTTTATGGGCATACCAAAACCTCGAGTTGTACAAAACTAAAATGATTCAAGCTTACAACAAGTTGGTCCATCCTAGAGCCTTTCAAGTAGGAGAGCTTATTTTAGTTCTAAGGAGACCGATTATGGCTTATCGTAAGATGGGAGGCAAGTTTGAACCCACTCGGGAAGGCTCTTTTTCCATAGGAAAGGATACCAAGGATGATCTTATCAGCTTATTAATCATAAGGGAGAGCGCCAAATTCTTCCAATCAATGGGCTCTACTTAAAGAAATATTATAAATCATGTTTGAAAGAAATTATTGTTAATTATTATTCTATTTTAAATTTAATCTCTTCCATGTTGAAAGTATTCTTATTAGCGAAGCCACCAAGATGTGTTTAGGGTAGGTGTAAGGAACCTGAGCAGCATCCTATCATTCATCGACACAACACAAACACAAACTATACATAAACATATTAAGCAAACACATATATTTTCTCTCGTGCTCCTCACAGATACCCCAGTGACACTCACTCGGTATTCTAGGTTTGGTTGACTTCTTTGCTCACTAGTGTGTCACCTTAGTGGTCTTCTTTATTTGGAAGATGTAAGTCTACTATGCTTTCCTTCCTTACTTGGCCACTCACCTTGTTAGTTTGGTGAGCCTTATCCCATAGTTACCTCATGTTGGCTTCATTTAGAGGATGTGAGCCTGCTATGCTTTCTTCCTAGATTTGGCTTTGTGCACTGACTAGGTCAAATATATTTGAGGTTTAGGATAAGTACCCTAGTGCCTCCTTCCCTCTTAACTGCTTCAAGTCTAGGTCTAGTGCTTCCTCGGGGCTCCCCACTCAGTAGTTTCTCTAGGTCAGATAGCATATGTCCTATCGATGATAGACTATCTCAATGATCGATTTTGTTTGGAAAGTTTTAAGCCTACAAGCTTTCTTTCCAGGTTGATCATTGCACACCAACAGGCACATTAGGTTTGTTGGTTCTCACTATGCTGATGGATACACCACTCATGCTGACGGATACACCTTAGGTTGGTTAGTTCTCACACCTTAGAATACACCACTCAACGCAGATGTAAGTCTGCTACGCCTTCTCCTTGAGTTGGCCACCATGCACCTATAGGCTATCTTTTTTGAGGCTTAGGATAACCTTATTTGGATGACATACTTTATGACACCATTTAGACACTACCCGGGTTACTATTGGATTGGACAGTTCCCTTTTCGAGTAACCACTCCTATGGTTGGAGAATCTATCCTGTGGATGTGCAGATTTACCCTTGGTCTAGTAAATCTAAGATATGTCAAGGATGACATAACCCCTTCTTAGTCTGGTCCCTTGCACACAAATAGGGTCCACGCAAACATATAAACAAAATATATATTCACTCGTGGACTAGAGGACACCCCTAGTGATACTCGTAGATTAGGATGACATCCTCTTTTTAGAGAAGTGTCAGCAAAACTCTCTATAGGAATCGCCTAACTACTCTTGTGTTGATATAAGTCCCCAATGGCATTCACTCATACCCACCCCTAAGTTGGGTTCGATTTGTTGTGCTTCTAATAGGTCACCCCAACATTTGTTCCCTACTTTAGAAGATGTAAGTCTACTATGCTTTCTTTCTAGCATAGTCGTTGCACACCGAAAGACATCCCCTTAGGTTGGCTAGCTCACATCCCCAGCCGATATGCCCTCAATTTCCAAATCAAACTAAACCAAATAAATTATATTAAATCACATGAAATTAAGATAAAATTAATTCTGACTTCTTTTAAGTTAACATAAGTCCCAAGACATTTAGGGTGATTCAATTTGTTGTGCATCCAGCCAGTTTTTGTTCTTCTATGAAAGATGTAAGTTTGCTATGCTTTCTTCCTAGCACAATCATTGCACATTGAAGGGCATCCCATTAGGTTGGCTAGATCTACCCCATACCTAGTGGACTATCCTTTTGGATTTGTAACCCTAAGGTAGGCCAAGGCTGATATAGCCCCTTCTCAGTGGCTCCATCACACACCGACAAGGAATATACATTAACTTAGATTAAATTAAACCCGATTGGAGTTAAATGATACCCCTCACCAATGGAGCCCTAATCATATATAAATAAGTCAAGAAACTAAATCAAATTCAAAACCAACCTCTCTAGTGGAGCCAAATTAAACCAACTCCCCCAAAAGAGTCCAAATTAAAGAAATCCAACCGAACTCTTATCCCCAGTGGGTACATCCCCAAATAAATCTATGAAATCAAAATCAAATCCCAATCCCCAATTGATAGCCCAAACCTACTTCTCTAGTAAAAGGTTCATATATTTGATCCCTAGTAGACTCGAGCCCATATCTCTAGCAAATATGCCTCCACATCAATTAAAATAGGAAAAATTAAAGACAAATTGATCTTAATCATTAGTAGATTATAGATTCTTATCCCCAGCCGATCTTCTTTCCACAAATCATATAATCAAATCAAAATCAAACCTTATCCCTAGCAGATTTTCTTCTTCTTTGCCCTCGATATAGACCACTCACATGTCATGTCCAATGCATGTATGATCCCCTTGTGGATCTCCCTCCATGTCCTTGGCAAGGAATTCTCATCAAATTCAATTTCTTTTCTTATGACACCTTTAATACTTCAGCCAAAAGCCTAACAATTTATCTTATTACATTATCTTAACATTATAATCAACATTTTATGATTTGTGATGGTGCAAGCTCAAACTAACTATACAATATCATGCTAAAGATATTATAGTGTGAATTAACACACTATATTGTAATATAATATATAATGTTATATTATAATTTGCTATAATATAATATATTGTCTAACATCACTCCTCATTAGAATCACTTATTTGGAACAAATAACAAAGTTTTTGCAAAATATGAATAATGTTCATTTTAAATGTAAAATTATTATTTTTATATTATAAATGGTACAAAATAGCGTAATTTTAGTGTTGCTTCTTGGTGTGTGCCATGAATTTGGCCAAATTCTTCCATCTCAACCTTCAAATTAACATTTTATTTTAGGTTTAGGTTTAGGTTTAGGTTTTATTTATTTTAGTTTAGTTTATTTTAGTTTAGGTTTAGGTCTATTTTATTTTTATTTTAGGTTTTTTTTAGTTTAAGGTTTAGGTTTTATTTTTTATTTATTTTTAGGTTAATTTTTTAGTTTAGGGTTTTATTTAGTTTTTATTTTATTATATTTTAGGTTTATTTTATTTTTATTTCACTTTTAGTTTTTATTTTATTTAAGTTTTTTATTCTTAAGTTTAGTTTATTTTTTAGTTTAGTTTAGGTTTTTATTTATTTTATTTTAGTTTATTTTTATTTTAGTTTTAATTTATTTTATTTTAATATTTAGGTTTAGGCTTTAATTTTGGTTTTAATTTTATTTTATTTAGGCTTAAAGTTTTTAATTTATATTACTTTTAGGTTTTATTTAGTTTAGGTTTAGGTTTTTAGATTTTGGAGTTTAGGGTTTTGGGTTAGTTTTAGGATTTAGGGTTTAGGCTTAGGGTTTTTTATTTTATTTGTTTTTCTTTTTTATTTAGGATTTAGGGTTTAGTGTTTAAGGTTAGTTTTAGGGTTTAGGGTTTAGGGTTTAGGGTTTAGGGTTTAGGGTTTAGGGTTTAGGATTTAGGGTTTAGGGTTTTGGGTTTTGGGTTTACGATTGTTTTTAATTAAGTAAGACAGTAGGTTTAGGTTTATTTAGTTTATCTTTTATTTATTTTAGTTCATTTTAAATTTTATTTTTATCTTTATTTTATTTAGTTTATTTATTCATGTTTATTTATTTTTTATTTTAGGTCTTATTTTAGTTTATTATTTAGGTTTAAGTTTAGGTTTACATTTATTTTTTATTTTAGTTTTTATTTTAAGTTATTTTTTAGGCTTAGGTTTTTTTTAAGTTTAGGTTTAGGTTTTTATTTAATTTTTGTAGGTTAAGGTTTGAGGTTTTAAATTTAGGTTTATTTTTAGTTTTACTTTTTAGTTTAGGTTTATGTATTTTAGGTTTATTTATTTTTAATTTAGGATTTTTATTTTACTTTATTTTTTAGGTTTAGGTTTAAGTTTAGATTTATTTTTTATTTTAGTTTTATTTTTATTTTATTTTCTAAGTTTTGGTTTTATTTTTAATTTTTTGGTTTAAGTATAGGTTTATATTTTCGTTTTTTAGGTTTAGGTTTTAGTTTTTTTATTTTAGGTTTATTTTTATGCTTAATTTTTTAATTTAGGTTTAGGTATATTTTTAGTTTATTTTTAGTTTATTTTATGTTATTTCATTTAGGTTTAGGTTTAGGTTTCAATTTTATTTATTTTATTTTATTTCGTTTAGGTTTTAGTTTAGGTTTAATGTATTTTAGGTTTAGGTTTAAGTTTTATTTACTTTAGTTTAGGTTTCGATTTATTTTTTTTCTTTATTTCTTTTTCTGGTTTACTTTTTTTTTAAGTTTAGGCTTAGGTTGTATTTATTATTTTTCTTAGGTTAATTTTTTAGGTTTAGGTTTTTATTTAGTTTTTATTTTATATTAATTTAGGTTTATTTTATTTTTTATTTTGCTTAGGATTTCTTTTCTTTGGTTTATTTAATTTTTTAGTTTAGTTTAGGTTTTTACTTATTTTATTTTAGTTTATTTTTATTTTTTATTTTATTTTAATTTTAGGTTAAGGAGTATGTTTTAAATTAGGTTTTAATTTTATTTGATTTTTTTATTTAGGTTTAGGTTTTATTTATTTATTTTATATTTAGGTTTAATTTAGGCTAGGTTTAGCTTTTTAGGATTAAGGTTTTAGGGTTTAGGGGTTAGGTTTTAGAGTTTATGGTTTAGGGTTTTAGAGTTCAGTGTTTTAGGGTTCAAGGTTTAGGGTTTTTAGAGTTGTAGGTTTAGGGTTCAAGGTTTATGGTTTACGGTTAGGGTTTTTTTATTTTTAATTTTTAATTTTATTTTTACGTTTATTGTTTACTGTTTAGTTTCTTTTTAAAATTAAGTAAAACACTAGGTTTAGGTTTATTTAGTTTATTTTTATTTCTTTTAGTTTATTTTATAATTTATTTTTATTTAGATTTATTTTCTATTTTTATTTAGTTTAGCATATTTATTTTTGGTGTCTTTATTTTTAGTTTAGGGTTATTATTTTACTTTATTTTTTAGGTTTAGGCTTAGGTTTTAGTTGATTTTTATTTTAATTTTATTTTTTAATTTTAGGTTTTTTTTTTGAGGTTTAGGTTTAGGTTTTTATTTTATTTTTTTTAAGTTTATGTTGTAGGTGTTTCTTTAGGTTTATTTTTAGGTTTCCTATTTTAGTTTAGGTTTAGGTTTATTTTTAGTTTATTTTCTTTTATTTAGTTTTGGTTTAGGTTTAGGTTTAGTTTTTTTTAGGTTTAGGTTTTATTTATTTTAGTTTAGGTTCATGTTTAATTTATTTTTATCTTAGGTTTAGTTTTTTTTTAGCTTAGGGTTTAGGTTTTATTTTTTATATATTTATAGGTTTATTTTTTAGGTTTAGGTTTTTATTTAGATTTTATTTTATTCTATTTTAGTTTAATTTTATTTTTATTTTATGTTTATTTTTTATTTTATTTTGGTTATTTATGCTGAGGTTTATTTTATTTTTATTAATTTAATTTATGTTTTTACATAATTTATTTTAGTTTATTTTTATTTTTTATTTTATTTTATTTTTACTTTTAGGTTTAGGTTTTAGTTTAGGTTTTTATTTTACTTTATTTTTTATTTTATTTAGCTTTAGGATTTTATTTATTTTATTTTTAGGTTTTATTTAGTTTAGGTTTGGGTTTATATGTTTTTATGGTTTAGGGTTTAGGGTTTAGGGTTTGGGCTTTAGGGCTTTACGATTTAAGGTTTAGGTTTTATGGTTGTAGGTTTAGGGTTTAGGTTTAGCGTTTCGGGTTAGGGTTTTTTTATTATTTTTATTTGTTTTTAGGATATAAGGTTTAGGGGTTAGGTTTTAGGTTTAGAGTTCAAGTTTTAGTTTAGGGTTAGAGTTTTTGGGTTTTTATTAATAGAGAACAAAAATCAGATTCAACATTTCTTCTTTTCGATTTCATCAACCATGTAACACACCAAATTCTCTAAGACAGAAGCGACGACATAGATAAAAAATGAGCATGAATAGAGAAAATCAAAAACCCTATATGACTTGAACCGTCTCTACTATAAAGACAAAGTTCCATAAGTGATTAGAGTGGTGCTTTCTCAAGTTTATAACCACCTTCAGTGGCGGGGATCCACCATTTCTCGATCTCTCCATCACCACCATGGTTTACCATTTTTAACCACCAATCGTGACCACCACCTCCATATCCACCGGCCTCCGGATCCCCACCACCACAACAAAATGTTGCCTCTCCGCCTAGAGATCTAGATTGAGTTTTTGGTGATCTTCGTAGGTTCTACCCATTCTTAGGGTTTAGGTTTAGGTTTAGGTTTATTAGGTTTTAGGGTTTACCTTTATTTATTACTTTTGGTTTAGTTTGGGTTTAGGGTTAAGGTTTAGGGTTTAGGGTTTAGGGTTTAGGGTTTAGGGTTTAGGGATTTTTTAAAAAAAACTCAAATGATTTCATAATAAACATGAAATTGCTAAATCAAATAAGTATTTATCCTTTAACAACTAATAAAACATGATAAAATAAAAAGCAATTTAAAAATTCATAAAAATATTATTTCTTAAAATGATTTAACTCCTAGAGAAAATTAAATTTGATTTTATGAAAGGACAAAAAGGCTTAGTCGAACAAGTTGAAAATCGATTCCTCAGAGGCTCCTCCTTCTTCTCTTCCACTACTAATAGCTTTAGAAAAAAGAAATTTAGATCCATCAAATACTCCTTAAACTTTTTATGTATTAGTGGCAATCATGAGGTGAGAAATTCTTGTAAGCATTGATGAACATGTGGGGTGCTGCAACAAGGGTGGGATAGGAGAGGGCTAGAGAGAAAGAAGTGAACCTTGAAAGGACTGCAGAAAACTTCTAGATGAGATCATCTTGGTGGCGTCAACCTCAGAAAATCAAACCATCATCAAACATAGCGATAAGGCCACAAGAGAATGGCATAATTCTTAGCTTAACGAGTAGAGTAGCCTTTGAGGATCCCAACTTATCGCCTTTTTAATGACAAGTGATAATTTCATTTATACCTTTGATCTTAGTTGGGATGTTGAGAACTTGGAAGAAAAGTCTATGAAGGATCTAGATCATTATTGCTTGGAGGAACCACAACTTAATATGCAATAAGACCAACATGGGCAACACGAACTTCATATTTCTTCCACTTACTTCTTTAAGATCACCTTTCATAAAAAAATAGGGTTTTAGGTTTATAACTTTAAGGTTTAGGTTTAGGTTTTAGGTTTTTTTAGATTTAGTTTAGGGTTTAGGATTTAGGATTTAGGTTAGGGTTTATTTTATAAGTAGGTTTAGGTTTATTTAGTTATTTTTTCTTTATTTTAGTTTTTTTATTTAGGTTTATTTTTTATTTAGTTTAGTCTATTTATTTTAGGTTTTTTATTTTAGTTTATTTTTTAGGTTTAGGTTTAGTTTTCAGTTGAGTTTTATTTTTATTTTATTTCTTAGGTTTAGGTCTTATTTTTTATTTTTAGGTTTAGGTTTAAGTTTAGGCTTTTATTTAAATTTTTTAGGTTTACAATTTATGTTTTTCTTTTAGGTTTACTTTTTAGTGTAGGTTTATGTTTATTTTTAGTTCACTCTATCTTATTTATTTAAGGTTCATGTTTAGGTTTAGTTTATTTTAGGTTAAGGTTTTATTTATTTTAATATAATTTAATTTAGTTTAGGTTTAGCTTTATTTTATTTTTATTTTAGGTTTAGTTTTTTTTTTAGTTTAGGGTTTAGGTTTTATTTTTTATTTATTTTTAGGTTTATTTTTTAGGTTCATGATTTTATTTAGTTTTTATTTTATTATATTTTATTTATTTTACATTTAGTTTTATTTTATTTAAGTTTTTATTCTTAAGTTTAATTTATTTTTTAGTTTAGTTTAGGTTTTTGTTTATCTTAGTTTATTTTATTTTTATTTTCTTATTTTATATTTAGGTTTAGGTTTTAATTTTCGTTTTATTTTATTTATGCTTAAATTTTAATTTATTTTACTTTTAGGTTTATTTAGTTTAGGTTTATTTTTTTTTAGTTTTAGTTTAGGAGGTTTAGGTGTAGGTTATTTTAAGTTTAGGGTTTGGTTTAGGGTTTAGTTTATTAGGGTTTAGGGCTTTGGTTTTTAGGTTAACAGTTTTTTTTAATTAAGTAAACTAGTAGGTTTAGGTTTATTTAGTTTTTTTTAGTTTAGCTCATTTTATTTTGTTGAGTTTCTTTATTTATGTTTCTTTGTTATCTTTATTTTATTTAGTATATTTATTTCATGTTTATTTATTTTATTTTAGGTTTCTTATTTTAGTTTATTTTTTAGGTTTAAGTTTAGGTTTATGTTTATTTTTATTATTGTTTTATTTTTAAGTTATTTTTTAGGCTTAGGTTTTATTTTTTATTTTTAAGTTTAGGTTTACACTTTTATTTAATTATTTTAGGTTAAGGTCTCAGATTTTTATTTTAGGTTTATTTTTAGTTCTACTTTTTAGTTTTGGTTTATGTTTATTTTTAATTTAATTTATTTTATTTAGTTTAAGGTTCATATTTTGTTTATTTTTCTTTTTGGTTTAGGTTTTATTTATTTTAGTTTAGTTTATTTTAGTTTAGGTTAATGTTTATTTTATTTTAGGTTTAGGATTTTTTTTAGTATAGGGTTTAGGTTTTGTTTTTTATTTAATTTTTGGTTTATGTTTTAGATTTAGGTTTATATTTAGTTTTTATTTTATTTTATATTAAGTTTATTTTATTTTTATTTTACGTTTAGTTTTTATTTTCTTTAGGTTTTTTATTTTTAGGTTTATTTTATAGTTTAGTATAGGATTTTATTTTATTTAATTTTAGTATTATTTTGATTTTTTATTTTATTTTATTTTTATGATTAGGTTTAAGTTTTAGTTTAGGTTTATGTTTCATTTTATTTTTTTATTTAATTTAAGTTTAGGTTTTTTTATTTATTATATATTTAGGTTTTATTTAGTTTAGGTTCAGGTTTTTTGCTTTTTAGGGTTTAAGGTTTAGGGTTTAGGGTTTAAGGTTTAGGGTTTAGGGTTTGGGGTTTAGGCTTTAGGGTTTATGGTTGTAGGTTTTAGAGTTTAGGGTTTTATGGTTTAGGTATAAGGTTTAAGGTTTAAGGTTTAGGGTTCTTAGGGTTCAAAGCTTAGGATTATAGGTTTAGGGTTTTGGGTTTTATGTTTAGTTTTATGGTTCAGGGTTTTAGGTTTAGGGTTCAGGGTTACTTTTAGGGTTTCTTAGGGTTTATTTTTCTTTTTTATTTAGGGTTTAAGGATTAGGGTTTTTTAGGGTTTAAGGTTAGTTTAGGGTTTAGGGTTTAGTATTTAGTGTTTAGGATTTAGGATTTGGGGTTTAGGGTTTAGGGTTTAGGTTTATGTTTAAATGAAGTAAACTAGTATGTTTAGGTTTATTTAGTTTAATTTTTATTTATTATAGTTTATAGTATTTTGTTAATTTTTATTTAGTTTTTTTTAGTTTGTTTAGTTTATTTATTTTAGTTTAGATTTTTTATTTTAGTTTATTTTTTAGGTTTAGTTTATGTTTATGCTTATTTTTCCAGTTTAGTTTAACTTTTATTTTATTTTTTATTTTTATTTTTAGGTTTAGTTTTTTATTTTATTTTTTTAGGTTTAAGTTTTAGGTTTATCTTTTAGGTTTACTTTTATGTTTTATTTTTTAGTTTAGGTTTAGGTTTATTTTTAGTCTACTTTATTTTACTTAGTTTAGGTTTAGGTTTAGCTGTAGTTTATTTTAAGTTTATGTTTACATTTTATTTATTTTACTTTAGTTTATTTTAGTTTAGGTTTAGGTTTTATTTTTTCTTTATTTTTAGCTTTACATTTTAGGTTTAGGTTTTTATTTTGTTTTTATTTTATTTTATTTTAGGTTTATTTTATTTTGATTTTACATTAAGTTTTTATTTTTAGGTTTGTTTTATTTTTTTAGTTTAGTTCAGGTTTTCATTTATTTTATTTTAGTTTAGTTTTTATTTTTATTTTATTTTATTTTTAGGTTTAGGTTTTGATTTTTGTTTAGGAATTTATTTTATTTTATTTATTTTATTTTATTTAGGATTAAGTTTTTTTATTAATTATATTTTAAGGTTTTATTTAGTTTAGGTATAGGTTTTTAGGTTTTTAAGGTTTAGGGTTTAGGGTTTAGGGTTTAGAGTTTACTATTTAGGGTTTTTAGAGTTTAGGGTGTTAGCTTTTTGGTTAGCTTAGGGTTTCAAGTTAGTTTAGGGTTTAGGGTTTTGGGTTTAAGTTTAACTTAGGGTTTAGGGTTTAGGGAGCTTTAGGGTTTGAGGTTTTAGGGCTTAGGGTTAATGGTTTAAGGTTTAGGTTTAGGTTAGGGTTTAAGGTTTAGGTTTGGTTTAGGGTTAGGTTTAGGGTGTGTGGGGTTTAAGGTTTAGTGTTTAGGATTTAGGATTTAAAGTTGTAGGTTTAGTGTTTAGGGTTAGGGTTTTTTTGTTCTATTTTTTATTTTTATCATTTACTATTTAGCGTTTAGTGTTTAGGGTTTAGGTTTTAGGTTTAGGGTTCAGATTTTAGTTTAAAGTTTAGGTTTTAAATATAAGGTTCAGATTTTGGTTTAAGATTTAGGGCTTTGGTTTTTTTTCTAATAGAGAACAAATTCAGATTAAACAATTCTTCTTTTCAATTCGTCAACCAAGTATCACACCAAATTTTCTAAGACACACGTGAGGACATAGATCAAAAATGAGGACACATAAAGCAAATAAAAAACCCTAGATAACTAGAACTGTCTATATAGTAAAGACACGGCTCCATAAGCAACATATCAGATCGGTTGTTCTTCAGTTTCTCTAGTTCCCATCAGAACTACCCCGACCTCTCGAGTAGTGGGATCCACCATCATATCCTCAATCTCTCCCACCATCAACACCACATCTAAAACGTCCATTACTCCTCTTACCTGCATAACCACCATTCTCTGACCACCACCACCTCTAGATCCCCCACCACCATTGTGATACTCGATGCCTCCTCCTTTTTCTCCACCAGCAGATCTAGACTGAGCATGGTTGATCGTGATGTTCCTGCCATCAAGGTTCTGTCCATTCTTACGGTTTAGGTTTAGGATTAGGTTTACTAGGTTTTAGGGTTTATGTTTATTTTTTAATTTATTTAGTTACTTTAGGTTTAGGTTTAGGGTTTAGGGTTAAGGTTTAGGGTTTAGGGTTTAGATTTTAGGGTTTAGGGTTTAGGGTTTTAGGGTTAATGCTTTTAGGGTTTAGAGTTTAGGGTTAATGCTTAGGGTTTAGGGTTTAGGGATTTTTAGGGTTTAGGGTTTAAGGTTGTAGATTTTGGGTTTAGGGTTTATGGTTGTAGGTTTAAGATACAATTAGATTAACATAAAAGCGAGGAAGATTAGAACAATGCTGCAGGTGAGAATGCATGACACTATGGTGCAAACACAAGAGGACAAAGAGAAGCACACACAAAAATGTAAAAGGAAAGAAATTAGAAAGTTAAGGTAATAAAATATAATGATAACGAAAACAACATAATGAGAATGATAGTAAAGAATTATGATAGAGAAGCTCAGTCCACAAGTTGGGGGATGCAAATATATCAACCAAACTTGAGAAGGGTTACATCACAAGAGCTACTACCAAACCAAAAGAGTGAAATCATCAAAGCCATCATAGCCAACAAACGTGAAGATATGACAGTTCTTTGAAAGTCTTATGGCCTTTATTACCTGCAAACCTAAACAAAACTATATATAAAATAGAGAGGAAATTGCAAAGGGCAGAAAGATAAGGGGTCCCATGCAGGAAAACTTTCATCAATATAGTCACTCTAACATGAGGAAACTTATACATATGAAATAAGCCAGCATAAAAACCGTCCATAAGAAAACAGCAGAAGTGGTAGCCTACTGAAATCCTGCTAAGCAAGTCGATGAGCCTATAAGTAACACCATCCCAAACATATGATATATATATGAATCTTTGGGAGTACGACTGAAGTCAGAAAATGAGCCCAATCATAATAATGAATGCAGATGTGAACAAACCCTTTATTAATATCCATATTAGTAGTTGGCAAAAAGAATTTGTAAAGGAAGGCAGCATAACCCAATACCAAAAATAGCACCAAATAAAGATAGTCAGAACTACAGCTCCAGTAGCAGCATGCTGGAAAAAAAATCTGATAATCTAGATCAACAAATAACCAAGACTATAAGATAGCAAAAGGCAGCAGCTGTCCATAGTACCACCCATTCAGAATAGACATTGCATTCCAAGGAGATAGCAAAGCCTAAACCCCAGACGGATAGAATAAAACAAGCAGTTAATGAGATCATAGCGAAATGAGCGGACAACCAAAGGGCAATCAAAAGCTAACGAAAATAGTTAGTGCAACATTGGAACCCACCAGAGGATAAATCAAAATAAGGATTCAAATTAGGGTCCTCATTAGAATCCAGAAAAAACAAGACAACAGATAACCAATATAAAAAATAGCCAAAATAGCAGCAACCAAGACAACCACAGCCAAGATAGCAAGGGATAGCAAGATGGCCATAGAGCTTCTCAATCAGAGTAGACATTGCAATAGTTGGTAACCAATAGATAAAGCATAGAAACATGGATCGAAAAAGCAGTAGCCCAAACACCAATGACCAAAAATAATCAGAACATCAAAGTCAGAAACAACTTGCTGAACATAGGACCCTAAAGTCCTACAACCAACAAAGATAGAGCCAACATTGGATTCCTAAGAAACAAGGATAGAAAATATCCAAGACAACAAACAGCCAAGACAATGAAAATCAGCTAGCTAGCCAGAGAACCACCCATTCAGAATAAACAGTGCAATAAATACAAGTTTAACTGAAAGAAGATGGAGAAAAGGGCAGCAAATAAAGTAGTCCATAGAATTCAGATGATAAGCATATAATGAACTGATAAGGAAATTCAAATCAAAAGCCACCAAGAAGTCAACAACTTCAATAGAGGCTTGTTGAACAAAACAAACCAAAACCCCAGAAACATCATGTAGAGTATTAATTGAGTTCAGCCAACAACTTAGACAGTAATTACCAACAAGCTGGCCAAAAGTCCACCCATTTAGATTAAATAGAGCATATGTAAAGATCCAAATAATCAGATGGATAATCACAGGGTTCTGCACCATTTGAGCAGAGCCAAGGGAAATAAAATAGCAGCAAAAATAGTCAGAGAAACAAAAGGCTAGAAACAAATAATAACCACAAAGATAAGGGTAGCAATAAAACAAAAATTACACCCACCATATAAAATTCCAATAAAAAACAGAGATGTAAAGTAGCAACAGAAAGGGTTCAAAAGATAATCAACAGAAAAAACCTTCCAAATAAAGATGATCAATAGCTAAACCACAACCACATTAAAGGAAAACTGAGAAGCCATAAAGGAAGTCTAAACCTGCAAGGAATTAATAAAATTGATCAGGAAATTGCAAAATATCTCTTGGTAGATTGGCAATATGAGGTTGGGCAAAATAATCAAAAAGACAACACCAACAACACCTTGCTGAACTAGATAAACAACCCAGTAATAGCTTGCTGGATAAAAGACTCAATGATCCAGACCATCCAACAACCAAGAAAGAAAATAATAGCAAGTTGGCCATAAAACCAACCATTAAAATTATACAAGGCATAAGTTAAATCCCAGATAGTTAAGGAAGGTCAGCTAAGATTCCAAAAAAAATAGCGGTGGTGAAACAAAGACATCAAGTTTTAAGCACAAACATTCAAAAAAATGAGAGATAAAAAGCAGTCAAGCGGAAAAATAAAATCCATCTTGCGATTACAACCCAATAGAAATAAAACAAAACAAAACCCTAGAAGCAGCATGAGGAGCAATAATCCATATTAGCCAAATCTAGGACAGTAATTACCAACAAGCTGGATCTGTACAATTTTAATAGAGCCAAAAGGTAAAAAATAATAGATTAATTCATCAGTAGCAGCCTGGATGAGAACAGCAAAGAAAGTTAGAAGAACATCAGGCAATAAATAGCTAATAAACACAAGGTTAGCCAGCAGGATAGTGAATCCAGAAATCCTATAGCCATATATTAAAACAACACTACAATTATTGCAACCATAGGATAAGCCAATAAGAAGCAGTGGGGCAATAGAGCTACCATAAGGGTTCAGAAGGGTATTATCAATGAAATCCTTTATAGAAATTAGGCTAGTAGCAGAACTACCCTCCTCAAAGAAATCAGACTAAATGTAATTCATTAAACAATACTAAACCTGCAAAGAACCATTAATGATAACAAAGGTATTGCATTTTGTTTCCTTACAGGTATGTAAGCTGGGTTTAGCATATACATTCAGCAAATACATTAAACCAACTCCAAGATCAGCCTGCTGGACAAAGGGCCTAAAAGCCCAACAATCAATAATTATTTCTTTAACATAGATGTAGCATCTAGAAACAACAAGACCCCAAACAAGGTTGGGATAATTAAACCAATAGCAGATTCCACTTAGCTCAGCAAATTCCAAAGAAGCAGTAAACACATTAACAATAAAAATAGTAGAGGCAGTAAGCTCCCAATTAAGCTAAGACAATTAAACCAACAACACGTGCCAGAAAGATCAACAAGTAAACAATAAGGGATATTAGGTTGATGCATCCGAAAAGACCAAAGAAATAACAATAGTAAATAGAAAATGATCATGCAATAAAGAGGTGAACAATGAATCCAATAGGTTAGATTAATTTTTGAGATAAGGAAACCCATTTGTCCAGATTAACCAAACCATGCAAATGTTTAGGAAGGGTTAGTTGATCAAAGAATTTTATTCCATCCAATCTAGCACCAGTTGGCGGATAATCAGACATGCATTACCCTCACGCCATACATGAGTGATTTTAAAGTAGTGTTGGGCAAGGAGAATTCTAGTTTGCTTAAGAAGGTAGTACACTTCAGTATTTCCCATTTTGGTGGAAGTGAAGAGATCAATCAGTAGAAGGGAATCCACCTCAATCCAAATATTGAGCCAATCTTTTTGAAGGCAAATATCAAGAGCTTTGTACACTGCCATGAGCTCAAAGGACGAGCAAGGATTAAGGGGTAAGCAAAGGCACATAGGACTTTTCCATTAAGATTTTTGAAAACTGAACCTTTATGAGAGACAGAGCCAACACTGTTTACTCTAATAGTGTTAGAATGAGGTTTTACCCAATAAACAATCTTGTCATTTTTACAGATGTGGTGATCTGACAAGTTAAAACATAGTTTATTGGCCATATATTTGCAACCTTTGAATTGTTTGTATTTAATTAAATTGGCATTAAACAAGTCAGGGATTTTGTTTTTAGTTCTAGTAATTATCCTTATGTGATTCATAAGGATCTCACGATGTTTTGCATCATTTCAATCCATCCTTATGAACCAAATAATAGTGATAGCAGTTATGACTTTAATATGTCCTTTAATAGTGTTGTTAAAATAAACTTCAAGAAGTTGGTATAAATTTAAGGAGCCATTGAAAATGACAATGTTAAAGAGGTCATCATACCAAATCCAAAGTTTAGAAGCAATGGCCCCGTTAACAACAACATGATTCACATTCTCAATGTGAAAACAACATTGGCATTTGGAAGGTAATTGAAAACCTTTACTCCATAACAAGGAGTCCACAGGGATGAAGTTTTTCAAAATATGCCAAGTATGAACATAATAAGAAGTAGGGATATTATTGTTCCAAAGTGTGGAAAACACATAGGAAAAATCATGAGTTTCTTTAATGTGAATCCAAACATTTTTAAAGTTGAAATCACCATTATGTGAAAGCTTAAAAAAGATCTAATCTTGATTGGTAGGAATGATAGGAATAGTAGTAAGCTTATTTAAAAGAGTGGGAGGAATATCATCAATAAGCTTACTATTGTTCCACATATTATTCTGCAGAAAGAGAAATAAGCGAGTGGAATGGGTAGCAAGTAAGTCGTCAATGGACCCACCTCCAGTCCAGTTGTCTTGCTAAAAGAAAGAGGAGCTAGAGTTAATCCCCTAGGAAATTAAGGATTTGACATCCCATTTGATGGAACAAAGTCTTTTCCAAATAGGAGAGTCTCTCGCTTTATAGGGGCAAATGAGAGGGTGCTTTCCCTGGCAGTATTTAGCAGTCAAGAAATTAGCCCATAGACTATTTTTTTTCCTGAAGTATCACCAAAGTTTATAAGAAAAAGCAATGATAGTTTCCTTGATTGGTTTACATCCAAGACCACCTTCAACAAAAGTGCCACATGTTTTATACCAAGAGGTCCAGTGCATTTTTTTTAGAGGAATTATTAGATCCCCAGAAAAATTTGTTAATGAGCCGCTCAATTCTATTAATGATAGAGTTGGTCAGCACAATGGTTTGAATGAGATACAAAGGAATGGAGTTAAAGGTGCTCTTAATAAAAGTGAGCCTACAACCAAATGAAAGTAAGTGAAATTCCTAAACAGAAATTTTATTAGAGATTTTTTGGATTAGCTCATCAAAAAGGAGAGATATTTTTTGGCCTTTAAAAAGAGGAGCACCAATATATTTAATAGGAATTTGTTGTTGTTGAAAATTAGTAATCCTCAAGATTTGATTGGTCTTATTGGTAGGGATTTTAGAAGAAGGAATGAAATAACTTTTGCCTTCGTTGAGAGAAAGATCGCTTTCGTTGCCAAATTTATTTAAAAGATTCTTAATAGTTTTAATGTGAGGAATTAAGGCATTGCAAAAGATTATAAAGTCATCAATAAAACTAAGATGAGTGACAGGAACAACACCTTGAGTTCTATAAAACATCCTAGGATTATTATAAAAAAGATCATTCAGACTCCTTGATAGATATTCAATAGCAATAATAAAAAGGGAGGGGGATAGGGGATCCCCTTGTCTTAAACTATACTTTGAAGGGAAAAAACCTAGGGATTCACCATTCATGATAATAGAGAACCAAGCATTTGTAATGCAATTTTTGATGAGGCAGATAAAATAACCAGAAAACCCAAGCAAATAAAGAATTTGAAAGAGGAAATCATAAGAGAGGTTGTCGAAAGCTTTAGTGATGTCTAGTTTAAAAAGGATGTTACCACCTCTGATAGGGATGTCAATGTCATGAATCAGCTCTTGTGCTAGAAGTATGTTATCAGATATTGCTCTACCTTTAACAAAGCCAGTTTGGTTGGGGGAAATAATTTTAGGCAGTAGCGGACTAATTCTATTAGAAATTAATTTAGCAATGAGTTTATGAAAGAAAGTGCAAAGGCTAATAGGTCTGAAATCTTGATTATTATTGGGAATGAGAATAATGAAGTGCTAGAAAAAATATCTAGGTAAAGGGTTACCAAAAATCAAATAGCATCAACAAAGGTCTTAATAATATGCCAACAATGTTGAAAGAATTGAGTCATGTAGCCAGGGGCCCAATCGGTGTTCATTCTATTGAGAACTACCAATCTCGACTTTCATAGGATGCAAAGAGTAAGTGGTTTTCATCATTAGAGAAAGGAGATCAAATGTGTGTTGGAGATGGCTTCTAAGGAGGGTTGTTGTTTAATAAATTTTGAAAATGATGTATGATAGAATCTTTAATATCATTATTGTCAATAATCTAGGTTCTGTTATCATTTTTGATTTTTTTAATAGAGTTTAAGGCTTTCTTTTTTAAAAAAGAGCATGGAAATACCTTGTGTTTCTGTCACCATTAGCAATATGTTTGCTAGTAGCCTTTTGGCGCTAGTAGGTTTCCTCTATATTCTGATAATTAATCAAGTTATCTTCAGTTGCATTCAATTCATCAAGCTTAGTAGATTCAGTCAAAACAGCATCTTCAAGAGAGCAAACAAGTTTTTCCATATTTTTGAGATTTGCAAAGAGATTTTTAAAATGATGCTTGTTCCACCAATTTAGATTTTATTTAAGCCTTTTTAGCTTAAGCCAAAGGCAAATCATGCCTTTAGCGGAATTATCAAGAGGATTAGGGGCCCGCCAATTAATGCAAACAACATTAACGAAATCACTATGTTGGATCCACATATTTTGGAATCTAAAAAGAGTAGGGGAGGATAGTCTAGTGGAGGGATTTTTGATAGAAATCAAAAGCAGAGCATTATCAGATAAAGATCTACTTAAATGTTCAGCCGAAGTAAGAGGCTATTGATTTCTCTAAAGGGAATTAAAGAGGGTCCTATCAAGCCACTGTCAAAGTCTAGAATTATGCCATGTGTAGTCGAACCCCGAAAAACCAATATCAATCAAATTATAATCAAGAATCATATTAGAAAAGTCTTCCATGGAATGAATGTTAGGAGAGCAACCTCCCTTTCTTTCTGAGGAAGTGAGATTAGTGTTGAAATCACCACCAACCAACCAAGGTTTGTTGATAGAGGAGGCAAAGGTTCTTAAGTTATCCCAAAGGATGCTCCTACCAGTTTTATTACAAGAAGCATAAATAAAGGAACCAAGAGCAGAAAATTCACACAATGAGATTTGAACATTAACCAATTGATGAATGTCCTCAAGGATAGAGATGTTGACTAGATTATTCCAAAAGCACCAAATTTTATTGCTAATATTATAAAAGGAGTTTTGAAAGCCAAGCATTCTAGCAACCTGAGTGATCTTAGAAGAGTGAATGAATGGTTCAATAACAACAAGTAAGGTTATATTATGAGTGCAAAAAATGCTTCTAACATGGTTACGGACACTGAGAGTCCCAATACCCTGAACATTCCAAATAAGAAAATTGATCATAATAACTAGAAAGAAAAGAGAAGAGATAATTGAAAAAATGAAAAATAAGAAGAAGAGAAACATGAAATAATTATTTATGGGAAGTTAGAGAAGATCGATTGGTTCTAGTGGAGCTATTAATGAACATTCTAGATTTAAGGGATTTTTTTTAAATAAAAGTTTGAAAAGGCCTATCTATGTCCAAAGTATCTCCATCTGAAAAAGAGTGATTTGTGATATTCAGAATAGGACCAGTATCTGTCAAATCATTCCTAATGGTAATTTCCCCTTCTTTGGTATTTGAGTTAGGTTGCGAAATAGGGTTAGCATGTGTATCACTCTGTAGGTTAATAGAAGGACAGGTTGTGGCACCATTAATAGCATAAAATTAATTTTCATTTCCATGAGTACTATTTAGATTTTGATCCGTCACCAAATTATCAAAATTTTAACAATTCAGTTTTGAGATTTTGATCCAACTTGGTTCCCATTCAAATCACCATTATGATTCATATGAGTCAAGGGATTATCTTGAGATGCCAAGTTATTACAAGTAGAAGCAATGTTAGGTAAGTTATCATTAGTTTCCAAACAAACCTCAATATCATTATTTTTATCAAGCTCAGATTGTTCTCCAATAGGCAAATCGGTAGGTAATAAAGGAGAGGGGGTAGGAGGGTGAGTTCCATTTTGAGTAACTTTAGGCACATAAACTTATTATTTTTTCATTTGTTAGAGGGATTAGGATCAATTTTTTCTTTTAAGATTAGGGTGTAACACAAAGCATTCAGAGTGATCTTGTCCATGGATCTTACAATGTGTGCAAAAAATAGGGAAATTTTAAAATTCCACTTTTTGATACCCAAATTTTTTTGACCCGATCCAAACTTCTTTAGGGTGCTTTTTGGTAATATCAATCTTAACCAAAATACGAGCAACTGATGGCCATTATCTCATGGCAGTGGCTTGATCTATTTGAAGGGGCCTACCAAAGAGAGCAACAAAAAGGACTTGATGGGTAACGTAATGTATCCTCATGTTTGGAAAAGCTAGCCATAAAGGAATAATTGGGGATTCCTCTTTGACATCAAATAGAGGAGACCATTTCAAAAGCCTCATTTGATAATTATACACAAAGTAAGAGTGACGAGCAAAGACTCTTGAGTAGTCTAAATCATTAGATAGCTGAATAAGTATATGTCTAGGATCAATCAATCCAATAGTAAATACACCTGAGAGATTTAGGCTATGAAAGAAGGATCAGATGCTTTCAAGAGTTGGGCGACGCAATGAAAATTTACCAACTAATGAAAATTTAAAGGGCTTCGCCAGCTTTTCCACATCAAGATCCGAGCACATTACAGTCGGCATTCCATGGAAATAAGTTGAGATTAAATAGATTGAAGCATTAAAGCAAGTGTTTTTACAAGATAAACCATTCTTGAAGGACTTAACAGCATGCTCAATAACGACTGGAGTTGGATCGATATTACTTGAAAATCGGAAAAGCCGTGCCTCAGTTTGAAGAGCTGGAAGGCGTGCCACCATTGTAAGATCAAGGAAACTCACATAGCGAGCGAGAAATCAAAAGGAATGATCGGAATGGTCAAACATGGCCAAACCGGAAGGAAAAGGAAAGGGGAAAGCAAGAGATAAGCTAGAAATCTGGATGAGGAAGTAGGAGATTCGATTTTGATTTTCAATTTAGGGTTAATGGTTTAGGGTTTAGGGTTTATAGTTTATGGTTTTAGGGTTTAGTGTTTAGGGTTTAGGGGTAGGGTTTTTTATTTATTTATAGTGTTTAGGGTTTAGAGTTTAGGGTTTAGGATTTAGGGTTTAGGTTTTAAGATTTTGGTTTAGGGTTCAAGTTTTAGTTTAGGATTTAGGGTTTTGGCTTTTTTTCTTAAAATATAATAAATTCTTCTTTTCATTTTCATCAACCAAGTAACCCACCAAGATTTTTAGGGTTTATGTTTAGAGTCTAGGGTTTTAGGATTTAGGGTTTAGTGTTTAGTGTTTAGGCTTTAGGGTTTAGGGTTTTTATGGTTTAGGGTTTAGGGTTTAAGATTTAGGGTTTTGGGTTTAGGGTTTTGGGTTTCAGGTTTAGAGCTGTAGGGATTATGGTTTAGGGTTGTAGGCTTAAGGTTTAGGGTTAGGGTATTTATTTATTTATTTTATTATTTTATTATTTTTATTTTTAGGGTTTAGGGTATAAATTTTAGGTTTAGAGTTCAAGTTTTAGTTTTTTTCTATTTTAAAATTAAGTAAACCAATATGTTTTTTTATTTTTATTTAGGTTTATTTTTTAATTTAGGTTTATTTATTATAGTTTAGGGATTTTATTTTAGTTTATTTTTTAGGTTAAGGTTTAGGTTTATGTTTATTTTTTAGTTTAGTTTTATTTTATTATATTTTTTAGGCTTAGGTTTTTTTATTATTTTTAGGTTTAGGTTTAGGTTTAGGTTTTATTTTATTTTTTTTTTAGGTTTAGGTTTTAAGTTTTTAATTTAGGTTTATTTTTCAATTTTATTTTTTAGTTTAGGTTTAGGTTTATTTTTAGTTAATTTTATTTTATTTAGTTTAGGGTTTAGGTATATGTTTTATTTATTTTTGTTTAGTTTATTTTAGATTAGGTTTAGGTTTATTTTATTTTGTTTATTTTAGGATTAGGTTTTTTTTAGTGTTAGGTTTAGGTTTTATTTTTTATTTATTTTTAGGTTTATTTTCTAGGTTTAGGTCTTTATTTGGTTTTTATTTTATTTTATTTTTATTTTTCATTTTGTTTTTATTTTATTTAGGTTTTTTATTTTAATGTTTATTTTATTTTTTTAGTTTAGTTTAGGTTTTTATTTATTTTATTTTAGTTTAGTATGTATTTTTTTTTAGGTTTAGGTTTATGTTTAGGTTTAGGTTTTAGTTTAGGTTTTTATTTTATTTTATTTTTTCATTCTATGTAGCTTTTGGTTTTTTAATTTATTTTATTTTTAGGTTTAGTTAGTTTAGGTTTAGGTTTTTAGGTTTTAAGGTTTAGGGATTAGGTATTAGGGTTTAGGGTTTAGGGTTTAGGGTTTGGGGTTTAGGGTTATAGGATTTGGGGTTTAGGTTTTAGGGTTTAGGGTTTTGGGTTTTGGGTTTTTTGGTTTAGGGTTTAGGTTTTAAGTTTTTGGTTTAGGGTTTAGGATTTAGGTTTAGGGTTAGGGTTTTAGGTTTAAGGTTAGTTTTAGGGTTTAGGGTTTAGGGTTTAGGGTTTAGGATTTAGGGTTTTGGGTTTTGGGTTTTTGGTTTACGGTTTTTTTTTAATTAAGTAAACCAATAGGTTTAGGTTTATTTAGTTTATTTATTATTTATTTTAGTTCAATTTATTTTGTTTAGTTTCTTTATTTATGTTTCTTTGTTTCTTTATTTTATTTAGTTTATTTATTTCATGTTTATTTATTTTATTTTAGGTTTCTTATTTTAGTTTATTTTTTAGGTTTAAGTTTAGGTTTATGTTTATTTTTTATTTTAGTTTTATTTTTAAGTTATTTTTTAGGCTTAGGTTTTATTTTTTATTTTTAAGTTTAGGTTTACATTTTTATTTAATTTTTTTAGGTTAAAGTTTGAGGTTTTTATTTTAGGTTTATTTTTAGTTTTACTTTTTAGTTTAGGTTTATGTTTATTTTTAGTTTATTTTATTTTGTTTAGTTTAAGGTTCATGTTTAGTTTATTTTACTTTTTGGTTTAGTTTATTTTAGTTTAGGTTAATGTTAATTTTATTTTAGGTTTAGGATTATTTTTAGTTTAGGGTTTAGGTTTTATTTTTTATTTATTTTTAGGTTTATTTTTTAGATTTAGGTTTTTATTTAGTTTTTATTTTATTTTATATTAAGTTTATTTTCTTTTTATTTTACATTTAGATTTTATTTTCTTTAGGTTTTTCTATTTTTAGGTTTATTTTATAGTTTAGTGTAGGATTTTATTTTATTTTTATTTTAATGTTATTTTTATTTTTATTTTATTTTATTTTTATGATTAGGTTTAGGTTAAGGTCTATGTTGCAGTTTAGGTTTTTATTTCATTTTATTTTTCTATTTAATTTACGTTTAAGTTTTTTTATTTATTATATATTTAGGTTTTATTTAGTTTAGGTTTAAGTTTTTTGCTTTTTAGGGTTTAGCATTTAGGTTTTAGGGTTTAAGGTTTATGGTTCAGGGTTTGGGGTTTAGGGTTTAGGGTTTATGGTTGTAGGTTTTAATGTTTGGTATAGGGTTTAGGGTTTAAGGTTTAGGGTTTTAGGGTTTAGGGTTCAAAGTTTAGGGTTATAGGTTTAGGGTTTAGGGTTTAGGGTTTAGGGTTTAATGTTATTTTTATTTTAGTTTTTATTTTTATTTCTAGGTTTAGGTTTTTATTTTGTATTTTTAGGTTTAGGTTTTATGTTTATCTTTTAAGTTTTAATTTTTAGTTTAGGTTTAGGTTTATTTTTAGTCTATTTTATTTTATTTAGTTTAGGTTTAGGTTTAACTGTAGTTTATTTTAGGTTAATGTTTACATTTTATTTATTTTAGTTTAAGTTTAGGTTTTTTTTAGTTTACAGTTTAGGTTTTATTTTTTCTTTATTTTTAGCTTTACATTTTAGGTTTAGGATTTTATTTAGTTTTTATTTTATTTTGATAATACATTAAGTTTTTATTTTTAGGTTTATTTTATTTTTTAGTTAAGTTCAGGTTTTTATTTATCTTATTTTAGTTTAGTTTTTATTTTTATTTTATTTTATTTTTAAGTTTAGGTTTAGGTTTTTGTTTAAGAATAAATTTTATTTTATTTTATTTAGGATTAGGTTTTTTATTATTTATATTTTAAGGTTTTATTTAGTTTAGGTATAGGTTTATAGTTTTTATGGTTTAGGGTTTAGGGTTTAGGGTTTAGGGTTTAGAGTTTACTATTTAGGCTTTAACATTTAGGGTTTTTAGGGTTTAGGGTCTAAGGTTTTGGGTTAGCTTAGGGTTTCAAGTTAGTTTAGGGTTTAGGTTTAGGGTTTAGGTTTAACTTAGGGTTTAGGGTTAGTTTAGGGTTTAGGGTTTAAGCTTTAGGGTTTAAGGTTTTTATGGCTTAGGGTTAAGGGCTTAAGGTTTAGGGTTTAGGGTTAGTTTAAGATTTAGGGTTTAGGGTTTTTCAGGGTTTAGGCTTTAAGGTTTAGGGTTTAGGGTTGTATGTTTAAGGTTTAGTGTTTAGTGTTTTGGTTTTAGGATTTAGAGTTGCAGGTTTAGGGTTTAGGGTTTGGGTTTTTTTTCCTATTTTTTATTTTTATCATTTATTGTTTAGGGTTTAGTGTTTAGGGTTTAGGTTTTAGGTTTATGGTTCAGGTTTTTGTTTAAAGTTTAGGTTTTAGATTTATGGTTCAGATTTTAGTTTAAGATTTAGGGCTTTTGGTTTTTTTATAATAGAGAACAAATTCAGATTAAACATTTCTTCTTTTCATTTCATCAACCAAGTAACACACAAAATTTTTTAAGACACACGTGATGACATAGATAAAAAATGAGGACACATAAAGAAAATAACTAGAACTATCTCTACTGTAAAGACACAGTTCCATAAGCAACAGATCGGATCAATCATTCTTCAGTTTCTCTAGTTCCCATCAGAACTTCCCCGGCCTCTCGAGTAGTGGGATCAACCATCATATCCTCGATCTCTCCCACCATCAACACCACAATTGTAACTTCCATTGCTCCTCCTACCTGCATAACCACCATTACTCTGACCACCACCATCTCTAGATCCCCCACCACCACTGTGATACCGGCTGCCTCCTTCTTTTTCTCCACCACCAGATCTAGACTGAGCATGGTTGAACGTGATGTTCCTGCCATCAAGGTTATGCCCATTCTCACAGTTTTGGTTTAGGATTAGGTTTATTAGGTTTTAGGGTTTAGGTTTATTTTTTAATTTATTTAGTTACTTTAGGTTTAGGTTTAGGGTTTGGCTTTTAAGGTTTAGGGTTTATGGTTACGGTTTAGGGTTTAGGGTTTAGAGTTTAGGGTTTAGGGTTTAGGGTTTTAGGAGTAATGCTTTTAGGGTTTAGGGTTTGGGGTTAGGGCTTAGGGTTTAGGGTTTAGGGTTTAAGGTTTAGGGTTTAGAGATTTTTAGGGTTTCGGGTTTTAGGTTGTAGGTTTTAGTTTAGTTTATGGTTTGTAGTTAGGTTTAGGTTTTTTTAAATTTTTATTTAGGTTTATTTTTATTTATATTTAGTTTAGTTTATTTTGGTTTCTTTATTTTTATGTTTTTATTTTATTTTATTTTTTAGGTTTAAGTTTAGGTTTAGGTTTATTTTAGTATTTTATTTTATTTTATTTTAGGTTTTGGTTTTAGGTCTAGGGTTTAGTTTAGGGTTTAGCATTATAGAGTCTAGGGTTTTAGGGTTTAGGTTTAGGTTAGGTTTAGGTTTAGGGTTTAGTGTTTAGGCTTTAGGGTTTAGGGTTTAGGGTTTAGGTTTAGGTTTAGGTCTTTGGTTTGGTTTAGAGTTTTAGGGTTGGTTTAGGGTTTAGGCTTAGGTTTAGGGTTAATTATTTATTTATTTTATTATTTTATTTTATTTAGTTATATAATTTTAGGTTTAGTTGTTTTATTTTAGTTTTTATTAAGTTAATAGTTTATGTTTTTTTTTTAGTTTATTTTTTAATTTTATTTATTAGTTTATTTTATTTTAGGTTTATTTATTATAGTTTAGGGATTTTATTTTAGCTTATTTTTTAGGTTAAGGTTTAGGTTTATGTTTATTTTTTAGTTTAGTTTTATTTTTATTTTATTTTTTAAGCTTAGGTTTTTTTTATTTGTATGTTTAGGTTTAGGTTTAGGTTTTATTTTTTAGGTTTAGTTTTTAAGTTTTTAATTTATATTTATTTTTCAATTTTTTTTAGTTTATGTTTAGGTTTATTTTTAGTTAATTTTATTTTATTTAGTTTAAGGTTTAGGTTTATGTTTTATTTATTTTTGTTTAGTTTATTTTAGATTAGGTTTAGGTTTATTTTATTTTGTTTATTTTAGTATTAGGTTTTTTTTATTAGGTTTTAGGTTTATTTTATTTATTTTTTAGGATTATTTTTAGGTTTAGTTCTTTTTAGTTTTATTTTATTTTATTTAGTTTTATTTATTTTATTTTCATTTTGTTTTTATTTTATTTAGGTTTTTTATTTTAAGGTTTATTTTATTTTTTAGTTTAGTTTAAGTTTTTACTTATTTTATTTTAGGTTAATTTGTATTTTTATTTTATTTATATTTATTTAGGTTTAGGTTTAGTTTATTATTTTTATTTTATTTTTTATTTTATTTAGCTTTAGTTTTTAATTTATTTTTTTAGGTTTAGTTAGTTTAGGTTTAACTTTTAGGTTTTGTTTAGGGTTTAGTTAGATTTTATTTAGGGTTTAGGTTTAGTTTAGGTTTAGGTTTTAGGTTTAGGGTTTAGTTTATTTGTGGTTTAGTTATGGTTTAGGGTTTAGAGTTTAGGTTTAGTTTTAGGGTTTAGTTTAGGGTTTAGGTTTTATTTTTATTTTAGTTTTAAGGTTTAGTTTAGGTTTAGTTTAGGGTTTAGTTTTAGGTTTTGGTGTAGGGTTAGTTTTAGTTTAGGGTTTAGGGTTTTGGGTTTTTTTTCTTAAAAGATAACAAATTCTTCTTTTCAATTTTTAGTAAAGTTTTTAGATACATTATTTAAAATGAGCATGCATAAACTAAAATTAATAACTCTATAACTAATTTGTTTATAGCTTTTTTGAGTAGAGATCCACCATATCCTGATCTCTCCCTTATTGGTTATTTACCTTGAACCATGATACTCGACCACCACCTCTTTTTGTATCCTATTGATAATTATTTTTTGCCTTTTTTGCCAAATCTAGGAGTTTTGTTCTTTTGTCATTTTAGTGGTTCTTAGGTTTAGGTTTAGTTTAAGTTTATTAGGTTTTAGGTTTAAGTTTAATTTTTTAGTTAATTTAGTTACTTTAGGTTTAGGTCTAAAGTTTGGTGTTTAGGGTTTAGGGTTTAGGGTTTAGGTTTAGGATTTAGGGTTTGGTTTAGGTTTAGGTTAGGTTATGGTTTAGGTTTATAGTTTAGGGTTTAGGTTTAGGTTTAGGTTTAGGGTTTAGGGTTGTATGTTTAGAGTTGTGGGTTTAGGGTTCTTTTATTTATTTTAGTTTATTTTGTTTATTTTTATTTAGGTTTATTTTTTTTTATTTTGTTTAGTTTATTTATTTAGTTTAGGTTTATTTTTTATTTCTTTTATGGTTTTTAAGTTTAGGTTTATTATTTAGTTGAGTTTATTTTATTTGATTTTTAGGTTTATATTTTATGGTTTTAGGGTTAGGTTTAGTTGAGTTTAGGGTTTTAGCTTTTATGATTTATTGGTTAGGCTTTAGTGTTTAGTGTTTTTAGGATTTAGGGTTTTAGGTTTAGGGTTTTGGATTTTACGTTTAGGGTTTAGAGTTTTAGTGTTTGGGGTTTAGGGTTTAGGCTTTGTTTTAGGGTTAGTGTTTTTTTTGTTTTTTTACTTTTAGGGTTTAGGCTTAGTGTTTAGGGTTTAGGGTTTAGGGTTTAGGTTTTAGGTTTTGGGTTCAAGTTTTAGTTTAAGGTTTAGGGTTTTTGGTTTTTTTTTGTTTAAAAGAAAACAAATTTAATTTATTCTTTTGATTTGATCAACTAAGTAACACAAGTTTTAGGCAGTGATGACATAGATAAAAAATGTGGGCAGTGTAAATAAAACTAGATAGAACCATCTTAGAAAAATTTCCATTGGTCGGTTTTTTGTTTCTAGTTTACCAGAGTAGTGGGATCATTTCATCTCCTCTCTCCTCCGGCACTTAGTAACCTCTGTCCTCCTCCACCTTTTACCACCTCAGGCCCAATTAGTTTAGAGCCTACCTTGGATATCAATGTTGTGGTGATGTTTCTTTAGGTACCCATTAGGGTTTAGGTTTACTTTTTTAGTTTATTTAGTTACATTAGGTTTAAGTTTAGGGTTTCAGGTTTAGGGTTTAGGGTTTAGGGTTAGGGTTTACGGTTTAGGGTTTAGCATTTAGGGTTTAGGTTTTTGGGTTTAAAGTTTAAGGTTTTAGGTTTTATACTTTTAGGGTTTAGCATTTTTTAGGGTTTAGGGCTTAGGGTTGTAAGTTTAGGCTTTACGGTTTAGGATTTAGCATTTAGAGTTAAGGGTTTTAGGCTTAGGGTTTAAAGTTTAAGGTTTTAGGGTTTATGCTTTTAGGGTTTAGCATTTTTTAGAGTTTAGGGTTTAGGGTTGTAGGTTTAGGGTTTAGGATTTAGGGTTTAAGGTTTTTTCTTTTTTTTTAAAAAAATTTAAGTAAACTCGTAGCTTTAAGTTTATTTAGTTTGTTTAGTTTACTTTTTTATATATTTTAGTTTACTTTATTTTTTATTTTTTTTGGTTTATTTTTTATTTTTTATTTAGTTTAGTTTATTTATTTTAGGTTAGCTTAATTTAGTTTAGGTAGTTTATTTTAGTTTATTTTTGAGGTTCATATTTAAGTTTAGGTTTATTTTTAGTTGAGTTTTATTTCTATTATATTTTTTGGTTTAGGTTTAAGTATTTTTTTTAGGTTTATTTTTAGAATTTTGGTTTTTATTTTAAGTTTA
Source organism: Cymbidium sinense (assembly GCA_021442155.1). Classification (NCBI taxonomy): domain Eukaryota; kingdom Viridiplantae; phylum Streptophyta; class Magnoliopsida; order Asparagales; family Orchidaceae; genus Cymbidium; species Cymbidium sinense. Next base: position 79,028,444 of record CM038214.1, on the reverse strand, counting down.
TTTTAGTTTAGGTTTATGCTTAATTTGTTTTGTTCATTTTATTTTTGTTTTAGGTTTAGGCTTTTTTTTAGTTTATGGTTTAGATTTTATTTTTTATATATTTTTAGGTTTATTTTTGAGGTTTATGTTTTTAATTAATTTTTATTTAATTTTATTTTAGGTTTATTTTATTTTTATTTTACCTTTAGTTTTTATTTTTTATAGGTTTTTTATTTTTAGGTTTATTTTATTTTTTTAGTTTAGTTTACATTTTATTTATTTTAGTTTAATTTATTTTTATTAGTTTATTTTATTTTATTTTCAAGTTTAGATTTTAATTTTATATTATTTTTTTATTTTATTTAAGTTTAGATTTTTTTTGTATATATATTTTCTTTTTAGGTTTTATTTAGTTTAGGTTTATGTTTTTAGATATTTAAGATTTAGGGTGTATGGTTTAGTTTATTTTGGGTTTATTTTAGGCTTTTGGGTTTAGGGTTCAAGATTAGTTTAGAGTTTAGGGTTTAGGTGGTTTAGGCAGGGTTTAGTGCTTTTAGGGTTTAGGGAAAAGTTTAAGATTTTGGTTAGGATCATTATGGCAGTGTGGGGTAGGGTTTTAGGGATTAGGGTTTAGGTTTTATGGTTTAGGATTGTTGGTTTAGGGTTTAGGGTTTAGCATTTAGGATTTATGATTTAGGGTTTTTTTTAAAAAATTAAGTAAATTGGTAGGTATTTAGTTTATTTAGTTTATTTTTATTTATTTTAGTTTAGTTTATTTATTTTAAGTTTATTTATTTTAGTTTAGTTTTATTTTAGTTTATTTTAAGGTTTAGGTTTATGTTTATTTTTAGCTTATATTTTTTATTTATTTTTTAGGTTTAGGTTTTTATTTTATTTTTTTAGGTTTAGATTCAAGGTTTTTATTTTAGGTATATCTTTAGGTTTTATTTTTTAGTTTAAGTTTAGGTTTACTTTATTTTATTTATTTTAGGTTTAGGTTTTTTTTTAGTTTGTGTTTAGGTCTTATTTTTTAATTATTTTTAGGTTTACTTTTTTAGGTATAGATGTTTATTTAGTTTTTATTTTATTTTATTTTAGGTTTATTTTATTTTTATTTTACATTTGGGTTTTATTTTATTTAGTTGTTTGCTTGTTAGGTTTATTTTATTTTTAGGTTTAGGTTTAGGTTTAAGTTTTAGTTTAAGTTTCAATTTAATTTTAATTTTTTTCATTTAGGATTAGGTTTTTGTATTTATTTTGTTTTTAGGTTTTATTTTGTTTAGTTTAGGTTTTAGGGTTTTAGTGGTTTAGAGTTTTATATAAGTGGGGGGGGTGGGTTTAGGTGAGGGGTTGTTGGTTTTAGGTTTAGGGTTGGGTAAGGGTTTGGGATGTATGGATTTTAGGGTTTAGGGTCAGTTTAGTGTATTGGGTTTATTATTTTTTTAAGGTGGGTTAAGTGAGGTTATTATTATTATTTTATATTATTTTATTTAGGTTTAGATTTTCTAATTTATTTTATGTTTAGGTTTTATTTAGTTTAGTTTTAGGTTTTTAGGTTTTTAGGGTTTAGAGATTATGGTTTAGGGTTTAGGGTTTATGGTTTAGAATTTAGAGTTTGGGGTTTAGGGTTTAGGGCCGTAGGTTTTAGGGTTTATGATTTAGGTTTTAGGGTTTTAGGGTTTAGGGTTTAAAGTTTAGGGTTTTAGGATTTAGGGTTTAGGGTTTAGGTTTATAGATTTAGGCTTTCGGGTTAGTTTAAGGGTTTATGGTTTAGGGTTTAGGGTTATAGTTTTTTTATCTTTTTATTTTTTTTATTTTTTTACATTAAGTAAACTGGTAGGTTTAGGTATTTTTAGTTTATTTAGTTTTATTTATTTATTTTAGTTTATTTTATTTTATTTTATTTTTATTTGTTTAGTTTATTTATTATGGGTTTATATATTTTAGTTTAGGCTTTTTATTTTTATTTTTTATTTTTGAGGTTTTGGTTTTGGTTTAAAATTATTTCTTAGTTAAGTTTTATTTTTATTTTTTAGTTTTAGATTTAATTTTTTATTTATAGGTTTAGGTTTAGGTATTTATCTTATTTTTTTAGGTTTAGGTTTTTGGTTTCTTTTTTAGGTTTATTTTTTCATTTTATTTTTTATTTTATGTTTAGGTTTATTTTTGGTTTATTTTATTTTACTTAGTTTAGGTTTAGTTTATTTTAGGTTTAGCTTAAGGTTTTATTTAATTTAGTTTAAGTTAAGGTTTATTTTATTTTAATTTAGGTTTAGATTTTATCTTATTTTAGGGTTTAGGTTTTTTTTCATTTATTTTTAGGTTCTATTTTTTGGTTTATTTTTTAGGTTTAGGTTTTTATTTAGTTTTTATTTTATTTTATTTTAGGTTAATTATTTAATATTACATTTTATTTCTATTTTATTTAGATTTTTTATTCATAGGTTTATTTTATTTTTAGGTTTAGTTTAGGTTTTAATTTATTTTAATTCAGTTTATTTTAAATTTTTTTAGGTTTACGTTAAGGTTTTTATTTTTTTATTTTTTTATTTTATTTAGGTTTATTTATTTATTTTATTTTTATGTTTTATTTAGTTTAGGTTAGGTTTTTAGGGTTTAGAGTTTAGGGTTTAGGGTTTACGGTTTAGGAATTTAGGGTTTAGGGTTTTTGAGTTGAGGATTTAGGGTTCTTTAGGGTGGGTTTAGGATTTTGTGTTTAGTTTTAGGTGTTTAGGGTTTAGTTAGCTTAGTTAGTTAATAAAGATTGAGTTTAGTGTTTAAGATTTTTAGGTTTTAAGGTTTAGTGCTTAGGGTTAGGGTTTAGGTTTAGGGTTCAGGGATTTTAGGTTTTAAGGATTAGGGTATAGGGTTAGTTTAGATTTTATGTTTTACGATTTTAGGGTGTAGGGTTTAGGGTTAGGGTTAGGGTTTAGGGTTTAGGGTTTAGCGTTTACAGTTTAAGGTTTAGGGTTTAGGGTTTATGGTTAGTTTTAAGGTTTAGGGTTTTGCATTTAGAATTTAGGGTTTAAGGTTTAGGTTTAGGTTTAAGTTTAGGTTTAAGTTTAGTTTTTAGTTGAGGTTTTTATTTGATTTTATTTTTTATTTTATTTAGGTTTAGGTTCTGGTATTTATTTTATTTTTAGGTTTTATTTAATTTAGGTTTAAGTTTTTAGCTTTTTAGGGTTTATGGTTTATGTTTTATGGTTAATGTATTAGGGTTTAGGGTTTAGGGTTTGAGGTTTAGGGTTTAAGGTTTAGGGTTGTAGGTTTTAGGGTTTAAGGTTTAGGGTTTAGGGTTTTAGGGTTTAGTGTTTAGGATTAGTGTTTAGGGTTTATGGTATAGGATTTTAGGGGTTAGGGTTTATGGTGTAGGGTTAGGTTTTTTTTTTAATTTTTTAATTTTTTAATTTTTTTAATTTTTTTTATTATGTGAACTGTAGGTTTAGGTTTATTAAGTTTATTATGCATATTTTTTATTTATTTTAGTTTATTTTATTTTTAATTTTTATCTAGATTTACTTTTATTTTTATTTAGTTTAGTTTACTTATTTTAGGTTTATTTATTTTACTTTAGGCTTTTTATTTTAGTTTATTTTATAGGTTAAGGTTTTATTTTTTATTTTTAGGTTTAGGTTTAGGCTTTTATTTTATTTTGTTAGGTTTAGGTTTTAGGTTTCATTTTAGGTTTTTTTTGTTTAGGTCTAAGTTTATTTTAAGTTTATTTTATATTATTTAGTTTAGGTTTAGGTTTAGGTTTAGGTTTTATTTATTTTAATTTAGCTTTCTTTGTTTTAGGTTTAGGTTTATTTTATTTTTATTTTAGGCATTTTTTTTAGTTTAGCATTTAACTTTTATTTTTTTATTTTTTATTAGGGCCAATTTTTTATTTTATTTTTTAGGTTTAGGTTTTTATTTAGCTTTTATTTTATTTTATTTTAGGTTTATTTTATGTGTATTTTAGGTTTAGTTTTTATTTTATTTTGTTTTATTTTATTTTAGGATTTTATATATTTTTAGTTTAGTTTAGCTTTTTATTTATTTGATTTTAGTTTAGTTTTTACTTTTTATTTTATTTTATTTTTTAAGTTTAAGTTTTTGTTTATCTTTTTATTTTTCTTTATTTTGGATTATGTTTATTTATTTAAGGTTTTATTTAGTTTAGTTTTAGGTTTTTAGCTTTTTAGGGATTAGGGTTTAAGGTTTATGGTTTAAGATTAGTCTAGGGTTTGGGGTTTAAGGTTTAGGGTTTAGTATTTAGGGTTTACGATTTAGGATTTTAGGGTTTAGGGTTTATGGTTTAGGGTTTAATGTTTTTAGGGTTTAATCCTTAGGGTTTAGGGTTAAGGTTTTAGGATTAGTGTTCAAGTTTTAATTTAGGGTTTAGGAGTTTCTATTTTTTTTAACATAGAACAAATTCACCTTCAACATTTTTTCTTTTCAATTTTGTCAACCAAGTAACACACCAAGTTTTCTAAGACATAAGTGACGACATAAAATAAATCAAAAACCCTAGAAAACTAGAACTCATTGTCAGTTCCATAAGTAGTAGATCGATTGACGTTCTTGATTTCACGGTTCCCATCAAATCCACCCGACCTCAGTAGGATCCACCATCCCATCTCTCCCTACCACGGCTATAACCTTCATTCTTCAACTCGATAACCACCTCGACCTCACCTCCATAACCACTAGCACCTCCAAATCACCCACCACCACTACGATAATCGTCGCCTCTGTTTACCCCTCCAATGCTAGATCTAAACTAAGCCTGGTTGAGAGTGAAGTTCCAACTGTTAAGGTTCTACCCATTCTTAAGGTTTAGGTTTACATTTAGGTTTATTAGGTTTTATGGTTTAGGTTTTTTTATATTTATTTATTTACTTTATCTTTAGGTTTAAGGTTTGGGCTTTAGGGTTTGGGGTTTAGGGTTTAGAGTTAGAGTTTTCAATTAGGGGTTTAGGGTTTAGGGTTTAGGGCTTAGGGTTTATGGTTTATGCTTTTAGTGTTTAAGGTTTAGTGTTAGGGTTTAGTGTTTAGGGTTTTCTAGGGTTTAAGATTTAGGGTTTAGGATTATATGTTTAGGGTTTAGGCTTTAGAGTTTAGAGTTTAGGGTATTGGATTTTGGGTTTAAGTTTTTTTTTTTTAAATTAAGTAAACTGGTAGGTTTAGGTTTATTTAGTTTATTTTTTATTTATTTTAGTTTAGTTTATTTATATTTTTATTTAGGATTGTTTTTTAATGTATTTAGTTTAGTTTATTTATTTTAGGTTTTCAATTTTAGTTTATTTTTAGGTTTAGGTTTAGGTTTAGGTTTATTTTCTAGTTGAGTTTTATTTTTATTTTATTTTTTAGGTTTAGATTTTATTTTTGGTTTTTGGTTTTAGGTTTAGGTTTTTATTTTAATTTTTTTCATTTAGATTTTATGCTTTTTTTTAGTTTTTTTAGGTTTTATTTTTTTAGTATTGGTTTAGGTTTATTTTTAGTTTATTTTATTTTCTTCAGTTTAGAGTTTAGGTTTAGTTTATTTTAGGTTTAGGTTTAGGTTTAGGTTTTATTTATTTTGGCTTAAGATTAGGTTTTATTTATTTCAGTTTAGTTTATTTTAGATTAGGTTAATGTTTTTCATTTTTCTATTTCAAGTTTAAGTTTTTTTTAGTTTAGGTTTAGGTTATATTTGCAATTTATTTTTAAGTGTATTTTTTAAGTTTAGGTTAGTTTTTATTTTATTTTGTTTTAGGTTAATTTTATTTTTATTTTATTTTTAGTTTTTTATTATATTTAGTTTCTATATTCTTAGGTTTACTTTAATTTTTTTAGTTTAGTTTAGGTTTTCAGTTATTTTATTTTAGTTTATTTTTATTTATTTATTTTATTTCACATTTAGGTTTAGGTTTATATTTTCATTTTATTTTATTATTTTATTTAGGCTTAGTTTTTTCATTTATTTTAATTTTAGGTTTTATTTAGTTTAGGTTTAGGTTTAGGTTTTTAGGGTTTAGGGTTTGGGGTTTAGGATTTAATATTTTGGGTTTTAGGGTTTAGGGTTTAGGGTTAGGGTTAAAGGTTTAGGGTTTAGAATTTAGTGTTTAGGGTTTATGAGTTAGGGTTAAGGGTTTAGGGTTTATGGTTAAGGTTTGCTTAGGGTTTAATGTTAGTTTAGGGTTTAGCATTTAGGGTTTAAAGTTTTGGCTTTCGGGTTTAGGGTTTTTAGGTTTTAGGGTTTAGGGTATATGATTAGTTTAGAGTTTAGGGTTTAGGTTTTAGGGTGTAGGGTTTAGGGTTTTGGGTTTTGGGTTAGGGCTAGGGTTTAGGGTTTAGGGTTTAGGGTTTAGGGCTTAGGGTTTAGGGTTTAGCATTTATGGCTTATGGTTTAAGGTTTTGGGTTTAAGGTTTAGGGTTTAGGGTTATAATTTCATCATTTAGAATTTAGGGTTAGTTTTAAGGGTTTTTTTTATTAAGTACAAATGTAGGTTTAGGTTTATTTAGTTTATTTTGTTTATTTTATTTTTTATTTTTATTTAGGTTTATTTTTATTTTTAGGTTTATTTGGTTTTATTTTATTTATTTTTTAGGTTTTTTTTTTATTTTTTTATTTTTAGGTTTGGGTTTAGGTTTTATTTTATTTTTTTAGGATTAAATTTTAGGTTTATTTTTAGGTTTTATTTTTTAATTTAGGATTAAGTTTATTTTTAATTTATTTTATTTTATTTAATTTAGGGTTTAGGTTTAGGTTTTATTTATTTTTGTTTAGGTTTAAGTTTATTTGATTTATTTAATTCAGGTTTAAGTTTTTATTTTATTTTATGGTTTAGGTTTTATTTAGTTATTTATGTTTAGGTTTTCTTTTTAGGTTTATTTTTTTAGGTTTAGTTTTTTATTTACTTTAGTTTTTATTTTATTACAGATTTATTTTTTTTGTTTATGTTTTGGTTTAATTTATTTAGGTTTTTTATCTTTAGTTTTATTTATTTTTTTGTTCACTTTAGGTTTTTATTTATTTATTTTTGTTAAGTTTTTATTTATTTATTTTTATTTTTTTTTAGATTTTGGTTTATGTTTATGTTTAGGTTTAGGTTTTAGTTTAGGTTTTAATTTCATTTTATTTTATTTAGGTTTAAGTTTTTTTATTTATTTTATTTTTAGGTTTTATTTAGTTTATGTTTACACTTTTTGGTTTTTAGGTTTTAGGGTTTGGGATTTAGGGATTAGGGTTTAGGGTTTAGGGTTTAGGGTTTTTGGGTTTAGGGTTTAGGGTTTAGGGTCCACTGTTTAGGGTTTAGGGTTTTAGGATTTATGGTTTAGGGTTTAAAGTTTAAGGTTAGTTTTAGAGTTTGGGGTTTAGGGTTAGAGTTTTTTTTTTGTTTTTTTATTTAAGGTTTATGGTTTAGGGTTTAAGGTTTAGGGTTTAGGGTTTAGGATTTAGGGATTAGGGATTAGGGTTTAGGGCTTAAAGGTTTTGTTTTTTTTAAAATTAAGTAAACTGGAAGCTTTAGTTTTATTTAGTTTATTTTTTTATTTTATTTTATTATTTTTATTTAGATTTATTTTTTATTTTTATTTAGTTTAGTTTATTTATTTTATGTTTGTTTAATTTAGTTTAGGATTTTTATTTTTATTTATTTATTTTGTTTAAGTTTAGGTTTATGTTTATTTTTTAGTTTAATTTTACTCTTATTTTCTTTTTTTAGTTAGTTTTATTTTCATTTTTTAGGTTTAGGTTTTCTTTTTTATTTTTAGGTTTAGGTTTATATTTTTATTTTATTTTTTTAGGTTTAGGTTTTAGTTTTTTATTTTAAGTTTATTTGTAGGTTTTATTTTTTAGTTTAGGTTTAGGTTTATTTTTAGTATATTTCATTTTTTCTAGTTTTGGTTTAGGTTTTGTTTATTTTAGTGTAGGTTTAGGTTTATTTTATTTTTATTTTAGGTTTAGGTTTTTCTTAGTTTAGGGTTTATATTTTAGTTTAGTGTTTAGGGTTTTTGGCTTTTATTAAGAGAAAACAAATTCATATTCAACATTTCTTCTTTTTAATTTCTTTAACAAAGTAACACACCAAGTTTTCTATGACACAAGTGATGACATAGAGAAAAAATTAGCACTCATAGAGCAAATAAAAAACCCTAGATAACTAGAACAATCTCAACTATAAAGACAGTTTCGTAGGCAGCAAAATGGATCGGTCGTTCTTCAGTTTCTCTAGTTCCCATTAGAACCACCCTGGCCTCTCGAGTAGCGGGATCCACCATCATATCCCCGATCTCTCCCTCTGCCGCCACCATGATTGTAACCTCCTTTGCTCCTCCCACTTATATAACTACCAGTGTTCCAACCACCACCTCCATATCTGCCAGCACCTCTAGATCCCCCACCACCACTGCAATAACTATCGCCTCCGCCTTCACCTTCCTCTACTAGCTTTGGTTGGTGATGTTCCTCAATTACGCCCATTCTTAGGAATTAGGTTTAGGTTTAGATTTATTAAGTTCTAGGGTTTAGATTTATTTTTTAATTTAGTTAGTTATTTCAGGTTTTGGTTTATGGTTTGGGGTTTAGGGTTTATGGTTTAGGATTATGATTTAGGGTTTAGGGATTTAGGGTTTATGGTTTAAGATTATGATTTGGGTTTATGTATTTAGGGTTTAGGGTTTTAGGGTTTATGCTTTTAGGGTTTAGGGTTTAGGGTCAGGATTTAGTGTTTAGGGTTTAGGGTAGTAGGTTTAGGGTTGTAGGTTTAAGGTTTAGTATTTAGGGTTTATAGTTTTATTTTATTTTATTTTGTTTACGTTTAGTTAATTTTAGTTTAGGTTTAGGTTTAGTTTATTTTTATTTTAGGTTTAGCTTTTTTTTTTAGTTTAGGGTTTAGGTTTTCTTTTTTATTTATTTTTAAGTTATATTTTTAAGTTTATTTTTTTAGGTTTAGGTTTTTATTTAATTTTTATATATTTTATTTTTGGTTTATTTTATTTTATTTTATGTTCATTTTTATTTTATTATGGTTTTTAATTCTTAAGTTTATTTTATTTTCTAGTTTATATTAGGTTTTTATTTATTTTATTTTAGTTTTTTCTTTTTTTATTTTATTTAATTTTTAGGTTGAGGTTTATATTTTAGTTTAGATTTTTATTTTATTTAATTTTTTTCTTTTATTTAGGTTTAGGTTCTTTTATTTATTTTCTTTCTAGGTTTTAATTAGTTTAGGATTAGGTTTTTAGGTTTTGAGGGTGTAGGGTTTAGGGTTTAGGGTTTATTGCTTAGGGTTTAGGGTTTTAGAGTTTTAGGCTTTTGTGTTATAAGGTTTAGGGTTTAGGGTTTAGTGTTTAGGCTTTAGGGTTTTGGGATTTTAGGGTTTAGGGTTAGCTTAAGGTTTACAGTTTATTTATGGTTTAAGGTAAAGGGTTTTTAGGATTAAGGGTAGGGTTTAGAGTTCATTTAGAGTTCAAGGTTTAGGGTTTTAGGGTTTGTGGTTTAGGGCTTAAGGTTTAGGGTTTAGGATTTAGAGTTATAGTTTAGATAGTTTTAGTTTAATTTAGTATTAGTTTTAGTTTAGGTTTAGATTTAATGTTTAGGGTTTAGGTGTAGGGTTTAGAGTTTAGTCTTTAGCTTTAGGGTTTTAGGGTTTATAGTTTAAGGTTAGTTTAGAACACACACATTTGTTTTACATATATATTTGAGTTTAGGGTTTAAGGTTTAGGGTTTTGAGTTTAGGTTTTGGGTTTAGGGTTTAGGGTTTAGGGTTTAGGATTTAAGGTTGTAGGTTTAGGTTTAGGGTTTAGGGTTTATTTTAGGGTTTGAGGTTTAGGGTTTAGGGTTTAGGATTTAGGGTTTAGGCTATGGGGTTTAGAGTTTTTATATAATTAAGTAAACTGGTAGGTTTAGGTTTATTTAGTTTATTTTTTGTTTATTTTAGTTTATTCTTTTATTTAGGTTAATATTTTAATTTTGTTTCATTTATTTATTTATTTTAGTTTAGGTTTTTTTATAGTTTATTTTTTAGGTTTAGGTTTAGGTTTATGTTCATTTTTTAGTTTAGTTTTATTTTTATTTTATTTTTTAGGTTTATGTTTTATTTTCTAATTTTAGGTATATCTTTAGGTTTTAATTTATTTTTTTAGGTGTAGGTTTTAGGTTTTTATTTTAGGTTTATTTTAAAGTTTATTATTTAGTTGAGGTTTAGGGTTATTTTAAGTTAATTTTATTTTATTTAGTATAGGGTTAAAGTTCTGTTTATTTTAGGTTTAGGTTAAGGTTTTATTTATTATAGTTTAGGTTTAAGTCTATTTTATTTTATTTATTTTAGGTTTAGGTTTTTTTTAGTTTTGGGTTTAAGTTTTATATTTTAATTTTTTTTTTAGGTTTTATTTTAAAGTTTATTATTTGGTTTAGGTTTTTATTTAGTTTTTATTCTATTTTATTTTAGGTTTATTTTATTTTATTTTTCATTTGGGTTTTATTTTATTTAGGTTTTTTATTTTTATGATTATTTTATTTTCTATTTTAGTTTTTGTTTTTATTAATTTATTTTAGTTTAGTTTTTATTTTTTATTTTATTTTATTATTAGGTTTAGGTTTAGGTTTTAATTTAGTTTATTATTTTATTTTATTTTATTTAGGTTTAGGTTTTTATTTATTTATTTTAATTTTAGGTTTATTTTTTTAGGTTTTTAGGGTTTTGGGTTTAGGGTTTTGGATTTAGGGTTTAGGGTTTTAGGGTTTATGGATTAGGGTTTTACGGTTTAAGGTTTAGGGTTATGGTTTAGGGTTTAGGATTTAGGGTTTTATGGTTTAGTGTTTATGGTTTATGCTTTTAGGATTCAGGATTTAGGGTTAGGGTTTAGGGTTTAGGGTTTAGGGTTTAGGGTTTAGGGTTTATGGTTTTTAGGATTTAGGGTTTAGGGTTTAGGGTTTATGGTTTAAGGTTTATGGTTTTAGGTTTGGGATTTAGGGTTTATGATTTAGGATTTAATGTTTACGGTTTAGGGTTTTAGTGTTTTGGGTTTTAGGGTTTAGGGTTTTATTTATGTTTTAATTAATTTTATTTTACTTTAGTTTTTATTTTTATTTAATTTAAATTAGGTTTATGTTTTAGTGTAGGTTTTTATTCTATTTTATTATTTTATTTTATTTATGTTTAGGTTCTTTTATTTATTTTATTTTTAGGTTTTTATTAGTTTACGTTTAGATTTTTACATTTTTAGTGTTTATGGTTTAGGGTTTAAGGTTTTTATGTTTAAGGTTTAGGGTATAGGGTTTAGGTTTTAGGGTTTAGGGTTTAAGAGTTTAGTGTTTTGGGTTTAGTGTTGTCAGTTTATGGTTTAGGGTTTAGGGTTCAAGGTTAATTTTAGGGTTTAGGGTTTAGGGTTTTAAGGTTAAGGGTTGTAGGTGTAGTTTTAGGGGTTGAGGGTTAAAAAGTTTTTTTTTTTAAATTAAATAAATCGATAGGTTTAGGCTTAGGGTTTAGTGTTTATGGTTAGTTTTATGGTTTAGGGTTTAGGGTTAGGGTTTTTTTTTTAAATAACTTTTTTATATAAGATTTAGGGTTTATGGTTTAGGGTTATACGTTTAAGGTTGTAGGTTTAGGGTTTAGCGTTTAGGGTTTAGAGTTTAAGGTTTAGGATTTAGGGTTTAAGGATTTTTGTTTTTAAAGATTAAGTAAACTAATAGGCTTACATTAATTTAGTACATTTAGATTACCATATATTTATTTTAGTTTACTTTATTTATTATTTTTATTTAAGTTTATTTTTTTATTTTGATTTAGTTTATTGTATTTATTTTAGGTTTATTTATTCTAGTTTAAGTTTATTATTTTTATTTATTTTTTAGGTTTAGGTTTATTTTTTAGTTGAGCTTTATTTTTAATTTATTTTTTAGTTTAGGTTTTATTTTTTATTTTTAGGTTTAGGTTTAGGGTTTTATTTCATTTTTTTTAAGTTTAGGTTTTAGGTTTTTATTTTAGGTTTATTTTTATGTTTTATTTTAAGTTTAGGCTTAGGTTTATTCTTAATTTATTTCATTTTATTTAGTTTAGGTTTAGGTTTAGTTTATTTTAGGTTTAGGTTTGAGTTTATTAATTTTAGTTTAGTTTATTTTAATTTAGGTTTAGATTTAATTAATTTTATTTATTTTATTTTTATTTTAGGTAAATTTTTTTTTTAGTGTAGGGTTTAGGTTTTATTTTTTATAGTTTTTTAGGTTTATTTTTTAGCTATAGGTTTTTATTTTGTTTTTATTTTATTTTATTTTACATTTATTTTATTTTAATTTTATGTTTAATTTTTATTTTATTTAGGTTTTTTATTCTTAGGATTAGGTTTAGCTTTTAGTTTAGGTTTTATTTTATTTTATTATTTTATTTTATTTGGGTTTAGGTTTTATTTATTTATTTTATTTTTAAGTTTATTTAGTTAAGTTTTATATTTTTATGTATTTAGGGTTTAGGATTTAGGGTTTAAGGTTTAGGGTTTTAGGGTTTGGGTTTTAGGGTTTAGGGTTTAGGGTTAGGGTTTAGGATTTAGTGTTTAGGGTTTAGAGGTTTTTAACCAAAAGGATTGGTTTGATCAATCCTTAGTTTAGTTTAATTATTATTATTATGTTTTAGTTATATTATGTTTATTTGTTAGTTATTAGCTTTTTAAGGTTTAGGTTTATTAGTTTAGTTTCTTATTATTTTTATTATTTTAGTTATTAGTTTTTATTTTGGAGTTTATTTGGTTTTAGGTTTGGTGTTTATTTGGGTTTATTGCGATTATTATGGTTTAGAGTTTTAATTTAGTTTTAGTTTTTGGTTTTTATTTTGTTTTAGTTTAGGGGTGGGGGGTGGGGGGTGGTATTTATTAATTTTAGTTAATTTTTTAGTTTCATTACTATTGTTTAGTTATTAGTTTAGGATTACTTTTAGTTTGGGTTTTATTAGTTTTCTTTATTAGTTTTAATTTATTAGTTATTCTTAGTTTAGTTAGTTTTTATTAAGTTTTTGGGTTCAACTTTAGTTTAGTTTATTATTTTAGGGGTTTTAGGTTTCAGTTTTGTTTAATTTTAGTTTTTAGTTTTGGTATTATTAGGTTTTATTTATTTGGTTTTATTAGTTTAGGGTTTAGTTTTATTATTTATTAGTTTATTATTATTATTATTATTACTATTATTATTATTATTATTTGTTTTAATTAGTTTTTATTCATTTATTAGTTTCTTATTATTACTTTATTAGTTAGTTTAGTTTATTTATTAGGGTTTAATGGTTTTAGTTAGTTTATTAGGTTTTAGTTATTATTATTAGTTTTAGTTATTTTTATTAATTTTAGTTTTTAGGTATATTATTAGTTTTATAATTATTTATTTAGTTAATTTTATTAGTTATAGTTAGGTATTATTATTAGTTATTAGTTTATTATTAGTTTTATTATTATTAATTTAGTTATATTTTATTAGGTTTGGGTTTAGGGTTTTATTGGTAGTGGTGTAAATTTAGTCAATCTGCCGTTCTGCCCTTAATTTGACCAAACGAGAATATGGTTGACCCGAACTCGCCCGTTAATTAAATGAGTCAAAAACTTCAACCCAACTCGACCTAACTTTAATCAGATTGACACAACATGACCCGAATGATATATATATATATATATATATATATATATATATATATATATATATATATATATATATATATATATATATATATATATATATATATATATATATATATATATATATATATATATATATATAAAGTCAAAATTGAGTCAAAATCCAATTCGTGCATAGAAATCGGGTAAATTTCTAGTCAAATTCGAGTTGGCGGGTCAAAATCGAGTCAATTTTGAGGTGGTTGGTCAACCAGAACGCGAGCCGAAAAATCTAATGGGTCAATTTCTTCAACCCAAACCCGACCTGAAAATTATTCACATCAACGAGAACCTAGAATTTTTGAGTCAGGTTCATGTAGAGTTATCGTGTTGGGTCAATTTTTGACACCCCTATGCTTAGGGTTTGAGGTTAGATTAAGTTTTAGGGTTTTGGGGTTTAGGGTTCAAGGTTTAGGGTTTTTTGGGTTTAGGGTTTAGGGTTTGTTTAAGGTTTAATGTTTAGGGTTTTATGATTTAGGGTTTAGGGTTATGGATAGGGTTTAGGGTTTAGGGTTTAGGGTTGTAGGTTTAGGGTTCTAAGTTTAGGGTTTAGGGTTTAGGGTTTAGGATTTAGTGTTTAATGTTTATGGTTTAGGGTTTCTTTTATTTAAAATTAAGTAAATCAGAAGGTTTAGGTTTATTTAGTTTATTTCATATTATTATTTAGGTTTATATTTTTTATTTAATATAGTTTATTTATTTTAGTTTAGGTTTTTTATTTTAGTTTGTTTTTTAAGCTTAGGTTTAGGTTTATGTTTCTTTTTTAATTAGGTCTTATTTTTATTTTATTTTTTAGGTTTAGGTTTTATTATTTATTATTAGGTTTAGGGTTTAGGTTTTATTTAGGTTTAGGTTTATTTTTTTATTTTAATTTTTTAGGTTTAGGTTTTAGGTTTTTATTTAAAGTTTATTTTTAGGTTTTATTTTATAGTTTAGTTTTAGGTGTATTTTAAGTTTATTTTATTTTAGTTAGTTTAGGGTTTAGTTTAGTTTATTTTAGTTTACATTTAGGTTTATTTTGTTTATTTTAGATTTAGGTTTTTTTAGTTTAGGTTATAGGTTTTATTTTTTTTATTTTAGGTTTATTTTTTTGCTTTAGGTTTCTATTTAGTTTTTATTTTATTTTAAATTTATTTTATTTACATTTAGGTTTGATTATATTTTAGTTTTTCGTTTTTATGTTTATTTTATTTTTCAGTTTAGTTTAGGTTTTTATTTATTTTACTTTAGTTTAGTTTTTATTTTTTTCTTTTATTTTATTTTTAAGTTTAGGTTTTAGTTAAAGTTTTTATTTTATTATATTTTTATTTTATTTAGGTTAAGGTTTTTTATTTATTTTATTTTTAGTTTTTATTTAGTTTAGGCTTAGGTTTTTAGGTTTTTACAGTTTAGGATTTAGGGTTGCAGGTTTTAGGTTTTAGGGTTTAGGGTTTAGGCTTTAGGCTTTAGGGTCTTAGGGTTTACAGTTTAGGGTTAGGGTTTTATTTATTTAATTATTAAATTAAGTAAATAAGTAGGTTTATGTTTTTTTAGTTTATTATTATTTATTTTTGTTTATTTTCTTTTTATTTTTATTTAGGTTTATTTTAATTTCTATTTAGTTTAGTTTATTTATTTAGGTTTATTATTTTAGTTTAGGATTTTTATTTTTCTTTATTTTTAGGTTTAGGTTTAGGTTTATGTCTACTTTCTAGTTTAGTTTTATTTTTATTTTATTTTTTAGGTTTAGGTTTTATTTTTTATTTTTAGATTTAGTTTTTATTTTATTTTTTTAGGTACAGGATTTAGGATTTTATTTCAGGTTTATTTTTAAGTTTTATTTTTAAGTTTTATTTTTAGTTTAGGTTTAGGTTTTATTTGTTTTAGTTTAGTTTATTTTAGTTTGGGTTTAGGGCTATTTTATTTTGTTTTTTAGGTTTAGGTTTTTTTTAGTTTAAGGTTTATGTTTTATTTTTTATTCATTTTTAGGTTTTATTTTTTGGTTTATATTTTAGCTTTTATTTTTTATTTAGTTTTTATTGTATTTTTGGTTTATTTTATTTTTATTTTTCATTTAATTTTTATTTTATTTAGGTTTTCTATTTTTAAGTTTATTTTATTTTTTAGTTTAGGTTTTTAGTTATTTTATTCTAGTTTAGTTTTTATTTTTTATTTTATTTTTAGATTTAGGGTTATGTTTAGGATTAGG
The DNA here is from genome assembly GCA_021442155.1 of Cymbidium sinense. NCBI lineage: Eukaryota > Viridiplantae > Streptophyta > Magnoliopsida > Asparagales > Orchidaceae > Cymbidium > Cymbidium sinense. Next base: position 79,012,657 of record CM038214.1, on the reverse strand, counting down.
TTTAGGTTTAGGTTTTAGTTGAGGTTTTTATTTTATTTTATTTTGGTTTAGGTTTTTATTTTTTGATTTTTCAATTTTATTTAGTTTAGGTTTAGGTTTTTGGGGTTTAGGGCTTAGGGTTTAGGATTTAGGGTTTATGGTTTATGATTAATGATTTAGGGTTTAGGGTTTAGTGTTTAGAGTTTTAAGGTTTATGATTTTAAGGTTTAGGGTTTAGGTTTATGATTTAGGAATTAGTGTTTATGGTTTAGGATTATTTAGGTGCAAGGTTTAACGTTTAGGGTATAGGTTTTAGGGTTATAGCTTTAGTATTATAGGTTTAGGCTTTATGGTTTAGGGTTACTTTTAAAGTTTAAGGTTTAGGATTTAGGGTTTGGGGTTTTTTTTATGAAAAAAATTGCCAAACCCAGGGTCAGCTCATTTCAATTTACTCAGCTCATTCTTTAAAAACTTTTTTTAGGTTTTATTTTAGTTTATTATTTATGTTTAGGTTTATTTTTATTTTATTATTTAGGTTTAGGTTTTTTGGCTTTTAGGGTTTAGTGTTTAGAGTTTTTGGTTTAAGGTTTAGGGTTTAAAGTTTTAGGATTTAGGGTTTTCAGTGTTATAATTTAGCATTAGGGTTTAGAGTTTAGGGTTTAGTGTTTAGGCTTTAGGGTTTTTGGTTTTTAGGATTTTGGGTTTAAGGTTTAGGTTTTAAGGTTTAGGGTTTAGGGTTTTGGCTTTGGAGTTTTAGCATTTAGGGTTTTAGGTTTTGTGTTTAGGGTTTACTATTTAGGGTTTAAGTTTTAGGTACAAGGTTCAAGTTTTAGTTTAGGTTTTCTTAGGGTTTTGGGTTTAGGGTTTAGGATTTAGGGCTTAGGGTTTAAGGTTTAAGGTTTAGGATTTAGAATTTAGGGTTTAAGGTTTTTTTTTTTAAATTAAGTAAACTGGTGGGTTTAGGGTTTAGGTTTAAGGTTAGTTTAGGGTTTAGGGTTTAGGGTTTATGGTCTTTTTTTAAATTAAGTAAACTAGTAGGTTTAGGATTTATATTATTTTTTATTTATTTAAGTTTATTTTATTTTTAATTATTTAGATTTATTTTTTATTTTTATTCAATTTAGTTTATTAATTTGAGGTTTATTTATATTAGTTTAATTTTTTATTTTAGTTTAAATTTTTTATTTTAGTTTATTTTTTATGTTTAGGTTTTGGTTTAGTTTTTTAGTTGAGTTCTATTTTTATTTTTATTTTTAGGTTTTTTAGATTTTTTGGGTTTAGGGTTTAGGGTTATGGTATAGGGTTTAGGTTTTAGGGTTTAGGGTCTAGTATTTAGGGTTAAGGTTTAGGGTTTTTAGGGTTTAGGATTTAGGGTTTAAGGTTTATGGTTTAGGGTTTAGGGTTTAGGGTTTAAGGTTTTGGGTTTGGGGTTTAGTTTTTTAGGGTTTAGGGTTTAGGGTTTAGGGTTTAGAGTTTATGGTTTAAAGTTCAGGGTTTCAGGGTTTAGGTTTTTAGGGTTTAGGGTTTAGTGTTTATGGTTTAGTGTTTGGGGTTGTAGGTTTAGGGTTTAGATTTCAGTGTGTAGGGTTTAGCGTTTAGGGGATTTTTCTTGAAAAAAAATTAAGTAAACTTGTAGGTTTTGGTCTATTTAGTTTGCATAGTTTAATTTTTATTTATTTTAGTTTATTTTATTTTTTAGTTTTCTTAGGTTTAGTTTTTAATTTTAATTTGTTTAGTTTATTTATTTAGTTTATTTTTTTAATTTAGTTTATTTTTTAGGTTTAGGTTTATTTTTAAGTTGAGTTTTATTTTTATTTTATTTTTTAAGTTTAACTTTTTAGGATTTTAAAGTTTAGGGTTTAGGGTTTAGAGTTTTAGGGTTTAGGGTTTTAGCGGTTATGGTATAGTGTTAGGGTTTAGGGGTTAGGGTTTAGGGTTTAAGTTCATAATTTAGATTTTAGTTTAGGCATTTTAGGTTTTAGGGTTTAGGGTTTAGGGTTTAGGATTTAGGATTTAGGTTGTATTTTTTTTAATTAAGTAACTTAATAGGTTTAGGGTTAGCTTATGGTTTAGGGGTTTTTTTTTAATTAAGTAAACCATTATGTTTAAGTTTATTTAGATTTTTATTTAGTTATTTTTGCTTATTTTATTTTTTATTTTCATTTAAGGTAGTTTAATTATATTATGTTTATTAATTTTAATTTAGGTTTATTATTTTAATTTATTTTTAGGTTCAGGATTAGGTTGAAGTTTATATTTTAGTTGAGTTTTATTTTTATTTTATTTTTAGGTTTTTTAGTTTTTAGGGTTTAGGGTTTAGGGTTTAGGATTTAAGGTTTTGGGTTTGGGTTTTAGGGTTTTAGGCTTTAGGATTTAGGGTTTTTCTTAAACTATGTAAATCGATAGGTTTAGATTTATTTAGTTTATTTAAATTTATTTTAGTTTGTTTATTTTCTATTTTTATTTAGGTTTATTTTAAAATTTTATTTAGTTTAGTTTATTTATTTTAGGATTATTTATTTTATTTTAGGTTTTGTTATTTTAGTTTAGTTTTTAGGTTTAGGTTTAGGTTTACATTTTTTTAGTTTAGTTTTATTTTTATTTTATTTTTTTGGTTTAGGTTTTATTTATTTTGTTAGGTGTAGGTTTAGGTTTATATTTTATTTTTTTAGGTTTCAATTTTAGGTTTTTATTTTAGATTTAGTTTTAGGTTTTATTTTTTTATTTAGGTTTAGGTTTATTTTTAGTTTATTTAATTTTATTTAGTTTAGGGTTTAGGTTTAGATTTTATTTATTTTAGTTTAGTTTATTTTAGTTTACATTTAGATTTATTTTATTTTGTTTAATTTAGGTTTAATTATTTTTAGTTTAATGTTTATGTTTTATTTTTTTTAATTTTTAGGTTTTATTTTTATGTTTATTTTTTAGGTTTAGGTTTTTATTTAATTTTTTATTTTATTTTATTTTATTTTATTTTATTTTTTATTTTTTTATTTTTTTATTTTAGGTTTATTTATTTTATTTAGTTTAGTTTTTTTTATTTTTTTTATTTTTTTTTTTATTTTATTTTTATTTAGGTTTAGGTTTAGCTTTACTTTTTTGTTTTTTTATTATATTTATTTTTTATTTTTCTATTAGTTAGTTTTATTTATTTTGTTTTAGGTTTTATTTAGTTTAGGTTTATTTTTTAGGTTTTAGGTTTAGGGTTTAGGTTTAGTTTAGGGATTTAGGTTTAGGGTTTTAAGGTTTCTGTTTAGGGTTAGGTTTAGGGTTTAGGTTTAGGTTAGGTTTAGTTTTAGTTTAGGTTTAGTGTTTAGGTTTTAGCTTAGGGTTTATAGTTTATAGTTAGCTTAGGGTTTAAGGTTTTGATTTAGGCTTTAGTTTAGAGCTTTTAAGGTTTAGGGTTTAGGGGTTTAGGGTTTAGAGGTTAGTTTAAGGTTTAGTGTTTAGGATTTTTAAGGTTTAAGTTTTAAGTTAGGGTTAGGGTTTAGTTTAGGTTGGGTTTATAGGGTTTATAGGGTTTAGGGTCAGTTTAGGGTTTAGGGCTTAGGGTTTACGGTTTAGTGTTTCGGGATAAGGGTTTAGGGTTTTTTAGTGTTTAGGGTTTAAGGTTTAGGGTTTTTTAGTGTTTATGGTTTATTTTATTTTATTTATTTTTGTTTTAGGTTATTTATTTATTTATTTTGAGGTTTTATTTTTAAGTTTATTTTTTAGGTTTAGGTTTTTATTTAGTTTTTATTTTATTTAGGGTTTTGTGCCACCATCCTTCAAGATCTTTGATTGCAGTGAGAACCCACGAAGACACATTGCACACTTTAGAATGGTTGTTGCAACAGAGCAATGCACTCCTCTTTCTCTTTTATTCATCGTGTTGCATTTTAGTATGTCAACGAGCGCGGTGAAGACTTTGTTGAGTTGGATCACCTCTTCTTCATCAAGAGGTTTGGTGGAGCTCGATGAGGGTGACTATAGCGCTCATTGAGAGGAGCGAACTAACTCAGAATGGCTATTGATGCAACTTGGTGATGAAATGAAACTACAATTGTATCGCATGCCATTTAGATTCTTCTCAAGAATATCCATGGCCCGCCTTCATGCTTATGGGCTTTACCATCAAAATATTTTGAGAAATTAATCAACAATAGCCTAGAGGAAGAATAGTTTCCCTTTCCAAATCATCTAGGCCCAATGCATAAGGTGTTTGAGAAGAAGCCAGGATAGTTGTGTTGGTGGATGAGAGGGATGTAGCTAGTTTAGTATGAGAGATTAGCTCAACACTCCTTTGCAACCTCCTCTTCACCACCATCATATGTATATGCCACAATGACCATTTCCACCACCTGACTACCCGGTGGTATTCATATCTATCTGGTAGTTACTTTCCACCTACTCTTAGATGATTGAATAAGCCATATTCATTCAAGAGGGAGATAGTTAGGAAAATATTTAAGAATCTCTTAAAAAACACTTTCGTTACGAGCCTAAGAGGATGAGGGAAGGAGCAATGATCTAGCTATTGCCTACCACCACATGTTAGGCCATGTCTTATAGGATTGTACTTCTTTTAAGGACTAGCTTGAGCACAACTACAAGTTGGGAGCCATAGTTTACCTTTCTGATCCAACCTATTTTAGTTATTATCCTTTCCTTTATTATTTAGAATCAAACTATTCTTCTCTGAATCAATCAGGTTCACCTCTTGAGATTGACTTAGAGCCAACTGACTCTAAGAATCCCATAGGAGAAGTTGTAGGTATGTTCAATTAGAAGGTAGAATTTTCCACAAGGTCATCATTCTAAGAAGTCATTGAAGTCAACTTACACAATGACAAAGTTCTAAATCCTAAAGTAGCATCTCAGGATAAGGGTAAGTAGGTCAATGGTTCTAGTGCAGATAGCCCCTCCACCGGATGCTCCACCCATGGATACACTTGTGGAGGACCAAGCCAGAGATGATTACAATGTCCTAGCTCACTTTACAAAGTTTACAACTAAGTTAAGCATATAAGATGCCCTTTTCTTATCTAAGGAGATGAGGGAATTTCTAATCAAGGCCTTATTTGTTCTAGAGATATACATAGCTCAGCTGATCGCATCTAAAAAAAAGGCATGACACTCAAAGGATATCTTAGTAGTTAAATTCAGTGATGAAAACTTACTCTTACAGATGACTGAGCACTATCATCTCTTTACAGTATAGTGGATGTTGGCAGATACAGGCTATCCAATGTTTTGGTTGACCCAGGTGTACCAGTCAACATTATGTGTCTAAGAACCCTTGCCTACTTAAGGATTGACATCTCCAAACTCTAAAAAGAACGGATGATGTTGCGAGGATTAAATGAACAAAATGAGAGGACCTTATGTTGTTTAATTTTGGATGTATAGGGGGGTACTTTTTAAGGTGATTAGTTACTACATTGAGGTATGATGTACTATCTCGAAAGATAGAGACATCACCATACAATGGATCAAATCACATAATAAGGACTCCTAAGGCATGATGGATCTTCACGTACTAGAAATTTTTCCCCTACTTTACATGGATGAATAAAGTAAGGCTTATATTAAACCAAGTTCTTAACTTGCTGAGGGAGGCAAGCCTCCATAGTTAATTACATCTTAGCAAATGAAATTTCCTAAGAATATTCTCGATTAAAGTAGACAATTATCATCTCTAAACATTTCAAGGTTAGATTATCAAAGGATTAGTTGTATATGGAAAATCAATAGGGAAAGTTCAAGGAGAAGACTTATTTTTGGAATCCAAATGAAATAAGTAAGAAATGCTCCTGATACTAGGAAGCTTAGTGAGCATTCCAATCTATCTTATGATTAGGCTTTATAATTTTGAGGTTGAAGAGATTTATATGTTTTGAGTTAAAATTTTATTAGATTACTAGTGCTTATAATCAACCAACACAAGGTTGTGGTAATGGTTAAGAGGTGAGGATTTATGCTTGTAGCCTAAAAGAAATAGCTATCTCAGATCCTAAATCAAGGGAGCTTTAGTATGAACTAAAGCATGACCTAAATCTAAGTGATAGGTGGACACTAGGGTTTACCTCTGCAAGTGAGAATAAATTGTCTAACTTTTGTACTTATAATCACTTGATGTGGTGTTAACTCCTCTATGATTTTAAAACTAATAAGTGTTTATGAATTGCAAGATAGCCATGGTAGTTATTTAATTATAAAGAGACAAAAGTCCTAAACACACTCCCTATGAGACTAGAGCATGAGTGGTATGAGCATATGACTTAATCTAGATGCAAAATCTTTTCAAATTTTATTTCATTTTAGACACATCATTTTGATAGAGGCTTTAGGATTTCTTATGCCTAAATGCATGATGAAATAGGTTATGGGTCAAATCCTAGAAGATGGTGTTCTCCACCACCATAATGGATGCCCTCATAGGTTAAGCATTCCTTTATGGTGCAAGGATGGAGATCCTTCATGTCAAGAGAGAAAGAATATGCATGCATGATGTGAAACATACAACCATACAGCTAAGGGGTTGCTAAATCTATTTATTATCTTATTTATGTCTTAGGCTTTATACTGAGGTTATGAGTTGTTTAAAATTCAGTTATGAGTGATTAGTTGGGTAAAAATGTTATTTTTATCCTAAGAGCTTAATTGTATCCAAGCCACATATTAAAGCATCAATCATTTAAGAAACTATGAAAAGCATGTCATCCTGATGCATAATGTAAACATAACATCAAATAATTATATAAACTATCATAAAAAGAATAAAAGGTTGGTGCATTTGGGTACTGTCATACAACTCGAAGAGAGAAAATATGGGTAGCCGAGCTCTACCCTTATACAACCGCTAGTATGAAAGAATAATTATAATTGTATTAAATGTTATAAGGATCTTCTTTCTTTGTATCTCCATTTCTGATTTGGTTCCTTCTTTGATTCAGATGGTGCTTGCTTCAAAGGCATCACAGGACACTCCAGGACAAAGCCTTTTGGCCACTGCTCATCCTAATGCTTGATAGCACTAATCCTAATTCCTATTGCAAAATTACATTTATGTGGAAAAAGTAAATCTAAGTACACCTACAAAATAAAGGTTAGCTAAATATACATATAATCCTAAGCAATTGTATTTATAATTTGGACTTGGCACCCTACACATGGGTAACTAAGCCCACCTGTCCTAACTAGGATTATGCTTAAGGATTTAAACAACCTTCGAAAAGAGCATTCACATTTATTTTTAAGATCCCTTTAACATAATCCCCTATAGAAAACATGATTAAGCTAATAATGGCTTATCATCAAGTCTACAAAGCATACACCCTAACATCCAATCTAAAATAATAAATCATAAAACAAAATAGACATCACATCATACACCATCCTAACTTAGAGCTAGAAGTGGTAACTTAATTCTAATGTGTATATTAAGGCTTGTGTGTTTCACCTTGTCATGAATTAGTGTTGTATTTTCTAAGTGTGGAAGGATTCAATTTAACATGAAAGGTTGATTTCACTTGAAGTAGTTTATTTGATTTGAGAATTTTAATTTGTGTTTTCTTTTGTTTCATTTGATTACACTTAGTAACTAAGTGTTATAAAGAGAGTAAAAGAGGATTGCCCTCTTTCATCCCTACCTTAAGTCACTTTCTAAAGTACGTTAATTTGATTTAGCTCTCTTTAACGAATGGATTATTAAATAATTTAATAAATCTTAAGTTTAGGTTCACTTTAAATTATCCTATTCAAAATGAAAGGCATCTTAAGATTAATTTATTCGAATTACTACCACATGACATATATTAAATCATTCCTTTCCATCACATGTAACTTGCATATGATTTAATCCTAAGTGTATCTATACATGCAATATATTTTAGCACACTTAAATGATGAATGTATGTGTATGTTTAGAATTTATATTTTATTTGATTAAATTATTTAAACATATTAATTTAAAACTTTATCCAAAATCCTATACAAAAAGAATTTAAGAATGAAATTAAATAGGCATGTGGCATTGTGAAACTAGGGAAGTGAGGTAATCAAATGACCTCCTTGGAGATAGCTAAAGCTTCATATTCTCAGGATTTCTAGACTATATATCTATTTTCATTCAAATATATGTAAATTCATATACATAAACATAGGAAGTAATCTCCAAAATCATATGGCTAGTTAATTCAACCACTTAGCCAATTATGAATGCATGCAAATTTAATGTAAAATGGGATTTTCATTTACTAATCACATATACATTTACATGTACAAAGATATAGGAATGTACATGTCGTTATTAAACAAAGGAAGTGAGGTAATCAAATGACCTCCTTGGGGCTAACTAAAGCCTCGTATTCCCGAGATGTCCAGACTACATACTTTCTTTTCATGGACACACATAGATGTATACATTAATGAGGGAAAGAAAATCATGTAAAGTTTGTATATTGTTTTTGATTGAATCATTTATATATACTATTTAAACCTCTAGCCAAATTTTAATATTGAAATACATAAGAATGAAATCAAATGTGTATGTGTCATTATTAAACCAGAGAAATGAGGTAATAAAATGACCTCCTTGGGGCTAACTAAAGCCTCATGTTCCAGGGATGACCAGAGTACAAACCCATTACCATTCAATCTTATATAAATCAACACATTAATAGAAGAAAGTGAACTCAACATTCATACACTTAAGCTATAAGCACATGCATTTCTTATGTATTTATAAATGGCAACATAACACATATTATTATTCATTTATAAGCTTTTGAAAAATACATTTGGATTTAATAGTTATAATAGGATTTCATATATTAAACTAAATCAACACATGCAAGCTTAAGTGTTACATAAAGGAAATCAATTTTATTTTGATTTATTTTGAAAGGATGGATGCATGAATTCAAATGACATACCAAATTTAACAAAATTGGAAAGATTTACATGTGATTCATTTAAGCAAACTAGTTCTAAGGAAAATCAAATCAAATAAGATTATTTAAATCAAACCCAAGCTTCTTTATTAATTAAGTTTTTGATTTGATTTGATCTAAAGAGGAGAAGAGAAATCATTAACTTGTTATTTTAAACCCATTAGTGAATTGATTTAATTTAAGGAAATGTAATTAAGTTGATTTTGGGGTTAATTTAAGAAATGATGTAATTAAAAAATATTAGCATGTTAATTAAGTTAATTTTAGATTTTATTTTTAGTTTAGGTTTGTTTTTATTTATTTAGATTAGGTTTAGTTTAGGTTATATTTTTTTATAGTTTTGTTAAATTTAATTTAGGATTAAGTTTATTTTATTTTATTTATTTTAGGTTTAGGTTTTTTTCGTTTAGAGTTTAGGTTTTTATTTTAATTTATTTTATTATTTTATTTATGTTTAAATTTTTTTATTTATTTTATTTTTAGGTTTTATTTAGTTTAAGTCTAAGTTTTAGGTTTTTAGGGTTTAAGTAGGGCAGGTTAGGGGGGGTTTAGCTTAGTAAGTTTAGGGTTTAGGGTTAGTTTTAGGGTTTAGAGTTTAGGGTTTAGGATTTATGATTTAGGGTTTAAGGTTTTTTTTAAAATTTTTTTTTAAGTAAACCAATAGGTTTAAGTTTATTTATCTTATTTTTTTAATTTTGATTATTTAATTTTTTTATTTTTATTAGGTTTTTATTTTTATTTAGTTTGGTTTATTTATTTTAGTTTAGGACTTTTATTTTAGTTTATTTTCTAAGTTTAGATTTTTGTTTATGTTTATTTTTTGTTTAGTTTTATTTTTATTTTGTTTTTTATGTTTAGGTTTTATTTTTTCTATTTTAGGTTTAGGTTTAGGTTTAGCTTTGATTTTTAGGGTTCAGGCTTATGGTTAGTTTTAGGGTTTAAGGCTTAGTGTTGGGGTTATTTATTTTTTATTATTTTGTTTTAAAAATTTTTTAAATTAAGTATATTGGTAGGTTTAGGTTTATTTAGTTTATTTTTTATTTATTTTGGTTTATTTTATTTTTTAATTTAATTTAGTTTAGTTTAGGTTTTTTATTTTAGCTTATTATTTAGGTTCAAGTTTAGGTTTAGGTTATTTTTTTATTTTATTTTGTTTTTTATTTTAATTTTTAGGTTTAGGTTTTTTTTTGGAGATTAGGCTTAGGTTTTTATTTTATTTTTTTAGGTTTCGATTTTAGCTTTTTAGGTTTTATTTTTTTAGTAAGTTTTTATTTATTTTTAGTTTATTTAATTTTATTTAGTTTAGGTTTAAGTTTAGGTTTAGTTTATTTTAGGTTTAGTGTTAGGTTTTATTTTTTTAATTTAGTTTATTTTAGTTTAGGTTTTGGTTTATTATATGTTGTTTATTTTATTTTAATTTTAGGTTTAGTATTTTTTTAGTTTATAGTTTAGGTTTTGGGTTTAGACTTTACTCAGTATAGTTTAGTTTTAAAGTTAGTAGGGTTTAGCTTTAGGCTTTAGTTTAGAGGTTTTAAGGTTTAGGGTTAATAACCAGGGTTTTTTTAAGGTTTTATGGTTTAGAGCTTTGGGATTAGGGGAGTTAGGGGGATGGGTTTAGGGTTTAGGGTTTAGGGTTTAAGGTTTTAGGCTTATAACATAAGATTTTTTGAGGTTTAGAGTTTAAGTTTAGGGTTTAGGATTTTTTTTAAAATTTAGTAAACCATTAGGTTTAAGTTTGTTTAGTTTAATTTATCTTTTAGTTTATTTTATTTTTTATTTTTAACCAATTTATTATTTTTTTATTTATTTTATTTTATACTTTATGTTTATTATTTAATTTATTTTTTAACTTTAGGTTTCAGTTTATGCTTATTTCTAAGTTTATTTTATTTTAATTTTATATTTTAGGTTTAAGTTTTATTTTTCATTTTTTATTTTTTTCTTTTATTTAGGTTTAGATTTTTAGCATTTTGGGTTTAAGGTTTATGGTTTAGGGTTTTATGGTTTAGGGTTTTGGGTTAGCTTTTATGGTTTAGGATTCAGGGTTTAGGGTTTTGGGTTTTAATGTTTGGGGTTTTGTGGTTTAGTAGTGGTTAGAGGGTTTAGGGATGAGGGTAATGGTAGGATTTAGTGATGGTAGGCCCAGTAGGGTGGGGTTTAGGTAGGGCCTGGTGTCTGGGTTTGGTTTAGAGTTTAGCGCAAGGTGGCATGGCTCAGGTTTTGGGGTTGGCTGAAGTTTTGGTGGGTAGGGTCAGGAAGTTTTTATTTTTTTTTTTATTTTTAAATTTAGGTCTTTATTTATTTAATCTTATTTTATTTATTTTATTTTATTTTATTTTCACTTTAATTTTATTTTATTAGGTTTAGTTTATTTATCTTAGGTTTATTTATTTTAGTTTTTTTAGTTTATTTTTAGGTTTAAGTTTAAATTTTTTAGTTTTGTATTTTTTTATTTTATTTTTTAAGCTTAAGTTTTATTTTTTTAAGGTTTAGGTTTTGGTTTTTTTTTTTAGGTTTAGGTTTTAGGATTTTATTTTAGGTTTTATTTTTTTAGTTTAGGTTTAGGAGTATTTTTAGTTTATTTTATTTTAATTTTTTTAGGTTTAGGTTTAGGTTTAGTTTATTTTAGGCTTAGGTTTAGGTTTTATTTATTTTTGTCTAGTTTAATTAAGTTTAGGTTTAGTTTTATTTAAATTTTATTTTAGGGTTAGTTTTTATTTAGTTAAGGGTTTTGTTTTTATTTTGTATTTATTGTTTAGGTTTATTTTTAAGGTGTAGGTTTTTATTTAGTTTTTATTTTATTTTATTTTTATTTTAGGTTTAGTTTTTATTTTATTTAGATTTTTTATTTTTTAGTTTTGTTTAGTTTTTTATTTATTTTATTTTAGTTTTTTTTTCTTTTATATAGGTTTAGATTTCAATTTTAGTTTATGTTTTAATTTATTATTTTATTTTCATTTATTTATTTATTTATTTTTTAGGTTTTATTTTAGGTTTTAGGTTTTAGCTTTAGGGTTTAGATTTTGGGTTTTGGGTGTGGGGTTTAGGGTTTAGGGTTTAGGGTTAAGGGTTTAGGGTTTAGGGTTTAGATTTTTGAGTTTATGGTTTAGGGTTTAGGGTTTTATGGTTTATGGTTTAGGGTTTAGGGTTTAAGGTTGAGGTTTTAGGTTTAAGGTTCAAGGTTCAAGTTTTAGTTTAAGGTCTAGGATTTTTGGTTTTTTTTTAATATAATAGAGAATAAATTTAGATTAAATATTTCTTCTTTTTGATTTCATCAACCAAGTAACACACCTAGTTTTCTAAGACATAAGTGATGACATAGATCAAAAATGAGCACGCATAGAGGAAATCAAAAAGCCTAGATAACTAGAACTATCTCTACTATAAAGACATAGTTGCATAAGATGCAGATTGGATCAATTGTTCTTTAGTTTCTCCAATCCCCATCAGAACCCTGGCCTCTCAAGTAGCGGATCCACCATCATATCCCCTATTTCTCCCTCCGCCACCACCACAGATGTAACCTTCGTCGCTTCTCTCACCTCCATAACCACCACTACTCTGACCATCACCTCCATATCCACGAGCACCTTTAGATCCCCCACCACCACTATGACAATCACCGCCTCTGTCTTTGCCTCCACCACTAGATCTAGATTGAGCCAAGTTGGCGGTGATGTTCCTGCTGTCAAGGTTCTGCCCTTCTTAAGGCTTAGGATCAGGTTTTGGTTTGTTAGGTTTTATGGTTTAGGTCTATTTTTTAATATATTTAGTTGCTTTACCTTTAGGTTTAGGGTTTGGGTTTTATGATTTATGGTTACGGTTTAGGGTTTAGGGTTAGGGTTTATGCTTTAGGGTTTAGGGTTTTTTAGTGTTTAGGATTAGGGTATAGGGTTAAAGATTTTTTTAAAAAAAATTAAGTAAATCGATAAGTTTAGGTTTATTTAGTATATTTTGTTTATTTTTATTTATTTTAGTTTACATTATTTTTATTTTTATTTAGGTTTATTTTTTTTATTTCATTTAGTTTATTTATTCTAGGTTTATTTATTTTAGCTTAAGTTTTTTATTTTAATTTATTTTAAAGGTTTAAGTTTATGTTTAGGTTTATTTTTTAATTGAAATTTATTTTTATTTTATTTTTTTAGGATTAGGTTTTATTTCTTATTTATAGATTTAGGTTAAGGTTTTTATTTTATTTTTTATTTTTGGTTTAGGATTTAAGATTTTATTTTAGGTTTATTTTGAGGTTTTATTTTTTAGTTTAGGTTTATGTTTTTTTTAAATTTATCTTATTTTATTTAGTTTAGGTTTTGGTTTAGGTTTTATGTATTTTAGTTTTGTTTGTTTTTGTTTAGGTTTGGATTTATTTTATTTTTATTTTAGGTTTAGGTTAATTTTTTTAGTTTAGATTTCAGGTTTTAGGTTTTATTTTTTTTTTAGTTTTTATTTTTAGTTTTATTTTTTAGGTTTAGGTTTTTATTTAGTTTTTATTTTATTTTATTTTACATTTAGTTTTTATTATATTTAGGTTTTATCCATTATTATTTTATTTTTAGTTTAGTTTAGGCTTTTATTTATTTTATTTTAGATTATTTATTTATTTATTTTATTTTATTTTTTAGGTTTAGGTCTAAGTTTATGTTTTTATTTTATTTTATAATTTTATTTTATTTAGGTTTAAGTTTTTATATTTATTTCATTTTTGGGTTTTATTTAGTTTAGGTTTAGGTTTTTAGGTTTTTAGGATTTAGGATTTAGGGTTCTGGGTTTAGGGTTTAGTTTAGAGGATTTATTTGTGGTTTAGTTTAGGGAGTTTAGGGTTTAGGGGTGGGTAGGGTTTAGTGTTTAGGTTTTATGGTTTAGGGTTTTAGGTTTTAGGGTATGCTTTAGGGTTTAGGGTTTTTATGGTTTGTGAGGCTTTAGGGTTTTTAGGGTGGTTAGTTTATTGTTTAAAGTTTGGGGATTTAGGATTTAGGGTTAGTTTAGGGTTTAGGGTTAGGGTTTTCTGGGGAAATTAGAAAAATTTATTGGTACAAAGTCCTTAGAGGGGGTAAATCTCTAAGAAAATGCTAAAAGAGCTACAAAAGTCCTAAGGAGATAAGCCCCTAGCTAATACAATAGATAATGAAAGTATGCTAATAAAAAATAAATAGAGATCCCAAAAATAATCCTTGAATTCAGCAGCAAACTTCCTCTACTCCTTTTAAAACTAGATAATCAAGGAGCAAAAGTTTCCCAACCTGTACTAGAGATTTGCAACAAGCTTGTAAAGGGATAAGTATAAATAATGAAATTGTTAATTAAGCATAAAATACAAGAGCAGAAACAAGTAAAAAGATGAAGAAAAGGCTCAAGTTCAATTATAATCATCTTAATGAGCAACACCACATGTAAGCATCTAAACTTCAAGTGATGGGTTACAATTACATATAGCACTACTAGTCAAAAGAAGGAGTGGGAAACATCAACGCAATCATTGCCAGCATACCTCATGTAGCACCTTATCTAATGATGATCATCGTACAAACTTGCATAAAACTTCAAATTGAAAATATAGCCACAAAACACCCTGCAGTCAGATATATTAAACTCAGTAAAGCAGATAATGAGGTAACCCACCAGGAAAGCATTAGACCAGAGGGAGCACCACAAAAGCCACCACTAAGAATTGCTAACACAGTTGCTAGGAGTAAACCTCACAATATAATAATTCCAAAAGTTGTAGATCAGATCGGTTGCTCTTCAGTTTCTCGAGTTTGAATCAGAGCCACCACAGCCTCCCGAGTAGCGGCATCCACCATCATATCCCCGATCTCTCTCTTCGCCACCACCACGGCTATAACCTCCATCATTCCTCCCGCCTCTATAACCACCACTACTTTGACCACCACCTCCATACCCACCAGCACCTCAAGATCCTCCCACCAATACGATAACCTCTGCATCCGCCTTCACCTCCACCGCCAGATCCAGACTGAGCTTGGTTAATGGAGATGTTCTTGCCATCAAAGTTCTGCCCATTCTTAGTGTTTAGGTTTAGGTTTAGGTTTATTTTTTAATTTATTTAGTTACTTTAGGTTTTGGTTTAGGGTTTCGGGTTTAGGGTTTACGGTTTAGGGTTTAGGGTTTACTCTTTTAGGGTTTAGGGTTTAAGGTTAGGGTTTAGGTTTTAGGGTTCACGGTTTTTTATGGTTTAGGGGTTTAGTGTTTAGGGATAAGGGTTGTAGGTTTAGGGTTTAGAGTTTAAGGTTCAGGGTTAAGGATTTAGGGTTTATGGTTTTTTTTAAAATTATGTAAACCGATAGGTTTATGCTTATTTATTTCATTTAGTTTATTTTTAATTTATTTTAGTTTATTTTATTTTTTATTTTTATTTAAGTTTATTTTTTATTTTTATTTAGTTTAGATTATTTATTTTAGATTTATTTATTTTAGTTTAGGTTTTTTATTTATTTTATCTTCTTTTAGTTAGTTTATGTTTTAGTTTAGTTTTATTTTATTTTAACCTTTTAGGTTTTGGTTTTATTTTTTTACCATTAGGTTTTAGGGTCTCATTTAATTCTTTAGTTTTGTCTTATCTTATTTCTCTTTTTTGCCTTTATCGTTTTATTTTTTAGTTTATGTTTTCATTTATTTTTAGTTCATTTTATTTTATTTAGTTTAGGTAGGTTTAGGTTTAGGTTTAGTTTATTTTTAGGTTTTGGTTGTTTATGTATTTATCTTGGTTTTTTAGTTTAAGGTTTATTTTATTTTTATTTTAGGTTTAGGTTTTTAAAGTTTAGGGTTTAGTTTTTATTTTTTATTTATTTTTAGGTTTTATTTTTAGGCTTATTTTTAGGTTTATATTTTTATTTAATTTTTATTTTATCTTATTTTATATTTATTTTATTTTTATTTTAGGTTTAGTTTTTATTTTATTTAGGTTTTAAATTTTTTTTTTTTAGTTTAAGTTTTTGTTTATTTTATTTTAGTTTAGTTTTTATTTTTTATTTTATTTTCATTTTTAGGTTTAGGTTTAGGTTTGGTTTGGGTTTAGGTTTTAGTTTTCTTTTATTTTGGTATAGCTTTTTTCAGGTTTTATTTAGTTTGGATTTAGATTTTTAGCTTTTTAGGGTTTAAGGTTTAATATTTAGGGTTTAGGGTTTAGCATTTTAGGGTTTTGGGTTTAGGGTTTAGGGTTTAGGGTATTTAGGATTTAGGATTCAGGGTTTAGGGTTTAGGTTTAGGGTAAAGGTTTTAGTTTAGAGTTGTGGGTTTTTAGTTTTTTTTAATAGAGAACAAATTTAGAATCAACATTTCTTCTTTTTGATTTCATCAACCAAGTAAAACATCAAGTTTTCTAAGACATAAGCGATGAGATAGATAAAAAATTAGCACTAATTGAGCAAATGAAAAGCCCTAGATAATTAGAACTAAAAGACAGTTTCATAAGCAGATCTAATTACTGTTCAATTAGAAACCACCCTAACCTCTTGAGTAGTGGGATCCAGAATCATATCCCCAATCTCTCTCTCCACCACCACCACGGTGGTAACCTCCACCGCTCCTCCCGCTTCCATAACCACCACTAATCCAGCCACCACCTCCATATCCACCATCACCTCCAGATCCCCCACCACAACTGTGACAACTGTCACCTATGCCATCACCTCCACCGCCAGATCTAGACTAAGTCTAGTTGACAGTGATGTTCTTGCCCTCAAAGTTCATCCCATTCTTACAGTTAGGTTTAGGTTTATTAGGTTTTAGGGTTTAGGTTTATTTTTTACTTTATTTAGTAACTTTAAGTTTAGGTTTAGGGTTTGAGGTTTAGGGTTTAGGGTTAGGGTTTAAGGTTTAGGGTTTAGGGTTTAGGGTTTTATGTTTTTTGCTTTTAGGGTTTAAGGTTTAAGATTAGGATTTAGGTTTTAGTGTTTGTGTTTTAGAGGTTTTGTGGGTTTAGGGTTAGTAGGGTTTAGAGTTGAGGATTTAGTTTAGGATTTAGGGATTAGGTTTTCATAGTTTAGGGTTTAGGGTTTAGGGTTTAGGTTTTTAGGGTTTAGGTTTTAGGGTTTATGGTTTAAGGTTTTGGGTTTCGGGTTTTGGATTTAGGGTTTCAAGGTTTAGGGTTTAGGGTTGTAGATTTAGAGTTTAAGATTTTAGGTTAGTTTTAGGGTTTAAGGTTTAGGGTTAGGGTTTTTATTTTTTATTTTTTTATTTTTGTTAAATTAAGCAAATTGGAAATTTAGGTTTATTTTCTATTTATTTTAATTTATTTTATTTTTAATTTATATTTATGTTTATTTTTATTTTTATTTAGTTTAGCTTTTTTATTTTAGTTTATTTTTTAGGTTTAGGTTTAGGTTTATGTATATTTTAGTATAGTTTTTTATTTAGGTTTAGTTTTTTTTATTTTAGGTTTAGGTTTTTATTTTATTTTTTTTAGGTTTAGGTTTTAAGATTTTATTTTAGATTTATTTTTATATTTTATTTTTTTGTTTAGGTTTTCATTTATTTTTAGTTTATTTTATTTTATTTAGTTTAGGTTTAGGTTTAAGTTTTATTTATTTTAGTTTAGTTTATTTTATTTTTATTTTAGGTTTAAGTTTTTTTTATAGTTTAGGGTTTAGATTTTTTTTTTTGATTTTATTTTTAGGTTTATTTTTTAGGTTTAGATTTTTATTTAGTTTTTATTTTTTTTTATTTTAGGTTTATTTTATTTTTATTTTAAGTTTAGTTTTTATTTTATTTAGGTTTTTATTTATTTTTTATTTAAATTTTTTAGGTTTAGGTTTAGGTTTTTGTTTTAATTTATTATATTTTTATTTTATTTAGGTTTTGGTTTATTTATTTATTTTATTTTTATGTTTTATTTAATTTAGGTGAGGTTTTTAGCTTTTTAGGGTTTAGGATTTTTTTTAGGGAAATTAGGAGAATTTTATTTCCACAAAGAAAAAGTGCAAAGTCCTTACAAGGGTTTAATCTCTAAACTAATGCTCAAAGAGCAACAATAAGTCTTAAAGAGATAAACCCCCTAACTATTACAATAATATAAGAAAAAATAACAAAAGCAAAAGCAAAACAAATCACCAACAACAACTGATCAATGTGCACAACAACAACATCCACTAGGTCCTTTTGACACCAGCAAGATACACCTGCAAGATTCTCCCAACCAATAAAAGAAATTTGCAACATACTAATGAAAGGATGAGTGCAATTAAGCAATCATAACGATGAGGAAAGAAAAGGAGCAAAGTAAATAAAGGGTCAGGCTCAGTTACAATCATCTCAAGGAGCAACATTATATGTAAGCATCCAAACTTCTGAAGAATGGTGACAATTACATATAATGCTACCAGCCAAAAGAAGATAGAGAGGAAAACATCAAGGCAATCATTGCTAGCATACCTCTTATAGCCCATCATCTCAAGCCCGTCAACCTCCAAGGCTGCAAACTCCTCCAAGTACTAGACATTATAGCCAACCATAAAGCCACCAAAACAAATAAGCCCAATAAGGCAGAAAATCAACCAACCATCAAGGACAACAGCAGTATAGTAACAACACCACCAAAGCCACCACCAAATAGGAATAGTAACATAAAAGGGAGAAAGCATCATGACCTAAACAACACAAACCAGAAAAAAACCATGACCAAAAAGAAAAAACACAAGAGCTCATGTCCTCCACAAGCAAACAGGAAAGGCAGCAAGGTTGTCACCCAAACTAGAAAATGGAAGCAGTAGCATCCAAGAGGAGAGAACCATAGTAGGAGCAGGCCAACCAGCATGCCACCAATAGAGCAGGAAAGAAAGTCCAAAATAGCCACCTATCTAACCAACCCAGCCAGCCAACAAAGCCTCCCAGCCAACCACCACAGTAAGAGAAAATCCAAATAAGTGAAAAGACCAATAGCGTCCATCATGCCAAAACCACCCAAGACAACCTGGAAAAGGGTAGAACCAAACAACAACATCGACCAAACCCAACCAAAGCAATAGAAATTTTGATCCAGGTGTGGTGAATAGCTATCCATAAACAAAATGGAGCAAAGACCAATAAGACTAACTAAAAGCCATCCATCAGGAGTAGCAACAGTACAATAGGAACACCACCAAAGCTAACAGCAAAAAGGGGTAGAAATATCAATGAGTGCAAGCATCATAACCATAGCCAAGTTAGGCACCAATACACCAAACCAAGTCACCAGATCCTAAAGCAAAATAACAACCACTAAATAACCATCAACCACCCAACCTAAAATAATAACAAAAACAAAACTGCAGCCAAGAGAAGAAGGCCATTACATGAAGAGGCCGAAACCATAACCAAAAGAAACAAACCCAAACTAGCAAAATTGACCACCAAAACCCAATCCACAAAAAAAAGAAACAACAGTCAACAAATAACCTCCACCTTGCCAAATCCAATCCAAAATTAGACCACCAACATTCTCTCCAATCTACCACCAACAGAAGCGAATAAACTAACTAACACAACCACCCAACAAACCAACCCAACCAGCCAACATAGACAGCCCACCTAGCAAACCACCACAGTAGTAGAAAATCCACCTAGAAATCCCACTCACTTCTGACTCATTTTAAATATGCCAAAATCAAATTCAATGCTAAATGACCACTCTACCTTTTGGATAAGGGCATCACATAGGACAAAACAATTATGTAAATGGTCATTTCTTTTTCTTGACCACTTCGCACTCATCAATTATTTCACCTAGGCTCCAAGGACACTGTCCAACCTAACCCAAGAAGTTGTTGGGTCAACTATGACTCATGAGGAGGTGAAATCACTTCCCCTCCCCATTGAAACACTTGGCATGAAGGACCTACACTTCTCTTTGCTAGGACACCTGCTTTTCCTTCATAACAGCCATCTTCAATGCCTTGGAAACCAAATTAAGCCACATAAGGAGAATCCTAACCACCCCAAGCCATGGACACCCACTTGGAGCCAAAAATCATTATGAATGTGGTGATTCTCGGCCATTGAAAGGAGACAGAAGATAGATAGGAAAAAACTCTTCATCGCACACTCATTTCACTCTCTTAGAGCATCCAAACCAACCATCAACCACTCCCACTTGATTTTTGGGCAAAAGCCATCAATATCAAGTCAATTCCAGTGAGGAAGCAGTGACCATTGGTGGATACATTATTTTGAAGTGAAGTAAGAGCCTAAACTCATTCCAAAGCTTCTTCTTGTACTTAAGAGCGCGTTCGGATCATGACTTCCACTAAAATTCATTCTCGGTGAGGTAATTTTTAAAAACTGTAGCCGGTCATAGGTTCTTTTATTTGTGAGAAATTTTGTAAGATTTTAGGAATTTTCTTTTGATTAAACATGCATTTTTTTATTTTAGATCATCCACTTACATTTTTAGTGATTTCCAGTGAAGATCGCTAGAAAATCGAGCCTAAAATGAAGTTTTTCATTCAATTTTTTCATAAGAATCGTAAAAATCTTGCCTGGAATAGTGTTCCATCCACCTCTTCCACTAGATTGCCCGTAAGCCATCTAATCTTCTATTCAAGGAAATAGACATCTTAGCTTATATGGATCACATGGATCTGATCAGTGGAGCGTGTGATTGAGATCTCGTAGATCATGCGTATCGATCTGGACCGTTTGATTCACGATCAAATGGTCAGATTCGATTTACACGTCCTTGTCCGCATTCCCGCTCATCTACTGATGTGGCACCACACCGGCCACTCATGCAGTGCCATGTTTCTCCACGTGGTCCAGTCAATGTTGCGCATGTGTTGAATGGGTTAACTATGATATTAGGGATTTTCTGCTTTTTAAGAATTAATTAAAAACACTTAAAATTCAAAAATTCATAAAAACTAAAATACTTAACTAAAAAGTGCAAATAAGGGCTCGTTGGATTTGTCTTTCTGAAAGGAATCCAATGAAGGCAAAAGCCCCAAATCTTACTAAATATTTTGAGCTTAATTTAAGTTTTAGGGAAAATCAAACTTCATTAATTAAACCAAAATCACAAAAATCTACCTACCATACAAATTTCAAGTTGAAAGGATTTCTAGATTGGGGGATATTGCATTTTGAAGTTCCAATAGTTAAAATAAATTAATGGAATTTATAAAAATCATGGAAAATCATTTAAATCAGCTAAAACATTGGAAAATTATAAAAAATCATAGAAAAATTCTAAAAATGTAAGTATATATTTGTTTTGAAGGTATTTAAGAGGAGATTCAATTAAAATTTATCTCAATTAATTTTGAATAATAATTGAGGCTTAATTTAAGTTAAATTTAAAACTTAATTATCTTAATTACTCTTTAATTACCTAAATAATTAATCCAAAATGTTTGAGGTTAATTAATGGGATGACCTCAACCTCCCATAATTTTCTTGGGATTTATTGCTTAGTTAATTAAAGAAATTGGTCATCTTAACCTTAATTACTTTCCTAATTAATTAGACAATTAATTAATAATCTAAACAGTAAGGAAATCATTAATTAAGCTTTTTAATCATAGTGAAATAGTGAATGGGTATGGGAAATGATATTGGGACCTCGTTCACAATCTTTTCCCTAAGTCCTTGTACTTGAATGGAAATTAATTAATTTAGGATTAATTGATGGTTTAATTAAATTAATAATTAATCAATTTTTGAAACTATAATCACATAGAATCTTAATTAATCAATTCATGGGTAGATCTTTAGGTGTTCAATAACTTAAGACATTTTTATAAGAAAATATGAAATGATGAGTACTTAATTTAAGTTTTAACTAATTTAATTAATGAATTTTTTTTCTTAGGGTCATTATTGATTTAATTTTCATTGTATTTACATAACATGTAGGCTCATATTTACATGGTTAACTAAATTATGGCAACATAGGTAAGGTTTAATTAATGGATTTAATGCATAATACAACCTAATTAACCCATAAAATCAACTTAATTACTTTTCATTAAATGAAATTAAATCATAAACATCAAAATGGGTTAGGATCAAAAAACTTTCCCTCATTTATTCAAACCAAATGAAACATGAAATTTAAAGTGATAATTAAAAAGCCATTATTTTCTTTAAATGCTTTTATTTTATTTTATTGTACTTAGCAACTAATTTAATTGAATGAAGTCACATGTTTTTGCTTATTCATTCCTTTTTTATCATTTTAAATGTTCTATGTCATTTGAAATCATACATTTATCTTTTCAAAATTAATTAAATCAAATGGTTTTCCTTTATGTCACACTTGCATGTGTTGATTTAATTTATAATATGTGTGGTTATTATCACTATTAAATCAAAATGTATTTTCCTAAGCTTATAAATGAATGGTTATGCTATGATTGCTAGTTATAAATACCTAAGAGATGTATGTGATTATAGCTTAAATGAATATGAAGTGAAGCTCCTTTCCTTTTATTCATGTATTGATTTATGTAAGTGAGAATGTTAATGGGTATATAGTCTAGACATCCCAGGAATACAATGGTTTAGTTAGCGCCAAGTAGGTCATTTGAACACCTCACTTCCTTGGTTTAATAATGGCACATACTCCATTTGATTTTATTATTATGTATTTCAAAATTAGAATTTGGATGAGGCTTTAATTCATATACCTAAATGATTCAATCAAATTAAATATCATTTTTTTGCATGATTTTCATTCTCCAAATTAAGAATACATGTGTGTGTATCTAAGTAAAGTAGTATATAGTCTGGACATTCCAGGAATATGAGGCTTTAGCTAGCCCTAAAGAGGTCATTTGATTAAGTCACTTCCCTGGTTTAACAAAGGAACATACTTGGTTAGGTCTTTTATGCATACATGTGTGTATTTAATTAGAGAATGGTAATCCTTCCTTTTTATTAAAAAATGCATGCATTTGCAATTGTGATTGAATTAATTAATCATGTTTGGAGCTCTCTTTCTTATGTTCATGGTAAATTTTGAATTTAATGGTATATAATATGTACATCCAAGAAATATGAGGCTTTAGCTAGCCCCAAGGAAGACCCATCATTTCTTAAGAGTCCTTATTAGGTGATTTGGTCCATTATATGGTGATAATTTCTATCTTCCGAGGCAGTGCATCTTTCCTTAATGTCATATCTAATCATTTCAATAAGTACCCCCTAAGATCTACATTGTGTCCCACATCTCAAAAATAAACACCACAGATTTTGCTGGTCACTCCACTTGGGATGGCTCCTCCCTCCATCTCTAGTAGCAATTATTATCTCCAAACATCGATTGTGGACTTGTATTTTATATGGGTCCAACACTATCTTTTTTCCTGTTGGCACTTAGCTTATTTCATCCTTAGGTTGAGCTAGCTACATCCTTTAGGTTTTAAGACCCCACTCCATGTAGGTCTTAAAACCCCTTATGTCCCCCAATAGTTAAAAAAAATTTGAATTAACTAAAGAAGATGACTAAATATTTAGAACCTCTTTACCATTCTCTTGGTGAGGTAAGGTTCACCTCATACTTAAGAAAATAAACTCTTTGCTAAAAGATATATACTTTCAAAAGCACTTCTCAAATTAAAATTCTCATGATAAAAGATCTGCATTTAAAGATAACTAAACCTCATGCAACAATATCCATGATTGTTGCATGGAGGTTCTTTTCAAAATTTAAAATCAAATAATTTTAAAATCCTTTTTCCAAAAGCACATATTTCAGAATAGTAATCTCCATTCAACACACCTACGCTTGTTGAATGAAGATTTTATTTTCAAATAAGATCATGACATAAAATTGAAATTTCATTTAGAACACCCTACATGTGCTAAGTTGGAATTTCTCTTTTCAAAAGCAACATCACACACACAATAAACATCTTTAAAAAAGAAAAATAAAATTGATTTCCATTTAACATACCTAAATTTGTTAAATGAAAGTCCCCTTTTCAAAATCATTAAAAATTAAAACACATTTGAATTCCATTTGACATACCCAGATTTGTCAAATGAGAATTTCCATTTTCAAAATCAAAGGCAGATTAGACTCTACTTAACATATTCACATTTCTTAAGTAGAGTTCCCTTTTTAAAATCACAAATAAATCAAACACACTTGAACTCCATTTGACATACCCAAATTTGTAAAATTAGAGTCCCACCTTTTCAAATTTGAAAATAGATTGAACTTTATTTAACATACCACCTTTGTTAAGTAGAAGTTCTCCTCTTTCAAAACAAACAAAACAAACTCATCAAACACACTTGATCCCTACTTAACATACAAAATTTATAAATAAGGGACTCATTTTTTAAAATCAAATCAAAATACATCAAACACATACCTAAATTTCTAAGTAAGAATCCCATTTTCAAATTGAATTCAACAAATCAAACACATGACATACATCATCACAAAAAACAAAAATGCTTTCAAAAATTGTTTTCAAACATGCACTTGAATCTCATTTATCATACATAAATTTGCTAAGTGAAGATTTCAAAATCAAATTCAAAACAAACCCAATTGACCCTCCATTTAACATACCCAGATTTATTAAATAAGGGTCCAAAATATAAAATCAAATTCAAATGTGAGCTAATAGAATCATCAATTAAGAGCCTCTCCAAAACATTTGAACCCCATTCGACATACCCAAATTTGTTGAATGTGGGTTCTAAATTTAAATCAAATTAAAAGTCTATCCTCAAAAAAAAAAATTTCAAAATCTCTCCAATATTTGAACCCCATTTAGCATACCTAAATTTGTTAAATGAGGTTTCCAATTCAACAATCAAATCAACTAAATAATTCAAGTCAACAACATTCAAGTGAAGGTCTGATATGGTTCTCTTTCCAGCAATGCAAAGATTCTAGCCATCACGACCATCAGTAGAAAGGAGGTGGTAGGTAAGAAGACACTTCTCGTTTGACCTACGCCGATTCTGAGTTAGAACCAAAGAAGAAGGGCCATAAATTTCCTTCAAGAGCCAAGAATAAGATCAATAAGGATTTTTGAGTATGTACTATCCATTCTAGATAAGTACGACTCAAATGATTTGAATCCTATTTCCCAAAAGAAGACAACTCTCAAAATGATAATCATAATAACGATCATAATCCATATAATAGCAATACCGATGGACTTGATGCCTTAAGGATTCCAACTCAAGTAGAGGTACCCCAACTTGAAACTTTCGTGGTGTTACTATCGACATAGATTTAGAATCATCAAATCTAATAGAAGTAATTTTGGGCACCATAAAAGATTAGGTAGACATCAATTCTACCTCTCTTTAGGAAGATATCACAAAAGCCAATTATTGTAGTGGCAGGGTCCTGCCACTTTAATCAACACCATAGAAGCAACCCAATCATTGAAAATAATCATATTCTAAATCCTTCTTAAGATACACCTCATAATCCAAAATAAGGGCATCAAACTATTATGATGGTTAATCTTAATGCCCTAAACTATCATGGAAGGTTGCCCACTAAGCTAAAATAATGAGTGCACCCTCACCTTCTCTAAGGAGATAGAGGAGTGATTAATTGGAACTTAACCTAATTCTTCCTTGCTCAATTAGTGGCAACCTCCTCAAATCTTACTCAACATAGAATATCTAATGGAAAAGAAAGACAAGCTATCCCCTCCAGAGAACACAATATAAATAAAGACTCAAAAAAAGGAGAGAACAAAAAAATGAAACATTAAGAGAAAAGAAAGAAAAGAAAAAAATGAAAAGAATGAATGAAAAAAATAGAGAAGAAGAGAAAGAAAAGAAGAAAAAGATAAAAAGTAAAGCACCAATAATACACATTGGTTTGGAATCCAAAGGATAAATCATGTGTAAGAGGTGTAAATTTAAAGAAAAGGAGAGAAAAAATATATATATGAAATAAATTTTGAGTCAACATTTGACAAGTCTTTGGAGTAGATAATAGTAAAACAAAAAGTTCTAAAAGGATAATTCATGAAAGATGTGACTAGAAACTGTGTGGGTATGCAAGCACATTGACTCCAATGCTACTATCTCATGATAATATTATTGGATTGTAAGTTAAGAGTTGTACCTAACCTCTAACCTAACTATATATATGTATATATATATATGTATGCATGTTGAGATATCATATTTCATCTTCATCTCTTTCTTCAAGCTCGAAAGAGGATTCAACACTTGTAGATAAACCTTCAAATGAAGTAATAAAATCATATTTTGCCTAGTCTACCTACTTTGCTTAAAGAATTTAGAAGACTTTCAAGTGGAGGATACACTCCCTGAAGTTGAGAAGAAAATTAGATCATCAACCAATGAGTTTTAAGAGATTAACCTTAGAACATAAAGGTAGTCCACCCACACTCCCAACATCCATATATGATAATTTAGAAAGAAAATGCCAACGACTTAGTTAGGTTACTTTCGTAGTTTAAAGATTGCTTTACCTAAGACCATAATGAAGTGCCTAATACATCTTTAAGGTAGCTGTCTACAAATTCAAAATTGATCCTATTGCTATTCCTACTTTGTAAACTTTTGATGCGAACATTTGCACCAAGAACAAGATCATAGTTTAAGGTCAACCTTATTGAAGAAGAAAGATGCTATCATGATTACCCAATATTATGCCCAGTCAAAAGGAAAAACATTCAAATCCACACATACGTCAATTCTGAAAATTTTAGTTAGGCATGTCTTGAAGATGAATCCACATTACCTATTTTAAATTTGATAGCAGACATAGCCTCTTTACATGTGGCCTCCTCATTCAAGGATGGGTTGACTTATGCTAGAGGATGAGAGGTCATTTGCACTTATAATTTCCATTGGAATTTACCACTATAAGGTCATGCCTTCCTCTGGCCACTAGGGTTAAAGAAAAAGGAAGACCATCTTAACGATCTGAGTAGTTGTCTTCGATTGGTTATGACACTACAGCTTGAAGTTGAATGCCCTAAAGTATACAATTAGAATGACTTTGGGGGAGTTTCTAAGGCTTGTAGTAAAGCATCATGGGATAATAAAGATTGATCAAAAAAGATTTAAGTGACATTAGAGATGCAGCCTCCAAGATTCTACTTAACAATAGAAATATTTTATTTAACGTTGAATATAGATGCTTTAAATTCTTTCAAAGTTAGTCTATCTCAAAACTATTTAAATCATAATTCTACTTCTAATCATTGAAAGGATTACCTTGGTGCTTCGATGGATGGAAAGTAGTTTAAAGTACTACGATAGGGGAGTGCTTAATGCTTCCAATCAATAGACACTATTTAAAGAAATATATCCTTAAAATAATGTTTGAAAATAGTTATCAACAGTAAAAATCCTATCTTTCCATTCATCAAATCCTTTCTTCATTAGGAGCATTATTTGCTTATCTGTGAATCTACCATGATGTGTTTAGGATTGGTGTAAGATAACCCTAGTGACATCCTATCCTTCATCAAAACAAACACAAACTACACAAGATTCTATGGTGCTATTAAGATAGGTGTAAGAGAACCCAAGAGGCATCCTATTTTGACTATTACAACTAAGTTAGGTATAAGACAACCCGAACAACATCCTTTTTTGGTGGAGTCACATTTCCCTTCTAGAACCATTTCATCCACTCTTCGATGTGTTTAAGTTAAGTGTAAGGAACCCAAGTGGCATCCTTCATCAACACAACATAAACATAAACTACACAAAATCACATGAACAAATACACATCTTTTGTCTCGGGCTACTTTGATGTGGGATAACGCCCCCCACATCCCTCACTTATTAGCTACTCTAGGTTGGACTAATGTGTTACCCTACTAGTGAATTACCCCAGTGCTCCCTTGTTCAGGAAGATGTAAGTTTTCTATGCTTTCCTTCCTATCGTAACCGATACACACTGACGAGCATCTTGAAAACATGGTAGGCCTTATTCTGCGGTTCTTAAGCTACCCTCATGTTGGCTCCATTTAAGAAGATGTAAGTTTGCTACACCTTCTTCTTAAACTAGTCATCATGAATTGACTTGGTTGAGTATATCTAACAAACACACATACACATATTCTATCTTATGCTACTTTGATCTAGGATAATGCCCCTTGCAACACTCACTCATTAGATGCTCTAGATCGGGCAGACGTCCTACCCTGCTAGTGCGTCACCCTAGTGATCCCTTATTTAGGAGGATGTAAGTCTACTATGCTTTCTTTTCTGACTTGGCTATTGGACACCAACAAGTGCCTTGTTAGCATGGTAAGCATTATGGTGTGGTCGATAAGCTACCTTCATGTTGGCTTCATTCAAGAGGATATAAGTCTACTATAAACTTTCTTCTTGGACTAGCCATCGTGAACTTGCTTGGTCGAGTAGTGGATTAGGGTAAGGCCCCAGTGACACCTTTCTTCTTGACTACTTCAAGTCTGGGTCTAGCCCTTCTTTATGAATCCCTACTTAGTAATCACCCTTAGGTTGGGTTTGACTTATTGTGCCAACAATGGGTCACCCCAGCGGTTGTTCCTCACTTCGAAAGATGTAAGTTTGCTACACTTTCTTTTTAAGTACATCCACCGCCATAGGTTGGATAGCACATATCAAGCCAATGACAAACTATCCCAACAATGAGTTTCACTTTAAGGATATATAAGTCTACATGGCTTCTTCCTAGATTGATTATCGTGCACTGATGGGCACCTTAGGTTGGTTGGTGTTTGCTATGCTGATAGCGACCCACCTAATGGATACTCCACTCATGGTAGATATAATTCTGCTACACTTTCTCCTTGAGTTGGCCACTGTACACCTACAAGCTTTCTTATTTATAAGGACCAAGATAACGACCCTAGTGACTCCTCGCCTGTGGGCACTTTATTTAGATCACATTCTTTGCAACCTCATTTAGACACTACCTGTGTTACTACTAGATTGGAGAATCCCCCTTTCCTAGTAACCACCCCTGGTTGGTGATTTTGTTCTGTGGATGCATAGAATCTCCCTTGGTCCAGTAAAGCTAAGATAGGTCTAGGCTGACATAGTCCCTTCTCAGTGTGGTCCCTCACACACCAACAGGGTCCATAATAATAAACAAATAAACTATATATATATATATATATATATATATATATATATATATATTGTGGATTATAATTAATGCCCCCAGTGGTATCTTTCCTAAGAAGGCATCCTATCTTTAAGGCAGTGTCAGCAAAACTCCCTATAGGAATCTCCTGACTACTCATGAGTTGAAATAAGTTCTCCATGACACTCTCTCAATAGTCACCCTTAGGTCAGTTCAATCTATTATTCCACCAACAGGTTACCCTGGTGGTCATCCTAGCTTTGGAAAATATAAGTCTGCTATACATTCTATCTAGAACGACCATTGAACACTGATGGGCAGCCCTAGGTCAAGTTCAAAATATTATGCATCTAATGGGTTACCCTAGCGGTTGTTCCTTACTTTGGAGATGTAAGTCTGCTACGCTTTGTCCAGTAAAGGTGTTGCACACCAAAAGGAACCCCTTAGGTCGGATAGTACTACCCTTTAGCCCATAAACTACCCCTTTGGATCGATAAATCTAAGATACACCAAGGTCGACATAGCCCCTTCTTTGTGGTCCATCACACACTAACAAGATCTATCAAATAAAATTAAAACAAAGTAAAACAAACCCAATCAAAATTAAACAAATCATTCAATTTAATCTTGACTACTTTTGAGTTGACATAAGTCCCTTAGTAGCATTCTCTCAGTAGTCACCCCTAGGTTGAGTTTGATTTGTTGCAGATCCAAAAGATCACCCCAGCGATTGATCCCTGCTTTGGAAGATGTATGTCTACTACACTTTCTTTCTAAGTAGAACCTTTTCACACCAATAGGTAACCCCTTAGGTCGGATAGTCCTACCTTATGGCTAGTAGACTATCGCTTTGGATTTGTAAATTTAAGATTGGTCAAGGCCGACATAGCCTCTTCTAAGTGGGTCCATTGCATACTAATAGGATCCATAATAAACTAAATTTGAAACTAACCTTCCCAATGGAGTCAAATTAAAACATATTGAACAAACCAAACTTCTCCTTAGCGAGGCACAAATCAAATTAATCTCCCTAGTAGAGCCATAAGAAATACCATCAAACTCTTATCTCAAGTAGAAGCCCGAACCTACATCTCTAGTGGAAGGCTCACATTCCCAGTCCCTAGCGGATTATAGATTCATATCCCTAGTGAATACACACCCAAATAAATCATATTCCTAATGAGACTCAAATCCATATCCCCAATGGATAGCTTCAACTTACTTCCCTAGTGGAATGTTCACATACTCAATCCCCCACAGATTCCATCTAACTCTATTATGCTCTTCACATAAAGATATTCACTTTGCACTAAGATTGTGATTCAATCTACCTTTCAAGTTTAGGTATAGATCATTTTTGTTAGTGTTTGCAGTCTTTTGGACATTGTTGATCATCTCAGTCAATGCTAATACGTGAGGTGCACCTTGTTAGTTACACCACACCTATTGGGGGTCCTTTGTTGACCTCACTTCTAGAGTGAGTTCTCAACCTCTACTTCTTAAACCTAGGAACCTTCTAGACACAAAGGTTTACTTAAATCATAAGGCACTTCTAGAGAGTAGGTGAACACTTAACCTAAGCCTAGAGACTTAGAAGGATTAATCATAGGATTAGGCCATGCCTTAGGGACTTAGGAAAATCACCTAAAGCCTAAACCCAATCCATGTACACCTTAAATTCAATTAAAATCCAAATATCCAACCAAACCACAAACTCAATTTCAAATCCAAATGTAAGTCCAAACTCAATTCCAAATGATTGAAACCCAAGATCAAATCCAAACTTAAAATCCTTCCCAAGCCCTTTAATCAACCTTCATGAACTTAGCCAAATTTCTATCCAATTCAATCTGAACTCAATTATTTTTGTTATAAATCAATTGTATCTTCAATTATCTTCTCAAATATAAATGAAATATAAATTCAAATAGCCAAAACCAAATCTAAAATCAATTCAAAACCTAATTTAAACCCTTTGAGCCATTTCTTTGAACTTGGTCAAACCCCATCTAAATAAATCCAAAATCAATGGATTTTCTCTTGAATCGATCATTCTTTTAACCATCTATCCAAATATAAATGAAACCTACAATCATCTAGTCAAACAAATATCAACCCAAGTCAAACCCAACCTAGCCTATTTGACTTGAAAAATTCAAATGAACCAAAACTCATTTGAATCCAAACCAATTGCAATTGAATTTATACATCAATCTCAAATCTATATATAAACTCAATTAAATCAAACTCAACCCAAAGTAAAGCCAACTAAATCTAATTGATTCATTTGACCTAAAGTGGCCAATTTGACCTACATGAACCAAAATCCAATTCAATCCAAATCAAAGTGAATTAAACCAATCCAAAGTTTATGCCATTATTGTTGATCACCTTAAGATGATCAGTTGATATAAAATGGGTCAAACCAAGTCAAGCTTGTTGACCAAGTCAACCCTTTAGCTTATATGAAACCAAACTAGCCAAATTACAACCTAAATAAAATCTATTGAAACTAATAATTCAAATCAATCAAAATCAATGTTTAAACATGAATTGACCTTTAATTGAGCCAAATATTTCCCAATTGTCCTTCTTGACCTACGCTAACCCAAATTTACATAAAGGGTCAAATTAGACTAAACTCAAATTAAATCCAAATTAAATCAAACCAAAGCATACAATCCTCTCCAAATAGTCATTTGAACTTGACCTAATCCTTGATTTGACCCAATTTGAAAAATAGGTCAACCTAACCCATTTTGACCCATTTTGACCCTAGATCAAATTGAGCCAAACCTAACCAAATGAACTCCAAATGATATGAAATTTGGTCCAACTCACTGTTGACTCATTTCAAATCTGCCCAAATAAAATTCAATATTAAATGACAACTATACACTTGGTCTAAGGGTATCACATAAGACAAAACACCCATGTAAATGGTTATTTCTCTTCCTTGGCCACTTAACACTCATCCATTGGTCCACCTAGGCTCCAAGGACACTGTCCTACTTGACCTAAGAGGTGGTTGGGTCTGCCATGACTTATGGGGAGGTGAAATCACCACCATAAGGAAAGATCTCGAACCCATTCTAAAGCTTCTTCTTGCACTCAAGAGCACACTCAGATCATCACCACCATAAAAAATCATCCTCGATGAGATAATTTTCAAAAACCATAGTCGACCTTAGGTTCTTTTATTTGTGATAGTTTTTTGATCGATTTTAGGAATTTCCTTCAGATAACCCATGCAATTTTGTTTTTATTTTACATCATACCCATGTATTTTGAGTGATTTTTGATGATATCGCCTAAAAATTAAGCATAAAAATGAAGTTTTTCATTCAAAGTTTTCATAAGAATCACAAAAATCCCATCAAGAATAGTGCTCCATTCACCTCTTTCGCCAGATTGCCTACTAGCCAGCTGATCGCCCATTCAGGGAGACAGATGGCTTAGATCGTGCAGATCACGTGACTCTGATTAGTGGATCATGTGGCTCAGATAAAATGGATCGTGCATATCTATCTGGATCGTTCGATCCATGATTAGACTATCGAATCTGATTCATTCATCCTTGTCCATATTCTCGCTCATCTACTGAGGTGACACCTGGCTAGCAGTCACACGATACCACAAAGCACCATGTGGTCCAGTCAGCATTGCATAGGCGCTGAGTAGGTTAAGTAAGAAATTATGGATTTTCTATATTTTAAAAATTAATTAAAAACTCTTGAAACATCAAAAGTTCATAGAAGATAAAATACTTATCTAATTATTAAAAAAATGGCTCATTGGATTGGTCTTTTTGAGAGGAATCCAATGAATCTAAAAGCCCCAAATTTTACTGAATATTATGAGCTTAATTTAATCTTTAGGGAAAATCAAATTTTATTAATTAAACTAAAATTACACATTAGATAGATTTGAAATTCTCATGGATAAAAATTGAGCTTAAAATCTGCCTACCATAAAAATTTCAAGTCAAAATGATTTCTGGATTGGGAAATATTACATTTTGAAGTTTGAATAATTAAAATAAATTAATGGACTTCATAAAAATCATGGAAAATCATTTAAATCAGCTGAAACTTTGGAGAATTATAACAAATCATAAAAATGCAAGTATAAATTTATTTTGAAGGTATTTTAGAGGGGATTCAATTAAAATTGATCCCAATTAATTTTAAGCAGTAATTAAGGCTTAATTTATGTTTAATTAAATACTTAATTAGCTTAATTACTCTCTAATTACATAATTAGTTTATCCCAAATTTTTTATGATTGATTAATGGGATGACCTCTGCATCCCATAATTTTCTTAGGATTTATTGTTTGGTTAATTAGGAAAAATAGTAGTCTTAACCTTAATTAATTTCCTAATTAATTAGGCAATTAATTAATATTCTAAACAGTAAGAACATCATTAGGTAAACTTGCTACTCATTGTGAAATAGTGATTGGACATGGGGAATGAGATTGGGAACTCTTTCCCAATCTTTTGCCTAAGTCCATTTCACTTGAATGGAAATTAATTAACTTGGGATTAATTGATTGTTTAATACATTAATTAAATTGCTTAATTAATCAATTTGAAACTATTATTACATGGAATCTTAATTAATCAATTCATTGGTAGATCTTTAGGTGTTCAATATCCTAATGACATTTAAGGAAATTATGGTTAACAAACATGTGTGGGAAAACCATGAAAGCACTTAATTAAGTTTCTTAACTTAATAAATCACTAATAATAATCCAATTGCATTAGGCCTCTTTCATGTCTTAGGTTCATTGCTGATTTACTTTCCAATGTATGTACATATCATGTTAGATCATAATTACTTGGTTTATTAAATTAAGGCAACATAGGTAAGGGTTAATCAATTAATGGATTTAATGCATAGTAAATCCTAATTAACCCATAAAATCAAACTTAATTACTTTTCATTAAATTAAATTAAATCACAAACATGGGAATGGGTTAGGATCAACAAACTTTCCCTCATTTCTTCAAACCAAATTGAAAGTGATAATTAAAAAGCCTTAGTTTTCTTTAAATTCTTTTATTTGATTTGATTATCCTCAGGAGTTAATTTAATTTAATGAAATCACATGTTTATGCTCATTCATTCCTTTCCAATCATGTTAAATGTTGTATGTCATTTGAAATCATACATTCATCTTTTCACAATTCATTAAGTCAATTGGTTTTCCTTTATGTCAAGCTTGTGTGTGTTGAATTAATTTATAATATGTGTACCTATTATCACTATTAAATCTAAACATATTTTCCAAAGCTTATAATTGAATAGTTACATATGTTATGAATGTCAATTATAAATACATACGAGATGCATTTGATTATTGCTTAAATGTATAAAGTGAAGCTCCTTTTCTTTTATTCATGTATTAATTTATGTAAGTGAGATTGTTAATGGGTATATAGTCTGGCCATCCCGAAAATATGTTGCTTTAGTTAGCCCGAAGGAGGTCATATGATTACCTCACTTCTTTGGTTTAACAATGGCACATACTCCATTTGATTTCATTGTTATGTATCTCAATACTAGAATTGGATGACACTTTAATTCATATGCATAAATGATTCAATCAAATTAAATATCACTTTTTTGCATGATTTTCATTCTCCAAATTATGAATACATGTATGTATCTAAGAAAAGTGATATATAGTATGGACATCCCAAGAATATGAGGCTTTAGTTAGCCTTAAGGAGGTCATTTGATTACCTCACTTCCAAAGTTTAACAAAGGCTCATGCTTGCTTATGTATTTTATACATACATGTGTGTATTTAGGTAGAGAATGGTAATCCTTCCTTTTTATTAAAAATACATGCATTTGCAATTGTTCAAGTGAATGAATTAATTGATCATTTGATTTGGAGTATGTTGATGCAGGTAAATTTACATATGGTTTGACTGTACTAGTATATAGTATGGACATCCCAAAAATATGAGGCTTTAGCTAGACCTAAAGAGGTCATTTGATTACCTCACTTCCTTGGTTGACAATGGCATGTACCTGTTTAATTTCATCCCAATGTATTTTTGCACAATAATTTAGATAGAGCCTTAAATTAATATGATAAAATAATTTGGTCAGAGGGGAAATATAAAGCTTCAAATGTACATACTAACATCCATCATTCAAGTATGCTAAAACATATTGTATGCGTAGGTATACTTAAGACTTAATCATATGCATGTTACAAGTGATGGAAAAGAATGATTGAGCATGTGTCATGTGATAGTATTTCAATTAGATTAATCCTAAGAAGCCTTTCACATTAAATAGAATTATTTAAAGGGAACCTAAACTTAGGATTAATCTAAAATGTGTAATAACCCATTCACTAAAGAGAACTAAAAAATTAACTTGCCTTAGAAAGTAGTTTAAGGTAGGGATGAAAAATGCCAACATCTTTTCTTCTCTTTACAACACTTAGTTGCTAAGTGTATGTCATATGTAACAAAAGGAAACATAAATTAAAACTTGCAAATCAATTAAAGCACTTGAAGTGAAACCACCCATTAAGTTGAATCTTTCTACACTTGGGAAATCTTAACTCTAAAGCCTAGTTAGGACATACAACGCAAGCCTTAATACACACACGTTAGATTAAGTCACAACTTCCAGCCTTATGTTTAGATGATGCATGGTGTGATGTATGTTTTTTTTGTGACTTATTATTTTAGATTGGATGTTAGAGTGTATGTTTCATAGGCTGGATGGTAGGCTGTGATTAGCCTAATCATATTTTCTGTAAGAGATTATTTTTAGGGGGCCGCTTAAAAATAAATATAAATGCTCTCTTTTAAGGTTACTTAAACCCTTAAGCATAATCCAAGTTAGGACTGATGGGCTTGGTTACTCATGTGTAAGGTGCTAAGTCCAAATTATAAATATAACTGCTTGGGTTGTATGTGTGTTTAGCTAACACTTGTCTTGCCAGTGTAGTTAGATTTAATTATTTTATTTTTAATATACTTTTGCATTAGAAATTAGGATTAGTGTTATGGGGGGATAAGAATGAGCATTGGCTAGAAGGCTTTGTCCTGGGAGGCCATGTGATGCCTTTGAAGTGGAGCAAACCAAATCAAAAAAGGAGGAAGATACATGAATACATGAAGACTTGAAGACCCACCATAGCATTTATCATTTGTAAATTGAAAATTCTTCTTCTATGTATCGGTTGTATAATGGTTGAGCTCGGCTACCCATTTTTCTCTTTGGGTTGTACGACAACACCCTATCACACTGGCCTATTATTCTTTTGCA
This sequence comes from Cymbidium sinense, assembly GCA_021442155.1. NCBI lineage: Eukaryota > Viridiplantae > Streptophyta > Magnoliopsida > Asparagales > Orchidaceae > Cymbidium > Cymbidium sinense. The sequence goes on along the minus strand of CM038214.1, from coordinate 78,976,409 downwards.
TTAGCAATAAAAATTATTTGATGTTGTGTTTAAAGTACACAATTAGGATGGCATGCTTTTCTTAGTTTCTTTATATATTTGATGTTTGAATGTGTGGCCTTTAATGCGATTTGGCTCTTAGAAAAAAATTAACCTTTATAGCCAACTACAACTCATAACTAAAGTTTTAAACAATTCATAACCTTACATAAAGCCTAATAATAAATTAAGATAATTAAAAGATTTAGTAACCCCTTAGTTGAATGATGAATGGCCAACAACATGCACATTATATTATTTTGTCTTGAAAATAAGGATTTCCATCCTTGCACAATAGAGGAATTCTTGACACATGAGGGCATTCTTTGTTTTGGAAAAACCCCTTTCTTGTTGATTCAACCATTAACCTTATTTCATCATGCATGTAGGCATCAAAAACCCAAAGCTTTTAACAAAATGAAGTGTCAAAATAAATAAAATTTGAAAAAATGTTACACTAGACTAAGACATATGCTCATACCACTCATGGTCTATTCTCTTAGGAAGTGGGTTTAAGGACTTTAGTTTCTTTCTAATTAAATAATAGCCTAACTAATCTTGCAAATCATATGATCAAACATCATGCATTTAACGCATAGGAGGTGTTAGTTGGCTGCCACTCCAGACAGTCATAAGTCCAACAGTCAGTAATTTATCCTCTCTTATGAAGTTAAACCATATGCCCATTTTCACTTAGATTTAGGGCTTAGATTTAGGTCACACTTAGGCTTATGCTAAAGCTCACTATATTTAGGTTTTGAGGTGGTTGTTTCTTTTGGCTACAAGCATAAATCCTCACCTCTTAGGCATCTTCAAAATCTTGTATTCTTGGATTACAAGTCCTAGCTTTCTAATGAAATGTCAACTTTAACAAAATTGATCTTCTCTTCAATTTCAAAATTATAAAGAATAATTATAGAATAGGTTGAAATGCTCACTAGATTTCCTAGTATCAAGAGCATTCCCTACTTGTTTCCTTTGACTTTGATAATAAGTCTTCTCCTTGAGTTTTTCCATTTAATTTTTTAGTACAACTAATCCTCTGATAGTCTAGCCTTAAAATCTTTAGAGACTTTAATTGCTACATTAATCGAGAGTATTTTTAATGGATTCACATCCCTTAGGATGTAATTAACTATGGAAGCTTGCCTCCAAAGGAACTTAATGAACCCTACTTAATATAAATGCTACTTTACTTTTTCATGTAAAGTAGGGGAAAGGTCTCTGGTACTTTTAAAGACTCATCATACCTTAAGAGTCCTTATTAGGTGATTAGGTCCATTATAGGGTGATAATTTCTATCTTTTGAGATAATGCATCTTTCTTTAATGTCATACCCGATCATTTCAATAAGTACCCCCTAAGATCTATGTGGTATCCCACATCTCAAAAATAAACACCACACACACCAAGTTTTCTAAGACATAAGCGACAACATTGATAAAAAATGAGCACGCATAGAGCAAATCAAAAGTCTTAGATAACTAGAATCATCTACTATAAAGACATAATTAAATAAGTAGTATATTGGATTGTCTGTTTATCAGTTTCTCTAGTTCTCATCAGAACCACCCCGGCCTCTTGAGTAACATCCACCATTATATTCCTAATCTCTCCCTCTGCCACCACCATGATTGTAACCTCTGTCGCTCCTCCCACTTCCATAACCACCATTGCTCTAACCATCACCTCCATATCAAGCAGTATGTCTTGATCCTCCACCACCACTGTGATAACCATCACCTCCGCCTTCTCCTCCACCACTAGATCTAGACTGAGCCTAGTTGATAGTGATGTTCTTGCCATCAAGGTTCTACCCATTCTTGGGGGGGTGTAGGTTTGGGTTTATGTTTATTAGGTTTTAGGGTTTAGGATTATTCTGTAAATTATTTAGTAAATTTAGGTTAGGTTTAGGGTTCAAGATTTAGGGTTTAGCGTTAGGGTTTAGGGTTTAGAGTTTAGGGTTTTAGGTTTTATTCTTTTAGGGTTTAGGGTTTAGGGTTGGGGTTTAAGGTTTAAGGTTTAAAATCTAGTGTTTAGGCTTTAGGGTTTAGGGTTTAGAGTTTAAGATTTAGGGTTTTAGGGTTTATTATTTAGGGTTTAGAGTTTAGGGTTTAGGGTTTGGGTTTAGGGTTTATGGTAAGGTTTAAGGTTTAGGCTTTTAGGTTTTAGGATCATTTAGGATTTAGGGTTTAGGGTTTAGGGTTTAGTGTTTTTTGGGGGAATGTTAGAGTTTTATTACCATAAAAGGAAAAGATGCAATGTCCTTAAAAGGGATAAAGCTCTAAAATTCTACTGCTCTTAGAGATACAGAAACCTATAGAACTAAACCCCCATATGAGTACATTAGAAATAGAAAAGAAAATAAAAAAGCAAATACAATAGTAGAAAAGCATAAGAGAAAAAGACACAGAGTAAGACTAAAGTAAATCCAAAAAATAGTAAAAGGATGAGTCAACAACAGTTCATGATTCCTTCAAAAAAGTAAGATAAGCAAGATCCATAGCAACATCACTTAGGTTAACTGAGTAATGACCATTCCTTCTGTATAGTTCCAACTTGTAAAAGAAATTTGCAAAACACTACAAAGGCAAAAGTCATAGCTAAAATGGATAAGGACAAATAGAGGAGAAGGAGAGAGCTGAGAATGAAAAGTCTCGGGCTCAATTAGGATCATCCCAAGGGGCAACAATACATTTGAGCATCTAAACTTTATAAAGAAGGGTTACAATCATATGTAATGCTTCCAACCAGAGAGAAGAGATGAGTAACATCAAAGCCATCATAGATAGCATAAATGATATAAGTAAACCTCTAAGGCTAGCAGTCCATAGAGTTCTAGATCCAGCACCACTAAACAAAGAGCAACCAGTGAGTGACCAACTAGTAGTCAAACCACAAAATAAAAACCATAATATACTAATAATAATAATTGAGAGAGAGAGAGGCTAAAATAAAGTCAGAACACCAACAATAACTATTATGAAAATACTCATCCAAGCTCCAAACCAGGGAAAACTAGAGCGCCCATCAAGAAGCACTGCACTATGCTAATTAGCAGAGAAACAGCCAACACAACCAAGAAAGGAGCCCTCAAGAAAAAGTCCCAACAAGTAGCAGTCACCAAGCCAAACTATAATGAGCAACCATAAATGACTAAATAGGTCAGAAATGAAACCATCAACTGAAGGAAACATAAGATACAGCCAGTGTAAATCACTAGAAGACAAAATAGCCACACAAAAAGGGGCCAAAGGCAGCCACCAACCACCACAAATAAAAAATTCCAATCCAAAAGATCAGGAAAAATGTTCGGCTAGCACAACAAAATGTACCAGCAAAATTTTCCAAGAAGAAGGAAAAGACCAAAGAAAAAAAAATCAACCAACCAAGATTCCAAGGATAACTAAAAGTCCTCCAACCAAACTAGCTAAGTAAAATAGCCATAAGGCAACCACGATAAAACAACCAATCATAAATAACCAATAAAGGAAGCATACCCAATAGCCAAGGAAAAGTAGATAACCAACAAAGCACCACACAATAGGGGTTCAAAAGAAGCATAATCACCATAGAAAGGCAATAACAACAGCTAGCCAGGACCAACCAAAAAACCAAACTTTTTTAGCAATAAAGACTAACCCAATAGGAAGGATAATGATAACATAAAACCTGCTGCAAATAATGCACCCACCAGAGGCTAATCCTAGGAGATTAACCAAACACAAAACTAAGGAAAAAAAAGGATCCAACAACAAAGAATAAGGAACTGGGAGGCAACCCCTAAAAAAGTAGCCATGAAACTCTCCAAAAGATGGCCTAAAAAGGCAACAATCAATAATAGTTCCCACCAGGAAGGCCACCCATTCTACCATAAAAAATGAGCAAAAAGAAATTTGAGTTCAATAGGAGAGCCAACAAACCAACCAGTGCAAAAAAAAAAAAAGAATACAACTTCAGTAAAAACCATCTCATCCACGAGCAACCAGAGTAATAAGGCACAAAAGACAATAGTCACCATGCTAAGAAAACCAAGCCAACCCAAGCTAGAAAGACAAGAACCACCAGGCCAACCTAGAAGCAAGAGGTCAAAATCATAACCCAGCTCATGCCAAAAAGTGAAAATAAGTTTAGGGTTTTTGGTTTAAGGTTTAGGGTTTAGGGATTTAAGGTTTAACAATTAGGGTTGTAGATGGGTTTAGGGTTTAGGGTTAGTTTAGGGTTTATGGTTTATGGGTTTTTAGGGTTTAGGGTTTGGGGTTTAGCCAGCATTTTAGGCATGGCTTGTGGTTTTAGGTTAGGGTCTGGGGGTTTAGGGCTCAGGCAGGTTTAGGTTTGTGGTCAGGGCTAGGGTAGATTTGGGGTTTAGGGTTTAGGGTAGGCTCAGTGGCTCAGGGTTTAGGGTGAGGATCAGGGTTTAAGGTTAGGTTTAGGGTCCGGGTCTGTATCAGGTTTAGGGTTTATGGTTTAGGGTTGTAGGTTAATATTAGTTTTAGGGTTTAGGGTTTAGGGTTAGGGCATTTTTTTTATTCTTAAATTAAGTAAACTAGTTGGTTTAGGTTTATTTTTTATTTATGTTAGTTTTTTTTATTTTTCATTTTTATTTAGGTTTATTTTTATTTTTATTTAGTTTAGTTTATTTATTTTAGTTTATGTTTTTTATTTTAGTTTTTTTTTGTTTAAGTTTAGGTTTAGGTTTATTTTATAATCTAGATTTATTTTTTTATATTTTTTGGTTTAAGTTTTCTTTTTTTATTAAAGTTTAGGTTTAAGTTTTTATTTAATTTTTTCTGGCTTTTTATTTTATGTTTATTTTTTTAAGTTTTACCTTTTATTTTCCATTAGGTTTATTTTTAGTTTATTTTATTTTATTTAGTTTAGGTTTAGGTTTATGTTTTATTTATTTTAGTTTGGTTTATTTTAGTTTAGGTTTTCAATTATTTAATTTTATTTTAGCTTTAAGTTTTATTTTTTAGTTTAGTATTTAGGTTCTTTTTATTTTTGGGTTTATTTTTTAGGTTTAGGTTTTTATTTAGTTTTATTTTATTTTATTTAAGGTTTCTTTTATTTTTATTTTAGATTTAGTTTTTATTTATTTAAATTTTTATTTTTTAGTTTAGTTTACGTATTCATTTATTTTATTTTATTTTAGTCTTTATTTTTATTTTTTTATTTTTTTATATTTAGGTTTAGGTTTAAGTTTAAGTTTAAGTTTTATTTTAATTTATATTTTAATTTTATTTAGGTTTAGGTTTTTTTTATTGCATTTTTAGGTTTTATTTTGCTTATGTTTAGGTTTTTAGTTTTTTAGGGTTTGGGGTTAGTTTATGGTTTAGGGTTTAGGGTTTGGGGTTTAGGGTTTAGGGTTTAGGGTTTAAGGTGTAGGTTTTAGGGTTCAATATTTAGGGTTCATGGTTTTAGGATTTAGGGTTTAGGGTTTTATGGTTTAGGGTTTAGGTTTTAGGTTAGGGTTTTTTATTTTTTTTAACAGAGAACAAATTCATATTTAACATTTTTTTGATTTCTTCAACCAAGTAATAAACCAAGTTTTCTAAGACACAAGTGATGACATAGATAAAAAATGAGCATGCATAGAGAAAATCAAAAACCCTAAATAACTAGAACCATCTCTACTATAAAGATAGTTCCATAAGTTGTAGATCGGATCGACCATTCTTCAGTTTCTCCAGTTCCCATCAGAACCACATTAGCCTCTCAAGTAGTAGGATCCACCATCATATCCTCGATCTTTCCCTCCGCCACCACCATGGTTGTAACCTCTATGACTCCTCCCACTTCCATAACCACCACTTCTACGACCACCACCTCCATATCCACCAGCACCACCAGATCCCCCACCACCACTACGATAACCATCACCTTTGGCTTCACCGCCATCACCAGATCTAGACTGAGCCTGGTTGATGATGATGTTCCTCCCATTAAGGTTTTGCCCATTCTTAGGGTTTAGGTTTAGGTTTATTAGGTTTTAGGGTTTAGGTATATTTTTTAATTTATTTAGTTACTTTAGGTTTAAATTTAAGTTTAGGGTTTGGGGTTTAGGGTTTAGGGTTTAGGGCTAGGGTTTAGGTTTAAGGGTTTAGAGTTTAGGGTTAAGGATTTAGGGTTCTAGGTTTTATGCTTTTAGGGTTTAGAGTTTATGGTTTAGGATTTTTGGTTTTATAAAGTTTTGGGTTTTAGGTTTAGGTTTAGGGTTTAGGTTTTAGGGTTTAAGTTTTTTTTTTTTAAAAAAAAAGTTAAGTACACCGATAGATTTATGTTTATTTAGTATATTTAATTTATTTTATTTTTTTATTTTTATTTACATTTATTTTTAATTTTTATTTAGGTTAGTTTATTTTTTTTCATTTAGGTTTTCTATTTTAGTTTATTTTTAGTTTTAAGTTTAGATTTAGGTTCATCTTTTAGTTGAGTTTAATTTTCATTTTAATTTTTTAGGTTTATGTTTTTTTTAGCTTTTGGTTTAGGATTTTATTTAATTTTTTTAGGTATAGGTTTTAGGTTTTTATTTTAGGTTTTCTTTTGTAGTTTATGTTTAGGTTTATTTTTAGTTTATTTTATATTATTTAGTTTAGGTTAAGGTTTAAGTTTAGTTTCTTTTAGGTTTAGCTTTAGGTTTTATTTATTTTAGTTTATTTTATTTTAGTTTAGTTTTAGGTTTATTTTATTTTATTTTAATTTTTAATTTGGGTTTAGGTTTTTTTAAGTTTAGTGTTTAGGTTTTATTCGTTATTTATTTTTAGATTTTCTTTTTAGTTTAAGATTTTAGGGTTAGGCCTTTCTTTAGTTTTATTTTATTTTATTTTAGGTTTAATTTTTTATTTTACATTTAGTTTTTATTTTATTTAAGTTTTTATTGTTAGTTAATATTCTTTTTTAATTTAGTTTAGGTTTTTATTTATTTTATTTTAGATTATTTTTACTTATTTATTTTATTTCACTTTTAGGTTTAAGTTCATGTTTAGGTTTTATTATTTTTTATTTTTATTTTATTTAGGTTTAGTTTATTTATTTATTTTTATTTTATGTTTAGTTTCTTTTAGATTTTAGGTTTTTTAGGTTTTTTGTGGTTTGAGTTTAGGGTGGCTCAGGGTTTGTGGTTTAGTGTTTAGTGTCAGGTCCGAGTGATTAAAGATCAAGGTTTAATTTTGTCTCAGGGTCAGTGGTTTTAGCCTGAGCTCAGAGCCTGTGGTTTAGCCTGGGGAGGTTTGGGTTTAGCTCAGGTTAGGGGTCATGGTTAGGTTTAGGTCAGGTGTAGGATCAGGTTTCAGCCATTTGGGCCTAGGGTGCAGGTGGGTGGTCAGGTCTGGGTGTTTAGGTTGGCCTATTTAAGATTTAGATTTGTTTTAGGTGATCTTTTAAATCAAACGTTAGGTTTTGGTTTATTTTGTTTATTTAGTTTATTTTATATTTTTGTTGAGGTTTATTTTTTATTTAGTTTAGTTTTTTAATTTTATATTTATTTATTTGAGTTTATGTTTTTTATTTTAGTTCATTTTTTAGGCTTTGGTTTAGGTTTATGTTTATTTTTTAGTTTACTATTTTTTTTATTTTCTGTTTTAGGTTTAAGTTTTATTTTTTATTTTTAGGTTTAGGTTTAGGTTTTTATTTAATTTTTTTTTAGTATTTTTAATTTATTTATTTTAGGTTTTATTTTTTTAGGTTTAGGTTTATTTTAGTTTATTTTATTTTATTTAGTTTAGTTTAGTTTAGTTTATTTTAGTTTAGTTTATTTATTTTTATTTTAGGTTTAGGTTTTCTGTAGGGTTTAGGTTTTTTTTATTTATTTCTAAGTTTTATTTATATTTTTTTAGGTTTAGGTTTTATTTAGTTTTATTTTATTTTATTTTAGGTATTTTAATTACTTTTTTCACATTTAGGTTTTTTATTTATTTTATTTTATTTTTGGTTTTATTTATTTTATTTTAGTTTAGGTTTTAGTTTATATTCTTTATTAGGTTTAGGTTTTAGGTTTAGTTTTAATTTTATTTTTTTTATTTTTTTTATTTTAGTTTGGTTTAGGTTTTTTTATTAATTTTATTTTAAGGTTTAATTTAGTTTAGGTTTAGGTTTTTAGCTTTTTAGGGTTTAGGGTTTTAGGTTACTTTAGGGTTTAAGGTTAAACTAGTAGTTAGTAACACAAAATAACTCTAAATAAAAATAGGGTCTAGGGTTTTGCTAGTTGCATGTGCCCTAAATCTTAAAATATAACTTCAATAAACCCTGGTTTTAGGTTGCCATCTGGGGGTTTAGGTTTATGTTTGGATGCTCATATACATTGTTGCCTCTTGAGATGATCTTAATTGAGCCTAAGCCTTTTCTTTCTCAGCTCTCTCTAATTGTATTCTTTATCTTTGTTCTTGTTAGCTATGACTATTGCCTTTGTAGTGTTTTTTAGATTTCTTTTATAGGTTAGAACTTTTCAAATGGAATGATCGTTACTCAGTCAACTCAAGAGCTATTGATGTGGATCTTGCTATCTTGCTTCCCAAAAGGGATCATGAGCCACTACTGACTAGTCTTTTGATTATTTTTTTACTTATATTGTACTAATCTTAATCTGTGCCTTTTCCTCTTTTGCTTTTTTAGTTGTTGTTTTTCCTCTATGTTTTTCTATGGTACATAGATGGGGTTTTAGCTCTTTAGGTTCCTTGTAGCTCTGAGAGTTGTAGAACTTTGAGCTTTAGCCCTAATAAGGACATTGTATCCTTTTCTTTTATTGTAATAAAATTCTAACCTTTCCTTTAAAAAACCCTAAACCCTAAACCTTAAACCCTAACCCTAACCCTATACCAGATACCCTAAACCCTAAAAAGCTAAACTTAAACATAAACCTAAAAATAAAATAAAATAAAAAAAAACTAAACTAAAACAAGATAAATAAAAACTTAAACTAAACTAAAAAAAACAAACCTAAAAATAAAACCTGGACATAAAAAAAATCAACTTAAAATAAAATAAAATAATAAATAAATAAAAACCTAAACCTAAATAATAAACCTAAAAATAAAACCTAAACCTAAAATAAAAAAAAAAAAACTAAACCTAAATTAAAATAAATAAAACCTAAACATAAACTTAAAATAAACTAAACCTAAACTAAATAAAATAAAATAAACTAAAAATAAACCTAAACCTAAACTAAAAAAATAAAACCTAAAAATGAAGCTAAAATAAAATCCTAAGACCTAAACTTAAAAAAAGTAAAATATAATTCTAAACCTAAACCTAAAAATAGAAAATAAAACCTAAACCTAAGAAATAAAATAAAAATAAAACTAAACTAAGAAAATAAACATAAACCTAAACCTAAACCTATAAAAATAAACTAAAATAAAAACCCTAAACTAAAATAAATGATCTAAACTAAATAAAAATAAAAATAAACCTAAATAAAAAATAAAATAAACTAATAAACCTAAACCTACCGATTTCTTTAATTAAAAAAAATCCTAAACTCTAAATAATAAATCCTAAACCCTAAAACCTAAACCCTTAATCTTAAAACTAACCCTAAACCCTAAATTTTAAACCTACAACCCTAAACCCTAAACCCTATACCATAAAAAATCATTAACCCTAAACCTTAAACCCTAAATCCTAAGCCCTAAACTAACCCTAAACTATAAATCCTAAACCCTAAATCATAAGCCTTAATCTTAAACACTAAACCCTAATCCCTAATCATAACCCTAAACTCTAAACCCTAAACCTCAAACCCTAAATCAGAAACTTAAACAACTAAAACTAAACCCTAAACCTCATAACTATAAACCTAAAGTTTAAACTATAAACACTAAACACTACTAATTTAAACCTTGCTAACCTAAACTTAAACTCTAAAATTTTAAACCTAAAGTTTAAACACTAAACCCAAAACCCTAAAACCTAAATCATAAACTTAAACCCTAAATGCTAAATCCTAAACACTAAACTAAAAACTTTAAAACCTAAACCCTAAGTATAAACCCCAAACCCTAAAACCCTAAACCCTAAACCCGAAACCCTAAACCGAAACCCTAAACCTACAACCCTAAACCCTAAAACATAAACCCTAAACTCTAAACCATAAACTCAAACCCCAAAATCCTTAACCTTGAACCCTAAAACCCTAAACCCTAAACCCCAAAACATACAATCCTAGACCGTAAAACCTAAACCCCAAACCCAAAAGCCAAAACCCTAAATGATAAACCATAAACTCTAAACCTTAAACCCATAAAACATAAAAACCAAAACCTAAACTAAATAAAACCTATCAATAAAATAAATAGAAAAGCCTAAACATATATAAAATAAAAACCTATACCTAAATAAAATAAAAACTTAAACTAAAATCTAAACTTAAACCTAAACCTAAATCTAAACTAAATATAATAAAATAAACTTAGATTCAACATTAACCTAAAAAAACCTTAAAAAACATGAAATAAAAACATAAAACCTAAACCTAAAATATAACTTAAACATAAAAAATAAATAAAACAAAAACTTAACTAAAAAATCACCCTAAACCTAAACCTAAACCTAAACTTAAAAAATAAATAAAAATGAAAAACCTAAAATAAATAAACCTAAAATAAATAAACTAAGCTAAATAAAAATAAAAAATAAACCTAAATAAAAATATAAAATAAAATAAACTAAAATAAATAAAAATAAACTAAATATACCTAAACTTATCAGTTTATTAATTTAAAAAAAAAACCTTTAACCCTATACCCTAAGAACCTATAACCCTAAACCCTAATCTTAAACCCAAACCCTTAAAAGCATAAACCTTAAAACACTAAATCCTAAATCTTAAACCCTACACCCTAACCCTTAACCCTAAACCATAACCCTAAACTCTAAACCCTAAAGCCTAAATCCCAAATTTGAAACCTAGACCTAAAGTAACTAAATAAATTAAAAAATAAATAGACCCTAAGAATCGGCAAAACCTTGACCTTAAACTAAAAATAAAAAAAATAAATGTTGAATCAGAATTTGTTCTCTATTAAAAATTAAAAAAACCCAAAAACCAAAACCTTAAGCTAAACTTGAACCCTAGACCTAAAACCTAAACCCTAAACTGTAAAAACCTTAAACCCTAAACACAAAGCCCTAAACCTAAACTCTAAAACTAACCCTAAACCCTAAACTTATAACCTACAACCCTAAACCCTAAAAAACCCTATAACCTAAACCTTAAGACTTAAACCCTAAACCCTAACAAACCTTAAACCCTAAACCCTAATCCCTAAACCTAAACTCTAATCCCTAAACATTAAAGCCTCAACCCTAATCCCTAACCCTAACCATAAACCCTAAACTTTTAACCTTAAATCCAAAAACATAAAACTCTAAACCCTAACCCTAAATTAACCCTAATCCCTAAGTTAACCCTAAACAATAAACCCTCAAAACCTTAAACCCTAAAGCCTAAGCACTAAACCTTAAACACTAAACCCTAAACTGTAGCCTAAACCCTAAACCCTCAAACCCTAAACCCTAAAACCCTAATCTTAAACCTTAACCCTAAACCCTAAACCCTAAACCCTAGCTCTTAACCCTAAACCTTAAACTCTAAACTTAAGCTTAATGTAACTAAATAAATTTAAAAAATAAACCTAAACCCTAAAACCTAATAAACCTCAACCCTTAACTAACCCTAAATCTAAAACCCCCTAAAAAGATAAAAACCTAAACCTGGGCTAAATAAAACCTAAAAATAAAATTAATAATAAAACATAAACCAAAATAAAATAAAAAATAATAAAATAAAATAAAAACATAAACTTAAACCTAAACTTAAACCTAAAAGGAAAATATAATAAAAAATAAAAACTAAATTAAAATAAAATAAATAAAATCCTAAACTACACTAAAAAAATAATTAAAATAAAACTAAACCTAAAATAAAAATACAATAAACATAAAATAAAATCAAATATAAACTAAATAAAAACCTAAACATAAAAAGTAAACCTACAAATAAATAAAAATTGAAACCTAAACCCTAAACACATAAAAAACCTAAACATAAAATAAAAATAAAATAAACCTAAACCTAAACTAAAAGAAACTAAACTAAAATAAATAAAACCTAAACCAAAACAAAAACCCAAACCTTAAAAAAAACCTAAATAATAAACTAAAAAATAACCTAAACCAAAAAATAAATAATATAATGTATACATAAAACTAAATTAAAATAACTAAACTAAAATAAAGAAAACCTAAAAATAAAATAAATAAAAAAACCTACACCTAAATAAAATAAAAAAGAGAAAATAAATTCTAAAATCCTAAAATCCTAAACCTAAAAGTAAAAAAAAAAAACCAACACCTAAAAAAAAAAAAAAAAACCTAAACTAAAACCTAAACCTAAACCTAAACCTAACCTAAACCTAAAACTAAAAATATAATAAAATAAAAATTAAAATGAAACTAAAATAAAATAACTAAAAAGCTAAACTCAACTTAAAAATAAGATACACCTAAAAATAAAAAACCTTGATAAAATAAAAACTAAACATAAAATAAACCAAAAATAAAATAAAATAAAAACTAAATAAAACCTAAACCTAAAAAATAAACTTAATAAATAAACTTAAAAATAAAACCTAAAAATAAATAAAAAATAAAACCAAAACCATAAACTAAAATAAAAACCTAATCCTAAAATGAATAAAATAAAATAAAAATAAACCTAAACTAAAAAAACAAAACTAAAAGAAATAGAACCTAAACCCTAAACCCTAAATCCTAATCCCAAAACCTTAAGCCCTAAACCTTAAACCTTAAATTCAAAAAACCTAAAAACCTAAACCCTAAACCCTAAACCCTAAACCTTAAACACCAAACCCTAAAACTAACCCTAAAACTCTAAACACTAAACCCAAAACCCTAAACCCTAAACCCTAAACCCTAAACCCTAAACCCTAAAAGCCTAAAGCCTAAACCCTAAACCCTAAACACCAAACCCTAAAACTAACCTTAAGCCCTAAACATACAACCTTAATTCCTAAACCCTAAAATCTAAAATCCTAAACCCTAAACCTTAAACCCTAAACCCTAAACCCTAAACTCTAAAACTACAAACCTAAACCCTAAACCCTAAACCCTAAAATGTACAACCCAAAACCCTGATCCCTAAAACCCAAACCCTAAACCCTAAACCCTAAACCCTAAACCTTAAACCGTAAAGCCTAAACCCAAAAAACCTAAAAACTTAGACCTAAACTAAATAAAACCTAAAAATAAAATAAATAAAAAAATCTATGCCTAAATAAAAAATAAAATAAAATAAAAACCTAAACTTAAAATTAAACCTAAACCTATACATAAAAATAAAATAAAATAAAAAATAAATAATAAATTAAAATAAAATAAACAAAAACATAGACTAAACTAAAAATAAAATAAACCTAAAAATAAAAAACAAAAATAAAATAAAACCAAGACACATAATAAAAATAAAATAAACCTAAATCAACATAAAATAAAAACTAAATAGAAACCTAAATCTAAACAATAAACCTAAATATAAAACTTAAAGTAAATAAAAAATAAAACCTAATCCCTAAAATAAAAAAACTAACTTAAACCTAAAATAAAATAAAATAAACCTAAACCTAAAATAAAATAAACTAAACTAAAATAAATAAAACCTAAACCTAAACCTAAAATAGATTAAACCTAAACATAAACCTAAAATAAATATTAAAAAAATATACTATAAATAAACCAAAACCTAAACTAAAATATAAAATCTAAAAATAAACTTAAAATAAAAACCTAAAGCCTATACCTAAAAAAACCTAAACCTAAAAAATAAAATAAAAATAAAACTAAACTAAAAAAATAAACATAAACCAAACCTAAACATAAAAAATAAACTAAAATAAAAAACTTAAAATAAAATAAATAAAGCTAAAATAAATAAACTAAACTAATAAAATAAGAAATAAACCTAAATAAACATATATAATATAGTAAATTAACCTAAACCAACCATTTTACTTAATTTAAAAGAAAAACCTTAAACTCTAAACCCTAAACCCTAAACACTAAATCCTAAAATTTAAACCCAAAACTCTAAACCCTAAAACTAACCCTAAACCCTAAACCATAAACCTACAACCCTAAACCCTAAACCCTAAACCCTATGCCCTAAACTAACCCTAAACCCTAAACCCTAAACCCTAAACTAAAACCTAAACCTAAAATAATAACCTATACTTAAACCTAAAACTAAATAAACTAAAAACTTAAACCTAAATAAACTAAAATTAAAACCTAAACCTAAATCTAAATTTATGATGGAAAATTTTGTTAAGGTAAACACCCTCTTAACTATGCTTATAAAGTTGGTGACTCTCTGGTTTGGAAAAGAATTTGTTCCATTAAATGGGTTGCTAAATCATTAATTTATTAGGGGTATCCAGTCGGGATCTTCTTTCTTTTGGCAAGATAATTAGATTGGCAATGGTTTGATTGACACCCAATTATGTATGCACTCTACTATTAATATCAAAGTTAATTCTTTTTGGCTTAATAATAATTGGAATGAAAACAAACTTGATAACTATATCCCTACTTCTCTTTCTGACAACTTTAAAAATATTCCTGTTACTTCTAATAAACCTGATCAAATTCTTTTTAAACTTTCTCATAATGGTGATTTTGTTCTTAAAGAGGATTGGAACTTTATTAGAGATAAACTTCAACCTTCTAATGTTTTTTTAAACTTTGGAACAATATCATTCCCATTTCTTATTTAATTTTAGCTTGGATGATTTTGAATAACTATATTCCTGTGGACACTTTGCTCTAGACTAAATGGTTTTGTTTACCTTCAAAGTGCTATTGCTGCTTTCATATTGAAAATGTAAATCATGTCATTATCACTGGTGCTAATGCTTCTAAATTATGGTTTTGGTCTGATGATTTATTTAATACCAACTATTTTCATGGCTCTCTTTCTTTATAGCAACTTGTTGAAGCCTATTTTGAAAACACTATGAAAGGTCATATAAAAGTCTTAATTGCTATTACCCTTATCTAGTTCATCTGGATGGATGTGTATTATGCTAAAAATTGTGGTATTCCTTTGAACCATAAAAGGATCCTAGATAGAATAAAAGAAAAAGTTCATGCTCTTTTTAATGAGAGTCTTAGTAACATTCATTTTAGAGGTTACAAATTTGCATCTAAAAGATTGGGTATCATTCTGCATGATTTTGACCCTCATATAGGTGCAAGAATTATCTATTGGATCAAACATAAAGATAATGTGAATAAAGTTAATACTGATGGTTTTGTTACTTCCAATAAATATGGCTATGGTGGTATCCTTAGAGATTCTAAAGGTACTATCATTTGTGCTTTTTCCCACCCTGTCAAAGCCTATTATGTTCTCTTTGTTGACCTTATGGATGTTAATAAAGCAATTGATATTTGTTTGAATAGAGGTTTCCTCAACATCTGGATTGAAGTTGATGCTCTCTTGCTTTTTTATTTCCTTAATTCCAATAAAAATGGGAATATTGAATTATTTTATCTTCTTAATCATACTAAAGTTTTGCTTTCTCAAATTTCTTTTAAATTTTTCACATCCTTTGTGAAGGTAATGTTTGTGCTGATTATTCAGCTAATTTGGGTGTCAACTTGACTGAGTTCACTTTATTTGACAACCAAACTTTTCCTAAATTATTAACAGGTTTGGTTAATATGGATAATACTAGATTGCCTTATCTCAGATTATAATTTATTTGATTGGTTTTATCCTTTTTAGATGATCTTTTGTTTTTTTTGGCACTGTTAAACCATCTTTGGGTTGTGGTCAACTTCTAATTTTTCCTCTTCAATTTTTGTTTTTTTCCTGGCCTGGTTTTTGGTCCCATATGGTTTTTGTCAGTGTAGCCTAGGGTGTTTTAGTTTTTCAGCTTGGTGGTTTATCTCTTGCTTGTTTTTGGCATGGTGAAGGCGGTTGGCCAGCTATTTATTGATTGGGGTTTGGTGGTTCTTAGGACTATTTCTTGTTGGATTTTTTTGGTTATGGGTTGGACCTCCTCTTGTAATAATGAGGCTTTAGGTTTGGGTATTATTTTGAAATGGTGGATTGATAGCTGTTGCATGGTCGTTATTGGGCCTTGGCTACTAGTTTTTTTTGTTTTTATGCCTTTCTTGTGCTATTTTTATTATTTAGCTTGTTATATGTCTTACTAGGTTATTTATCTCTCTATCTTTGACTAGTTTTTCTACCCTTCTAGATTGGTTTTTCTTTTGCCTTGATTGGGTTTGGAGGCTGTTGTTTTTCTCTTCGCCTTCTCGAGCTATTTTGGATGCTTCTGGCTTGATGACTGTTGTTGGTTTTGATACTGATGTTTTTAGGTTTGATGACTTGGATCTTCTTCTGTTGAGGTGGTTCGCTAGGAGGATTAGTTGGATAGCTCTTTGGACTATTTATTTTGGCTAGCTGGACTGGTTGGAGGAGTGGCTATCTTGGCTATTTTTTCTACTACTTTGGTGATAGCTTTAGGAAATTACTGGTTGTCTTTCTATGATTGTTTTCTTCTAGTTTCCTCCTGCTTGGTTTCATCTCTCTTGGCTGTAGAAGAACAACCTCTTCCTGCTGGGATGGCAACTTTGCTCCCCACCCCTCTTGTTGTTAGGCTAGATTTTTTTATTTGGTAACTGAGGATCTGAGCACTTATGGTCTTCCTTTTTGCTCTAGTCTATCTCTTTCTAGTGTTGTTACCCATATCATGATGTTTGCTCATCTTGAATTGGTTATTCTCATTTGGTGGTGCCTCTAGTGGTGCTCCTTCTATTTTGCTACTATCCTTGCGGGTTTAACCACCTATTTTTTTAAGCTTGAATGTTCTGGTGGATTGGTGGTTGGTTGCTATATTTATTGTTTTGATGATTTTGCAGGCTTGCTGGAAGGCCGTCTTTGGATTATGTGTGACATGAGGTATGCTGGCAATGATGGCCTTGATGTTTCCCACACTTTCTTCTTTAGCTGGTAGCGTTATATGTAAGTCTGACCATCTTGCTCCTTGAGATGATTCTAACTGAGCCTGAGCCTTTTCTTTACTTTACTCCTTTTGTCTTCTCTTACTCTTTATGCTTAATTAATTACACTCATCCTTTCAAAAGTATGTTGTAGATTTCTTTTACAGGCTGGAAGACTCTTTTAGGGGGATCTTATTGGCATTTAAAGGACCAGATGAAGTTGGTTGTTGCTTACATGGATTTTCTTTTTTTGTTTATTTGGCTGCTTTTCTTTTGCCTTCTTTTTTTAATTAATGTAATAGTAAGGGAGTTTATTTCTTTAGGAATTATTGTATCTCTATGAGCATTAGCTTAGAGATTTAATCCCTTTAAGGACTTTCTACCTTTTCTTTATGGAAATAAAATTTCACTCATTTTCCTAACAAAAAATAAAAACCCTAAACCCTAAACCCTAAACCCTAACCCTAACCCTAAAACTTAAACCCTAAACTTTAAACCCTAAAACCCTAATCCTTAAAACCTAAACTAACCCTAAACTCAAAAAACCCTAAACCCTAAACCCTAAATGTTAAACCATAAACTAAACCTAAACCTTAAACCATAAACATAAAAAACCTTAACCCTAAAGTCTAAACCCTAAACCTTAAACCCTAAACCCTAAAATGACCTAAAACCCTAAGCTAACCCTAAACACTAAATCGTAAACTAACCCTAAACCCTAAACCCTAAACTAACCATAAACCCTAAAAACCCTAAAGCCTAAAGGCTAAATCCTAAACCTTAAACCCCAAACCATAAACTAACCCTAAACACTAAGCTAACCCTAAACCCTAAAAACCCATAGACCCTAAATCCAAAACACTAAATACTAAACTGTAAACCCTAACCCTAAACCTTAAAATCCTAAATCCTGAAACCCTAAACCCTAAGCTCTAAACCCTAAAAACATAAAAACCTAAAATTAAAATAAATAAAAAAACCTAAACATAAATAAAATAAAAAAGAAAATAAATAAAAAACCTAAACCAAAACCTAAACCTAAAAATAAAATAAAATAAACTCATGAAAATAAACTAAAATAAAATAAAATAAAACCTAAAAACAAAAAAGTAAAATCTAAACCTAAAAAATAAAATAAAAATAAAACTAAACTAAAAAAATAAACATAAACCTAAACCTACATCAAAAAATAATGTAAAATAAAAAACCTAAACTAAAATAAATAAACCTAAAATAAATTAATAAATAAATAAAAATACAAAATAAAATAAACTAATTAAACCTAAACCTATCGATTTACTTAATTTTTTAAAAAAACCATAAACCTAAACCCTAAAACTAACCCAAATTAACCCTAAACCTACAATCCTAAAATCTAAACCTAAACCTAAAAATAAAATAATAAAAAAGTCAACTATAAAATAAACTTAAACCTAAAAAAAAACAAAAATGAAACATCTAAATCAAAATAAATAAACATAAAATAAATGATCTAAACTAAATAAAATTAAAAAATAAACATAAATAAAAATAAAAAATAAAATAAATTGAAATAAAAAAATGAATCAAATAAACTAAATAACTAATAGAAGAAATGATGAATTTGAATTTATTCTCTGTTAAAAAAAAAACCAAAAACCTTAAACTAAAACCTGAACGCTAAACCTAAAACCTAAACCCTATACCCTAAACCCTAAAAATCCTAAACCCTAAATCATAAACCCTAAACCCTAAAACCCTAAACTTTAAACGCTAAAACCTTAAACCCTAAACCCTAAACACTAAACCCTAAAACCTACAACCCTAAACCCTAAACCCTAAACCCTAAACCCCAAACCCTAAACTAGAAACCCTAAACCCTATACCATATACCCTAAACCCTAAACCATAAAACTTAAACCATAAAAACCTAAAAACCTAAACTTATATTAAATAATACCTAAAAATAAAATAAATAAAAAAACATAAACCTAAATAAAATAAAATAAAAATCTAAACTAAAACCTAAACCTAAACGAAAACCTAAACCTAAACCTATACCTAAGTCTAAAAATAAAATAAAATAAAATAATAAAATTACACTAAAATAAAATAAATAATAACCTACGCTAAACTAAAAAAATGAAATAAACCTAAGAATAAAAACCTAAATAAATTAAAAACTAAATGTAAAATAAAAATAAAATAAACCTAATCTAAAATAAAATAAAAACTAAATAAACTCCTAAACATAAAAACTATAGCCTAAACATAAATAAAAAAGAAAATGCAAACCCTAAACTATAAATAAAAACTTATCCTAAAATAAAAATAAAATGAACAAAATAAAATAAACATAAACCAAAACTAAAATAGACTAATCTAAATTAAATAGAACCTAAACCTAAACCTAAAATAAACTACATCTAAACCATACACTAAATAAAATAAAATAAACTAAAAATAAACCTTAACTTGAAGTAAAAAAAAATCTAAAATAAAAACCTACAACTGAACCCTAAAAAGCTAAAAACCTAAACCGAAACTTAATAAAACCTAAAAATAAAATAAATAAAAAGCCTAAACCAAAATAAAATAAAAAAATAAAATAAAATAGAAACATAACTAAAATCTAAACCTAAAAAAAAAGTAAAATAAAAAATAAAAACTAAACTATACTAAAATAAATAAAAACCTAAACTAAATTAAAAAATAAAAAACCTAACTAAAATAAAAACTAAACCTAAAATAAAAATAAAATAAACCTAAAGTAAAATTATCTAAATATTAAATAAAAACATAAACAAAAAATAGACCTAAAAGAAATACTTAAAACTAAATAAAAAATAAAACCTAAACCATAAACTTAAAAAAAACCTAAACCAAAAATAAAAATAAAATAATCCTATATCTAAACTAAAATAAATTAAACTAAATTAAATAAAACCTAAACCTAAACCTAAAATAAACAAAACCTAAACCTAAACCTAAACTAAATAAAATAAAATAAACTAAAAAGAAACCTAAACATAAACAAAAAAATAATACCTAAAAATAAACCAAAAATAAAAACCTAAAACCTAAACTTACAAAAATAATATAAAAACCTAAACCAAAACCTAAAAATAAAAAGTAAAACCTAAACCTAAATAGTAAAATAAAAATAAAACTAAACTAAAAAATGAACACAAACTCAAACATAGACCTAAACAAAATAAAATAAATAAACCTAAAATAAATATACTAAACTAAATAAAAATAAATAAACCAATATAAAAATAAAAAAATGAAACAAACCAAAATAAATAAACAATAAACTAAAATAAATAAAAAATATACTAAGTAAACCTAAACCTACTAGTTTACTTAATTTGAAAAGAAGAAAAATAGATAAAATCAAATAAAAAAAACCTAAACCTTAAACCTACAATCGTAAACCCAAGACACTAAACCTTAAACCCTAAAACACTAAACCCTAAACCTTAAACCCTAAACCCTAAAACCTAAAACCCTAATCCCTAAACCCTAAAACCTATAACCGTTCGAGAAACCCTAAACCCTAAACCCTAAAATAAAATAAAAGAAAACCTAAACTAAACTTTAAAATAAAATAAACCTAAGTATAGAAAAACTTAATAAAATAAAAGTTAAACTTAAAATAAAACTAAAGTAAATCTAAAATAAAATAAAATAAAAATTAAAGAAAAACATAAACCTAAAAAAATAAACCTATAGATAAAACCTACTAATAAATTAAAAATAAAACCTAAACTTTAAGCTAAAAAAAACCAAACCAAAATTAAAATGAAATAAACAAAATAAAATAAGCCTAAACCTAAACTAAAATAAATAAAACCTAAACCTAAACTAAACATAAACTAAACCTAAACCTAAACCTAAACTAAACAAAATAAAGTAAACTAAAAATAATTCTAAATCTAAACTAAAAAGTAAAACCTAACAATAAACCTAAAACCTAAACCTAACAAAATAAAATAAAAACCAAAACCTAAACATTAAAATAAAATTAAGACCTAAACCTAAAAAACAAAATAAAAATAAAACTCAACTAAAAAGTAAACATAAACCTAAACCTAAACCTAAAAGTTAACTAAAAAAAACCTAAACTAAAATAATTAAACAAAATAAAATAAAAAAATAAAAAATAAAATAAATAAATAAAATAAAAAAATAATCTAAATAAATTAAACCTACTCGTTTACTTAATTTTTTTAATTTAAAATTTTTCCTAAACCCTAAACCCTAAACTTATGACACTAAGCCTACAATCCAAAAAAAATCAAACACAAAACCCTAAATCCTAAACCCAAACCCTAAACCCTAAAAGCATAAAACCTTAAACCCTATACTCTAAACCCTTAATCCTAACACTAAACCTTTAACCTTAAACCTTAACCCTAAACACTAAACCTAAACCTAAAGTCTAATCCTAAACTTAATGTAACTAAATAAATTAAAAAAAAACTTAAACCCTAAAACCTTATAAACATAAACCTAAACCTAAACCCTAAGAATGGGTAGAACCTCGATGGCAAGAACATCACCGTCAACCAGGCTTTGTCTAGTTCTGTCTGTGGAGGTGAAGGCAGAGGCGGCGATTATCGCAGTGGTGGTGGGGAATCTGGAGGTGCTGCTGGATATAGAGGTGGTGGTCGGAGCCATGGTGGTTATGGAGGTGGGAAGAGTGAGGTTATAGCTGTGGTGGTGGTGGAGAGAGAGATCGGGATCTTATGGTGGATCCTACTACCCGAGAGGCCGGGGTGGTTATGATGGAACCGGATAAACTAAAGAATGACCGATCCGATCTACTGCACATGGAATAATATCTTTCATTTTGTTCTATGCATTCTCATTTTTTATCTATGTCACTGCTTCTATCTTAAAAAACTTGGTGTGTTACTTGGTTGATGAAATTGAAAAAAAAAAGAAATATTGAATTTGAATTTGTTCTCTGTTAATATAAAAAATCTAAAATCCTAAACCCTAAACTAAAACCTGAACCCTATACCTATAACCTAAACACTCAAACCTAAACCCTAAACCCTAAAAACCCTAAACCCTAAACCATAAACCCTAAAACTAAAACCCTAAACCCTAAACTTAAACCTAAATCATAAACCCTATACCCTAAACCCCAAACCCCAAACCCTAAACCCTCAACTAACCCTAAACCCAAATCCCTAAACCCTAGACCCTAAAAGCCTAAAATCCAAAACCTAAACTAATTAAAAACCTAAACCTAAAAAAATAATAAAATAAAATAAAATAGAAACCTAAACTAAAACCTGAACCTAAACCTTAAAAGAAAATAAAATTAAAAATAAAATTTAAATGAAAAAAAAAACCTAAACTAAATTGAAAAGTTAAAAACCAAAATAAAATAAAAACTAAACCTAAATTAAAATAAAATAAACCTAAAATAAAATCAAATCAAATAAAAACTAAATAAAACCCTAAGCATAAAAAATATACATGAAAATAAATAAAAAATAAAACTTAAACCCCAAACTAAAAAAAACTAAACCTAAATTAAAAATAAAGTAAACCTAAACTAAACTAAACTAAAATAAACTAAACAAAAATAAATAAAACCTAAACCTAAACAAAAAATAAAGTAAGCCTAAACCTAAACATAGAACAAATAAAATAAACTTAAACCTAAACTAAAAAAATAATACCTAAAATAAATATCTAAAACCTAAACCTAAAAAAATAAAATAAAAATAAAACTACAAAAAAAAATCTAAACCAAAACCTAATCCTAAAAAAGAACTAAAATAAATAAACTAAACTAAATAAAAATAAATAAACCTAAATAAAAAAATTAAGTAAACTAAAATAAAAAATAAAGTAAACTAAAATAAATAAAAAATAAACTAAATAAACTAAATAAACCTAAACCTACAAGTTTACTTAATTTTAAAAAAAGAAAAATTTAAAAAATAATAAAAAAATAAAAAACACCCTAAACCCTAAACCCTAAAACCTAAACCCTAAACCTACAACCTTATACCCTAAACCCTAAATCCTAAACCTAAACCCTAAATCCTAAAATTCTAACTCATAAACCCTAAACCCTAAACATTAAAACCTACAACCCTAAACCATAAACCCTAAACTCCTAACCCTAAACTTGAATAGTAAACCCTAAACCCTAAACCCTAAAAACCTAAAACCTGAACTTAAACTAAATAAAACTTAAAAATAACATAAATAAATAAACCTATACCAAAATAAATAAAAAATAATATACAAACCTAAACTAAAATCTAACCCTAAACTTAAATCTCAAAATAAAATAAAATAAAATATAAAAACTAAAAAAAATAAAATAACTAAAAACCAAAACCAAACTAAAAAATAAAATAAACCTAAAAATAAAAAAACTTAAATAAAATAAAAACAAAATGTAATATAAAAATAAAAAAACCTTAAATAAAATAAAATAAAAACTAAATAATAACCTAAACCTAAAAAATAAACAAAAAAGAAACCCTAAACCCTTAATTAAAATAACTTAAACCTAAGATAAGCAAAATAAAATAAACCTAAACCTATGCTAAAATAAGCTAAACTAAAAGAAATAAAACTTAGACCTAAACCAAAAATTAACTAAACCTAAACCTTAAATTAAATTAAATAAAATAAAATAAAAATAAACCTAAATCTAAACAAAAAAACAAAGCCTAAAAATAAACCAAAAAATATACCTAAAATAAAAACCTAAAACCTAAACCTAAAAAATAAAATAAAAACTTAACCTAAACCTATAAATGAAAATTAAAATCGAAACGTAAAAAATAAAAAAATAAAAAAAACTAAACAAAAAAATAAACATAAACGTAAACCTAAACCTACAAAATAAACTAAAATAAAAATGCTAAACTAAAATAAATAAACCAAACTAAGTAAAAATAAAAAAAGACCTAAACAAAATAAAAAAATAAAATAAATTAAATATATAAAAAATAAACTTAATAATTATAAAACTACTTCTTTACTTAATTCTTATTTTTTTAAAAAAAAAGCCTAAACCCTAAAAGTACAACACTAAACCTTTAACCCTAAATGATAAACCCTTAAAAACCCTAAACCCTAAACCCTATACCCTATACCCTAAACCCTAAACCCTAAAAGCATAAACCTAAACCCTAAACCCTAAACCCTAAACCCTAAACACTAAACTTAAGTAACTAAAAAAATTAAAAAATAAACCTAAACCATAAAACCAACTAAACCTAAACCTAAGCCTAAACCCTCAAGATGGGTAGAACCTTGACAGTAGAAAAATCACCGTCAATTAGGCTCAATCTAGATCTGGCGGTGGTGACGAAGGAGGAGGTGGCAGTTATCATAGTGGTGGTGGGGGATCTAGAGTTTTTGGTGGATTTGGAGGGGTGGTCGAAGTAGTGGTGGTTATGGAGGTCAGTGGAGAGATGGAGGTTTCAGCCGTGGTGCTGGCGGAGGGAGAGATCGGGGATATGATGGTGGATCCTGCTACTAGAGTGGTTAGATTGGTTATGATGGGAACTGGAAAAATTGAAGAATGACTGATCCAATCTACTGTTTATGGAACAATGTCTTTAAAGTAGAGATAGTTCTAGTTATCTAGGGTTTTTGATTTTCTCTATGTGTGCTCCTTTTTGATCTACGTCATCACTTGTGTCATAGAAAGCTTGGTGTGTTACTTGGTTGATGAAATCAAAAGGAAGAAATGTTGAACTTGAATTTATTCTCTAGTAAAAAAACCAAAAACCCTAAACCCTAAACTAAAACCTGGACCCTATACCTAAAACCTAAACCCACAACCCTAAACCCTAAACCCTAAAAACCCTAAACCCTAAACCCTAAACACTAAACCCTAAACCCTAAAATACTACACCCTAAACCCAAAAACTTAAACTCTAAACCCTAAACCCAAAAACTAAAACCCTAAACCCAAAACTCAAAACCCTAAACCCTAAACCCTCAACTAACCCTAAACCCTAAAAAGCTAAAAACCTAAACCTAAACCAAAATAAAAGAATAAAATAAAATAAAATAAAAACCTAAGCTAAAACCTAAAGTGAAACCTAAACCCATACCTAAAAAGAAATCAAAATAAAAAATATAAACTAAATTAAAGAGTAAAAAACCTACATAAAATAAAAGCTAAACCTAAAATAAAAATAAAATAAAAACTAAATAAAATCCTAAACCTAAAAAATAAACTTAAAACTAACTCCTAAACATAAATAAACAATAAAACCTAAACCCTAAACTAAAAAACAAAACCTAAACCTAAAATAAAAATAAATAAAACCTAAACCTAACCAAAAATAATATAAATAAAAATAAATAAAACCTAAACCTAAACCTAAACCGAAAATAAAATATAATAAACTAAAAATAAACCTAAACCTAAATTAAAAAAATGAAATTTAAAAATAAACCTTAAACCTAAACCTAAAAAAAATAAAATAAAAACCTAAACCTAACCCTAAAAATAAAAAAATAAAAAATAAAACCTAAACCTAAAGAATAAAATAAAATAAAACTAAACAAAAAGTAAACCGAAACCTAAACCTTAACTTAAAAAATAAATTAAAATAAACACACCAAAAATAAATAAAGTAAACTAAATAAAACTAAAAAATAAACCTGATAAGAATAAAAAATAAAATAAACTAAAATAAGTAAAAAATAAATTAAATAAACCTAAACTTACCAGTTTACTTACTTTAAAAAAATAAATTAATTTAATTAAAGTAAAATAAAAAATAGCCCTCAACCCAAAACCTTAAAACTATCCTTAAACCCTAAACCTTGAATAATAAACCTAAACCTAAAAATGAAAGAAAATAAAATAAAATAAACAAAAATAAAAACTAAAGTAAAATAAAATAATTAAAACCTTAAACTTAACTAAAAAAATAAAAAATCTAAATAAAATAAAAACCAAACCTAAAATAAAATAAAATAATAGCTAAATAAAAACCTAAACCTAAAAAATGAACCCAAACCTAAAACCACAAAATAAATAAACTATAAAGAAACTTAAACTAGAAAAAAAAAACCTAAACCTAACATAAAAAGAAAATAAACTTAAACCTAAACTAAAATAAATAATACAAAAATAAATAAAACATAAACCTAAACCTAAAATAAAGTAAACCTAAACCTAAACCTAAACCTAAATCCTAAATAAAATAAAATAAAATAAATTAAAAATAAACCTAAACTAAAACCCTAACCCGAAGCCCTAAACCCTAAAACTAACTCTAAACCCTAAACCTACAAACCTAAACCCTAATAACATTACCTTGAAACCCTAAATCCTAAACCCTAAACCCTAAACCCTAAAATCTTAAACCCTAAAACCTAAACTATAAACCTTAACCCTAAAACCTAAACTATAAACCTTAAACCCTAAAACCTACAACCCTAAACCCTAAACCCCAAACCCAAAAAACTAAACCCTAAACCATAAAAACCTAAAAGCCTATACTTAAACTAAATAAAACATAAAAATAAAATAAATTATAAAACCTAACCAAAATAAAATAAATAAATAAAATAAAATAAAAACCTAAACCTAGACTAAACCTAAATGTAAAAATATAATAAAATTTAAAAAATAAAAACTAAACTAAAATAAAATAAATAAAAACTTAAACTAAACTGAAAATAAAATAAAATAAAATAAATAAAAAAGCTCAATAAAATAAAAACTAGATGTAAAATAATATAAAATAAAAAGTAAACCTAAACCAAAAATAAATAAATAAAACCAAAACCTAAACCTAAAATAAACTACACCTAAACCCTAAACTAAATAAAATAAAATAAACTAAATATAAACATAAACATAAACAAAAAAATAAAACCTAAAAATAAACATAAAATACAAACCTAAACCAAAACCTAAAAATTAAAAATAAAACTTAAACCTCAAAATTTAAATTAAAATAAACATAAACCTAAACTTAAACCTAAAAAATAAACTAAAATAAAAAAACCTAAGCTAAAATAAATAAACAAAAAATAAAATAAACTAAATTAAATAAAAAATAAACTAAATAAATCTAAACTTGACTGTTTATTTATATAAAAAAATAAAAAAATCTTGAACCCTAAACCCTAAATCCTAAACACTAAATCCAAAACCTTAAACCCTAAACTAACACTAAACCCTAAAACCTAAACCCTAATCCCTAAAACCTTAACCTTAAAACCTAAACCCTAACCCAAACCTAAACTCTAAACGTTAAACCGTGAAACCTTCAAACCCTAAACCCTAAACTCTAAACCCTAAACCCTAAACCCTAAACACTAAATCCTAAACCCAAAACCCTAAACCCTAAACCCTAAACTCAAAATGCTAAAAACTTAAAAACTTAACCGTAAACTAAAAAAACCTAAAAATATAATAAATAAAAAAACCTAAACCTAAATAAACTAAAAACCTAAACCTAAATCTTAAAATAAAATAAAATAAAAAATAAAAATAAATTAAATTAATATAAATAAAAACCTAAACTAAACTAAAAAATAAAATAAAATTAAATTAAATTAAATTAAATAAAATTTTAAAATAAAATAAAATAAAAAACTAAATAAATACCTAAACCTAAAAATAAACTTAAAAATAAATACCTAAAAATGAATAAAAAATAAAACCTAAACCCTAAACTAAAAAAAAAAACCAAACCTAAAACAAAAATAAAATAAATAAAATAAAATAAACCTTAACCTGAACAAAATAAACTAAACCTTAACCTAAACAAAAATAAATGAAACTAAAATAAATATAACTTAAACCTAAACCTAAAATAAACTAAACATAAACTTAAATGTAAACAAAATAAAATAAAATAAAATAAAAATAAACCAAAACCTAAACTAAAAAAATAAAACCTAAAAATATACCTAAAATAAAGTGCTAAAACCCAAAGCTAAAAAAATAAAATGAAAATCTAAACCTAAACCTAAAAATAAAACACAGTTAAAAAAAACCTAAACCTAAAAAATAAACTATAATAAAACACTTAAACTAAAATTAATAAACCAAAGATAAATAAACTAAATTAAAGAAAAATAAAAATAAACCTAGATAAAAATAAAAAATAAAATAAACTCAGATGAATAAAAT
Organism: Cymbidium sinense; assembly: GCA_021442155.1. NCBI lineage: Eukaryota > Viridiplantae > Streptophyta > Magnoliopsida > Asparagales > Orchidaceae > Cymbidium > Cymbidium sinense. Next base: position 78,948,235 of record CM038214.1, on the reverse strand, counting down.
TAAACAAAATAAACCTAAACCTAGTGATTTTCTTCATTTTAAAAAAAAAGCTCTAAACCCTAAACCCTAAAATTAACCCTAAACCATAAACCCACAACCCTAAACTTACAACCCTAAACCCTAAACCCTAAACCCTAAACCTTAAACCCTAAACTCTAAAGTCTTTATTGTATACCGTAAACCCTAAACCCTAAACCCTAAAGGCTAAACCCAAAAACTCTATACCCTAAACCCTAAACCCTAAACCCTAAACCCTAAACCTACACCCTAAAACCTATAACCCTAAACTCTAAATCCCAAACCCTAAACCCTAAACTAACCCTATACCATAAGAAAGGGCAGAACCTTGACAAGAAGAATGACACCTTCAACCAGTTCACATATCAAGCGGTGGAGGCAAGGTAGAGTAGGAGGTTATCACAGTGGTGGTGGGCAGTCTGGAGGTGTTGGTGGATATGGAGGTGGTGGTCGGTGCAATGGTTATTATGGATGCAGGAAGAGTGATAGAGGTTACAGCCTTGGTTATGTTAGAGGGAGAGATCAGTGATATGATGGTGGATCCTACCACTCGAGAGGTGAGAGTGGTTCTGATGGGAATTGGAGAAATTGAAGAGTGGTTGATCCGATCTACTACTTATGAACGGTGTCTTTATAGTAGAGATGATTCTACTTATCTAGGGTTTTTTTTGCTCTATTGGTGTCCATTTTTTATCTATGTCATCGCTTATCTCTTAGTAAACTTTGGCTGCTACTTGGTTTATGAAATCAAAAAGAAGAAATGTTGAATCTGAATTTTTTCACTATTAAAAAAACATTAAATCCTAATCCCTAAACACTAAACTAAAACTTAAACCCTAAACCTAAAACTAAACCCTAAACCCTAAACCCTAACCCTAAACCCCAAACCCTAAACCCTAAAAACCCTAAACCCTAAACACTAAAACATAAACCCTAAACCCTAAACCCTAAACCCTAAAACCCTAAAACCCTAAATCTTAAACCCCAAACCCTAAATTGTAAAGCCCTAAACACTAAACCTTAAAATCTACAACCCTAAACCCTAAACCATAAACTCCAAACCCTAAAACCTACACCCTAAACTAACCCTAAACCCTAAACTAATCCTAAACCATAACCCTAAATTGTAAACGCTAAACCATGAATAAAGATTTCATTAGGAGTAGATCTAAAGAATGACCTATTCCTAGCATAGTTATGGTAGCTAAAGAAAATGTCTTCAAGTGACTTTCACTTGACTATTAAAGATTTTAATACCCTAAACCCTAACCCTTAATCATATTATAATACCATATATTATAGTATAATGTAACATCATATATTTAAGCATGTAGTGATGTGTTTTTGAATGTTATAAGATGTTCTGAAATGTTTTAGTATATTATGGTATTGTGCCCTATAGTCTATATTAATATAAATCATAAAAATATTGATTTAATAAATAAGATGATGAAATTTGTTAAATTTGAAGTGGGAATTAGGTTGTAGTACCAAAGGTCTGCTATGCCACTTATAGTCTAAAAAGTAAGATTTCAAGTTCAAAATAAATATTATATGTTGTAACATAGTATAGTATCATATCATAATATATTGTTCTACGATTTTAAATTATTTTAGTATTTTATAATTATGCTAGCGAGCCTACACTAGCATTATTTATAAAAATATTGATTTATACTTTAAAATGGAGGAATTTGGCCAAATTAATAATAGGTAGGGCATGGCATCTTAATATATTGTTTTAATTTAAAATATGTAAGTGATACGACTAAAATATATAGTTTTTTATTATTTAGACTACTTTTATGATTTTTTATCTTAAGCAATCTCTTGTGATGTGATATGCAATATAATATATTATAAAATTGTATAGTGTATTATGATATAGGATGCCATAACATAGTGTAGCATCATCCATTATAGCATACTATTATGTATTACCACTTATTGTTAAGCATATTTTAATCTATTATAGTATGATGTAGTAGAGTTTGTACTACTATAATTCATAAAAATACTAATTTATAAGCTAAGATGAACGGATTTGGCCGAATTTAAGGTAAGCCTTAGGGAACATCATTGGGGGTGTGCTATGGTTTGTCATTTAATCAAAAGAATGAAATTTTGCATCCAAAATAAATGTTCATTTTTCAACCAAATTTTATAAATTTCTTTCTTAAAGTGATTCATTTGAAGGTGTAATGTAAGATAATATACTATATAAAAGCATATTAAAATATAATGTACATAACAATATAACTTCACATATATATGAATATGATGGATTGTTACTAAATGTTATTGTACATATTAGTATGTTTTACTTTTGTTATAATACATAGGGTGAAAACTCACAAAAATGTTAATTTGAAGATTGAGATGGAAGAATTTGGCCAAATTCATGGCACACACCAAGATTATGCTATTATGTACCATTTCTAATAGAAAATAAACAATTTTACATCCTAAATGAACATTATTCATATTTTGAGAAAATTTTATTATTTGTTACTTTTAAGTGATTATATTGAGGTGTAATGTTAGACAATATATTATATTATTACAAATTATAATATAACATCATATATTATAATATAATATAGTTTGTTAATTCTCACTATAATATATTTGGCATGATATTGTATAATTAATTTGAGCTTACACCATTACAAATCATAAAATGTTGATTATAATGTTAAGATGATGTAATTAGAATGAATACATAATTAGGCTTTTGGTTGAAGTATTAAAGGTGTGCATAAGAGAATAAATAAGATTTGATGAGAATTCCATGTCAAGGACATGGAGGGAGATCTGCTAAGGGATCACACATGCGCTGGACATGACATGTGAGGGGTTTATGTCGAGGGCAATGAAGAAATACATCTACTATGGATAAGGTTTGAATTTAATTTGATTATATGATTTATGGAAAGAAGATCTGTTGGGGATTAGAATCTATAATCCACTATGGATTAATAATGAAAGGACTTTAATTAGTTCTATTTTAATATATGTGGAGGCACATCTGCTGGAGATGTGGGGATGAGTTTGCTGGGGATCGGGTATATGAACCTTCTACTAGGGAAGTAGGTTAGGAGCTATCAGTTGTGGATTTCGATTTGAGCTTAATTTCATAGATTTTTTGGGGAGGTATCCACTAGGGATAAAAGTTTGGTTGGATTTCTTTGATTTAAACTCTATTGGGGGCATTGGTTTTATTTGGCTCCATTGGGGAGGTTGGTTTTGAATTTGATTTATTTGCTTGACTTATTTATATATGATTTGGGCCTCCACTAGGGAGAAGGGTGTGAATTAACTCCACTAGGAAAAATTAGATCGAATTTAACTTAGTTTGAGTTAATGTATGGACCCTATTAGTGTGCGATGGATCCACTAAAAAGGGGCTATATCAGCCTTGACCTACCTTAGGTTTACAAATCTAAAGGGATAGTCTACCAACTATGGTGTAGAGCTAGCCAACCTAAGGGGTGCCATTCGGTGTGCATTGACTGTGCTATGAAGTAGGCATAGTAGACTTACATATTCCAAAGCAAGGAACAACTGCTAGGGTGTCCTATTAGATGCTGAAAAAAAATTGAACCTGGTCTAGGGTGACTACTGAGTGAATGCCCCTAAGGACTTATGTCAACTCAAAAGTAGTCAGGATTAATTTTATCTTAAATTCATGTGATTTGATAATGTTTTTTTGGTTTAGTTTGATTTTAAATTGAGGGCATATCCATTGGGGATGTGAGCTTGATCAAATTTGATAGATTTAATTTATGGACCATGTTGGTGTGCAATGGACCCATTAGAAGGGGTTATATCGGATGTGTCCTATCTCAAATTTACAAATCCAAAATGATAGTCTACTAGTCATGTGGTAGAGCTAGCCAACCTAAAGGGTTTCCTTTCAGTCTGCAATGGCTGTGTTAGGAAGAAGGCATATTAGACTTACATCTTCTAAAGTAGGGAACAACCATTGAGGTGACCTGTTGGTAGCACAACAAATAAAACCCAACTTAGGAGAGACTATCGAGTGAATTTCACTGGGGACCTATATCAACTCAAGGGTAATCAGGCAATTCTTACAGGGAGTTTTGCTGACACTACCCTAAAGATAGAATGCCTGCTTGGGAAAAGGTATCGCTAGAGGTGTCCCCCTAATCCACAACTGAATATATATTTTGTTTATATGTTTGCATGAACCCTATTAGTGTGTGAGGAACCAAACTAAGAATAGTCTATGTGGGCCTTAACCTATCTCAAATTTACTAGAACAAGGGAGAATCTGCACATCCACAGGATGGATTCTCCAACCATAGGGTGGTTAAAAGGAAAGGGGAACTGTCCAATCTGATAGTAACCCGGGTAATGTCTAAATGAGTTCACAAAGGATGTGATCCAAATATAGTGCCCATAGAGGAGGTGTTGCAAAGGGCGTTATCCTAAGCCTTGGAAAAGAAAGTCTATAGGTGTATGGTGGTCAATTCAAGGAGAAAGCATAGTAGACTTACATCTGCCATGAGTGGTGTATCCTATAGTGCAAGAACCAACCAACCTAAAGTGTATCCGTCAGCATGAGTGTTGTATCCATCAGTATAGCGAGAACCAACAAACCTAAGGTTCTTATCATTGTGCAACAATCAATCGGAAAGAAAGCAAGTAAGCTTACAAATTTCTAAGTGGAATTGAACATCGGGATAGTCTGTCATTAGTGAGATAGATGTTATCTGACCTAGAGCAATTACTAAGCGGGGAGCTTTGAGGAAGGACTGGACCCAGACTTGAAGCAGTCAGGAGGGAAGAAACCACTAGACTTATAATAAACCTCAAATATAATCGACCCAGTCAGTGCATCAAGGCTAATCCAAGAAGAAACTGTAGTAGACTCACATCCTCTTAATAAATCCAACATGAGGTAGCTTACCAGCCACGAAGTAAGGCATACCAAACTAATAAGGCACTTGTTAGTGTGCAGTGGCCAAGTATGGAAGGAAATCATAGAGGACTTACATCCTTAAAAGCAAGAAGACCACTGGGATGACACACTAGTAGGGTAGCACGTCAGCCCAACCCAGAGCCACTACTGAGTGAGTGCCACTGGGTGTTACCTCTACTCAAAGTAGCCTGAGATAAAAGATATGTGTTTATTTTATATGTTTGTGTGTAGTTTATGTTTGTGTTGTGTTGATGACGGATAGGATGTTGCTCAAGTTCATTACACCGACCCTAAACACATCATGTTAGTTTCACAAATAAGACTACTTTTAATGTGGAAGAGATTGAATTAAAAATGGTATTTTCATTGATGATAATTATTTTCAAACATGATTTTTTATAATTTTTTAAGTATAGCCTGTTGATTTGAAGCATTGGGTTTTCTCCCTTATGATATATAAACTTATAAGATTCTCCATGGTAGGCCTTTTCTATGGAAAAAGTGTTTACCCAAAAGGATTCAAACTTGCCTCCCATCTTATGAAAGGCAATAATCAGTCTCTTTAGAACTAAAATAAGCTTTCCTACTTGAAGCTTTAGGACATACCAACTTGTTGTGAGCATGAATTATTTTAGCTTTATATAACTTGTGGTTTTGGCATGCCCGCAGGTGTCTCTCCTCTAATCCTTTGATCTCTTCTAATTGCAGCTCGGCATTCTACTTTTTTGTGATCTTTCTACCCACAGCTATCTTTAGTGATGTGAGTTCGACATCTAATGGTAGAATGGCTTCAGACCCATACACTAAGGATAAAGGAGTAGACTGAGTTGGAGTTTTATATGTGGTGCGGTAGGCCCATAAGGCTTCAACTAACTGCTCATGCCACTATCACTTGTAATTGTTGAGTTTCTTCTTCAGTGTTCGGATGAGAGTTTTATTGAAGGCTTCTACTAAGCCATTTTTCCTTAGGTAGTTGATGGTAGAATATCTCCAATCTATATTGTGACTTCAGGCAAAGTTGTTGATCTCAGTGCTCTTGAACGCAGGACCATTTTCAAATATAATTTATCAAGGCATAGATGTATGGTGGCCAACTCAAGGAGAAAGCATAGCAGACTTACATCTACCATGAGTGGTGTATCCTATGGTACTAGAGCCAACCAACCTAAGGTGTATCTGTCAGCATGAGTGGTGTATCCATTAGCATAGTGAGAACCAACCAACCTAAGGTGCCTGTTGATGTGAAATGATCAATCTGGAAAGAAAGCATGTATGCTTACAACTTTGGAAGGGGAACGGAACATCAGGATAGTCTATCATCGGTGGGATAGATTCTATCTAACCTAGAGTAGTTACTAAGTGAGGAGCTTCAAGAAAGGACTGGATCTAGAATTGAAGTAGTCAAGAGGGAAAAAACCACTAGGTGACTTATCCTAAACCTCAAATATACTTGACCCAGTCAATGCAAGGCAAATCCAAGAAGAAAGTGTAGCAGACTAACATCCTCTTAAACAAAGCCAACATGAGGTAGCATACCATCCACGTAGTTGGCGTACTAAACTAATATGGCACTCATCATTGTGCAGTGGACAAGTAAAGATGGAAAGCGTAGTATACTTACATCCTCCATAGCAAGAAGACATCTAGGGTGACACACTAGTAGGGTAGCATGCCAGCCCAACCTAGAGCAACTACTAAGTGAGTTCCGTTGGGGTGTTATCTCTACTCAGACTAGCCCGAGATAAAAGATATGTGTTTATTTTATATATTTGTGTTGTGTTGATGACATATAGGATGCCGCTCAAGTTAATTACACTGACCCTAAACACATCATGGCAGATTCACAAATAAGAATACTTTTAACATGGAAGAGATTGAATTCGAAATGGAATTTTCATTGATGATAATTATTTTCAAACATGATTTATTATAATTATTTAAGTATAGCCTATTGATTAGAAGCATTAGGCACTCTCCCTTATGATTAATAAACTAATAAGATTCTCCTTGGTAGGCCTTCTCTATGGAAAAAGGGTCTTCCCAAGGGGGTTCAAACTTATCTCCCATCTTACGATGGGCAATAATCAATCTCCTTAGAAGTAAAATAAGCTTTCCTACATAAAAAGCTTTAGGACAGACCAACTTGTAGTTAGCTTGAATTATTTTATCTTTGTATAATGCGATGGTTTGGCATGCTCGTAGGCGTCTCTCCTCCAATCCTTTGATCTCTTCTAACCCACCTTGGTGTTCTCCTCTGTTGTGATCTTGCTACCCATAGCTATCCTTAGTGATGTGAGTTCAATGGTAAAATGACTTTGGACACATACACTAAGGAGAAAGGAGTAGACTGAGTTGGAGTTCTATATGTGGTGCGGTAAGCCTACAATGCTTCACTAACTACTCATGCCACTATCGCTTGTACCTGTCGAGTTTCTTCTTTAGTATTGGGATGAGAGTTTTATTTAAGGCTTCTGCTAAGCCATTTTCCCTTCGGTAGTTGATGGTAGAATATCTCCAATCTATGTTGTGACTTTGAGCAAAGTTGTTGATCTCAATGCTCTTGAATGCAGGACCATTATCAAATATAATTTGTTGAGGAACTTTGTACCTATATACAATTTGGTTCCTAAAATATTATAACACATGCTGAGCTATGACCTCTTTGAGCAGAATCACCTTCGCCCATTTGGAAAAGTAGTTAGTAGAAGCTAAGATAAATCAATGACCCTTGGAAGGAGGATCAATCAGACCCACTATGTTGGTACCCCAACACTCGAATGGCCATTAGGCTAATGTTGGATGTAAAATGTTGGGCAGTTGGTGTAGGACCACAATATGTATTTGACATAGGTGGCATTGCCTAGCCATATCCATGCAATCTTTGATCATCGACGACCAGTAGTATCCTATTCTCTTGATCTTGGCTTTCATCTTTGGACTAGATTGGCTGGCTTCGCATAATCCTGAGTGTACCTTGGTCACGATTCTATGTGCTTCGTGCTTGTATAAACAACGTATCCACATATGATCGAAAGACCTCTAGTACAAGACACAAGCCATAAGAGTGTAAGAAAGTGCTCTCTGCTTCATTTGATGAGCTTGGGACTTCTCTTGAGGTAGTTTTCCTTCATTTAGGTAATCCATGAATGGTTGCCTCCAAGCTAACTCCTCATCCTTCTTGGTAAAGGAAACCTCCCCTTCAAGAGAGTTCTTTTTGATGAGTTCAATATCAATAATTGATAAGAATTGCCTATTTTGGATCTTTATTGATATGGACTCATCCTTTGGACAGGTCAACTCCTTGGCAAGCTTGTCTAAAGCATATGCTAAGGCATTCTATCCTCAAGAAATCTTATAAATTATAACCTCCGAGATTTGGGCCAACAACTCCATGGTGTACTTATGGTAGTGATGGAGCTTGGGCTTTATAACCTTGTATGACCTAGTAATTTGTTTGATAACTCGCTGAGAATCCCCAAAGATGTTGATATTTTGGATGCTTAGAGTAACGTCTAACTCTAGATCAGCAATCAAAGCTTCATATTTTTCTTCATTTTTGGTGAAGGGATTGGACATATGATATGAGAATCTCATCACATCATGGTCTAGAGTTAAGAGAACTATTCCTACCCTGCCTTTCCTGGTATAGTAGATTATGGTTCCTATCCTCTTTGAGAGGAAGCCACACCATCAAAGTACATCTCCCAACTGTGAATGCTATTATCCCCTAAGTTCATAATTTGTTCATCAGGGAGATCATCACTAAGTAGAGAGTCAGCAGGAAGTAGGTGTGCTGCTAAGAAATCCGCTTGCGCTTGTCCTTTCACTGCATGGAGGAATACAAAGGAAATGTCAAACTATGAGAGGATCATGGACCGTCATGCCAACCATCCAGATAGTTTCAGTCATGTCATTAGATACTATAGTGGATTGATCCTAAAGATTAAGTTCAGCTTATAAGGAAGCTTGTTGTGTTGTTGCTTTGGGATGTAAAGATTAAAGCTAGGCAATGCTTCTCAATGGGTGGATAATTAGCCTAAGCAAGGATTAGAAGATGACTGAGGTAGTAGAGTGTGTTTTGCATCCCTTCATCATTAGCTTGGGTCAACAAAGAACCAAGGGAGTCTTCTAATGTAGCAGTACAAAGTATGGGCGGCTTGCCTAGGATAGGGGCTACTAGAACTGGTGGTTTCATCAGGTGATGTCTTCGAAGGCATGCACACACTTATCATCCTACTTGAACTTGGCATCCTTTTTGGCAAGTGCTGAGAATGGATGACATCTTTATGATAGGTTGGATTTAAAGCATCTTAGATATGCCAACCACCCTTGGAATGATCTGAGTTGAGTCAAATTTTTAGGGGGTGGCATTTCTAATATCACCTTGATCTTCTCCAGATTGATTACGATTCTCTAATGTTGTACAACAAACCCAAGGAATTTCCCTGAAGCTACTCTGAATGCACACTTTAAGAGGTTCATTTTGAGGTTAAATTATCTTAACTGTTGGAAAACTACTTCAAGTCAAAAGTATGGTCTTCTTTTTGTCTACTTTTGATGATCGACATGATGATGAATGAATGAGTTAGTCGAAGATTTGAGTCATAGCTCCGGGTATGTAGCACTATTTTTGAAGGGCATGACCTTATAATGTATTCTAAAAGCAATGTTTCTTTCACCATCAACCATCCATTTGTGGAGAGAGCCATGAAAAATCGAGGATTGGTGAGATTTGTAGTGGAAATTCATCTTTTGGACATGCTTTATTTTCATATAAAATCCTGATGCATGAATTTGGCTTATTTTTTCTTTTTTCTTTGGGATGAAAGTCTTTGACCAATATCATGACTTCTAAATGACCTATGTCTGTCACATGTGTCTAGGAGCTTGCTTGATAGGGTTAGAGGTAGGATCTTTTGTTAGTTTATGGATTGCTTTCAGGTCAAAGGTCTCTTCATAACTCCCATGGAACTCAAATAATAGCCCAACTAAGTCATGGTCAATTCCAAAAGAATTGATGTTGGATTGATTGATTGACTTAATCTCTTCTTCAAACTCTAGCAGTGCATCTTTGACATAAAAATCATTTGGATCATCTAAAATTTCTAAGCATAACTCCTCATATGAGTTAATGTGATTTGAAAAGAAATTATCAATTCCAAATGGTTGGTGATGACTAAGCAGTAATCGTCATCATCCATTAGAACCATTGCACTGAATATTAGTCCCAATCTTAATTTAGAGCTTTTGTATTTATTCTTACATATTCGTTTGAAGTAGTCTGACCTGTGCTTTGACAAGTATGTGGGATTAACCCTTTCTTTGCTAAATTATGAACACAAGGTAATTACCAATCAAAAGGTAATTCTATTAAATTTTTATGGGAATCATCCTCAAGTTCTACATCAACTTCTTGAATTGAGGATGATGCTTCCAAAAAGAACCTCTGAGTCTTCACACTTGTGGATGACATATGGGCTTCCTTAACTACCAAACCCTCAGCTTTTTGAGAGGAAAGTAAGGTTAGAGCAAAGGTTCCCAATGGATGCCTAACTTATTCACATATAGAGTTGGATACACTTATACTTTACTTTGGAGCTCGATCTTCATCACTATCTGGCTCAAGTGTCATCTCCAAGAGAATCTACTACTAAGAAGAGTTGACTGGTGTTCAGAACATATAAGACTCATCCTATGAACTAGATTATAAGTCTACATGGATAGCAGGTGTACTCCTGGTAGCTAGGACATATCTTCTATTGGGTGGTCAATAAGGAGACTTTCCACCACTGGAATTGCCTCAAAACTAGCCTCTTCATCTACCTGGGTGGAGGTTAGGTCATCCTACCCATATGTAATGTAGTAACAAATTATGGGTGGAATCTAATGTTTGGCTCCACTTCCTACTCCAAGTCTATTTCCTCTCCCTTTTATTTTCTTTTTTATTTTCTCTTTTCTTTTCTTTTCTTTCTCTTCCCTTTTCTTTTTTTTCTTTTATTTCTAAACTTTGGCCAAGTTTATGAGAATAGACTTGTTGATTTTGAGGGAGGTAGTAAGATCATCATCATATATGCCGACCTCATGAACTGTAAATGGCTTGAGATCTCCTTTGACATAGTAGACAATCCCACCTCTCAAAAACTTCTTAAACTGATGTAGAAAGGATGGAACTATGATGTTCTCATGTATCTATGTTCTCCCAAACAAAGTGTTGAAAGATGTATTTGAGTCTATAATGTAAAACTTGGCTTTGGTCTTTCAATCATCTATCTCCAAGAGCAACACTATAGAGCCTAAGGCATGTTGACCTCACTTTTGGAGTGTGCATTCAATATTCTCATCTTAGAGTTAGAAGTCTTCTAGACACTAAGACTTCCTTAGTCATAAGATACTTCTAACAATTATTGAAACACTTAACCTAAGCCTAAAGACTTAGAAGGGTTAACTATAAGATTAGGTTATGCCTTAGGGACTAAGATAATCCACCTACTCTACAACCCAAATCCAATCCATGTTCACCTTCTTAAACTAAACCTCAAGTTCAATTCAAACATCAAATTCAAATCTAAATCCAAACCCAAATTCCTAAACCAAATGGTTGAAGCCCTTGATCAAATCCATTTTGAGTCCCTTCTTAAGCCATATGACCTATCCCATGGACTTAGCCAAATCATAATCCAAATCAATCCAAAATCAACTGATTTTCTCATAATCAATTTATATCTTCACTCATCCTCCTAAATATAAATCAAATCTACGTTCAAATTATCAAAACTAAATCAACTAAATCAAATTATATCAAAACCCTTCCTATGGCATATGACCTATCCATGGACTTAGCCAAATCTTAATCCAAATCAAGTTAAACTCAATTGATTTTCTCCCAAATCAATCATATTTTCAATCATCTTCACAAAACTAAATGAAATATACATTTAAATGATCAAAACTAAATCACACCAAATCAAAATCCAAACCTAAACCACATGACCTAACTCCATGGACTTAGCCAAATTTCTTCACAAAACCGAAATTCAATTTATTTTCTCATGAATCAATCATACCTTCAATCATATTCACAAATATAAATAGAATCTATAATCATCAAGACAAACTAAAATCAACCCAAGTCAAACCCAACTTAACCGTTTTGACTTGAAATGTTCAAATGAACCAAAACCCATTTGAACCCAAGCTAATTGTAATTGAATTAATATATCAATCCCAAATCGATATATAAACTCAACTAAATCAAACTCAACCTTAAATCAAGCCAACTAACCCCAATTGGTCTACTTGACCCAAAGTGGCCAACTTGACCTATTTGAGCCAAGTTTTAATCCTACCCAAATTAGATTGAACCAAGCCCATAAAAACCTCCCATCATGATCGTTGATCACCCTAGGTTGCTCAATTGCCACAAATTGGGTCAAACAAAGTCAACTTGGTCATTTTACCAAGTCAACCACTTAACCCATATGAACTTAAACTAGCCAAATTGCAACCTAAGCCAAATCCCTTGAAACAAATGATTCATACCAAATCAAAATCAATATTTGAATATGACTTGACCTTCAATTGAGTCAAACCAAACCCAATTGGCCCTCCTGACCCAAGTTGACCCAAATTGGCCTAAAAGATCAAATTGGGTCAAATCAAAATATAAACTAAATTGTTTGCAACTAATGGCTCAAGTTCATTCTAAATTGATTGTTGAACTTGACCAAAGCCATGATTGGACCTAATTGAACCCAATTGACCTACTTAGCCCAATTTGACCTAAATGTTCAAGTTGGCCTAATTCAAAACCAAATCCAAATTAATTGAAACCAAAGCACAATCATCTTCAATTGGTCAACTAAACCCAAACCAACACCCAACCCAAGCCAATTTGGACAATTTGATGAAATTGGTCAACTTAACCCATTTAACCCAAATGAATTCAAATGACCCAAAATCAAATCTAAGCCAAACTAAACCAATCCAATTGAACCAAAACATCTCAAATGATCAGATGAACTTGACCCAACTATTGGTTTGACCTAATTTGACAAATAGTTAACTTGACCCAACCAAACCTAATTTAACCTAAATAAGTCAAATTGAGCCAAACTTAACCAAATCAACTCCAACTGACTTGAAATTTGGGCTAACCCACTTTTGGCTCTTTTCAAATATGCTCAAATAAATTCCAATGCTAAATGATCATTCTACCCTTGGGTCAAGAGCATCACATGAGACAAATCACTCATGTAAGTGGTCATTTCCATTCCTTGGCCACTTGGTAATGTCCCAATGGTCCACCTAAGCACCTAGGACACTACTCAACCTAATCCAAGGGGTGGTTGGGTCAGCCATGACCCATGGGAGGTGAAATCACCTCACTCTCTACAACAGCATTTGAAACCCATAGTAAGAAGACAAACTAGATCCCACCGTCTGATCAAGATGAAGGGGTGTGGGGGGGTTATACACCCCTTCGTTTCCACTCAAACACACATAAAAATCATTCCTCAGAACCCTAGCTACCCAAGAAGAGCTGCTAGAACAATCCGCTAATTTCCCAAGCTCATACCTCGATCAAAAAATGCCATTCCTCTCCATCCAAAATAGGACACTCCCATTTTTAACCTAACTTCCCCATTTCTCCATCAAACTCAAATTAACTTTGCACACACCTTCCCTAGGCCTCGTCGAGCAAGAACAAATCATCTCCCAAACCTCCCGAGCACTAGAGGTGGGACTTCAATCAAAGTCAAGCTCCAAATCATCAGTTAGTGGCCTTCCAAGCAAATGTTGAGAAATTGATCTAATTGCTACTCATTAGAGCTTCATCTGCATGAAGCTTCTCAGAGAGCCCCGCCTTGAGTGAGGTATGCTTCAAAAATAGATCCTTAGCTAAAAATGGGTTGGAGATTTTTGAAGAAAACTTGTATATCATTTGATTTTGACCATTGGATCCCCTCTGATCATGTCGTGAAGGTGTGGGATCCTTTTGGAGTTGATTCTAGCTCAGGTAAGCTTGAATCAAGTGAGAAATGGCAGACAAACTCCATTCTCCCTCACTCGCATGACTTCAGAACAGGCACTGTATGTTCTTCATGATCGAAACGGACGGTTGTGATTAGATCTACTAGATCAATTTGATTTAATCTTATTAAGCTTTAAGATTAATCATAACAGTCCAATTTTAGATCAGATGGGGATGAAAGCACGTCCGCCCCCGCCATGGAGGTGCTGAGTCAGAAAAGTTTTATGTATCCAATCCTTAGGTGCCATATGGCACCAATAGGATTAGGCTTTAATTAGGCTTAATTAATCATTTTTAGTGGTTGAAACTTCTAAAAATCTTAAAAAATCATAGAGAAATAAAAAATGCAAATAAATACTAATTTTAAAGGTATTTTAGAGGAGAATTAATTAAAAATGATCTTAACTAATTTTGAATAGTAATTAATGTTTAATTATAAAATTAATTAGCTTAATTACTTTTTTAATTACATCAGAAATTAATCCTAAATTATATTGGTTAATTTAATTGGATGACCTCTGCCACCCATGATTTTCTTGGGATTTATTGCTCACTTAATTAAAAAAAGACTAATTAAACCTTACCTACTATTTTAAGTTAATTAATGATTAATTTAATATGATGAACAGTAATAAATTGGTTAATTAGGTTTATTAATAATTGTTTAACAGTAAGTGAACTAAAGTATGGTTGGGACCCCTTTCCAAAAGTTCATTTCACCCTTTCTAAAATGAAATTAATTAAAATTTAACTAATTAATTAAATCACTTAATCAAATTGAAATCATAATCACATCTAATCGTAATTAATTAAATCATGGGTTAGATCTTTAGGTGTTTAATAACCTAAAGTAGTTTAATGAAATTATTGTTAGTCCACATGTGTGGGAAAATCATAAGAGTAATTAATTAAGTCCCATAATGTAATTAACTATTAATCATGAGCCAATTGCATTAGGCCCTTTTTATTTCCTAGGATCATTCCAAGTTTATTTTCTATGCATATCATGTTGGCTCAAAATTATTTAGTTATTTACTTTAAGGTGACATTAGTAAGGGTATTAATTCATCTAATTAAGGGTTCAACATAATTAACCCATTAAATCAGCTTAATTACATTTACTTAAATTAAATCAAATCAGGGGATGGGTTTAAAATAACAAGTGATGATTTCTCTTTTCCTCTTTAAATCAAATCAAATCCAAAACTTAATTAATAAAGAAGCTTTAGTTTGCTTTAAATAATCTTATTTGATTAAATTATCCTTAAAAACTAGTTCCTTTCCTCTATTCATGTATTGATTTATATAAGATTGAATAGTAATGGGTATATAGTCTAGACATCCCGTGAGCACAAGGCTTTAGCTAGCCCCAAGGAGGTCAACTGATTACCTCACTTCTCTTATTTGTTATTTGGTTGGTGATATCAAAAAGAAGAAATGTTAAATCTGAATCTGTTCTTCATTAAAATTTAAAAAAAAACAAAAACCCTAAACCCTAAACTAAAACCTGAACCCTAAACCTAATCCCTAAACCCTAAACCCTAAATACCAAAACCCTAAACCCTAAACCCTAAACCTTAAACCCTAAACCCCAAACCCTAAAAGGATAAACCCTAAAACCCTAAACCCTAAACCCTAAAGCCTAAACCCTAAACCCTAAACCCCAAAGCTTAAACCTAAACCTAAAGTAACTGACTAAATTAAAAAATAAACCTAAACCCTAAAACCTAATAAACCTAAACCCTAAGTATGGTTAGAACCTTGACAGAGAACATCATGAACTGTGCTCGCCTAGATCAAGAATGGGGAAGGCGAGGCGGTGATTATCGTGGTGGTGGGGCATCCGAGATGTGATAGGATGGTTGGCTGTGGATTGATATGGAAGAGGGCGGAGGACTGAGGTCAAGCCGGGTATGAGAGAGAGATGTGGATATGATGGTGGATTGCCACTGAGAGGCCTGAGTTGTTTATTTGAAATGTAGAAGGGTATGATGTTATTGGATGAAATTGAAAAGAAGAAATGTTGAATCTGAATTTATTCTCTATTAAAAAAAACCATAAACCTTAAACTAAAACCTAAAACTTAAATTTAAAACCTAAACCCTAAACCCTAAATCCTAAACCCAAAAGCATAAACCCTAAACCCTAAAACACAAAACCATAAACCCTAAACCAAAATTAAAAAAAAAAACCTTAAACCCTAAACCCTATACCCTAAATCCTAAACCCTAAACCCCAAACACTAAAACTAACCCTAAACCATAAACTCTAAACCTACAACCCTAAACCAACAACCTTAAACCCTAAACCTTAAAATACCATAAACCCTAAACCCTAAACCCAAGACCCTAACCTTAAACCTAAACCCTAAACCATAAACCCTAATCCCTAAACCATAAACCTTAAAAACTTAAACCATAAACACTAAACTAACCTTAAACCCTAAACCCTAAAGCCTAAAGCCTAAACCGAAAACTAACCCTAAATCCTAAGTTAATACTAAAACCTAAACCCTAAACTAACCCTAAACCCTAAACTAACCCTAAATCCTAAATCTTAAACACTAAAAACCCAAAACCCTGAAGCCTAAACACTAAACCCTAAACCCTAAACCCTAAACCATAAACCCTAAACCCTAAACCCTAACACTAAAAACTTAAACACCTAAACCTAAACTAAATAAAACTTAAAAATTAAATAAATAAAAAAACTTAAACCTAAACAAAATAAAATAATAAAATAAAATTAAAACATAAACTAAAACCTAAACCTAAACCTAAACCTAAACCTAGAATAAATTAAAATAAATAAAGACTAAACTAAAAAAAGACCTAAACTTAACCAAAAAAATAAAATAAACTTAAAAAACCTAAACAAAATAAGAACTAAACGTAAAAAAAAAATAAAATAAACCTAAAAATAAATAAAAAATAAAACCTAAACCCTAAACTAAAAAAAACCTATACTTAAAATAAATTAAAGAAAATAAACCTAAACCTAAACTAAAATAAGCTAAACTAAAATAAATAAAACCTAAACTTAAACTTAAAATAAATTAAAAATAAATCCTAAACTAAATAAAATAAAATATACTAAAAAAAACCTAAACCCAAAGCTAAACCTAAAAATAAAAACTAAAACCTAAACCTAGAAAATAAATAAATAATAAAATTAAAACTAAAAATTAACATAAACCTAAACCTAAAATTAAAAAATAAACTAAGATAAAAAACCAAAACTAAAACTAAAATAAATAAACCAAACATAATAAACCAAACTAGATAAAAATAACAAATAAAATAGCTAAAATAAATAAAAAAATAAACTAAATAAACTAAATAAACCTCAACCTATCAGTTTACTAACTTATTTATTTTTTTAAAAAAACCCTAAATCGTAAACCCTAAACCCCAAACCCTAAAACTAAACCTAAACCCTAAACCTACAACCTTAAATCCTAAAACCTAAACCTAAACCTAACCCTAAACCCTAAACCTAAAACCCTAAACCTAAACACTAAACCCTAAACCCTAAACCCTAAACTAACCCTAAACCCTAAAACCTAAACCCTAAAACCCTAAACCCTAAACTCTAAACCCTAAAGCATAAACTAACCTTAAACTCTAATCTAACCCTAAACCCTAAACACTAAACCCTAAAAACCTTACACCCTAAAGCCTAAACACAAAACTATAAACTCTAAACCCTAAACCCTAACCCTAATCCCTAAACCCTAAAGCTCTAAACTAAAATGCTAAACCCAAAACCCTAAAATCATAAAAACCTAAACCTAAACTAAATAAACCTAAAAATAAATTAATAAATAATTCTAAACCTAAATAAAATAAAATAAAAATAAAATCAATACCTAAACCAAAACTAAAACCTAAACCTAAAAATAAAATAAAATTAAAAATAAAACTTAAAATAAAAGGAAGAAAAATAGAACTATAATATAAAAATAAAATAAACTTAGGAATAAAACCTAAATAAAATAAAAACTAAATTTAAAATTAAAATAAAATAAACATAGAATAGAATGAAATAAAAACTAAATGAAAACCTAAACCTGAAAAATGAACCTAAAAATAAAATCTAAAAATAAATTAAAAAAAACCCTAAACTCTAAACTAAAAAAAAATAAACCTAAAATAAAAATAAAAAAAACAAAATACAATAAACCTAAACCTAAACTAAAATAAATGAAACCTAAACCAAAACCTAAAATAAACTAAACCTTAAGCTAAACCTAAACAAAATAAAATAAATAAACTGAGAAAAACCTAATCCTAAATTAAAAAATAAAACTTAAAAATAAACCTAAAATAAGAACATAAAACCTAAGCCTAAAAAAATAAAATAAAAAACTAAACCTAAGCCTAAAAATAAAAAATAAAAAACTAAACCTAAACCTAAAAATAAAAAATAAAACCTAAACCTAAAAAATAAAAGAAAAAAAACTAAACTAAAAGATAATCCTAAACCTAAACCTAAACCAAAAAAATAAACTAAAATAAAAAACCTAAACTAAAATAAATAAACTAAACTACATAAAAATAAAAATAAACCTAAATAAAAATACAAAATTAAATTAAATTAAATTAAATAGAAATTAAACTAAATAAACCTAAACCTACATGTTTATTTATTTTAAAAAAACCTAAACTTTAAACCCTAAACCCTAATCCTAAACCTTAAACCCTAAAATTGTAAACCCTAAACCCTAAACCATACACCCTAAACCCTAAACCCTACTCCCTAAACCCTAACCCTAAACCGTAAACCCTAAACCTAACCTAAAGTAACTAAATAAATTTTAAAATAAACCTAAACCCTAAAACCAAATAAATCTAAACCTAAATCTAAACCTTAATAATGGGCATAACCTTGATGACTGGAACATCACTATCAACCAGGCTCAGTCTAGATATGGCGGTGGAGGCCAAGGCCGAGATGGCAGTTATCACAGTGGTGGTGGGGGATCTGGAAGTGCTCATGGTTCTGATGGGAACTGGAGAAACTAAAGAATGACCAATCTAATCAATTGCTTATGGAACTATGTATTTATAGTAGAGATGGTTCTAGTTAACTAAGTTTTTTGATTTGCTCTACGCATGGTAACTTTTGATCTATGTTGTCTCTTGTGTCTTAGAAAACATGGTGTGTTACTTGGCTGATGAAATCAAAAAGAACAAATGTTGAATCTGAATTTGTTCTCTATTAAGAAAAACACCAAATACCCTAAACCCTAAACTAAAACTTGAACCCTTGACCAAAAACCTCAACCCTAAACCCTAATCCCTAAACCTTAAAAACCCTAAACCCTAAACACTAAACCCTAAACCCTAAAAGCTTAAACCCTAAATCCTAAAGCTAAACCCTAAACCCCAAACCCTAAACCTTAAACCCTAAACCCCAAACCCAAAACTCTAAACCCTAAACCCTCAACTAACCCTAAACCCTAAACCTATAAAAAATCTAAAAACCTAAACCTAAACTAAATAATACCTAAAAATAAAATAAATAAACAAACCTAAACAGAAATAAAATAAAAAAATAAAAAATAAGAAAAACCTAAACTAAAACCTAAACTTAAACTTAAAAAGAAAATAAAATAAATGATAAAAAATAAACTAAAATAAAATAAATAAATAACTTAAAATAAACTAAAAAATAAAAAATACTAAATAAAATGAAAACTAAACCTAAAATAAATAAAAATGAAAACTAAATAAGAACCTAAACCTAAAATCTAAACCTAGAAAATAAATAAATAAAACCTAAACCTTAAACATTAAAAAAACCTAAACCTAAAATAAAAATAAAATAAACCTAAACCTAAACTAAAATAAATAAAACTTAAACCTAAACCTAAAATAAACTAAACCAAAACCTAAACCTTAACCCTAAATAAAATAAAATAAACTAAAAATAAACTTAAACCTAAACTAAAAAATAAAACCTAAAATTAAACCAAAAATAAAAACCTAAAACATAAACCTAAAAAAATATAATAAAAACCTAAACATAAACAAAAAAATAAAAAATTAAAAATATACCTAAAAAATAAAATAAAAATAAAACTTAAAAAAAATAAATAGGTAAACCTAAACGTAAAAAATAAACTAAAATAAAAAACTTAAACTAAAATAAATTAACTAAACTAAATAAAAATAAAAATAAAACTGAAATAAAAATAAATATAAAATAAACTAAATAAAATAAAAAGAAAAGTAAATAAACTAAATAAACCTAACCCTACCAGTTTACTTAATTTTAAAAAAAGTAAAAAAAAACCTAAACTTTGAACCCTAAACCTACAACCCTGAGCCCAAAAATATATTCCTTAAAACCCTAAACCCTAAACACTAAACCCTAAACCTTAAACCCTAAACCCCAAAACCCCAAACCATAAACCCTAATCCTTAATCCTTAAAGCCTACAACCTTAAACCACTAAAACCTAAACCCCAAACCCTAAACACCAAACCCTAAACCAAAAAAACCTAAAAAGTCAAACCTAAACTAAATAAAACCTTAAAATAAAATAAATAAATAAACCTAAACCTAAATAAAATAAAAAACTAAAATAAAATAAAAATTTAAACTAAAACTAAAACTTAAACCTAAACCTAAATGTAAAAATTAAATAATATAAAAAAACTAAACTAAAAAAAATTAAATAAAAACCTAAACTAATCTACAAAAATAAAATAAACCTAAAAAACCTAAATAAAATAAAAACTAAATGCAAAATAAAAAAAATAAACTTTAAATAAAAAATTAAAACCTAAATAAAAACCTGAACTTAAAAAATAACCTTAAGAAAATCTAAAAATAAATAAAAAATTAAACATAAACCCAAAACTAAAAAAAAACCTAAAACTAAAATAATTAAAATAAAATAAAACTAAACTAAAATAAACTAAACTAAAATAAATAAAACCTAAACATCAACCTAAAATAAACTAAACCTAAAGCCTAAAGTAAATAAAATAAAATAAACTAATAATAAATTTAAACATAAACTGAAAAAGAAAATCTAAAATAAACCTAATACCTAAACCTAAAAAAAACCCTAAACCTAAACCTAAAAATAAAAAGTAAAACCAAAACTTAAAAAATAAAATAAAAATAAAACTAAATTAAAAAAAATAAACATAAACTGAGACCTAAACCTAAAATTAAAAAATCTAAACTAAAATAAAGAAACCTAAAATAAATAAACTAAACTAAACTAAAATAAAAAATAAACCCGAATAAAAATTAAAAATTAAATGAACTAAAATAAATAAAAAATAAACTAAAAAAACTAAATAAACCTAAACCTACTAGTTTACTTAATTTTTAAAAAAAACCTTAAACCCTAAACCCTAAACTCTAAACCCTAAACCCTAAACACTAAACCCTAAACCCTAAACCCTTAAGTTATAACCCTAAACCCTAAACCCTAAACCCTAAACCACAAACCTTAAAAAATGCTAAACCCTAAACCCTAAAAAACTAAATCCTATACTCTAAACTAACCCTAAACTCTAGCCCTAAAAACCCTAAACCTTAAACCATAAGCTAACCCTATTACCTAAATCCTAAGCTCGTAAAAACCTAAACCTTGAAACCTAAACATAAAACCATAAACCCTAAACCCTAAACCCTAACCTTAAACCCTAAACCCTAAAACCCTAAACCCTAAAATCATAAACCCTATACCGTAAACATTATACCCTACACCCTAAAAACTTAAAAAACTAAACTTAAACTAAATAAAAACCAAAAATAAGATAAATAAAAAAACCTAAACCTAAATAAAAGTAAATAAAAAAACATAAACAAAACTAAAAAATAAAAAAATAAAATAAACCTAAAATAAAATAAAATAAAACCTAAAAAATAAATAAGAAAAACCTAAACCCTAAATTAAAACAAAAAACCTAAACCTAAAATAAAAATAAAATTACCCTAAACCTAAACTAAAATAAACTAAACCTAAACCTTAACCTAAACTAAATAAAATAAAATAAACTAAAAATAAAACTAAACCTAAACTAAAAAATAAAACCTAAAAATAAAACTAAAATAAAAACCACAACATAAACCTGAAAAAATAAAATAAAAACCTAATCCTAAGCCTAAAAATCAAAAATAAAACCAAAACCAAAAAAATAAAATCAAAATAAAACTCACCTAAAAATAAAAAAATAATAACCTAAACTACAATAAAAAACCTAAAATATATAAACTAAAATAAATAAAAATAAAAAATAAACCTTAATAAAAATAAAAAATAGAAATAAACTCAAATAAATAAAAAGTTAAATAAATAAACTTAAACCTACTAGTTTACTTAATTTTTTTAAAAGCCCTAAACCCTAAATCCTAAACTCTAAACCCTAAAGACTAAACCCTAAAACTAATCCTAAACCCTAAACCCTAAACTTACAACCCTAAACCTACTACCCTAAATCTTAAACCCTAATCCCTAAAACCCTAAACCCTAAACCCTAAATCTTAAACTCTAATCCATAAATGATAACCCTAACACTAAACCCTAAACCCTAAACTATAAACTAACCCTAAATCCTAAACCCTAAACCTTAAACCATAAAAACCATAAACCCTAAAGCCTAAAACCTAAACCTTAAACCCTAAACTAACCATAATCCCTAAACCCTAAACCCTAAACCCTAAACCCTCAATGTTAAACCCTAAAACTAATCCAAACCCTAAACCTTAAACTTACAACCCTAAACCTACTACCCTAAATGCTAAACCCTAAACCCTAAAACCCTAAACTAAATAAAATAAAATAAACCAAAAATAAAACTAAACCTAAACTAAAAAATAAAACTTAAAAATAAAATTAAAATAAAAACCTCAACATAAACCTGAAAAAATAAAATCCCACATCTCACAAACATCATACACTGATGTAGAGAGGATGGAACTATGTTGTTCTCATGTATCTATGGTCTCACAAGAAAAGTGTTAAAAGATGTATCCAAGTATATAATGTGAAACATGGCTTCGGTCTTCCAATCATCTAGTTTAAACTACAAAATAAACCTAAATAAAAATAAAAAATAAACTAAATAAACCCAGATACAAAATAAACCTAAATAAAAATATAAAATAAACTAAATAAACCTAAACCTATTAGTTTCTTTAATTAAAAAAAAAACCTAAAGCTTAAACCCTAAACCTTAAACACTAAATCATAAACCCTAAAACTAACTCTAAACCCTAAACCCTAAACCTACAACCTAAAACCCTTAACACTAAATCTTAAACCCTAAGCCCTAAACCCTAAACTAACCCTTAACCCTAAACTCTAAACCCTAAACCTTAAACTTTAAAACACTAATCCTTAATCCTAAACTCTAATCCTTAACCCTAACTCTAAACCCTAAACCCTAAACCCTAAAACCTAAAACTTTAAACCCTGAACTAACCCTAAACCCTAACCCCTAAACCCTAAAAATCTTAAACACTAACTTAACCGAAAACCCTAAACTAACCCTAAACCCTAAAGCCCAAAAACCATAAACCCTAAAGCTTAAACACTAAACTCGAAACCTTAAAACCTAAACACTAACCTTAAACCCTAACACTAAAGCCCAAAAAACTAACCCTAAACCCTAAACCCTAAACCTAACAATAAGCCCTAAACCTACTAGCCTAAACCATAAACTAAAATAAAATAAAATAAAATAAAATAAAATATAATCCAAAACTAAAACCTAAACCTAAACCTAAACTTAAAAATAAAATAAAATAAAATAAATAAAAACTAAACTAAAATAAAATAGATAAAAACTAAACTAAAATATAAAATAAACCTAGAAATAAAGAATCCAAATAAAATAAAAACTAAATAAAAATCTAAACATTAAAAATAAATGAAAAAAAAAACTAAAAAATAAAACTTAAATGCTAAACTAAAAAAAAACCTAAACCTAAAATAAGAAATTAAAATAAACCAAATCCTAAACTAAAATAGACTAAACTAAAATAAATAAAACCTAAACATATACCTAAACTAAACTAAACATAAAACCTAAACTAAATTAAATAAAATAAACTAAAAATAAACCTAAACTAAACTAAAAAAAACAAAATAAACCTAAGACTAAAAAAAATAAAAAAAACTAAACCTAAAATAAAGATAAAATATACCTAAAATAAAAACTAAATAAAAACATAAACCTAAATAAACCTAAAAATTAAACCTAAAATAAATAATAAATAAAACCTAAACCCTAAAAGAAAAAAAAACATAAACCTAAAATTAAAAAAAAACAAAACCTAAACTAAAATAAACTAAACAAAATAAAAAAAACATGAACCTAAACTAAATAAAATAATCTAAAAATAAACCTAAACCTAAACTAAAAAATAAAACCTAAAATAAACCTAAAACCTAAACATAAAAAAATAAAAAAAAAACTTAAACCTAAAAATAAAAATAAAAAATAAAACCTAATCTTAAAAAAATAAATAAAAATAAAACTATACTAAAAATAACATAAACCTAAACCTAAACCTAAACCTAAAAACTAAAATAAAATAAAAACCTGAACAAAAATAAATAAAGCTACAAAAAATAAACTAAACTAGACAAAAATAAAAATAAAAATAAACATAAATCAAATTAAAAAATAAGCTAAACTAAAATTAAAAAATAAACTAAATAAACCCAAACATACTAGTTTACTTAATTTTTAAAAACTAAAAAATAAATGAAATAAAACCCTAATCCTAAACCCTAAACCATAAAACTATCCCTAACCCCTAAATAATAAATCCTAAGGATAAAACCCTAAACCTTAAACATTAGTCCTTAAGCCTTAAAGCCAAAACCCTAAAGCCTAAACCCTAAAAACTAAAAATCCATAAACCCTAAACCCTAAACCCTAAACCCGAACACTAAACCCTAAACCCTAAAACCTTAAACCCTAAAACCCTAAACACTAAACCCTAAACCCTAAAACCTAAACCCTAAAAACTTAAACCTAAACTAAATAAAACCTAAAAATAAAATAAATAAAAAAACCTAAACTACAAGTTGAACCTAAACCTAAAAGTAAAAAAAATAAACTAACTAAAACAAAAAAAATAAAAATAATAAAAACTTAAATTAAAATAAAAAATAAAATAAACCTAAGAATAAAAAACATAAATAAAATAAAAACATAATGTCAAATAAAAAATAAAAAAACATAAAACAAAAGAAAAATTTACTAAAATAAAAACTAAATAAAAACCTAAACTTATAAAGTAAACCTAAAAGTAAAACCTAAACCCTAAACTAAAAAAACCTAAACATAAAATAAAATAAAATAAACCTATACCTAGAATAAAATAAAATAAATAAAACCTAAACTTTAACCTAAACCTTAAACTAAATAAAATAAAAAAATTAAAAATAAACTTAAACCTAAATAAAAAAATAAAACCTAAAATAAAAATGTAAAACCTTAACCTAAAAAAATAAAATAAAAACCTAAACCTAGACATAAAATAAAAAATAATACGTAAACTTAAAAAATAAAATAAAAATAAAACTCAATCAAAAAATAAACCTAAACCTAAACCTAATCCAAAAAATAAACTAAAATAAAATAACTAAACTAAAATAAAAAACCTCGACTAAAAAAATAAACTTAAAATAAATAAGCTAAACTAAATAAAAAATAAACATAATAAAAAAAATAAAACTAGCTAAAATTAATAAAAAATAAACTAAATAAACTAATTAAGCAAAAGAAGAAATGTTGCAAATCTGAATTTGTTCTCTGTTTAAAAAAAAACCAAAACTCATAAATGCTAAACTAAAACCTGAACCCTGAACCTAAAACCTAAACCCTAAACCCTAAAAATCCTAAACGCAAAACTCGAAACCCTAAACCTTAAAACCTAAAACCCTAAACCCTAAACTTAAACCCTTAGCACTAAACCCTGAACCCTAAACCCAAAAAAAACCCTAAACCCTAAAAGCTAAACTTTAAACCCTAAACCTTAAACTAACCCTAAAAGCTAAACTAACCCTAAACCTTAAAAAGCTAAAAACCTAAACCTAAATTAATTAAAACCTAAAAATAAAATCAATAATAATATAACCAATTATAAAATAAGAATATAAAATAAAATAAAAACATAAACTAAAAACTAAACCTAAACATAAAAAGAGAATATAATAAAAAATAAAAACTTAACTAAAATAAAATAAATAAAAACCTAAACTAAACAAAAAAAACCTAAATAAAAGAATAACTAAACCTAAAATTAAATAAACCTAAAAATATACCTAAAAGATATAACTAAAAGTAAAACCTAAACCTAAAATAAAAATAAAATAAAAAAAATAAAATGAACCTAAACATAAACTAAAATAAACTAACCAAAAATAAGTAAAACATAAACCTAAACCTAAACCCTAAACTAAATAAAATTAATTAAATCAAAAATAAACCTAAACCTAAATTAAAAAATATAACCTAAAATTAAACTTAAACCTAAACCTAAAAAAATAAAATAAAAACCTAAACCTAATCATAAAATAAAAAATAAAACCTAAGCCTAAAAAAATAAAATAAATATAAAACTAAATTAAAAAAATAAACCTAAACCTAAACCTAATATAAAAAATAAACTAAAATAAAATACCTAAACTAAAATAAAAACTTAGAGTAAATTAAATAAATTTAAAATAAAAAACTAAACTAAATAAAAATCAAAAATAAACATAGATAAAAATAAAAAATAAAATAAACTAAAATAAATAAAAAATAAACTAAATAAACTAATTAAACATAATAAAAAATGTTGTAAATCTGAATTTGTTCTCTCTTAAAAAAAACAAAAACCCAAAACATAAACTAAAACACAACCTAAACCTAGAACCTAAACCCAAATCCCAAAACCCTAAACCCTAAAAACCAGAACTAACCCTAAGCCATAAACCCTAAATAATAAAGCCTAAAATGTAAGCCCTAAACCCTAACCCCTAAAACCTAAAACCTAAACCCCAAACCCTAAACCAAAAAGATCTCTAATCCCAAAACCCTAAACTAATCCTAAACCCTAAACCCTAAAAATATAAAATCCAAACCTAAACTAATTAAAACCCAAAAATATAATAAAGAAAAAAATTAAATCGAAACAAAATAAGAAAATAAAATAAAATAAAAACATAAGGTAAAATTTAAATCTAAACCTAAACCTTAAAAGAAAATAAAATAAAAAATAAAAACTTAACTAAAATAAAATAAATAAAAACCTAAACTAAACTAAAAAAGTAAAAAACCTAAATAAAATAAAAACTAAACCCTAAAATAAAAATGAAATTAACTTAAAATGAAATAAAATAATACTTAATGAAAACCTAAACCAAATAATAAACCTGAAAATAAAGCTAAAAAATAAATAAAAAATAAAACCTAAACCATAAACTAAGAAAAAATGAAAACCTAAAGTAAAAATAAAATAAACCTAAACCTAAACTAAAATAAATAAAACCAAAACCTAAAATCTAAACCTAAACTAAAAGACATAAGATTATCTAAAAATAAACTTAAACTAAAAAATAAAACCTAAAAATAAACCCAAATAAAAACCTAAAACCTAAACCAAAAAAATAAAATAAAAACCTAAACATAAACCTAAAAAAAACCTAAACTTAAAAAATAAAATAAAAATAAAACTAAACTAAAAAAAATAAACCTAAACCTAAACCTAAAAAATAAAATAGAATAAAAAACCTAAATTAAAATAAATAATCATAAGATAAATAAACTAAATAAAATAAAAATAAAAAGAAATCTAAATCAAAGTAAAAAAATTAACTAAATAAACTTAAACCTACAAGTTTACTTAATTTAAAAAAAATACAAAAATGAGAAAATTAAAAAAATAAAAAAAAAGCAAAAAAAACCTAACCCAAAACCTAAAACCCAAAATCCTAAACCCTTAACCTTAAACCTAAACCCTAAAATATATAACCCTAAACCATAAACCTTAAATCCCAAACCC
This sequence comes from Cymbidium sinense, assembly GCA_021442155.1. Taxonomy (NCBI): domain Eukaryota; kingdom Viridiplantae; phylum Streptophyta; class Magnoliopsida; order Asparagales; family Orchidaceae; genus Cymbidium; species Cymbidium sinense. Next base: position 78,920,214 of record CM038214.1, on the reverse strand, counting down.
TAAACCCTAAACCCTAAATAATAAACCCTAATCTCTAAACCCTAATCCCTAAACCCTAAAAACCTAGAAACCTAAACCTAAACTAAGTAAAACCTAAAAATAATTTTAATATCAAACCTAAACATAAATAAAATAAAATAAAAAATAAAAACCTAAATTAAAACCTACACCTAAACCTAAACCTAATAATAAAATAAAATAAAAATATAAATATAAATAAAATAAAATAAATTAAAACTTAAACTAAACTAAAAAAATAATATAAATCTAAAAATAAAAAACCCAAATAAAATAAAAATTAAACATAAAATAAAAATAAATAAACCTAAAATAAAATAAAATAAAATGAAAATTAAAGAAATACATAAACCTAAAAAATAAACATAAAAATATTACCTAAAAATTAGAAAATAAAAAAAACTAAACCCTAAACTAAAAAAAACCAAAACATAAAATAAAGAAAATAAAATGAACCTAATCCTAAAAAAAATAAATAAAACATAATCCTAAACCTAAACCCTAAATTAAATAAAATAAAATAAATTAAAATTAAGCCTAAACCTAAACTAAAAAACAAAAGCTAAACATAAGAAAATAAAATGAAAACCTAAATGTAAAACTAAAAATAAAAAATAAAACCTAAACCTAAAAAAGAAAATAAAAATAAAACTAAACTAAAAAATAAATATAAACCAAAACCTAAACCAAAAAATAAACTAAAATAAATAAACTAAATTAAATAAAAAATAATAAACCTAAATAAAAATAATAAATAAAATAAACTAAATAAACTTAAACATACCAGTTTACTTAATTTAAAAAAAAAGAACACTAAACCCTAAACCCTTAATCATAAGCCCTAAACCCTAAACCCTAAAACTAACCCAAAACCCTAAACCTACAACCCTAAATGCTAAACCCTAAACCCTAAACCCTAAAAAACCCACGCTAAACCATAACCCTAATCACTAAAAGCATAAATCCTAAAATCGTAAACCCTAAACCCTAAACCTCAAATACTAAACATAAACCTAAAGTAACTAAATAGATTAAAAAATAAACATAAACCCTAAAACCTAATAAACCTAAACCTAAACCCTAAGAATGGGCAGAACTTTGATGGCATGAACATCACCATCAACCCGCGTCAGTCTTGGCCTGGCGATGCAAGCGGAGGCAATAGTTATCACAATGGTGTTGGGGGATTTAGAGGTGCTAGTGGATATGTAGGTGGTGGTCAAAGAAGTGGTTGTTATAGAGGTGGGAGGAGCGATAGAGGTTACAATCGTTATGGTGGCGTAGAGAGAGATCAGGGATATGATGGTGTATCCCACTACTGGAGAGGTCGGGGTGGTTCTGGTGGGAACTAGAGAAACTGAAGAATGGCCGATCCAATCTGCTGCTTATGGAACTATGTCTTTATAATATAAATGGTCATAGTTATCCAAGGTTTCTGATTTGCTCTATGCGTGCTCATTTTTGATCTATGTCATCATTTGTGTCTTAGAAAACTTTTTGTGCTACTTAGTTGATGAAATTGAAAAGAAGAAATGTTGAATGTGAATTTGTTCTTTGTTAATATATATATATATATATATATATATATATATATATATATATATATATATATATATGAAAAACCTTAAAACTTAAACTAAAAAATTGAACCCTAAATCTAAAACCTAAACCGTAAACCCTAAAAATTAAACCCTAAACTCTAAAAACCCTAAACCCTAAACCCTAAAACCCTGAACCCTATTCCCTAAAACCTAAACCCTAAACCCTAAACCTTAAAACCTAAACCATAAATTCTAAACCCCAAACCCTAAACCATAAACCCTAAATTAACCCTAAACCCTAAACCTAAACCTAAAATAAAGTAAACCTAAACCTAAACCTAAACTAAATAAAAGAAAATAAACTAAAAATAAACCTAAACCTAAACTAAAAAATAAAACCTAAAATAAACTTAAAATAAAACCTAAAACCTAAACCTAAAAAAGTAAAATAAAAACATAAACCTAAACATAAAAATAAAAAATAAAACCAAAACCTAAAAAATAAAATTCAAATAATACTCAACTAAAAAAGAAGACTAAACATAAAAAATAAAATAAAATAAAAAAACATAAATTAAAAATAATAAAAATAATAAAAACAATAAAAATAAAATAAAATAAATAACCTAAACCTACTAGTTTACTTAATTTTAGAAAAAAATGTTAAGCCCTAAGCTAACCCTAAACCCTCAAGCCTACACTCTAAACTCTAAACCCTAAACCCTACCCCTAAACCTTAAACCCTAAAATCCAAAATAATAAAACCCTAAACCCAAAACCATAAACCCAAAAAACCTAAAAACCTAAACATAGACTAAATAAAACCAAAAAATAAAATATATAAAAATAAACATAAACCTAAATAAAATAAAATAAAATAAAAACTTGTACTAAAATGTAGATCTCAACCTAAAAATAAAATGAAATAAACAAATTAAAATAAACTAAATTATAATAAACAAAAACCTAAACTAAAATAAAAATAATATAATAAACCTAAGAGTAAAAAACATAAATAATAAAAACTAAAAGTAAAATAAAAATAAATTTAACCTAAAATAAAATAAAATAAAAACCTAAACCTAAAAAATAAACCTAAAAATAAAACCTAAATAGCTAAAACATAAAATAAAAAAAACCTAAACTTAAAATAAAAATAAAATAAACAAGATAAAATAAACCTAAAACTAAACTAAAATTAACTAAACTAAAATAAATAAGACATAAACCTAAACATAAAATAAGCTAAACATAAACCTAAACCTGAACTAAATAAATAAAATAAATAAAAATAAACCTAAATTAAACTAAAAAAATAAATCTTAAAAATAAACCTAAAATAAAAACCTAAAACCTAAACCTAAATGAATAAAATGAAAACCTAAACTTAAACATAAGATTAAAAAATAAAACCTACAGCTAAAACATAAAATTAAAATAAAACTCAACTAAAAAATAAACCTAAACTTAAACATAAAAAAAACTAAAATAAAAAACCTAAACTAAATAAACTAAATAAACCTAAACAAACTAGTTTACTTAATTAAAAAAAAAAAACATAAACCTTGAATGCTAAACCCTAACCCTAAATCCTAAACCCTAAACTTATAATCCTAAACCCTAAACCCAAACCATAAACCTTAAACACTAAAACCATAAACCCTAAAACCTAAAACTAAACTACAACCATACCTAAACTGCAGCCATAAACCCACAACCCTAAACCTACAACCTAAATCCTAAAACAAAACCACAAAAACATAAACCCTAAATCATAAACCCTAAATAAATACTAAAGCTGAAACCTAAAATCCTAAACCCAATTCAACCTTAACAAACCCTATACTTTAAACTCTAAACCATAAACCCTAACCCTTAACCCTAAACCCTAAACCTCAAACATAAACCTAAGTCAAAAGTAACTAAATAAATTAAAAATACACCTAAACCCTAAAACTTGATCAACCTAAACCTAAACCCTAAGAATGGGCTCAAAACCTAAACCTAAAACTAAACCCATCCTCCTCCCTCCAGCGCTCTGGCGATTCCATTTTCCCATTTTTGATAATCATTCTCCTTGCAGTTTTTGAGGATCCTTCACCATTTTCGTTCGATTTATTTTAGTTGATTTATTCTGCCATGCGTGTGGTGTCACTGTAGATATCCTTAATGGCGGCTATTCCTTTAGCCGCACAACCCGTCCCCCCTCCACGGTTGCATCATCTAGGGCATCAGATTTCATGGCTTTTCCTAATTCGACACCACCTACTGCAATGCCTACTGTTAAATCATTTAAGAATGCACTCTCTTATAAGAATATCTCACTCTCTGATTCAGTGAACCTAATTTCTACCTAGTTTCATGGCATCCCTGCGATTATGTGCTTGGATTTGGATGTTGAGAAGTTGGCTAAGCCTTATGAATTTACTTTAGTGGGCAAATTTTCTTTGTGATGACCTAATCTAGACAATATCCAATCTTTTTTTCATAATCTTAAGCTCTCAGGTGCATTTTCTATTGGTTTGATTGATCCAAGGCATGTTTTGATTCAGCTGACTAATGATTTAGATTATTCAAGGGTTTTTTCACGTCACTCTTATTTTGTTTTCAACTATCAAATGAGTCATCTAAAGTGGTCTCCCATTTTTGATATAAAAAAGGAATCACTGATTGTTCTTATATGGTTGGCGTTTCCTAATATGAGGATCCATTATGTTACGCATCAAGTTCATTTTGCTGTTGGGGCTTTATTTGGTTAGCCTCTTCAAATTGATCAAACCACCGCTATGAGATCCTGACCTTTTGTTGCTCGTATTTTGGTGGAAATTGATATTTCTAAAAAAACACCCTAAAGAAGTTTGGATTGGTTCTGAAAAGTTTGGTTAAAATCAAAAAGTTAAATTTAAGAATTTTTCTATTTTCTGTTTGCACTGCAAGATTCATGGGCATGATATTCAAAATGTTTTATGCTACACCCACAACATAAAAAGAAAAATTTATCTGATCCTAATCCTAATCCATCAACTGATAAAGTTAGTAAATCTTTTTTATTTGCCTAAGGTTAATCAAATTGGGAATTCTATTTCTACCTCTTTGGAACCTACTGCATTGCTTAATGAAGTGCTCAATGATGATATTCTCAATTTGCAATCTAAGCAGGTAAAAGATTCTGCTAATGTTGATCAACATGTTAAATATGATGTTTTGGTTATCGGTCCTTCCTTACATAATAGTTTGCCTCCTCAAGATAATGCCTCTACTCAAACTACCTTGCCTTTCTTGACTGCTGAACATGAGGAGGAGCATGTGACCCTTAATGGTATTTTGAATGAAAACTTGATGATGGAGGAAAATTTGGAAACAAATTCTAAAGCTAATCCTAGAATTTGTGCTCTTAATGGTATTACAACCTCTCCTTCTCTTAATCCCAAGATTAACATGCATGCTAATCTGACCTTTCAGCTTGATACTAAAATTAAGGAAGGGGAAGTTGTCATTAGAAATGCTTTGACTAACTCTGATCCTTTTCTTAATACAACTAATCAATCTCTTTCGGATGATGACTCTTTAGAAAAAAATAGACCATTTCAAACTAATTTTAAAAAGAAATCCTTAAAAGCCAAAATGATCCCTAATACCTCAACTAGATCTACTAGATCTGGTTCCTCATCTCATAAATAATGATCTTTCAACATTGGACTATTTTCTTTCTTTTTTTATCCCCTTATTTATCTATTCCTTTTTAGCTTACCTTATATTTCCTTTATGTTTAACTATCTAATTTGGAACGTTTGAGGGATTGGGACCCTCATTGTTTGTATCTGTGTTAAAAGTCTTTGTCGTATTAATAATATAGCTTTACTGATTATTATTGAACCTCTCATACATTCTTCTAAGATCAACCATTTTGCTAGAATGCTCAGCTTTAATAACTTCATCTATAATATTACCAATAAAATCTAGTGTTTTTGGAATAATTTAGTCAATGTATCTATTCTTGATTATCTCCATCAAGTTGTCAATGTTCACATCTCATTGGGTGATTTCTTTGCTCTAGGCTTCTTTGTTTATGCTTCTTGTAACAAGGATGGTAAGAACATCCTTAGAACTTTTGCTTCAACTGTCAACAAACCTTGGTTGGTTGGGGGTGATTTCAACACTATCCTCTCTTCCTCTGAAAGAAGGGGTGGTTGTTCTCCTAACATTCATTCCATGGAAGATTTCTCTAATATGATTCTTGATTGTAACCTTATTGACATTGGCTACATCGATTCTGATTACAATTGGCATAACTCTAGACTCTGGTAATGGCTTGATAGGACTCTCTTTAACTCCCTTTGGATTAATCAATTGCCTCAAACCTCTATTGAGCACTTGAGTAGAACTTTATCCGATCATGCTCTTTTTGATATCCATTAAAAATGCCTCAAATAGATTATCCTCCTCTACCTCTTTTAGATTCCAAAATATGTGGATTCAGCACATTGATTTCTTAAATGTTATCTCCACCAACTGGGTGGCCCCCCTTCACCTTGATAATTCTATTAAGGGTATGATTAGACTCTAGTTTAAGCTTAAAAAAGTTAAACAAAACCTTGCTTGGTGAAATAAGAATTATTTTAAAAATCTTTTTATTAATATCAAAAACCTGGAACATTTGGTTTGTTGTCTTGAAAATGAAGTTTTGACTGATCCTTCTAAACTGAAGGATTTGAATGAAGCCAAAGATAACCTAGTTACCTATCAGATTATGGAAGAAACTTACTGACTGCAAAAGGCTGCTAGTAAACATATTGCCGATCGGGATAGAAATACCTGATATTTTCATGCTCTTTTAAAAAAAAAGTGCATTAAACTCTATCAAAAAAATTAAAAGTGATAATGGCAACTGGATCACTAATAATAATGAGATTAAAGACTCTATCAATATTCATTTTTGAGATTTTTTGAATAAAAACCATACTTTAGAGGCTATCTCCAACTCTCATTTGATTCCCTTAACAATTACCACTAATGAAAATCATTTGCTTACTATGTTGCCTATGGAAGCTGAGATTGGTCAAATTCTTAATAACATGAATGCTGATTCTATTTCGGGTCTAGAAGGCTACACTACTCAATTTTTTTAGCATTATTGGCCTGTTATTAAATATTACTTAGTTGATGTTGTGGTTGATTTCTTTAATGGAAATCCTCTACTCTACCTAGATATTTTTCTAGTACTTCCATTATCCTTATCCCTAAAATTAATAATCCTAAATCTTGGGGAGATTTTAGACCTATCAACCTATGCACCTTTTTTCATAAACTCATTGCTAAATTGCTTTCCAATAGAATTAGTCCTCTACTTCCAAAAGTTATTTCTCTCAACCAAATAGGTTTCGTTAGAGGTAGAGCTATATCTGATAACATTCTTCTTGCTCAAGAGCATATTCACGACTTGGATGCCTCTAATAGAGGTGGTATCATCCTCTTCAAATTAGATATCTAAAGCTTTTGATAACATCTCTTGGGCCTTTCTTTTTAAAATTCTTCATCTATTTGGATTCTCTGACTAATTTCATCTCCCTCATTAAAAATTATATTAGTAATGCTTGGTTCTCTATTATTCTGAATGGTGAGGCCTTAGGTTTCTTCCCTTCTTCGTATGGTTTAAGATAAGGAAATCCCTTGACTCCCTCCCTTTTTATTATTACTATGGAATATCTTTCTAGGAGCCTTAATAACCTCTTCAATAATAATCCAAGCATGTTGTTTATAACTCTTGGTAGTATTCTTATCTCACATCTTAGTTTTGCCGATGATTTCATTATCTTTTGTAATGCTTCCATTCATCACATTAAAAACATTAAGAACTTCTTAAATAAATTTAGGAAGGAAAGTGGTCTCTCTATTAATGAAGGCATAAGTTGTTTCATTCCTTCCTCTAAAATTTCTAGTAATAAAATCAATCAAATCTTGAGAATCACTAATTTTCAGCAATAACAACTTCCTATTAAATATCTTGGTGCTCCTCTATATAAAAGTCAGAAAAGATCACACCTCTTTGATGAGTTAATCCAAAAAATTTCTAATAAAATTTTTGTATGGGAATTTCACTTACTCTCATTTGGTGGTAGACTCACTTTGCTTAATAGTACCCTTAACTCCATGCCTTTATATCTTATTCAAACCATTGTTCCTACTAATTCTACAATAAATAGAATAGAGCATCTTCTTAATAAATTCTTCTGGGGTTCAAACAATTCTACTAAAAGAATGCATTGGACTTCTTGGAATAAAAGTTGTGGCACCCTTGCTAAAGGTGGGCGTGGCTGTAAGCCGATCCAAGAAGCTATTACCGCATTCTCTCATAAATTTTTATGGAACTTTAAGAGCAACAATAGTCTTTGGGCTAATTTCATGACTGCCAAGTACTGTCAGGGTAAGCATCCTCTCATTTCTCCTTACAAGGTGGGTGACTCTCATGTATGTAAAAGACTTTGTTCCATCAAATGGGAAGCTGAATCCCTTATTTCTTGGGGATAAACTCTATCTTCCTTTTTTGGCAAGATAATTGGACTGATAATGGCTCCATTGATGATTTATTATCTACTCACTCCACTACTGCTATTAAAGTGAAATCATTTTGGTTGAATAATAAATGGAATGATAGTAAGCTTACTGATTATATTCCTACCTCTCTTTTAGATAAGTTTACTAACATCCCTATCAATTCTAACCATCCTGATCAGATTCTTTTTAAGCTATCCCAAAATGGTGATTTTAACCGTAAGGATGCTTGGATTCATATTAAAGAAGCTCATGATTTCTCTAATGTTTTCTTTAAATTTTGGAATAACACGATTCTTATTTCTTATTCTATTCTAACTTGGAGAATTTTGAAAACTTTATCCCTGTTGACTCTTTGATGTGGGGTAAGGGCTTTTATTTACCCTCAAAATGCTACTATTGTTTTCACATTGAGAATGTAAACCATGTGTTTGTTAATGGAGCTATTGCCTCCAAACTATGGGTTTGGTATGATGAGCTTTTCAATATTGACCAATTCAATGGATCTTTACCCTTATACCAACTTCTTGATGTTTATTTTCAAAAAACTGTTAAAGGTCACATTAAAGTAATAACTGCCATCACTCTTATATAGTTCATATGGATGGACAAAAATGATGCCAAACATCATGGGATTCCTATGAACCATAAAAGGATTATTGCTAGAATTAAAGATAAAATTCATGCTCTTTTTAATGCTAGTTTACATACCAAAAATCAATTTAAAGGCTGTAATTTTGTGGCCAACAAGCTGGGTCTTAGCTTGCCTGAGTATCCCAACTATAAAGAGGATAAGATTGTCTATTGGATAAAGCCTCACAATAATATTATCAAATTTAATACTGAGGGTTCCATTTCTCAAAATGCTTTTGGATTTGGAGTAATTTTTAGAACCTTTAGTTGTAAAGTTCTTTATGTTGTTGCCTATCCTTTTACTACATATTTTGTTATCTTAGCTGAATTAATGGTTAACAAAGCTATTGAGATTTATTTACAAAAAAGGTTGGCTAAATATTTGGATTGAGGTGGACACTCTCTTGTTGATTGATATGTTGACTTCCATGAAGGTGGGCAATAATAATTTGTATTACCTCCTTAACCATACTAGAGCTCTCCTATATCAAGTTTGTTTCAAAATCACTCATGTTTGGCATGAAGGTAATGTGTGTGGTGATTATCTTTCTAATTTGGGTGCTAGACTAGATGACATAACTTTCTTTGATTAACTTAATCTTAAAAAAATATATGCATGGTTTGGTTAATTTGGATAATATTGGATTACCCTATCTCAGAAATTAGTCTCATTCTTATGTTTTTAGGTCTGTTAACAGGTTCCCCTTACATGTATGTCCATTCCTTTGTTTTATTTATTTTGCTTCTTATTTTTCCGATGCATCACAAGGTTTTATTGTATTTTTTGTTTCCTTTACTAAATGATGGGGTTGTACTTCCTGTTTCCCTAATGTGCTGGTTTATGCTGCCTCTTTTCCTAACTTGCAGGGCTAGATTGTGTATTTTTCTTGCCATCACTGCATTTCCTCTACACGATTAGAACTATTCCTTTCCTCCCATTCCTACTATTTTTACTAATATTGATGGTTTAGTTGCTGCTCTATTTTCACTTGTTTTGAATTGGACAATAATGAAATACCCTATCTCAGAGATTAGTCTCATTTTTCTATTTTTTGGTATGTTAACAGGTTTGGCTTACCTGTATGTCCATTCCTTTATTTTATTTCAATTACTTCTTAGTATTTTGATGCATTTCCCTGAAATTATTATCTGGTTACCATATGATGGAGCTCTTGCCATTGTAGCCTCAGCTGTTGGTTTACTATTAATTGTCCAGCTATTTCTTGGGATTTATTATACTTTTTGATTCCCTTAATGAATGATGGGGATGTGCTTCCTATTTCCTTAATGTACGGGTTTGTGCTGCTTCTTTCCCTAATCCGCAGGGACAGATGGTGTATTTTGCTTGCCATCACTGCAGTTTCTTTGCATGATTGAGACTATTTTTTGCCTCTAATTCTTGCCTCCTGTCGGGTTCAGTATTTGGTTTGCTGCTTTGGATACTGGTTGAATGGTCTTTTGGGTTTTTATCTTCAGCAGTCTAACTATTGTGGTTATTTTTCTGACTGGTCTTTTGTTCTATTGAATGTTATGTGGTTAACCATATTATCTGTGCATTTACGATATGGGTCTATCTACTATTTCATTTCCCTCTTGGATCTCTTAGACCTGTTCAATTATTGTTGTGATTATGCTATTATCAAGGTGGTTGTTAACATCTATATTGATGACCCTGAATGGATTTCCTCTTTAAGGGCTATTTTCTTGGCCAAGAGGATCATCTGGGTAGGATGGTTTTGCCTATATGCAGAGTGGCTTTTTCTGGATTACTCTATCCAGCAAGCTGAATATTATCTTTGGATTCCTGATTGATGTGTTATTAACCTCATTATATGTGATTTTATTGTATGGATTTATCTGTTGGTTGAGTTTAATGTTGGCTCTATTTTACATGTATAATTATTCTTGGATCTATTTTACATGTATATTTATTGTGGTGATAATGCTATCAATAATGCTATCAATAATGCAATCAATAAGGTGGATGTGGCCAAGATGTTACATCTGGGTAGGGATGTTGTTGGCAGTGCATACTCAAGCTATGTTGGAATTAGTTGGTAATACTTATCTTAATACTTATCTTATAGGGTTTGGTGTCATCTCTTTCTCATTCTGATCTATGTTGCCTTCTTTGATATAGTGTATGTGGATATATTTTGGTATGCAGGTACTAAATATCATATGATTCTCTTTCAATGGCTACTCCCCCCCAGGTTTGTAGGCTATGATGGCTGGGATGATTTCACTCATTGTTTGGCTGGTAGTAGCATATGTGATGTAACCCTCCATTAGAAGTTTGGATGCTCATGTTTGTGGCTGCCCCAATTTTGTGTGACTGAGCTTAAGCCTATTCTCACACACTCCCCTATATTTCTCTAATTTTATTCTAATTTTATTTTTAATTTGAGCTGTACAATTTTAACTATACTAACTCTTTCTACTATATGTTTGCAGATTCTGTGTTATTTTCTTGTAGGTTCCCTCTCTAGTAGAGGCATAACCTTTTATCTTCCTCAAGAACTTTCGTTGAAAGTGGTCCAATGGCTTCTTATTTTGATCTTTTTATATCATTTTCTCTCCTGTCTTTTTTGCTTTGTTTTGACTATACTTAGATAGGGGATTTACTCTCTAGGCTTTTCTGTAGCTCTTTTAGCAGTTGTTCTTGAGTTTATCCCCTCTTAAGGACCTTGTAACCTCTTTTTGTGGCAATAAAATTTTATTATATGGGGTTCTTAAAACCTAAGAATGGGTAGACCTTGCTGACAGGAACCTCACCGTCAACTAGCCTTAGTCTAGATCTAGTGGTGGAGGCAAAGGTGGCATTTATTGTATTGGTGGTTTGGGATTTGGTGGTGCTAGTGGATATGGAGGTGGTGGTCAGAGGAGTGGTGGTTATGGAAGCAGGAGGAGCGACGAAAGTTACAGTTGTGGTGGTGGTGGAGGGAGAGATCGAGGATATGATGGTGGATAAACCTAAACCTAAACTAAAATAAATAAAACCTAAACCTAAACTTAAACCTTAACAAAATAAAATAAAATAAACTAAAAATAAGCCTAAAGTTAAAATAAAATATAAAAACTAAAAATAAACCTAAAATAAAAACCAAAAACCTCAACTTAAAAAAATAAACTAAAAACCTAAACCTAAACCTAAAAATAAAAAAACAAATCATAAACTTAAAAAATTAAATAAAAATAAAACTAAACTATAAAATAAACCTAAACCTAAACCTAAAAAATAAACTAAATAAAAAATCTAAACTAAAATAAATAAACCTAAAATAATGAACTAAACTAAATATAAATATAAAAAAAAATAAACTAAAATAAATAAGAAATAAACTTAATAAACTAATGAAACCTAAACCTACTAGTTTACTTAATTTTAAAAAAAATAAAATAAATAAATAAAACCCTAAATCGTGAACCCTAAACCATATATTCAAAACCCTAAACCATAAACCCCAAACCCTAAACCTTAAACTCAAAACACAAACCCTAAACCCTAAACCCTAAATTAACCTTAAACCCTAAGTTAACCCTAAACCATAAACCCTCAACACTAAACCCTAAAAACCCTAAAGCCTAAACACTAAACCCTTCAACCTAAACCCTAAAAACCCTAAAGCCTAAAGCCTAAAAACTAAAACCTAAACCCTAAACCCTAACCCTAAACCCTAAAACCCTAAACCTTAAAACCCTAAAACCTAATCCCTAAGCCCTAAACCCTAACACTAAATCTTAAACCCTAAACCCTAAATCAAAACCTAAAGAAAGTAAATAAATACAAAAATAAGCTTAAACCCTAAAACCAAATAAACCCAAAACCTAAACCAAAACTAAATTCTTAATAATGGGAAGAACCTTAACGACAGGAACATTAGCATCAACTAGGCTCAATCTAGATCTGGCGGTGGAGACGAAGGTGGAGGCGAAAGTTTTCGTAGTGGTGGTGGGGGATCTAGAGGCGCTAGTGGATATGGAGGTGGTGGTAAGAGTAGTCATGGTTATAGAGGCAGTGAAGCAACGGAGGATACAACTATTTTGGTCACAGAGGGATAGATCGGGGGTATGATGATGGATCCCGCTGCTCGAGAGGTGGTGGTGGTTTTAATGGGAACTGGACAAACTGATGATCGACTGATCCGATATGCTGCTTATGGATCTGTGTCTTAACACTAGAGATAGTTCAAATTACCTATGGATTTTTGATTTGCTCTATGCGTGCTCATTTTTTATCTTTATCATCGCTTGTGTCTTAGAAAACTTGGTGCACCACTTGGTTGGTTAAATTGAAAAGAAGAAATGCTGAATATGAATTTGTTCTCTCTTAAAAAAATAACCTTAAACCCTAAACCCTAAACTAAAACCTAAACACTTAACCTAAAACCTAAACCCTAAACCCAAAACCTGAAAAATAATAAACTCTAAACACTAAACCCTAAACCCTAAACCCTAAAACCTAAATTCATAAGCCATAAACCTTAATCCCCAAACCCTAAATGATAAACCCTAAATGATAAACCCTAAAACCATAAACCCTAAACCCTAAACCGTAAAACCTATAACCATAAATCCCAAACCTTAAACCCTAAACCCTGAAAACCCTATGCTCTAAATTCTAAACACTAAACCTTAAACCATAATTCCTAAATAATAAACCTTAAACAATAAACCTGTATCTTTAAACCCTAAACCTGTAACCCTAAACCCTAAACTTAAACCTTGACCCTAATCCATAAACCCTAAACCTAAACCTAAACCCAAAACCTAATCCTAAGCCTAAACTAAACCCTAAACCTAAAATAAAAACCTAAAACCTAAACATAAATAACTAAAATAAAAATGTAAACCTAAACCCAAAAATAAATAATAAACCTAGACCTATAAAAAAAATATATAAAACTAAACTAAACCTAAACCTAAACCTAAACCTTACAAATAAACTAAAATAAAAAACCTGAACTTAAATAAATAAACCTAAAATAAATAAACTAAACTAGTTAAAAATAAAAATGAACCTAAATTAAAAAATAAAATAAAATAAACTAAATAAATATAAATTAACTAAATAAATAAAATAAACCTAAACCTACTCATTTACTTAATTTAGAAAAACATTTTAAAAAAATTAATAAAAAACCTTAAACCCTAAAAGCCCTAAATCCTAAACCCTAAACCCTAAACCCTAAACCTTAAACCCTAAACCCTAAACCATAAACAAACCCAAGCCTAAAATCCTAAACCCTAAACCCTAAACCTTAAAACCCTAAACCCTAAAACCCTAAACCCTAAAACCTAAACTAAACCTAAATCATATGCTATCACTAAACCTCAAACCCTAAACCCTAAAAAACCTAAACTCTAAAGCCTAAATAATAAGCCCTAAACCCTAAAGCCTAAACCATAAACCCTAACCATATTGGAGGTGCTAGTGGATCTAGAGGTGCTAGTGGATATGGAGGTGGTAGTTACAGAATCGGGAGGAGCAACGAAGGTTATAGCCATGGTGGTGGTGGAAGGATAGATCGAGGATATGATGGAAGATCCCTCTACTCGAGAGGCAAGGGTGGTTAAAATGGGAACTAAAGAAACTTAAGAACGGTCGATCTAATCTATTAGTTCAGGAAGTAGAGATGGTTCTAGTTATCTAGGGTTTTTGACTTGCTCTATGAATACAAATTTTTTTATCTATGTTATCTCTTGTATCTTAGAAAACTTGGTCTACTACTTGGTTGATGAAATCAAAAGAAGAAATGTTGAATATAAATTTGTTCTCTATTAAAAAAAGAATTAAACCTTAAACCCTAAACCTCAAACTGAAACCTAAACCTTAAACTTTAAACCCTAAAAACACTGAAAACCCAAAAAACCTAAACTCAAAACCCTAATCCCTCAACCCAAAACCCTAAACCCTAAACTAACCTAAACCCTAAACCATAAATCCTAAACCCTTAACCCTAAACCCTAATCCCTAAAACCTTAAGTCGTAAACCCTAAACTCTAAGCTAAACCCTAAACTCTAAAAGCCAGGCTCAGTCTAGATCTGGTAGTGGAGGCAAGGTGGAACCAGAGGATATCATAATGCTGGTGGGGGATCTAGAGGTTTTAGTGGATATGGAGGTGGTGGTTATGGAGGCAGGATGTGCAATGGAGGTTATAACCTTGGTGGTGGTGGAGGGAGAGATTAAAGATATGATGGCGGATCCAGCTACTCGAGAAGTGGGGGTAGTTTTGATGGGAACTGGAGAATCTAATGAACGGACAATCTAATCTACTACTTTTAGAACTGAGTCTTTATAGTGGGGATAGTTCTAGTTATCTAGGGTTTTTCATTTTCTCTATGCATGCACATTTTTTATCTATGTCATCCCTTGTGTCTTATAATACTTTGTGTGCTACTTGCCAGATGAAATAAAAAAGAAGAAATGTTGAATCTAAATTTGTTCTCAATTAAAAAAACCATAAACCCAAAATCCTAAACTCAAAATCCTAAAATGAAAACTAAAACATGCACCTTAAACCAAAAACCTAAACCCTAAACCCAAAACCCAAAACACAAAACCCTAAAAGCCTTATACCTTAAACCCTAAATTCAAAACCCTAAACCTAAACCCTAAATCCTAAAACCTACATCCCTAAAACCTAAACCCTAAACCCAAAACCCTAAACCCTAAACCCTAAACCCTAAACTAACTCTAAACACTAAACCCTAAACTCTAAAAACCAAAAAAGCTAAAGCTAAACAAAATACAACAACAACAACAACAATAAGCCTTAATCCCACTAGGTGGGGTCGGCTACATGAATCCTTCATCTCCATTGTGTCCTATTATGTGTCAAATTCTCATTTAATTCAAGTATACTAAGACCATTTTTTAGATATCTTAACCAAGTCCTTTTAGGTCTACCTCTACCTTTATTAACATAAGGAAAATCTAATGCATCTACTCTCTTAATCGGGTCATCAGACGACTGATGCTTTATGTGGCCAAACCATCTAAGGCGACTCTCCTTAATTTTATCTACCACTGGAGCTACTCCAACTTTTTCCTGAACATACTCATTTTTCATTCTATCTCTAAGAGTAAAGCCACTCATCCACTTGAGCATCCTCATCTCTGTAACACTTAACTTAGTCTTATGCCTCTATTTTATTAGCCAACATTCTGCACCATAAGTCATTGCAGGTCATACCATTATCTTATAAAATTTTCCCTTAAGTTTAAGTGGAACTTTTCTATCACATAATAGGCCAGATGCATTCCTCCACTTCAACCATCCAACTTGAATTCTACTAATAACATCTCCATCTATTTGACCATCATTTTGAACAATAGAGCCTAAATATTTGAATCGCTCACTCTTATCACAACACTACCACTAAAACTTCTACAACTAAAATTACACTCCATATATTTAGTTTTAGATCTACTTAAATGAAAACCTTTAGACTCTAAAGTTGACCTCCATAATTCAAGTTTCTGTTGGACTCCCTCTCTAGTCTTATCAATAAGAAGAATGCCATCAGCAAAAAGCATACACCAAGGTACATCTTCTTATAAATGTGTCGTAAGAACATCCATAACTAAAGTAAAAAAGATAAGGGCTTATTGTTGATTCTTGATGTAATCCAACTGAAATACGGAAATATTTTGTTAATCCTCCTTGTGTTTGGACACAAGTAACAGCTCTAGTATACATATCCTTAATGATTTAAATATAACCAATATTAACTCTTTTCTATTCTAGAACTCTCCAAAGAACATCTCTTGAGACTTTATCATAAGCTTTCTCTAAATCAATAAATATCATATGTAGAACCTTCTTACTTTCTCTATGCTTCTCCATCAAACCTCTTAACAAATGTATAGCATCCATAGTAGATCTACCTGGCATGAAACCAAACTCGATTGTGAAACTGTATCACATTGTAACCTATGCTCAATTACTCTCTCCCATAATTTTAATGTATGGCACATTAACTTAATTCCTCTATAATTTGCACACTCTTGTGCATCACCTTTATTCTTAAATATAAGAAACAACAAACTCTTTCTCCACTCATCTGACATCTTTTAAGTCTTTAAAATAATGTTAAAAAGATTTGTAAGCCAAGAAATTCCTTGATCTCCTAAACATTTTCACACTTCTATTGGAATATTATCTGGTCCTACAGCTTTCCCACATTTCATTTTCTTTAAAGCTTCACTAACTTATTTACTAATGATGATAAAATGAAATTCTATTTTTGTGGGTATTATTGGTTAAAATCAATCGTACTTTCAGATCCTTCATTGAAAAGTTTATCTAAATACCTCATCCACCTAGTTTCAATATCTTTTCCTAAGAAAAGCACTTTATTATTTTCATCCTTAATACTCCTCACTTGAACTATGTCTTTACTTCTCCTATCTATTTGGTTGGCTAACTTATACATACATCTTTAACCTTTTTTGGTATCTAATCTATTGTATAAATCACTAAAAGCTACATTTTTTGCATCATATATTGCTTTCTTAGAATCTCTACAGGACATTTTATATCTTTTCCAATTCTCCAAGTTTTTACATCTAAACCAAGTTTTATAACAATGCTTCTTATTTCTTATCTTTTCTTGCACACTCGACCACCACCAACTATTCTTATTAAAAGAAGCTTTTCCTTTTGATTCTCCAAGCACATCTTTAGCAACTTGCTTAATTTCGCTTGATATTTTTTCCATAGCTTCATGAACATCCCAAATTCTAATTTCTTGTGCTCTTAAAAATACTTTTATTTGTGTTCTTTAAGTGTCCCCATCTAATCCTAGGGCAATAATTTAATTTATTTTTCTCTTACAACCTTTCATCTCAAAATCTAAAACTAATAGTCGATGTAAGTACTTCACTTGGAATGACCGTACAATCTTTATAATCTAAACGATCTATTTTTCTTATCAAAAAATAATAAATCTGTGTTTTACTAGATCTATTTTCATAAGTAATAATATGTTCATCTCTTTTCTTAAATAAAGTATTAGAAACTACAAAATCATAAGCTAAGGCAAAATCTAATATAGTCCTACCTTCTTCATTAGTCACTCCAAATCCATAACCACCATGGATACTTTTCAAATCTTCTACCACTCTACCAACATGTCCATTTAAATCTCCCCCAATAAATACTTTTTCTTCAAGAGGTATCTTTTATATTAATCCCTCTAATTCATTCCAAAATTTTTTTTTTGAGCTTACCTCCAAACCTACTTGAGGAGCATAGACACTTATAACATTGATAATCTTAGTATCAACAATAATCTTTAAAGCTATAAATCTCTCTGCACATCTATTAATAGTTATAACATTATCCTTCAAACTTTTATCTATAATCATAGCTACACCATTTCTAGTTTGACTTTTACCTGAATACCAAATTTAAAACCTAAACTATCAATCTCCTTGGCCTTCTCACCAACCCATTTAGTTTCTTGAACACATAAAATATTTATCTTTTTATGAACTATAATATTTATTAATTCCATTAATTTACCTATAAGAGTACCTATATTCCAAGATCCTAACCTAATTCTAGTTTCATGGACTAACTTCTTTGCCCGCATCCATCCATAATATGGGAACCCTTGCTTATTTAACACGCACTGCGCCATGCAAAAGCTCTATCACATTTTCACTATATTCGCATACAACCGCTTCAGGGACGCAAGATTAACACAATGATTTAAAGGATTAATGTCATGATTATTTTGACAAATTTTATGCTGGCTGTCGACTACCTAGCGCAACCCTCCACTTTTTGCATCCGGACTTGGGACTGACAATGGTAGTGTTTAAAGCTAAACAAAATAAAACTTAAAAATAAAATAAACCCGAAACACTAAACCTAAATAAAATAAAATGAAAACCTTAACTAAAACCTAAGCCTAAAAATAAAAATAAAATAAAATAAACTATAATAAAATAAATAAAAACTTAAACTAAACAAAAAAATAAAATAAACCTAAGAATAAAAAGCCTTAATAAAATAAAAACTAAACTTAAAATGAAAATAAAATAAACCTAAAAGAAAATAAAATAAAAAATAAAAAAAACTTAGAACTAAGAAATAAATGGTAATCTAAAACCTAAAAATAAATAAAAAAATAAAACCTAAACCCTAAAAAAAGACTTAAAAGTAAAATAAAAATAAACATAAACATACACCTAAACTAAAATAAATAAAACATAAACTTAAAATAAACTAAACCTAAATCTAAACCTAAACTAAATAAAATAAATTAAATTTAAAATAAATTAAACCTAAACCTAAACCTAAAGTAAAAAATAAAAGTAAAAAATAAACCAAAAATAAAATAATAAACCTAAACCTAAAAAAATAAAATAAAAATTAAAACCCTTAACCATAAAATAAAATAAAACCAAAACATAAATATTAAAATAAAAATAAAATTAAAGAAAAATAAATAAACCTAACATAAATAAACTTAACTAAATAAAAATAAAAATAAGCCTAAATAAATATAAAAAATAAAATAAACTAAAATAATTAAAAAATAAACTAAATACACCTAAACCCACCGGCTTACTTAATTTAAGAAAATAAATAAATTAAAAAAACCTAAACCCTAAACCACCCTAAACCCTAAAAATCTTAAACCTTGTATCCTAAACCCTAACCCTAAACCCGAAAACCTAAACCTTAAACTATAAATCGTAAACCTACAACCCTAAACCCTAAACCTCAAACTTGCAGCCTTAAACACTAAACCCTAAATCTTAAACCTTAAAAAACCACAAACCTTAATTTTTAAACACAAAACCCTAAACCCTAAACCATAATCCCTAAACCATAAACCATAAACCCTAAACCATAAACTAACCCTAAACCCTAAACCCTAATCCTTAAACCATAAATGCTAAACCCTAAACCCTATACCCAAAACTAACCTAAACCCTAAAGCCTAAGCCCTAAACCAAAACTCTAAACCCTAAACCCTAAACACCAAACCATAAAACTCTAAATCTTAAACCCTAAAATGTAAACTAACCATAATCCCTAAGCTAACCCTAAACCCTAAACTCTGAATCTTAAACACTAAACCTTAAATCTTAAACCCTAAATCCTAAACCCTACAGCCCTAAACCCTAAACCATAATCACAAAACCTTAACCCTAAACCCTAAACCCTAAACCTAAACCAAAAGAAACTAAATAAATAAAAAATAAACTTAAACCCTAAAAGTTAATAAACTTAAACCTAAAGTTAAACCCTAAGAAAGGGAAAACCTTGATGGCAAGAACATCCCTATCAACCAGGCTCAAGTTAGATCTGGTCATGGAGGCGAAGGTGAAGTTGGTGGTTATCGCAGTGGTGGTGGGTGATCTGAAGGTGCTAGTTGA
The DNA here is from genome assembly GCA_021442155.1 of Cymbidium sinense. Classification (NCBI taxonomy): domain Eukaryota; kingdom Viridiplantae; phylum Streptophyta; class Magnoliopsida; order Asparagales; family Orchidaceae; genus Cymbidium; species Cymbidium sinense. Next base: position 78,900,071 of record CM038214.1, on the reverse strand, counting down.
TATGGAAGTTACTTTTATGGAGGTGGGATGTGTGACAGAGGTTACAACTGTGGTGGTGAGGATAGATCACGGATATGATGGCGGATCCTGCTACTCGAGAGGCGAGGGTGATTCTGATGGGAACTAGAGAAACTGAAGAACAACCAATTCAATGTACTACTTATGGAACTTTTTCCTTACAGTAGAGACAGTTCTAGTTATCTAGGGTTTTTTATTTGCTCTATGCATGTGTGGTGTTTATTTTTGAGGATGTGGGACACCATGCAGATTTTAGGGGGTACTTACTGAAATGATTAGGTACAACATGAAAGAATGATGTACTATCTCAAAAGATAGAAATTTCCACCCTATAATGGAGCTAATCACCTAATAAAGACTCCTAAGGCATGATGAGTCTTCGAATATACCAAAGATATTTTCCCTACTTTACATGAAAAAGTAAAGTATGGTTATTTTAAGTCAGGTATGTTAAGTTCCCTACAGAGGAAAGCCCCAATAGGTAATTACATCCTAAGGAATGGGAATTCCTTAAGAATACTCTCAATTAAAGTAGACAATTAGGATCTCCAAAGATTTGAAGATTAAGACTATCAAAGGATTGGTTATTTTAGAAAATCCAATGGGATAGATCAAAGAGAAGACTTATTTTTAGAATCCAAAGGGAGAAAGTAAGAAATGCTCTTGATACTAGGAAGCCTACTGAGCATTCCAATCTACCCTATAATTTGGCTTTATATATTTAAAATTAAAGAGAGTTAATTATTTGAGTTGACATTTTATTAGATTGTTAGGGCTTATAATTACACAACATAAGATTCTAAAAATGCCTAAGAGGTGAGGATTTATGCTTGTAGCCCAAAGGAAATAGCTACCTTAGATCCTAATATAGGGAGCTTTGGCAAGGGCCAAAGCGTGACCTAAATCTAAGCCAAAAATGGGTATATGGTTTACCTCCACAAGAGAGAATAAACCACCGGACTGTTGAACTTATTACTGCCTGAGTGGCAGCCAGCTAACTCCTCCTATGCTTTAAATCCATGTAGGAAAATCTTATTCTCTGCAAGATGGCTAGGCTGTTGTTTATTTAGAAAGGAGATTCAGTCATTAAACTCACTCCCTAAGAGACTAGAGCATGAGTGGTATGAATTCATGACTTAATCTAATGAAAATTTTATCAAATTTATATGATTCTTTTGAACTCTTTATTTTGACACAGGCTATGGTATTTTGTATGTCTAAATGCATGAAAACATGATTATGGGCCAAATCAAGAGAGAAAGTGTTCTTCCATCAATGGTTCTCACAGGTTAAGCCTTCATTCTCTAGCAAAGATGTAAGTCCCCTCTTAGCAAGAGTGGAAGAATATGGCATGCATGATATTATACATTCATTCATCCAGCTAAGGGGTTGCTAAAATTTTTATTATCTTGATTTAATTCTTAGGCTTTATAGTGAGGTTATGAGTTATTTAAAGTTTTAATTATGAGTTGTAATTGGGATAGAAAAATTAATTTCATCCTAAGAGCCTACTACATCTAGGCCACACATTCTAGCATTAATCATAAAATAACTATGAAAAGCATATTGTTCTAAGACATAATCTAAACACAACATCAAATAATTTTATAGACTACCATAAAAGAATAAAAGGCCAGTGCAGTTAGGTTCCTCCGTACACCCCAAAAAGAGAAATAAAGATGGGTAGTCGAGCTCTACCCTTATACAACCTAGATTACAAAATAATATATGTTATGGGGGTCTTCTTTTCTTCATTTCTTCCTTCTCTTCCTTTTGATTTTGATTTGTTCTAAAGGCATCACAGGGCACCCCAGGGACTAAGCCTTCTAGCCACTGCTCATCCTAATCCCCATAACTCTAATCCTACTTCCTAATGCAAAATTACCATAAAAATAAGAAAAATAAATCTAGCTACACCTACAAAATAAATATTAGCTAAACACATCATACAACCCAAGTAGTTATATGAATAATTTGGAATTAGCACCCCACACATGGCTAATCAAGCCCACCTATCCTAACATGGGTTATGCTTAGGGACTAAGCAACCTGCACTACAAATGCATTTATATTTTTATTACAGTGGCCCATTAAGCACAACCCTCTACAAAAAATATGGTTAGGCTAATACCTAACATCCAGTCTACGAAACATACACCCTAACATCCAGTCTAAAACATAACATCTTAAAACAAAACCCAACATCATACATACAATGCCCAAACTTAGCACTAGAAGTGGTGACTCATAAGGCTTGTGTGGAAAGACTTTACCAGGCTTCTTTAGTTTAAGTTTCAAATTGGAACTTGAATTTGTTTAAATTTTACCTTTGGGTGATTTTAATTTAAATGATTTAATAATTTACTTTTCATTTTTATTTCACTTTTATTTGATTAAAGTGATGTTTAAGTTTTTAAGAATGAATAGTATAATGAATTCCATTTCTAGACAAAACTCACCTTATTCTACATCCTAACTCCTAAAGAGTCTAACTAAGGTCCTTATGTATCATAATTAGCCCATTTGAATTTGTGTAATTCATTTGATTTTATTTATTTGATTTGTTTTAGAATTTAGAATTTCAAATTGTTTAAGTATTTTATTAATTGATTTTGATTTGGATGTTTTGGTTTAATTACATCTTGATAATTCAATATCCTTAATATCTAATGAAGTTTAAGTTCATTTAAATTCATGTGCTTTTAATTGATTAATTTTAGATTAGATATTTTTGGTTTAATTAAATCTTGATAATTCAATATCATTAATATCTTACAAAGTTTAAGTTTGTTTAAATTCATGTGTTTTTGATTAATTAATTTCAGATTAGATGTTTTGGTTTAATTAAATCTTGATAATTCAATTTCATTGAACTCTAATAATGTTTATGTTTATTTAAATTAATGTGTTTTTAATTGACTAAGTTTATATTAGATGTTTTGGTTTAATTAAATCTTGATAATTCAATATCCTTTTAAATTAATATTTAATTCTTTTCTTTGATTATGGTTTTGTGAGTTAATTTTATGCTTATTTGATTTGATTGTGGTTCATTTAATCATAGTTTGATCAAATTATAATAATTGATATTTTATTTTGAATTTAATTGAGTTTGATTCTTTATAATTAGGATTTTATTTTTAATCTCATCCATTATCATGTTTATCAAAGTTTGGTTTGTATTTTGATTTCAAACATTGGATAGTTAACTAGTTAATCTTATTTAAGTAGGTTGAATGAGATTTGATTTGATCACATATTAAATTAATGAGTGTCATTATTAATTTAATTTAATTTGAATTAATTTGATTTGATTAGCTTTATTAGTGGTTGTTTAGTTTAATGTGCTTATGTGATTAAGAGTGTATTCATGTTAATTAGTTTTTTTTTAATTTCATTTCATATTTGTTTAGGTTAATGATTTAATTAATAATAATTTAGGTTTTGTTTAGTATTTAATTGCATTTATGTTTGATTAAGTTTAAGATAATTTGTTTTGAATTTATTAGCATATTTAAGAAGTGTGATCAAATTAATGAGTAGATTAATTAAGAGTTTGATTTGAATTTTATTTTATAAAGTTAATTTGGTTCATTAAGATGATGGATTAATTCATTAAGTTTGCATTAATTAGGTATTTATTCAATTTGATTAGCCAAGGGTATAGTTTAACAAGTGTGTTAATTACTAAATTAAATAATGATTAATTTTTTAATTTGGTTTTATTTATTTAGATTAATGATAATTAATGACTTAATGATTTATGTTTAATTTAGGATTTGATTGTATTTAGCATTATGTTTAATAAAAGCTTAGTTAAATATGATTAATTTGATTAACTTATTTGTTTCGAGGGTGATTAAATTAAATAAAGATTTGTTTAATTTTTAATTTGATTTCATATTTATTTAGGTTAATGATGTAATTAATGACTTAATGATTTAAGTTTAAATTAGGATTTGATTATCATTTAATTTTATCATTAAGTTTTGATTAATTTGATTGACTTAATTAGTTTTATTTATTAAATTAATTAGTAGATTAATTAAGTGTTTGATTAGAATTATTTTTAATGTGACTTATAAAATTATTTTGGTTCATTAAGATGATAGATTAATTCATTAAGTTTGCATTAATTAAATGTTTAATTAATTAAGTTTGATCAAGTGTAATTAAACTTTTTTGGATCATTAGATTAATCAAAGATTTATTTAATTAATGACTTAATTTCCCACATGTGAGTGATTTGATTTAGTTAAGTGTTTTACTTAAGTTTGAAAGGATTATTGCATTATCAGATTATGATTTAATTGCTTATTTTATTTTTTTTCAAACATGATTATTCATAATCATAGTTTGGAGTGATTTTCTTCATTTATTATGTTCATTTGATTTCATTCATGTTTGATTTAGTTGTTCGGTTTATGTATTAATGGCTAATTAATTATTTTATTCCAAACGGATGTGGTTTAGTCATATGCTAATTAAGTTTACTTTGATTTTATTTGGTTTAATTTTATATCAAATGATTATGTTGAATTAGTTTGTTAATCAATTTAATTTCTAATTTATTTAATGATTAATTAGTTTCGATTTGTTTATATTCATTAAGGAGTTTCATATGATTAAGACTCCATGCTTAGTGTGGGTTTAGTTATACTAGTTTGACTCATATTAAAGTTTCCTAGATTTGTTGAATTTTAAGTTTGATTTAAGATTTAATGGTTTAATTGAGTTTTATTGATTTAAATAGGTTTAATCATATTTAATTTGATTTCTTATGAGGATGATATTTTTCTGATTTGAGGTTTAATTAATGATTTCTTAAGTGTTATTTTATTTATGATTTTGATCTTCATATTTAAATTATTTTTAGATTATATTTAAATTAAGTCCTTAATTGGTTAAACTTTAATCTTAAGTGTTTGTTTGAGGTTCATTAGGATTTAGAAAATCACATTATTTCCTTTAGAGTCCTACATGTCAATCAAAGTAATTTAAGACATTTTGAAGATTTTTGTAAATTTTTGAAATTTTATTTGATTTATTTTATTTAAATGGATAATCTAAACTTCAAAATTTAATTTCTCCCAATCTAGAGGTCCTTTTCACTTGAGATATTTATGGTATGTGTGCTTTAACTTTAGTTTTAATCACTAAAAATTTCAACTTAATCTGACATATTTATTTATTTTAATTAATAAAATTTTATTTTTACTAAAACTAAAATTAAGCTCAAAATACTCACTGAAATTTGGTGATTTTATGTTTGTTGAATTCCCCTTGGAAAGATGAATCCTCCAAGCCCATGCTTACAATTTTTGGTTAAGTATTTTAATTTATATGATTTGTTGAAGTTTTAGGTGATTTAAATTAATTTTTTAAATCAAAATCTATGCGACATGGCAACGTGGCGCCATGTGGCACCATACGATTGGATACGAGGTGTCGCATGACACATGCACGCCATGTGGCACCACACGATTTTTTCTGTCGCTTCATCATTGACGAGTGGGAAACAGGACAACGCTTGGAAAGAGACCCGCAGGTCACTCTAGACTGTCCGACCTGCGATCAGACGCCATTAGATCGCACTATCTAGAGGCTAGGATTGAGCTATCAGCGCGTGATTCATGATCAGACTACTCAGATGGCGCGCCAATCGCAAATCTTATCTGGACCATCCGATCTGAGATCAGACGATCTAGAGGAAACCGCAGGCCACTTTCTAAGCATTAACCTATTTCCTGCTCGTCAATGCTAACATAGCACAAAGCACAAATCGTGTGGCACCACATGTCCCATCGCATGGTGCCACGTGGTGCCGCACAAATTTTCTTATTTAAAAAATTAATTTAAATCACTTTAAATTTCAAAAATTCATAGAAAATAAAATAGTTGACCAAAAATTATAAACAAGGGCTCATTGGATTCATCTTTCCAAGCGAAATCCAAAAAATGAAAAATTGCCAAATGTCACTAAGTATTTTGAGCTTAATTTGAGTTTTAGTAAAAATCAAATTTCATTAATCAAACCAAAAATATATGTCAGATTAAGTTTAAATTTTCAGAGATTGAAACTAAAGTTAAAACACACTACATTAAAAATCTCAAGTGAAAAGTACTTTTGGATTGGGAGAAATTAAAATTTGAAGTTTAGATTGTCCATTTTAATAAAATAAATCAAATAAAAATTCATAGATTTACAAAAATCTTCAAAATGGCTTATCACTTCGATTGACATCTAGGACTCTTAAAAAAATAATGTGATTTTCTAAATCCTAATGAATTCTAACTTATGATTAAAGTTTAATCAATTAAGGACTTAATTAAAATATAATCTAAAAATAATTTAAATATAAAAATCAAAATCATAAATGAAATAACACTTAAGAAATCATTAATCAAATATAAAATCAGAGAAATATCATCCTCATAAGAAATTAAATTAAATATGATTAAACCTATTTAAATCAATAAAACTCAATTAAATGACTAAATCTTAAATCAAACTTAAAATTCAACAAATCTAGGAAACTTTAACATGATTCAAACTAGTATAACTAAACCTACACTAAGCATGGAGTTTTAATCATATGAAACTCTTTAATGAATATAAACAAATTGAAACTAATTAATCATTAAATAAACTAAAAATCAAGTCAATTAACAAACTAATTAAACATAATCATTTGATATTAATCAAATTAAACCAAACAAAGTCAAAATAAACTTAATTAACATATGACTAAATCACATCCATTAGGAATAAGATAATTAATTAGTCATTAACACATAAACCTAACAACCAAATCAAACATGAATGAAATCTAATGAACATACTAAATGAAGAAAATTGAACCTCACTATGATTATGAATAATCAGGTTTAATTAAAATAAAAATAAATAATTAAATAACTTAATCTAATCAAATGATAATAACAATAATCCTTTCATCAAATCAAACTTAAGTAAAACACTTAATTAAATCAAATCACTCACATGTGGGAAATTAAGTCATTAATTAAATATTTCTTTGATTAATCTATTGATTTAAAAAAAAATTTATTACCCTTAATTAAACTTAATTAATTAAACATTTAATTAATGTAAATTTAATGAATTAATTTATCATCTTAATGAACCAAATTAAATTTATAAATCACATTAAAATTAATTCAAGGCAAACACTTAATTAATCTACTAATTAATTTAATCATAACTCTTAAATAAACTAATTAAGTCAATCAAATTAATCATATTAAACTTAAGCTTAATCAAACATAAAATGCAATTAAATGCTAATCAAATCCTAATTTAAACTTAAATCATTAAGTCATTAATTACATCATTAACCTAAATAAATATGAAATCAAATTAAAAATTAAACAAAACTTTATTTAATTTAATCACACCCCTCAAGCAAACTAATTAAATTAGTCAAATTAATCATATTAAACCTAAGCTTAATTAAACATAAATGCAATTAAATACCAATCAAATCCTAAATTAAACAGAAATCATTAAGTCATTAATTACATCATTATTCGAAATAAATATAAAACTAAATCAAAAATTAAATAAATCTTTATTTAATTTATTAATTAACTTACACACACTTATTAATTAAATTAATTACCCTTAAGCTAATTCAACTAAATAAATACCTAATTAATGCAAACTTAATGAATTAATCCATCATCTTAATGAACCAAATTAACTTTATAAAATCAAATTAAAATCAAACATTTAATTAATCTACTAATTAATTTGATCACACTTCTTAAATAAGCTAATTAAGTTAATCAATTTAATCATATTAAACTTAAACTTAATCAAACATAAATGCAATTAAATACTAATCAAAACCTAAACATAGCCTAAATTATTAAGTCATTAATTACATCATAGACCTAAATAAATATGAAATAAAATTAAAAATTAAACAAACCTTTATAATTAACATGAATAAACTTCTTAATTAAACTAATCACATTGAACCTAAGCAAACCCATAGACTAATAAAGCAAATCAAATCAAATTAAATCAAATTAAATTAAATTAGGAAAGACTCATCAATTTAATATGTAATTAAATCAAATCTCATTCAACCTATTTAAATAAGAAAAACTACTTAACTATCCAATGTTTGAAATCAAAATTCAAACCAAACTTTGATAACCATGATAAATGAATGGGATTAAAAATAAAATCCTAATTACAAAGAATCAAACTTAATTAAAATGAAATAAAATCTCAATTCATCTAATCTAACAAACTACAAATAAATGAACCACAATCAAATCAAATAAGCATAAATTTAAGTCACATAACCATAATCAAAGAAAAGAATTAAATATTAATTTAAAAGGATATTGAAATATCAAGATTTAATTAAACCAGAACATCTAATCTAAAATTAATCAATTAAAACACATAAATTTAAACAAACTTAAACTTTATTATAGAACAAAGATATTGAATTGTCAAGATTTAATTAAACCAAAGTAATTAATCTTAAAATAATCAATCAAAAACACATGAATTTAAAAAACTTAAACTTCATTAGATATTAAGGATATTGAATTATCAAGATTTAATTAAACCAAAAACATATAATCTAAAATTAATCAATCAAAAGCACATGAATTTAAACAAACTTAAACTTCTTTAGATATTCAGGATATTGTATTATCAAGATGTAATAATCCATTCTCTTAATGTAATAAGCCTTCACCTATCTTAGATTTACTAGACCAAGGGAGAATCTGCACATCCACAAGATGGATTCTCCAACCACATGGGTGGTTAATAGGAAAGGGGAACTATTTATTCTGATAGTAACCTTAGTAGTGTCTAAATGGGTTTCAAAAGGACGTGATCCAAATATAGTGCCCACAGGGGTGGTGCTACTAGGTGTGTTATCCTAAGCCCTTAAAAGGAAATCCTATGGATGTATAGTGGCCAACTCAAGGAAAAAGCATAGCAGACTTAAATTTTCCATGAGCAGTGTATCCTAAGGTGCGAGAACCAACCAACCAAAGGTGTATTCATTAGCATGAGTGGTGTATCTATCAGCATAGTGAGAATCAACCAACCTAAGGTGCCCATCGGTGTGCAATGATCAATCTAGAAAGAAAGAATGTAGTCTTACAACTTTCCAAGCAAAACTGATCATCAGGATAATCTGTCATCAGCGATCAGATGTTATTTAACCTAGAGCAACTACTAAGTGGGGAGCCCCGAGGAAAGACTGAACCCATTCTTGAAGGAGTCAGGAGGGAAGGAGCTGCTATGGGACTTATCCTAAATCTTAAATATACTCAACCTAGTTAGTGCAAGAAGGCTAATCCAAGAAGAAAGCGTAGCAGACTCACATCCTCTTAAATAAAGCCAACATGAGGTAGCTTACCAGCCATGTAGTAATGCCTGCCAAACTAACAAGATGCTCGTCGGTGTGTAGTGGCCAAGTAAGGAAGAAAAGTGTAACATACTTAGATTCTCCAAAGTAAGAAGACCACTAGGGTGACAAACTAGTAGAGTAGCATGTCAGGCCAACCTAGAGCAGCTACTGAGTGAGTGCCACTAGGGCATTATCTCAACTCAGAGTAGCCAGAGATAAAAAATATGTATTTATTATATATTTTTGTGTATAGTTTATGTTTGTGTTTGTATTATGTCGATGAAAGATAGGATGCCACTTAGGTTTGTTACACCTACCCTAAACACGTCATGGTTGATTTTCAAACAAGAATACTTTCTACATGGAAGAGATTGAATTTGAAATGGAATTTTCATTGATGGTAACTATTTTCAAACATGACTTATCATATTTCTTTAAGTACAACCCATTAATTGGAAGCATTGGGTGCTCTTCCTTATGATTAATTAGATGATATGGTCCTCCTTGGTAGGCCTTCTCTATAGCAAATGGGTCTTCCCAAGTGGGTTCAAACTTACCTCCCATGTTATGATAGGAAATGTCGGTCTCCTTAGAGCTAAAATAAGCACTACTTCTTGAAAAGCTCTAGGATGGACCAACTTCATGTTACCTTGAATCATTTTTATTTTGTATAACTTGAGATTTTAGCATACCCGCAGGCATCTCTCCTCAAAACCTTTGAGCTCTTCTAACTCAACTTGGCATTCTGCTTTATTATGATCTTGCTACCCACAGTTATTCTTAGTGATGGGAGTTGGACTTGTAATGGTAGAATGGCTTTAGACCCACACACTAAGGAGAAAGGAGTAGACTGATTTGGAGTTCTATATGTGGTGTGGTAGTCCCACAAGGCTTCAACTAATTCCTCATGCCACTATCACTTGTTATTGTTGAGTGTCTTCTTCAGTATTTGGATCAAAGTTTTATTGAAGGCTTTTTCTAAGCTATTTGCTTTCAATTTTGTCCATTTAGAAAAGTACTCAGTACCAGTAAGATGAATCGATGACCCTTGGTAGAAGGATGATTAATCGGACCCACTATGTGTGTACCCCAACACTCGAATGGCCTTGAGGCCAATGTAGGATGTTGAATGTTGGTTGGTTGGTTTAAGGCTACACCATGTATTTGACATTGGTGGCATCACCTAGCTGTATCCATGCAATCTTTGATCATCGACGACTAGTAGTATCCTAGTCTCTTGATCTTAGCTTTCATCTTTGAACTGGAGTGGTTGGCTTCACATAATCCTGAGTGTACCTCAGTCACAATCTTACGAGCTTCGTGCTTTTCTAGATAACATAACCACATATGATTGAAATACTATCAGTACAAGAAACCATCCATAAGAGCATAGAAAAGTGCTCTCTGCTTCATCTGATGGGCTTGGGACTTTTCTTGAGGTAGTTTACCTTCATTTAGGTAATCCATGAATGGTTGCCTCCAATCTAACTCCTCATCCTTCTTAGTAATGGAAACCTCCCCTTTAAGAGAGTTCTTTTTGATGAGTTCAATATCAATAAAGGATAAGACTTATCTATTTTGAATCTTTATTGATATGGACTTATCCTCCAGACATGCCAACTCCTTGGCAAGTTTGGCTAAAGCATACACTATGATGTTCTCTCATTGAGAAATCTTATAAATGGTAACCTATGGGATTTGGGCCAACAACTCCATGGTGAACTTATGGCAGTGATGGAGCTTGGGCTTTATAAACATAGGACCCAATGATTTGGTTGATAACTAGCTAAGAATCCTTGAAGATGTCGATGTTATGGATGCTTAGAGTAACTTTTAACTCTGTCAATCTGAGTATCATATTTGACTTCATTGTTGGTACAAAGATTGGATAGATGATATTAAAATCTCATCACATCACACCTTGAACTTAAGAGAACCAGTCCTACCCCTACTTTTTTTGGAATAGTAGATTATGATTCTTCTCCTCTTTGAGATGAAGTCATGCCATCAAAGTACATCTCCCAATAATGAATGCTAGTATCCCCTGAGTTCATGATTTATTCATTAGGGAGATCATCACAAAGCAGAGAGTTAGTAGGAAGTGGGTGTGCTGCTAAGAAATCTGCTAATGCTTGTCCTTTCACTGAACAGATGGGTATAAAGGTAATGTTAAATTGTGAGGGGATCATGGAACATCATCCCAGCCATCCAGATTGCATCGATAGTGTCATGAGATACAATAGTGGATTGATCCTAGAGATTAAGTTCATCTTATGAGGAAGCATGTAGTGATGTAGCTTTTCGGTTGCAAAGATTAAAGCTAGGCAATACTTTTTAATGGGTGGATAATTTTCCTTAATAAGGATTAGACGATCGCTAAGGTAGTAAAGTGTGTTTTCCTTCCCTTCATCATTTACTTAGGCCAATAAAGTACCAAGGGAGTCATCTAACATAGTAGTGTAAATTATGAGCACCATGCATGTGATAGGGGTTGCATGAACAAATGAAGTAATCAAGTAATGCTTGATGTCTTTGAAGGCATGCTCACATTTTTCAGCCCACTTGAAGTTAGCATCCTTTTGATAAGTGCTGAGAATGCTGACATCTTCCCGATATGTTGGATATAAGGTGTCTTAGATATTCCAACCACCTTTGGAATGATCTGAGTTGAGTTAAACTTTTAGGGGATGGCATTTCTAATATCATCTTGATCTTCTCAAGATCGATTTTGATTCCCTTCTGTTGGATAACAAACCCAAGGAATTTCCTTGAAGCTACTCTGAACGCACACTTTAGGGGTTCATTTTGAGGTTAAATTATCTTAACTATTCAGAAACTACTCTCAAGTCTAAAAGATGGCATTCTTTTCTCTAGTTTTAACCACAATATTATCAACATAGCACTTGACTTGATGATGAATGAGTTCATCGAAGATTCGAGTCATAGCCCATTGGTATGTAGCAACGATATTTTTAAGGTTGAAAGGTATGAACTTAAAGCAATAAATTCTGATCACGAATTCTAAAAGTAGTGTTTCTTTCATCTTCAAGTGCCATCTTTATTTAGTTATATCCAGATGAGCCATCCATGAAAGAGAAGGCTGCATGAGATGAGGTAATGTCCACCATCAACTCTAGGATTGATAGTGGAAATTCATTTTTTGGACATGCCTTATTTAAATATCTAAAATCGAAGCATATGTGAATTTGGAAATTTTTTTTAAATGAGATGATGTTGGCTAACCAGGTAAGGTATTATTATTCTCAGATGAAGCCAACATCGATCAATTTCTTGACTTCACAACTGACCTGTTGTTTTATGTCTAATTGCAAGCATCTAGGAACATACTTGATAGGGTTAGCACTAGGCTGTATTGCTTGTTTATGGATCACTACGTCATGAGATAATCAAGGCATCTCTTCATAACTCCATGCAAAGTAATCCTTTAACTTAATCAATAGCCTAACTAAGTCATTGGTTTCAATTTCATTCGACAAATAACTAACGTATGTCGGGCGTGGATCTTCTTCAGTTCCTAAGTTTATTTTCTTGAGTTCATCGATGGTTGACTTGATCTCTTCTTCAAACCCCAGCGGTGCATCTTTGACTATAAAATCATCTGGATCATCTGAAGTTTCTAAGCATAGCTCCTCATATGATTTAATGTTATCTGAAAAAAACTTATCAGATTCTAAATGATTGATCATGACCAAGCAATAATTATCATCATCGATTGGACCCACTATACTGAATCCTAGTTCCTATCTTGATTGAGAGCCTTTGCATTTATTCTTCCATATTCTTTGAAAGTAATCTGACCTATGCTTTGACCAAGTATGTGGGATTAGCCCTTTCTTTATTGAATTTTGAACACAAGCCAAGTACCAATCAAAAGGAAATTCTATTAAATCTTTATATGAATCATCCTAAAGTTGTACATCAACATCTTGTCTTGAGGATGATGCTCCCTGAAAGAACCTCTAAGTATTCACACCTGTGGATGACTTAGGGGCTTCATTAACTACCAACCCTCAGCTTTTTGAGAGAAAAATGAGGTTAGAGCTAAGATTCCCAACTAATGCCTAATTATTTCACATATAGACTTGGATATATTTATGCTTTGCTTAGGAGCCTAGCCTTCAATACTATTTGGCTCATGTGTCACCTCCAAGGGAATCTGCTATTGAGAAGAGCTGGTGTGCTAACCATATAAGACTCATCTTATGAACTAGATTCTAAGTTTATATAGATAGCAGGTGTACTCCTACTAGCTGGGACATATCTTCTATTAGGTAGCCAATAAAGAGGTTTTCCACCCCTGGGACTGCCTTTGAAATGGCCTCATTCTCTGCCTGGTGGAGGTCAGATCATCCTACCCATATGTTCGAATTGAGTAACGAACTGTCGATGGAATTTAATATCAGGCTCCACTTCCTCCTCCAAGTCTATTTATGCTCTCTTTTATTTTCTTTTTCATTTTCTATTTTCCTTTCTTTTTATTTTTCTATTTTATTTTCTTTTTCTTTTTCTTTTTCTTTTATTTTTAAACTTTGGCCAATTTTGCAAGAATAGACTTGTTGATTTTGAGGGAGGTAATAAGCTGCATCCTCATATATGCCGACCTCATGAACTGTAAATGGCTTGAGATCTCCTTTGACACAGCAGACAATCCCACCTCTCACGAACTTCAAACACTGATGTAGAGAGGATGGAACTATATTATTCTCATGTATCCATGGTCTCCCAAGCAAAGTGTTCAAAGATGTATCCGAGTCTATAATATGAAACTTGTCTTAGATTTTCCAAATCATCTATCTGCAAGAGCAACACTATGGTGCCTAAGGCATGTTGACCTCACTTTTGGAGTGTAGATTCAATCTTCCCATCTTAGACTTAGGAGTATTCTAGACACTAAATCTTCCCTAAACATAAGACACTTCTAACAATTAGGTAAACACTTAACCTAAACCAAACGACATAGGAGGTTTAACCATAGGATTAGGTTATGCCTTAGGGATTAAGATAATCCACCTACCCTATAACTCAAATCCAATCCATGTTCACCTTCTCAAACCAAACCTGAAGTTCAATTCAAACATATAATTTAAATCCAAATCCAAGCACAAATTCCAAAACTAAATGATTGAAGCCCATGATCAAATCCAAATTGAAACCTTCCTAAGCCATATGAAGGCCCCATGGACTTAGCCAAATCTTAATCCACATCAATCCAAAATCAATTGATTTTCTCATAATCAATTTATATCTTCAATCATCTTCCTAAATATAAATCAAATCTACATTAAAATGATAAAAATTAAATCAAATTAAATCAAAACCCTTCCTAAGCCATATGACCTATACCATAGACTTAGCAAAATCTTAATCCAAATCAATTCAAACTCAATTAATTTTCTCACAACTCAATCATGTTTTCAATCATATTCACAAATTTAAATGAAATATACATTTAAATCATCAAAACTAAATCAAACCAAATCAACATCCAAACCTAAGTCACATGACCCATCTCCATGGACTTACCCAAATTCCTTCATTCAAAAACCCAAATTCAATTGGTTTTCTCATGAATCAATCATACCTTCAATCATATTTTCAAATATAAATGAAATTTATAGTCATCAAGCCAAACCAAAATCAACCCAAGTCAAACCTAACTTAACCCTTTTGACTTGAAATGTTCAAATGAACCAAAACCCATTTGAACCCAAGCCATTTACAATTGAATTTATATATCAATCCTAAATCAATATATAACCTCAAATAAATCAAACTCAACCCAAAATCAAGCCAACTAAACCCAATTTGTCCACTTGACCCAAAGCGGCCAATTTGACCTATTTGAGCTAAGTTCTAATCCTACCCAAATTAAAATGAACCAACCCCATCAAAACCTCCCAACAAAATATTAACCAAATTGATTGCAACCAATGGCTCAAGTTCATTCCAAATTGATTGTTGAGCTTGACCAAAGCCATGTTAGACATAATTGAACCCAATTGATCTACCCAAATTGACCTAAAGTTTCAAGTTGGCCTAAATCAAAACCAAATCTGAATTAATTGAAACCAATGCCTAAAATAATCTTCAATTGGTCAACTAAACCCAAACCAACACCCAACCCAAGCCAATTTGACTAATTTGGGCAAATTGGTCAACTTAACCCATTTATACCAAATGAATTCAAATGAGCCAAAATCAAATCTAAGACAAACTAAACCAAACCAATTGAACCAAAACATCCCAAATGATCATATGAACTTGACCTAACCCTTGGTTTGATCGAATTTGACCAATTTCTCAACTTGACCCAACCTAACCCAATTTTACCTAAATGAGTCAAACTGAGCCTAACCTAAACAAATCAACTCCGATTGACTTGAAATTTTGGCTAACCCACATTTTGCTCATTTCAAATCTACCCAAATCAAATCTAATGCCAAATGATCATTATACTTTTGGGTCAAGAGAATCACATGAGACAAATCACCCATGTAAGTGCTCATTTCCATTCCTTGGTCACTTGATGTTCTTCCAATGGTCCACCTAGGAACATAGGACACTACCCAACCTAACCTTAGGGGTGGTTGGGTCGTCCATGACCCATGGAAGGTGAAATCACTTCACCCTCCCCATTGGAGCATTTGAAACCCATAAGACACCCATGATTCCTTTATGGCAGCCACTTCCACACCTTCAACCAACCAAGCTAAGCCAACTCACCTCCTCCATGCCACCCACGGCTCCCTAAGATGGTTGGACGGCCGCTACAAGCCAAACCTGATACCACCGTCTGATGAAGATGAAGGGGTATACACCCTCTCATTTCCACTCAAATACACATAAAAATCATATATTAGATCCATAACTACCTAAGATGAGCTGCTAGAGCCATTCCCTAAGTTCCCAAGCTCATTCTTCGATCGATAAATGCCATTCCCATCCACCCCAAAATATAACACTCCCATTTTTGACTTGACTTCCCCATTTCTCCATCAAACTAAAATTAACTTTGCACGCACCTTCCCTAGGCCTCGTTGAGCAAGAATGAATCATCTCCTTAGCTTCTCGAGCACCAAAAGTGGGACTTCGATCAAAGCCAAGCTCCAAATGTTCAGTTCATGGCCTTCCGAGTGAACATCAAAGAATTAATCCAATTGATGATCAACAGGACTTCATCTCCACTAGATGAAGCTTCCTCAATCATTCGAGCAAATGGTCTTGAGCTCCGATGAGGTATGCTTCCAAAATTGATCCTTAGAAAAAATGGGTTAGAGATTTTTGAAGAAAACTTGCATCTCGTGTGATCTTGACCATTGGATCCCATCTAATTGATGTCATGGAGGTGTGAGATCCTTTTTGAGTTGATCCGAGCTCGAGTAAGCTCAGATCAAGTGACCAATGGTAGACGGACTCCATTCTCTCTGACTCATGTGATGTTAGAACTCACACCATCCGTTCCACCTGATCATAATAGACGATCATGATTAGATCTGCTAGATCAATCTAATTTAATCCTATTAAGCTTTGGGATTAATCATACATGTTCAATCTTAGATCAAATGGTGAATGAGAAAGCACATCCGCCACCACCACATAGGTGTTGAGTCGGATAAGTTTTAAGTAGCCAATCCCACGACGCCACATGGAAAATGTGCCATGTGGCACCAACAAGATTAGGCTTTAATTAGGCTTAATTAATCATTTTTAATGGCTGAAACTTCTAAAAATCATAAAAAAAGCATAGAGAAATAAAAAATGCAAATATATACTCATTTTATATGTATTTCAGAGGAGAATAAATTAAAAATGATCTTAACAAAGTTTAAATAGTAATTAAGGTTTAATTGAAAAATTAACTAGCTGAATTACTCCTTAATTACTTGAGCAATTAATCCCAAATTTTGTGGGTTAATTTAATGGGATGATCTCTACCTCCCATAATTTTCTTGATATTTATTGCTCACTTAATTAGAAAAATTGACTAATTAAACCTTAACTACTCTTTAAAGTTAATTAATGATTAATTAATCCCATGAATAGTAATATATTGGTTAATTAAGTTTTTTAATCATTATTCAATAGTAAGTGAACTAAGGAATAGGATTGGGACCCTTTTCCATAAGTTCATTTCACCCTTTTTAAAATGAATTAATTAAGATTTAATTAATTAACTAAATCACTTAATCAAATTGAAATCATAATCACATCAGACTTTATTAATTAAATGATGGGGTAGATCTTTAGGTGTTTAATAACCTAAAGGAGTTTAATGAAATTATGGTTAGTCCACATGTGTGAGAAAACCATAAGAGTAATTAATTAAGTCTCTTAATCTAATTAACTATTAATCATGAGCCAATTGCATTAGGCCCCTTTGATTTCTTAGGATCATTACAAGTTTATTTTCCATGCATCATATTAGATCATAATTATTTAGTTAATTACTTTAAGGTGACATAGGTAAGGGAAATTAATTCATCTAATTAAGGGTTCAACTTAATTAACACATAAAATTAACTTAATGACATTTCCTTAAATTTAATCAAATCACTAATGTGGGAATGGGTTTAAAATAACAAGTGATGATTTCTCTTCTCCTCTTTAAATCAAATCAAATCCAAAACTTAATTAATAAAGAAGCTTTGATTTGCTTTAAATAATGTTATTTGATTTGGTTGTCTTAAAACTAGTTTGGTTGAAAGAATCTAATGCATAGATTTGATTATCCTCTTTCAATTATGTTAAATTTTGTATGTCATTTGAATTCATGCATCCATCTTTTTAAAATCATGTAAAATAAAATGGATTTCCTTTATGTAAGAGTGCATGTGTTGATTTAATTTAATATATGCATGGCTATTATCACTATCAAATCCAACTGTATTTTTCAAAAGCTTATAAATGAATAATAATTTGTTATGATTCTAGTTATAAATACATAAGAAATGCATGTGCTTATAGCTTAAGTGTATGAATGGTGAGTTATCTTTCCTCTATTCAAGTGTTAATTTATATAAGAATGAATTGTAGGGTATATAGTCTGCACATCCTGAGAACATGAGGCTTTAGCTAGCCCCAAGGAGGCTATTTGATTACCATACTTTCATGGTTTAACAATAGCACATACCCATTTTATTTCATTCTTATGTATTTCAACATTAAAATTTGGATAGAGCTTTAATTCATATATATATATATATAAATGATTCAATCAAAAAATATACAATCTTTGCATGGTTTTCTTTCCCTCATTTATGTATGCATCCATGTGTGTCGAAGAAAAGCAGGTATATAGTCTAAACATCCTGGGAATATGAGCCTTTAGTTAGCCCCAAGCAGTTCATCTGATTACCTCACTTCCCTGGTTTAGTAATGACATGTACTTGCCTATATCTTTGTACATGTATATGAATATGTGATTAGTGAATGAAAATCACATTTTACATTAAAATTGCATGCATTCATATTTGACTAAGTGGTTGAATTAATTAGCCATATGATTTGGATCTTACTTCCTATGTTCATGTATATGAGTTTACATATGTTTGAATCCAAATGGTTATATAGTCTAGACATTCCAAGAATACAAGGTTTTAGCTAACTCCAAAGAGGTCAATTAATTACCTCACTTCCCTAGTTTAACAATGACACATGTCTATTTAATTTCATTCTTATTTCTTTTTTATATAAGAATTTGGATAAAGTTTTAAATTAATATGTTTAAATAATTCAATTAAATAAAATATAAATTTTAAACATACACGTACATTCATCATTTATGTGTGCTAAAATATGTTGCATATATAGATACACTTAGGATTAAATCTTATGAATGTTACATGTGGTGGAAAGGAATGATTTAATATATGTCATGTGGTAGTAATTCAATTAAAATAATCTTAAGATGCCTTTCATTTTGAATAGGATTCTTTAAAGTGAACCTAAACTTTGGATTAATTAAATCATTTAATAAGCCTTTCACTAAAGAGAACTAAATCAAATTAATATACTTTAGAAAGTGACTTATGTTAGGGATGAAATAGGGCAATCCTCTTTTCCTCTCTTTATAACACTTAGTTGTTAAGTATAATAAAATGAGACAAAAGGAAACAAAAATTAAAATTCTCAAATCAATTAAACTACTTCAAGTGAAATCAACCTTTCATGTTAAATTGAATCCTTCTACACTTAGAAAATACAACACTAATGCCAAACAACACTTACCACACAATCCTTAATACACACATTAGAATTAAGCACCACTTCTAGTTCTAAGTTAGGACTATGTATGATGTGATGTATGTTTTATTTTATGATGTATTATTTTAGATTAAATGTTAGGGTGTATGCTTTGTAAACTGGATGATAGGCCAATATTAGCATAATCATGTTTTCTGTATGGGATTATGCTTAATGGATGCTTAAAATAAATGTGAATGCTCTTTTTGCAGGTTGTTTAAATCCTTAAGCATAATCCAAGTTAGGATAGGTGGGCTTAATTACCCATGTGTAGGGTGCTAAGTCCAAATTACAAATACAACTACATGGGATTATATGTATATTTAGCTAACCTCTATTTTGCTAGTGTAATTAAATTTACTTTTCCCTCATAAATGTAATTTTTGTAATAGGAATTAGGATTAGTGCTATGGTGGATTAGGATGAGTAGTGGCAAAAAATTGATTAAAGAAGGAACCAAATTAGAAATAGAGATATAAAAAAAGAAGACCCCCATAGCATTTAATACAATTACAATTATTATTTCCTATTCTAGGTTGTATAAGGGTAGAGCTCGGCTACCCAACTTTTCTCTCTTTGGGTTGTACGGAGGTACCCGACTGCACCGGCCTTTTATTCTTGAATGATAGTTCATATAATTGTTAGATGTTATGTTTTGATTGTGCATTAAGATGACATGCTTTCATAGTTTCTAAAATGATTGATGCTTTAATGGGTGGCTTGGATATGATTAGGCTCTTAGGATAAAAATAACGTCTCTACCAAACTAATCACTCATAACTAAATTTTAAATAACTCATAACCTCATCATAAAACCTAAGAGATAAATAAGATAATTAAAAGATTTAGCAACCCCTTAGTTGTATGGTTGTATGTTTCACATCATGCATTCATATTCTTTCTCCCTTGAACATGAACGATATCCATTTTTGCATGATAAGAATGCTTGACCTGTGAGGGCATTGGTGGAGAACACCATCTTCTAACTGATTTGACCAATAACCTATTTCCTCATCCATTTAGGAATAAGGAATCCTAAAGCCTCTGTCAAAATACTATGTCTTAACTGAAATAAAATTTGAAAAGATTTTGCATCTGTATATTAAGTCATATGCTCATACCACTCATGCTCTAGTCTCTTAGGAAGCATGTTTAGGACTTTAGTCTCTTTCTAATTAAATAATTACCTTAGCTATCTTGTAATTCATAGAACCAGACTACATGGTTTTAAAATTGGAGGAGGAGTTAGCTAACTGCCACTCCAGGTAGTTATAAGTCCAAAAGTCTGTCAACTTCTGTGCCTTGGGCCTAGATGATTTGTCAGGAAAGGGAAACTATTTGGCTTCCTCTTGTAGGCTAGCTTCCTTGTTGATTAATTTCATGAATGTTTTGATGGTAAAGTCCTTAAGCATGAAAGCGATCGGGTCTTGGATATTCTTGAGTAGAATCTCAATGGCATGTTGTTCGGACAGTTGTGGTTTGCATTTCATGTTCAAGTTGTGCCACCTGAGAATGTAATCACCAAGGGAATCGTTCAATTTTTATTTCTCTACAATGAGGTCTCCTATAGTCACCCTCTGCTGAGCTCCACCAAACCTTTTGATTAAGAGGTCTTCCAACTCAGCAAAAGTATTCACGAACCATTAGGTAGTTCTGTGCCAATCAAATGCAACACCTGATAGACTACTAACGAAAAGATAGAAGAGCTGTGATGCTGCCGTCGGTGTTGCAACATCCGGCTCTAAAGTGTGCAATGTATTATGGTGAGCTCCCACTGCCATCAAAGATCTTAAAGGTTGGTGGCACCAAACCCTAAATAAATAAAAACTAAATAAAACCTAAACCCAAAAAATAAACCTAAAAATAAATAAAAATAAAACCTAAAATCTAAACTAAAAAAAAAACTAAACATAAAATAAACAAAATAAATTAAACATAAACCTACACTAAAATAAACAAAACTAAAATAAATAAAACCTAAACCTAAACCCTAAACAAAATAAAATAAAATAAACTAAAAATAAACTTAAAATAAAAATGTAAACCCTAAACCTAAAAAACTAAAATAAAAACATAAACATATACCTAAAAAAATAAAACCTAAGCCTAAAAAATAAAATATAAAAAAAACTAAACAAAAAACAAAACCTGAAACTAACCAATAAACAAAAATAAAAAACCAAAATTAAACTAAATTAACCATAAATAAATAAACTAAACTAAATAGAAAAAAACTTAAATAAAATAAAAAATAAATAAATAAACCTAAAACTACCAGTTTACCTAATTTTAAAGAAAAAACCCTAAACCCTAAACCATAAACCTGTAACCCTAAACCATAAACCCTAAAAAACCCCAAAACCTAAACCTTAAAACCTAAACTAAACCCTAAACCCCAAACCCTAACCCTAATCCTAAACCCTAAACCCTAAACACCAAACCTTAAAACCTTAAACCCTAAAGCATAAAGCCTAAACCCCAAACTAACCCTAAACCCTAGGCTAACCATAAACCCTAAATCCTAAAGCCAAAACACTAAACCCTAAACCTAAACCCTAAACCCTAAACCCTAAACCCTGAAACCCTAAAATCCTAAAAGCCTAAACCTAAACTAAATAAAACCTAAAATTAAATAAATAAATAAAACCTAAACCTAATATAATAAAAAAATTAAATAAAATAAAAACCAAAACTAAATCCTAAACTAATAATAAAAATAAAATAAAATAAACTAATAAAAATAAAATAAAATAAACTAATAAGATATACTAAAATATAATAAATAAAAACCTAAACTCAACAAAAAATAAAATAAACCTATGAATAAAAAACCCAAATAAAATAAAAACTTAACATAAAATAAAAATAAAGTAAACCTAATATAAAATAAAATAAAAACTAAAAAAACCTAAATCGAAAAAATAAAGCTAAAACTAAAACCTAAAAATAATAAAAATAATAAAACCCAAACTAAAAAATAAAATCTAATCCTATAATAAAAATAAAATAAATAAAATAAAATAAACCTAAACCTAAATTAAAATAAACTAAACTAAAATAAATTAAACCTAAACCTAAATCCTAAACTAAATAAAATAAAATAAACCAAAAATAAACCTAAGCATAAACTAAAAAATTAAACCTAAAAATAAACCTAAAATAAAAACCTAAAACCTAAACCCTAAAACCTAAATCCTAAAAAGCTTAAAACCTAAACCAAAACTAAATAAAACCTATAAATAAAATAAATATGAAAACCTAAACAAGAATAAAATGAAAAAATAAAATAAAATAAAAACCTAAAATAAAACCTAAAAAGAAAATAAACTAAAAACTAAAACCAAAATAAAATAAAATAAATAAAATCTTAAACTAAACTAAATAAAAATCTAAATAAAATAAAAAATAAACCTAAAATTAAAATATAATAAACCTAAAATAATATAAATAAAAAAACAAAATAAACACCAAACCTAAAAAATAAGCCTAAAACTAAATAAAAAAAAAACTAAATCCTAAACTAAAAAAAACCTAAACCTAAAATAAACCTAAAGCTAAACCAATATAAACTAAACTAAAAAATATAAAACCTAAACCTAAACCAAAAATAAACTAAACCTAAACCTAAACCAAAACTAAATAAAATAAAATAAACTAAAACAAACCTAAACTTAAACAAAAAAATAATACCTAAAAATAAACCTAAAATAAAAACCTAACCTAAGCCTAAAAATAAATACAAAACCCAAAACCTCAAAAATAACATAAAAATAAAACTAAGCTAAAAAGAAACCTAAACCTAAACCTAAAAAATAAACTAAAATAAATAAACCTAAAATAAATAAACAAAAGTAAATGAAAATAAAATAAACCTAAATAAAAATAAAAAATAAAATAAACTAAAAAATCAAAAAATAAACTAAATAAACCTAAATCGACTTATTCACTTAGTTTTTTAAAAAAATAAAAAAAATAAAAAATAAAGAAATCCCTAAACCCAAAACATTAGACCCTAAATCTATAACACTAAACCCTAAAACCCTAAATCTTAAACCCTAAACATAAAACCTTGATCCCTAAAATCTACAACCCTAAACCCTAAACTCTAACCACCAAACCCTAAACTCTAAACTCTAAACACTAAACCCTAAACCCTGAAAACCTAAAAACCTAAACCAAAACAAAATAAAACATAAAAAATAAGATAAATAAAAAAACCTAAACCTAAATAAAATAAAAAATAAAATAAAATAAAAATGTAAACCAAAACCTAAACCTAAACCTAAATGTAAACCTAAACCTAAAACTAAAACTAAAATAAAATAAATAAGAACCTACAAAAAAACTAAAAATTAAAATAAACAAAAAAATAAAAAACCTAAATATAATAAAAACTAAATGTAAAATAAAAATAAAATAAACCTAAAATAAAATAAAAACTATATAAAAATATAAATCTAAAAACCTAAAAATAAAAAAAATAAAATCTAAACCCTAAACTACAAAAAACTAAGCCTAAAATAAATAATATAAAATAAACCTAAACCTAAATTAAAATAAACTAAACTAAAATAAATGGAACCTAAACCTAAATGTAAAATAGAATAAACCTAAACCCTAAATTAAATAAAATAAAATAAACTTAAAATAAACCTAAACATAAACTAAAAAATAAAATGTAAAAATAAACCTAAAATAAAAACCAAAAAGATAAAGATAAAAAAATGAAATAAAAACCTAAACCTAAACCTAAAAATTAAAAATAAAACCTAAGCCTGAAAAATAAAATAAAACTAAAACTAAACTAAAAAATAAACATAAACTTAAAACCTAAACCTAAAAATAAACTAACATAAAAATAAAAAATAAAATAAATAAACCTAAAATAAATAAAAGATAAACTAAATAAACCTAAACCTACCAGTTTACTTAATTTTTTCTAAAATAAAATCCCTAAACCCTAAATCCTAAACCCTAAACCCTAAACCAACAACCTTAAAAAACCTCAACCCCTAAACCCAAAACACTGAACTAACCCTAAAGCCTAAACCCAAAACCCTAAACCCTAAGTCCTCAACTCTAATCCCTAAAGCTTAAAAACCATAAACTCTAAATCCTAAACACTTACTCTAAACCTTAAACCCTAAACCCTAAAACCATAAACCCTAAACCCTAAACCTAAAAACATAAAAACCTAAACTAAATAAAACCTAAAAATAAAATGTACAAAAAAAACCTAAACCAATGTAAAAAATTAAAATATACTAAAACCTAAAATATAAAAAAAATAAAATAAATTAAATTAAAGAAAAATATAAAATAAACTAAAAAAATGCAATAAACCTAAGATTAAAAAGCCTTAATAAAATAAAAAACTTAATATAAAAAAATAAGATAAACCTAAAATAAAATAAAATAATAATAGAATAAAATCCTAACCCTAAGAAATAAAACTAAAAATAAAACCTAAAATAAATAAAAAAATAAAACCCAAACACTAAACTAAAAAAAACTAAACCTAAAATAAAAATAAAATATACAAAATAAAATAAACCAAAACCTAAACTAAAATAACTAAAACCTAAACCCTAAACCCTAAACACTAAACCTAAACCTAAAGTAACTAAATAAATTAAAAAGTAAACCTAAACTTAAAAACCTAATAAAGCTAAACCTAAATCTAATCACTAAGAATGGATAGAACCTTGTTGGCAGTAACATCACTGTCAACAAGGCTCAGTCTAGATCTGGTGGTGGAGGCAGCATTTATCGCAGTGGTGGTTGGGGATCTGGAGGCACTGGTGGATATGGTGGTGGTGGTCAGAGCAGTGGTTATTATGGAGGAGGCTGAGCGACAGCGACTATAACCATGGTGGTGGCAGAGAGAGATCTAGAATTTTATTATATAAAGGAGGTTTAGTTTTTATTTCATTTTGAGTCATATGCATTTTTGCTCGGGCTAATCCAAAATAAAAAAACCTAAACCCTGAACCCTAAATCCCTGGTCCCAAAAACCAAATATTAGTAAATGTCAAATTGATTATAAATAAGTCAAGCCACTAAAATAGGTTTACATTTTTATTTATTTTATTTTTAAGTTTTATTTAGTTTAGGTTTAGGTTTTTAAGTTTTTAGGGTGTTGATTTTAGGGTTTAATGTTTAGTTTTTAGGGTTTTAAGGTTTAGGGTTTTAGGGTTTAGAGTTTAGGGTTAGGATTTAGGGTTTTGAGTTTAGGGTTTAGTGTTTAGGATTTAAGGCTTAGGGTTTTAAGGGTTTACGGTTTAGAGGTTTGAGATCATATTATTTTAGGGTTTATGGTCAGCTTTAATGTTTTTAGGGTTTAGGAATAGGGTTTAAATTTGTTTTTTTTGGTTTAGGGTTTTGGGTTTAAGATTTTGGGGTTTAGGGCCTGAGTTTAGGAAGATTTAGGCAAGTTATTGTAGGGTACCCAGTTCAAGGTCAGTGATGGAGAGTATGGTTGAGTTTAGGGTATAAGGTTTAGGTTTATGGTTTAGGGTTATGGATCAGTGGTTTCAAGTCAGATTTAAGGTGTAGCATGGTATAGTTTAGGAGGAACATTTAGGGTTTAGGGTTTAGGTTTAAGAATTTATGTTTAGGGAGGATTTAGGGGCCTGTGGGTTTAAGGCTAGGATTAGTGGAGGAGTTTAGAGTTTTATAATTAAGCAAACCCAGGTAGGTTTATTTATTTAGTTCATATTTTATTTATTTGAGTTTATTTTATTTTTTTTATTTAGGCATATTTTTTATTTTTATTTTGTTTAGTTTATTTATTTATTTTAGTTTAGGTTTTTTATTTTTGTTTATTTTTTAGGTTCAAGTTTATTTTTTTGGTGGAGTTTTATTTTTATTTTATTTTAGGATTAATTTTATTTTTTATTTTAGGTTTATTTATGTTTTATTTTATTTTTTTTTATTTACTTAGGTTTTTTATTTTAGGTTTACTTTTAGGTTTTATTTTTATGTTTAGGTTTAGGTTTATTTTATTTTCTTTTTCATTTATTTATTTTAAGTTTAAGTTTATTTTTTAGTTTAGGGTTTAGGTTTTACTTTTTATTTATTTTCATGTTTTTTAGGTTTAGTTTTTATTTTATTTAGGTTTCTTATTTTTTAGTTTAGTTTAGATTTCTATTTATTTTTTTTAAGTTTATATTTAATTAATGTTTTTATTTTATTATATTTTAGTTTAGGTTTAGGTTTTTAGCTTTTTAGGGTTTAGGGTTTAAGGTTTAGGGTTTAGGGTTTTGAGTTTAGGATTTGGGATGTAGTAGGTTGGTTTAGGGTTTGGAGTTTAGGGTTTAGGTTTTAGTTTAAGGCTTTAAGATTTAGTTTAGGGTTTAGGGGTTTTTTTAATAAAGAACAAATTCATATTTGATATTTCTTCTTTTCGATTCATCAACCAAGTAGCACCCCAAGTTTTCTAAGAAACAAGTGACGACATAGATAAAAAATGAGCACCTATAGATCAAATCAAAAACCCTAGATAAGTAGAACTGTCTCTACTATAAAGACGCAGATCCATAAGCAACAGATCAGATCAGCCCTTCTCCAGTTTCTCTAATTCCCATTAGAACCATCCCGGCCCCTCGAGTAGTGGGATCCATCATCATATCCCCGTTCTCTCACTCTGCCACCAGTATGGATGTAACCTTCGTTGCTCCTCCTAGCCCCATAACCACCACCTCCATATTCACTAACACCTTCATTTCCCCCACATCCATTGCTATAATCGCCTACACCTTTGCTTCCACCGCTAGATCTAGACTGAGCCTAGTTGATGATGATGTTCCTGCTGTCAAGGTTCTACCCATTCTTATGGTTAGGTAAGTTTAGGGTTTAATGTTACTTTAGGGTTTATTGTTTAGGGATTAGGGTTTATGGCTGTAGGTTTTAAGATTTAGATTTAGGATTTAGGGTTTAGGGTTTTAATGTTTAGGGTTTAGGCTTTAAGGTTTAAGGTTAAGGGTTTAGGATTTATGGTTGAGGGTTTATGGTATAGGTCATAGGGTATTAGGGTTTAGGGTTGTTGGTTTAAGGTTTTAGGTTTAAGGTTTAGGGTTTAGGGTTTAGGGTTAGTTTAAGGGTTTATGGTTCAGCATTTAGGGTTTAGGATTTAGGGTTTAGGATTTTTTTAATTAAGTAAACTGATATGTTTATGTTTATTTAGTGTATTTAGTTTATTTTTTATTTATATGAGCTTCTTTTATTTTTTTATTTGTATTCAGGTTTATTTTAAATTTTTATTTAGTTTAATATATTTATTTTAGTTTATTTATTTTAGTTTATTTATTTTATTTTAGGTTTTTTATTTCGGTTTGTTTTAAATGTTCAAGTTTATTTTTTAGATGATATTTAATATTTTAGTTTTATGTTTTAATTTTTATTTTTAGGTTTAGGTTTAGGTTTTTATTTTATATTTTTAGGTTTAGGTTTTAGGGTTTTATTTTAGTTTATTTTTAGGATTTATTTTTTAGTTTAGGTTTAAGTTTATTTTTAGTTTATTTTATTTTATTTATTTTAGGTTTAGGATTAGGTTTAGTTTACTTTAGGTTATGTTTAGGTTTTATTTATTTTAGTTTAGTTTATTTTACTTCAGGTTTAGGTTTATTTTATTTCATTTATTTTATTTTTATTTTAGGTTTAGGTTTTTTTCAATTTAGGGTTTAGGTTTTATTTTTTATTTATTTTTATGTTTAATTTTTTGGTTTAAGTTTATATTTAGTTTTTAATTTATTTTATTTTAGGTTTATTTTATTTTTAATTTAGGTTTAGTTTAAATTTTATTTAGGTTTTAATTTTTTATTTTAGTTTAGGTTTTTATTTATTTTATTTTTGTTTAGTTTTTATTTTTTATTTTATTTTTTTTAGGTTTAGGTTTAGATTTAGGTTAAGGTTTAAGATTTAGTTTCAGTTTTTATTTTATTTTGGTTTAGGTTATTTTATTTATTTCATTTTTAATTTTTTATTTTTAGTTTAGGTTTAGGTTTTAATTTTAGGGTTTAAGGTTTTGTGTTTAGGGTTAGTTTAAGATTTAGGTTTTAGGTTTAGGGTTTATGTTTTAGTTTAGGGTTTAGGGTTTTTTTTTAAATAGAGAAAAAATTCAGATTCAACATTTCTTCTTTTTGACTTCATCGACCAAGTAGCACATGGAGTTTTCTAAGACATAAATAATGACATAGATAAAAAATGAGCACCGATAGAGCAAATCAAAAACCCTAGATAAGTAGAACTATTTCTACTATAAAGACAGAGTTCCATAAGCAATAGATTGAATTGGTCATTCTTCAGTTTCTCCAATTCCCATCAGAACTAACCCAGCCTCTCGAGTAGCGAGATTCAACATCATATCCTCGATCTCTCTCACCACCACCATGACAGTAACCTCTGTCACCCCTCTCACCTCCATAACCACCACTACTCCAACCACCACCTCCATATCCACTAGGACCTCTAGATCCCCACCACTACTACAATAACTGCCACCTCCGCCTTCGCCTACACTGCCAGATCTAGATTGAGCCTAGTTGATAGTGATGTTCTTGCCTTCAAAGTTCTACCCATTCTTAGAGCTTAGGGTTTAGGGAAAGTTTAGGGTTTAGAGTTTAGGGTTTGTGGTTTAGGGTTTAACGTTGTAGGTTTTAGGGCTTAGGGTTTAGGATTTAAGGTTTAGGGTTTATGGGAAAAGGTTTAAGGTTTAGGGTTTAGGCTTTTAGGGTTTAGGGTTTAGGATTTAGGGTTTAGGGTTTTAGGGCTTTGTGTTTAGGGTTTAGGATTTTAGGGTTTAAGGTTTAGAGTTTACGGTTGTAGGATTAGGGTTAAGGGCTTAAGGTTAGTTTTAGGGTTTAGGATTTTAGGTTAAGGGTTTTATTTATATTAACTAAATCGGTATGTTTAGGTTTATTTAGTTTATTTAGTTTATTTTTTATTTATTTGAGTTTATTTTATTTTTAAATTTTATTTATGTTTATTTTTTATTTTTATTTAGCTTAGTTTCTTTATTTCATGTTTTCTATTTTAGTTTATTTCTTAGGTTTAGGTTTATTTTTAGTTAAATTTTATTTTTATTTTATTTTTTAGGTTTGAGTTTTATTTTTTCTTTTTAGGTTTAGGTTTTTAATTATTTTTTTAGGTTTAGGTTTTAGGTTTTTATTTTAGGTTTATTTTTAGGTTTTATTTTTTAGTTAATGTTTAGGTTTATTTTTAGTTTATTTTGTTATATTTAGTTTTGGTTTAGGTTTAGGTTTACTTTATTTTAGGTTTAGATTTTATTTATTTTTGTTTAGTTTATTTTAGTTTTGGTTTAGGTTTATTTTATTTTTATATTAGGTTTAGTCCTTTTTAGATTAGTGTTTAGGTTTAATTTTTTTATTTATTTTTAGGTTTCTTTTTTAGGTTTAGGGATTTATTTATTTATTTATTTTATTTTTCTTTTAGGTTTAGTGTTTATTTTATTTATGTTATTTATTTTTTAGTTTAGTTTAGGTTTTTATTTATTTTATTTTAGTTTTATTTTTATTTTTATTTTTTATTTTTTAGGTTTAGGTTTAGGTTTAGCTTTCGATTTTAGTTTATTTTAACTTTTTATTTATTTTGTTTTAGGTTTTTTATTTATTTTATTTTGAGGTTTTATTTAGTTTGGGTTTAAGTTTTTTGCTTTTTAGGGTTAGGTTTAGTCTAGGGTTTAGGGTTAGTTTAGGGTTTAAGGTTTTTTTTTAACAAAGAACAAATTCAGATTCAACATTTCTTCTTTTTGATTTTATCAACCAAGTAGCACCCTAAGTTTTCTAAGACACAAGCGGTGAAAGAGATAAAAAACAAGCACCCATAGAGCAAATTTAAAACCATGGATAAGTAGAATCGTGTCTATTATAAAGACAGTTTCATAAGCCATAGATCGAATCGACCATTCTTGAGTTTCTCTAGTTCCCATCAAAACCACATCCTGCCTCTCAAGTAGCGGGATCCACCATCAGAGCCCCAATCTCTCCCTCCACCACCACCACTGTAACCTCCATCGCTCCTCCCACCTCCATAAACACCATTGCTATGACCACCACCTCCATATCCACCAGCACCTCTAGATCCCCCACCACCACTATGATAACTACCGCTTCTTCACATGCATCTGACAGCTTGTGATATTCTAATCATGAAGGTTCTACCAATTTTTAGTGTTTAGGGTTTAGGGTTTAGGGTTTAGGGTTGTAGGTTTTAGGGTTTAGGATATAGGGTTTAGGGTTTAGGGTTTAGGGTTTTGGTTTTAGGGTTTAAGGTTTTAGCATTTAGGGTTTAGAGTTTAGGGTTTAGGGTTTAGGGTTTTAGGGTTTAGTGTTTAGGCTTGTAGTTTAAGGGATACTTTTAGGGTTTATTTTATTTTATTTTAGGTCTATTTTCTTTTTATTTTATGTTTACATTTTATTTTATTTAGATTTTTTATTCTTAAGTTGATTTTTTTAGTTTAGTTGAGATTTTTATTTATTTTATCTTAGTTTATTTTTATTTTTCATTTTATATATTTTTTAGGGTTTTTGTTTAGGTTTTTATTTTATTTAATTTTATTTAGGTTTAGGTTTTCTTATTTATTTTATTATTTAGTTTTTTTTAGTTTAAGTTTAAGTTTGTAGATTTTTAGGGTTTAGGGTTTAGGGTTTAGGGTTTAGGGTTTAGATCTTACAATTTAGGGTTTAGGATTTAGGGTTTCAGGGTTTAAGGTTTTAGGTTTAGGGTTAAGGTTAGGGGTTAGGGGTTAGGGTTTACTGTTTATGCCTTAGGGTTTTTGGTTTTGATGTTTAGGGTTTAAGGTGTGAGCTTAGGGGGGGTTTAAGTTTAGGCTTTAGGGTTTAGGGTAGGTATAGGGTTTGTGGGTTAATTTAGGGCAGGGAGAGAATAGGGTTTAGGGTTTAGGGTTTAGGATTTTTTTTAATATTAAGTAAATAGGTAGGTTTATGTTTATCTAGTTTATTTAGTTAATTTTTTAATTATTTGATTTAATTAGACTTTTTTATTTTTATTTAGTTTATTTTTCTATTTTTATTTAATTTACTTTATTTATTTTATTTATTTTTTTTTATTTTAGTTTAATTCTTAGGTTTAAGTTTATTTTTTAGTTGAGTTTTATTTTTATTTTATTTGTTGGGTTTAGGTTTAATTTTTTTTGTTTAAGTTTAGGTTTAGGTTTTTATTTTATTTTATTTAGGTTTAGCTTTTAGGTTTTAATTTTAAGTCTATTTTTAGGATTTATTTTTTAGTTTAGGTTTAGGCTTTGTTTTTTTAGGATTAGGTTTATGTTTTATTTATTTTAGTTTAGTTTATTTTAGTTTAGGTTTAGGTTTAGGTTTATTTTATTTTGTATATTTTATTTTTATCTTAAGTTTAGATTTCCATTTTAGTTTAGGATTTAGATTTTACTTTTTGTTTATTTATATGTTTATTTTTTAGGTTTAGGTTTCTATTTAGTGCTTATTTTATTTTATTAGGTTTATTTTATTTTTATTTTTTGTTTAGTTCTTATTTTATTTAGTTTTTTATTCTTAGGTTTATTTAATTTTTTAGCTTAGTTTAGGTTTTTATTTATTTTCTTTTAATTTATTTTACTTGTTTATTTTATTTTAGGTTTAGTTTGGGTTTTATTTTATTTTATTTAGGTTTAAATTTTTTATTATTGTTATTATTAGGTTTATTTAGTTTAGTTTTTTTTGGAAGTTTCATGTTTAGTTTAGGGAAGAGGCATAAGTTTAGGGTTTTACAATTTAGGGTTTAGGGTTTAGGTTTAGGTTTAGTGAGAGTGAGGTGCACATTTTGAGGGTGTAGTTTAAGATTTAGGGTTTAGTTTAGAGTTTAGGAGGGTGGGGAGGGTTTAGGGTTTAAGATTTAGGGTTTAGAGTGGGTTTAGGTTTAGAGTTTAGTTTAGGGTTTATTAGGTTTATGATTTTTGTTGTTTAGGGTTTAGAGTGTTTTAGTTTATTTAGGGTGGGGTTAGGGTTCTTAAGGTTAGGGTATAGGATTTAGGGTTTAAGGTTTAGGTTTTTTTTTAAAAAAAGTAAATAAACTAGTAAGTTTAGGGTTTTTTGTTTAAGGTTTTTATTTTTAATAGAGAATAAATTAAGATTCAACATTTCTTCTTTTCGATTTCATCAACCAAATAGCACCCTAAGTTTTTTAAGATAAAAGTGATGAGCTATATAAAAAATGAGCACCCATTGAGCAAATCTAAAACCTTAGATAAGTAGAATCATCTCTACTAAAGACAGTATTTCGTAAGCAGCAGATTAGATGTTCTTCAATTTCTTCAGTTCCCATCAGAATCACCCCCGCCTCTCGAGTAGTGGGAACCACCATCATATTCCTGATCTCTCCCTCTGCCACAACCATGGTTGCAAGCTCTATCACTCCTCCCACCTCCATAACCACCACTACTCTAACCACCACATCCACATCCACCAGCACCTCTAGATCCCCAATAGCACTATGATAACTACCACCTTCACCTTCGCCTCCACCGCCAGATCTAGATTGAGCCTAGTTGATGGTGATGTTCCTGTCATCAAGCTTCAACCCATTCTTAGGGTTTAGGTTTAGTTTAGGGTTTAGGGTTTTGGGTCAGTTAAGGGTTTAGGGTTTAGGGTTAATTTATGGTGTAGGGAATAGGGTTAGTTTAGGGTTTAAGGTTTAGGGTTTGGGGTTCAGGGTTTAGGGTTTAGGGTTGTAGGTTTTAGGGTTTATGTTTTAGAGTTTAGGATTTTAGGATTGGGGTTTTGGGTTTAGGGTTTAGGGCTTATGGTGTAGGGTTTAGTGTTTAGGGTTTAGGGTTTATGGTTTAGGGTTTTAGGGCTTAGTGTTTATGGTTTAGGGTTGTTGGTTTAGGGTTTAAGATTTGGGGTATAAGGGCTTTTTTATATTAAGTAAATAGGTAGGTTTAGGTTTATTTAGTTTATTTATTTATTTATTTGAGTTTATTTTATGTTTTAATTTTATTTAAGTATATTTTTTATTTTTATTTAGTTTAGTTTATTTATTTTAGGTTTATTTATTTTAGTTTTGATTTTTTATTTAAGTTTATTTTTCAAGTTTAAGTTTTATTTTTATTTTATTTTTAGGTTTAGGTTTTGTTTTTTATTTTTTAGGTTTAGGTTTAAGTTTTTATTTTATTTTTTAGGTTTAGGTTTTAGGTTTTTATTTTAGGATTACTTTTAAGTTTTATTTTTTAGTTTAAGCTTAAGTTTATTTTTAGTTTATTTTATTTTATTTAGTTTTGGTTTAGGTTTAGGGTTTTTTTTAGTTTAGGGTTTAAGTTTTCTTTTTTATTTATTTTAAGGTTTATTTCTTAGGCTTATGTTTTTATTTAATGTTTATTTTATTTTATTTTAAGTTTAATTTATTTTTATTTAATGTTTAGTTTTTATTTAGTTAGGTTTTTATTCTTAGGTTTATTTTATTTTTTAGTTTAGCTTAGATTTTTATTTATTTTTTTTAGTTTATTTTTATTTTTTATCTTATAATAATTTTAAGTTTAGATTAAGGTTTTTATTTTATTTTATTTTTTAATTTTATTTAGGTTTAAGCTATTTATTTATTTTATTAATAAGTTTTATTTTGTTTAGGTTTAGGTTTTTGGGTTTTTTAGGGTTAGGTTTTAGGATTAAGGTTTAGGTTTTATGGTTTTAGGGTTTAGGGTTTTAGAGTTTAAGGTTTAGGGTTAGGGTTTAGGGTTTAGGGTTTAGGGTTTAGTGTTTAGGCTTTAAGACTAGCTTGATTTTGGGTTTGACTGGTGGTTTAGCTTTAAAGTTAGTTTAGGGTTTATTTAGGTTTAGGGTTTTTTGGGTTTAAGGAGGTTTTAGGTTTAGTTTATGGTTTAGGATTTAGGGTTTAGTGGGGTGGAGTTTGGAGTTAGGGTTAGGAGGAGTTAGGGGGTGGGTTTATAGTTATGGTTTGTGGGGTTATTTAGTTTAGGTTTAGGGTTAGTTTTGGATTTAAGGTAAGGCTTTAGGGATTAAGGTTTAGTGTAGGGTGAGGATTTTTTTAAAATAAAGTAAATTGGTAGGTTTAGGGTTTAGGTTTTAAGGTTTTTTTTTCTAATAGAGAACTAATTCAGATTCAATATTTTTTCTTTTCAATTTCATCAACCAAGTAGCACTCCAAGTTTTCTAAGACATAAGTGGCGACATAGATAAAAATGAGCACCCATAGAGAAAATCAAAAAGTAGAACCATCTTTACTTGGGTCAAGAGGACCAATTGGGTTTTGTTTGACTCAATTATAGGTCAAGTCATATTCAAATATTGATTTTGATTTGGTGTGAATCATTGGTTTCAAGGGATTTGGCTTAGGTTACAATTTGGCTAGTTTGTGTTCATATGGGTTAAGGGTTTGACTTAGTGAAATGACCAAGTTGACTTGGTTTGACCAAATTTATGATAATTTATCAACTAAGGGTGATCAACAATCAAGATGGGAGGTTTTGATGGGCTTGGTTCAATCTAATTTGGATACGATTAAAACTTGGCTCAAATAAGTCAAATTGGCCACTTTGGGTTAAGTGGACCAAATGGGTTTAATTGGCTTGATTTTGGGTTGAGTTTGATTTAGTTGAGTTTATATATGGATTTGGGATTGATATATAAATTCAATTGCAATTGGCTTAGGTTCAAATAGATTTTGGTTCATTTGAATATTTCATGTCAAAAGGGTTAAGTTGGGTTTGACTTGGGTTGATGATTGTAGATTTCATTTATATTTGTGAATATGATTGAAGGTATGATTGATTCATGAGAAAATCAATTTAATTTGGTTTTAGAATGAAGGAATTTGTCTAAGTCCATAAAGTTGGGTCACGTAGCTTAGGTTTGGATTTTTATTTGGTTTGATTTAGTTTTGATGATTTAAATGTATATTTCATTTAAATTTGTGAATCTAATGTAAAATATGATTGATTTGTGAGAAAATCAATTGAGTTTGACTTGATTTGGATTAAGATTTGGCTAAGTCCATGGGAAAGGTCACATGGCTTAGAAATTTAGATTTAATTTGATTTAGTTTGATTTAGTTTTGATCATTTGAATGTAGATTTGATTTATATTTAGGAAGATGATTGAATGTATAAATTGATTATGAGAAAATGAATTGATTTTGGATTGATTTGGATTAATATTTTACAAGTCCATGGTATAGGTCATGGTTTTGGATTTGGGAATTTGGTTTGGTTTGAGAAACATGGATTGAATTTGGGTTGTAGGGTAGGTAGATTATTATAATCCCAAAGGCATAATCCAATCCTATGGTTAACCCTTTCTAAGTATTTAATCTTAGGTTAAGTGTTTACCTTATTGTTAGAAGTTTCTTATTTCTAGGGAAGTCTTAGTGTCTAGAAGACTTTTATGTCTAAGATGGGAAGATTGAATCCCCACTCCAAAAGTGAGGTCAACAAGCCTTGGCCTCCATAGTGTTGCCCTTGGAGATAGATTATTGGAAGACCGAAGCCAAGTTTTACATTATAGACTTGGATATATCTTTCAATGCTTTGCTAGAGAAACCATGTTTATATGAGAACAACATAGTTCCATCCTCTCTAAATCATTGTATGAAGTTTGTGAGAGGTGGGATCGTCTACTGTGTCAAAGTAGATCTCAAGCCATTTACAGTTCACGAGGTTGGCCTATATGAGGATGCAGCTTACTACCTCCCTCAAAATCAAAAGTCTATTTTTGTGAACTTGGCCAAAGTTTAAAAAATAAAAGAAAAAGAATAAGAAAGAGAAAGAGAAAAACAAAAAGAAAAGAAAAGAGAAAATGAAAAAAAATTGAGCAAAAATAGGCTTAGAGGAGGAAGTGGAGCCTGACATTAGATTCCACCCACAGTTTATTACTCCATTTGAACACATGGATAGGACTACCATACCTCCACCAAGCAGAGAAAGAGGCTAGTTCAGAGGCAATGCGAGGGATGGAAAACCTCCTTATTGGCCACCAAATAAAAGATATGTCCCAACTACCAAGAGTACACCTACTATCCATATAGACTTAGAATCTAGTTCATAGAATGAGTCTTATATGGTTAGCACCCTAGTTATCTCTTCTAAGTAGTAGATTCCCTTGGAGTGACACTTGAGCCAGATAGCGATGAAGGCCGGGCTCCAAAGAGAAGCATAAGTGTATCCAAGTTTATATGTGAAATAGTTAGGCTTCAATTGGGAACCTTTGCTCTAACTCCACTTTACTCTTAAAATGCTGAGGGTTTGGTAGTTAATGAAGCCCCTGAGTCATCCCCACGTGTGAAGACTCAGAGGTTCTTTCTTGGAGCATGATCCACAAGTCAAGAAGTTGATTTATAACTTGAGGATGATTCATATAAAGATTCAATAGAATTATGTTTTGATTGGTACTTGCCTTGTGTTCATAATTTAACAAAGAAATGGTTAATCCCACATACTTGGTCAAAGTGCAGGTCAGACTACATTGAAAGAATATGGATGAACAAATGTAAAAAACTCTCAATCAAGACCGAGATTAGGATTTAGTATAGTGGGTTCAATCGATGATGACGATCACCGCTTAGTAATCACCTATCATTTGAATTTGATAGGTTCTTTTCAAATTACATTATCTCATATAAGGAGCTATTCTTAGAAACTTCAGATGATCTAGATGAGTTTGAAGTCAAAGATGCACTGCCAGAGTTCGAAGAAGAGATCAAGTCAATCATCGATGACCTCAAGGAAATCAACTTAGCAACTAGAGAAGATCCACGCTTGACATACATCAGTTCTTTCTTGAATGAAATTGAAACCAATGACTTAGTTAGGCTATTGAATGAGTTTGCAGACTACTTTACATGGAGTTATAAAGAGATTCTTGGATTTTCTCGTGACGTAGCAATCCATAAACTAGCAATAGAGTATACTACTAACCCTATACAGTAAGCTACTAGACGCATGCGATTAGACATTGAATAATAGGTCATTTATGAAGTCAAGAAATTGATCGATGTAGGCTTCATCCGAGAAGAAAAATATCCTACTTGGTTAGCCAGCATCATCCTAGTTAAGAAAAAGAATGGACAAATTCACATGCACATCAATTTTATGGATTTAAAAAAGGCATTTCCAAAAGATGAATTTCCACTACCAATCCTAGAGATGATGGTGGACATTGCCACATCTCATGCAATCTTTTCTTTCATGGATGGCTCATCTAGATATAACCAAATAAAGATGGCCCATGATGAAAGAAACACTACTTTTAGAACCCCCGATTGGAATCTATTGCAATAAGGTAATACCTTTCGGCCTTAAAAATGCTGATGTTACATACCAGCATGCTACGACTCGAATCTTTGATAAACTCATTCATCATCAAGTCATGTGCTATGTCGATGATCTTATGGTTAAATGTAGAGAAAAGAAGACCATCTCTTTGACTTGAGAGTATTTTTTAAATAGTTAAGATAATTTAACCTTAAAATGAATCCCCTGTAGTGTGCAATCAAATTTACCTCAGGGAAATTCCTTGGGTTTGTTGTTTGACATTAGGGAATCAAAATTGAATTGGAGAAGATTAAGGCGATATTAGAAATGCCACCCCCTAAAATTTTAACTCAACTTAGATCATTCTAAGGGAATTTGGAGTATCTAAGATGCTTTACATCCAACTTATCGAGTAGATGTCAGCCATTCTGAGCACTTGTCAAACATGATGCAAGTTCAAGTGGATGATAAGTGTGAGCATGCCTTTGAAGACATCAAGCATTACCTGATGAGGCTACCAGTTCTAGGGGCCCCTATCCCTAGCAAGCCACTCATACTTTACACTGCTGCATTAGATGGCTCCCTTAGTGCTTTGTTGGCCCAAGCCAATGACGAAGGGAAGGAAACTACACTCTACTACCTAAGCTGTCGTAGTCTCTACTGAGGCTAATTATCCACCCATTAAGAATCATTGCATAACTTTAATCTTTGCATCCCAAAAGCTACATCAATACATGCTTCCTCATAAGGTGAACTTAATCTCTAGGATCAATCCACTACAGCATGTCATGATACAGTCGATGCTATCCAGATGGTTGGCATGATGTTCCATGATCCTCTTATAGTTTGACATTACCTTTGTACCCGTTCGTGTGGTGAAAGGATAAATGCTAGCAGATTTCTTAGCAACACACCCACTTCATGCTAACTCTCTGCTTAGTGATAATCTTTGCGATGAACAAATCATGAACTTAGGGGACACTAGAATTCACCCCTAAGAGATATACTTTGATTGTGCAGTTTCATCTCAAAGAGGA
The DNA here is from genome assembly GCA_021442155.1 of Cymbidium sinense. NCBI lineage: Eukaryota > Viridiplantae > Streptophyta > Magnoliopsida > Asparagales > Orchidaceae > Cymbidium > Cymbidium sinense. Next base: position 78,861,093 of record CM038214.1, on the reverse strand, counting down.
GAAGAATCACAATCTTCTATTCTAGGAAAGGCAGGGGTAGGAAAAGTTTTCTTAACTCCAGACTGCAATGTGATGAGATTCTCATATCATCTATCCAATCATTAGGCCAATAATGAAGCTAAATATGAGGCTCTGATTGCTGGTCTGATGTTAGCCCTTACTCTAAGCATCCAAAACATCAACATCTTTAGGGATTCTCAGCTAATTATCAACCAAATTGTTGTGTCCTATAAGGTTATAAATCCCAAGCTCCAACACTACCACAAGTACAACATGGAGTTGTTAGCCCAAATTCCAGAGGTTACCCTTTATAGCATTCCTCGAGGAGAGAACATCATAGCATATTCTTTAGCCAAGCTTTCCAAGGAGTTGACAAGTCCAGAAGATGAGTCCATAATAGACAAGTCTTATCCTTTATTGATATTGAACTCATCAAGCAGTACTATCTTGAAGGGGAGGATGCCATTGCCAAGAAGGATGAGGAGTTAGATTGGAGGCTACCATTCATGGATTACCTAAATAAAGGAAAACTATCTAAAGAGAATTCTCAAGCCCATCAAATAAAGAAGAGAGAACTTTTGTATGCTATTGTGGATGGTGTCTTGTATCAATAGTCTTTCAACCATATGTGGTTACATTATATAGACAAGCATGAAGCCCATAAGATCGTGATCAAGCAACACTCAAGATTATGTGGATCCATCCAATCTGGTCTGAAGATGAAAGCCAAGATCAAGTCACTAAGATACTACTGGTCATCGATGATCAAAGATTGCATGGATATGACTAGGCAATGTCACCAATGTCAAATACATAGTGTGGTCCTATACCAACCACCCAACATTCTACATCCTACATTAGTCTCATGGCCATTCGAGTGTTGGGGGTACCGACATAGTGGGTCTAAATGGTCCTCTTTCTTCTAAGGGTTATCGGTTCATCTTAGCTGCTACTAACTACTTTTCCAAATAGGCAAAGTTGATTTGGCTCAGAGAGGTCACAACTTCACATGTGCTCCAATGTTTTAGGAATCATACCATATATATAAGTTCAGAGTGCCTCGATGAATTATATCTGATAATGGTACTGCATTCAAGAGCACCGAGATCAATAATTTTGCCCAGAGACACATCATAGATTAGAGATATTCTACCATCAACTACTTGATGGAAAATGGCTTAAAAGAAGCCTTCAACAAAACTCTCATCCAAATTTTGAAGAAGACATTTGACAACAACAAGTGACAGTGTCGAAGCAGTAAGTTGAAACCTTGTGGGCCTACCGCACTACATATAAAACTCCAACTCAGTCTACTACTTTTTCCATAGGGTATGGGTCCAAAGCCATTCTACCATTAGTAGTCCAACTTCCATCATTAAGGATAGTTGTGGGTAGCAGGATAACAACAGAGTAGAATGCCAAGTTGCAATTAGAAGAGCTCGAAGGTTTGGAGGAGAGACGCCTGTGGGCATGCCAAAACCTCAAGTTGTATAAATCTAAAATGATTCAAGCTCACAATAAGTTGGTCCATCCTAGAGCTTTTCAAGTTGGAGAACTTATTTTAGTTCTAAGGAGATTGATTGTTTGTCGTTGTAAGATAAGAGGCAAGTTTGAACCCACTTGGGAAGGCCCTTTTCCCAGAGAGAAGGCCTACTAATCAAAATCTTATTAGCTTATTAATCATACAGGAGATCTCCTAATGCTTCCAATCAATGGGTTCTAAAGAAATATTATAAATCATGTTTGAAAATAATTATCATCAATAAAAATTCCATTTTGAATTCAATTGCTTCCATGTTGAAAGTATTTTTGTTTATGAATTTGCCATAATGTGTTTAGGGTAGGTGTAAGAAACACAAGCGGTGTCCTATCCTTCATCGACATAACACAAACCCAAACTACACACAAACATATAAAACTAACACATGTCTTTTATCTCGGGCTACTCAGAGTTGAGATAACACCGACATCGACACTCACTCACTAGTTGCTCTAGGTCAGGCTGACGTGCTACCCTGCTAGTGTCCCCCCAATAGTCTTCTTGCTTTAGATGATGTAAGTCTACTACACTTTCCTTCTTTACTTGGCTACTACACATCGATGAGTGCCTTGTTATTTTGGTAGGCCTTATTATATGGCTGATAAGCTACCTCTTGGTGGCATTATTTAAGAGGATGTGAGTTTGCTACACTTTGTTCTTGGATTAACCTTCATGCTTTAATTGGGTTGAGTGTATTTGAGGTTTACAATAAGTCCCCTAGTGGCTTCCTTCTTGACTACTTCAAGTATGAGTCTAGTCCTTCGTCAGGGTTCCCTACTTAGTAGTTGCTCTAGGTCAGATAGCATATGTCCCGCTGATGATAAACTATCCCATTGATTAGTTCCGCTTAGAAAGGTATAAGCTTGTATACTTTAATTGATTGTTGCACACTGACGAGCACCTTAGGTTGGTTGGTTCTCACTATGCTGATGGATACACCACTCATGCTGATGAATACACTTTAGGTTGGTATGTTCTCGGACCTTAGGATACACCAGTCATGGTAGATATAAGTCTGTTAGGCTTTTCCCTGAGTTAGCCACCATACACCTATAGCTTTCTTTTCCAAGGCTCAAGATAGTCCCTAGTAGCACCTCCCCTGTGGGTACTATATTTAGATCACATCCTTCGCGACCCCATTTAGACACAACTCGGGTTACTATCAAGTTCAATAGTTCCCCTTTCCTAAAAACCACCCTTGTGGTTGGAGAATCTATCCTCTAGATGTGTAGATTCTCCCTAAGTCTAGTAAATCTAAGATATGTCAAGGCTGACATAGCCCATTCTTAGTGTGATCCCTAAACATAATATATAGTCACTTATGGATTAGGAGGACACTCATAGTGGTACCTTTTCCAAAGCAGGCATCCTATCTTTTCGGTAGTGTCAAGAAAACTCACTGTAGGAATTGCATGACTACTCTTGAGTTGATATAAGTCCCCAGTAGCATTCACTCAGTAGTCGCCCCTAAGATGGGTTCTATTTTTTATGCTATCAATATTTCACCCCAACAATTATTCCCTACTTTAGAAGATGTAAATGTGCTACACCTTCTTCCTAGCACAGTCGTTGCACACCGAAAGGCAACACCTTAGGTTGGCTAGCTCTACCCCACGACAACTAGACAATCCTTTGGATTTGAAAATCTGAGATAGGACAAGTCTGATATAGCCCCTTACCAGTGGGTTCATCGCACACTGACATGGTCCATAAATTAAATCAATCAAACTTTTTGATCTCGCATCGTCAATGGATATGCCCTCAATTTGAAATCAAACTAAACAAAACAAACCATATCAAATCACATGAAATTAAGATAAAATTAATCCTGACTACTTTTGAGTTGACATAAATCCCCAATGGCATTCACTCAGTAGTCTTCCTATGTCAGGTTCAATTTGTTATGCATCCATCAGGTCACCCCAGTGGTTGTTCCTCGCTTTGGAAGATGTAAGTCTGGTATGCTTTCTTCCTAGCACAACCATTGCACATTAAAAGGCAACCCCTTAGATTGGCTAGCTCTATCCCACGGAAGACTATCTCTTTGGTGTTACTAGCACAACCCTAGTGGATCCTTAAATGACACACCATAGCACACCCCTAATGATGTTACCAAAAGCTTACCTTAAATTTGGCCAAATCCTTTCATCTCAGCCTATTAATCAATATTTTTATGAATTATACCAATAGAAACCCTACTACATCATACTATAACAAACTAAAATATGCTAAACAATAAGTAGTAATACATAATATATATTATTTTATTCCTAACATAGCTCAATTCTGTAATGACACTGCCTACATTCTCCTCATTGGTTACGCTATTTGGTTTGCTGTATTGGCTATCGGCTTAATGAATTATCGGGTTATTATTTTTAGCAGGCTATTTTTTCTGTTGGATTTTTTCTTGCCCTTTTATTCTATTGATTGTTATTCGGTTAGCCTCATTACCTGTGCTTTTGTTGTATGGGTTTATCTATTAGCTGAGGTTAATCTTGGCTCTATTAGACCTATTTAATTATTGGTGTGATCTAGCTATTAATAGGTGGATGTTAACACCTGGACTGTTGCTCCTGATTGGCTTTCATCACTATGGGGGTGTTTTCCTTGCCATGATGAGTAATCTAGGCAGAGGTTTGTGTTGGCAGATCTTTCACATGTTACCCTAAACCCCCAAACCCTAAACCCTAAAACCTAAACCCTAAATCCTAAATCCTAAACTAACCCTAAACTAACCCTAAACCATAATTCTAAACCCCAAACCTTGAATAAATATGTCATTAGGAGTTTATCTAAAGAACAACCTAATCCTAACATAGTTAAGGTAGCTAAACAAAATGTCTTCAAGAGACTTTCCCTTGACTATTAAAGATTTGAATACCCTAAACCCTAACCCTAAATCATATTATAATAACATTTATTATAGTATAATGTAGCATCATATATTTGAGCATGTATTCATGTGTTTTTGGATGTTATAAGATGTTTTGAAATGTTTTAGTATATTATGGTATTGTGCACTATAGTCTATTTTAATATAAGTCATAAAAATATTGATTTAATAAATTAGATGATGAAATTTGTTAAATTTGAAGTGGGAATTAGGTCGTACTGCCAAAGGGGTGCTATGCCACTTGTAGTCTAAAAAGTAAGATTTTATGTTCAAAATAAATATTATGCGTTGTAGCATTGTATAGCATCATATATCATAATAAATTATTCTGTGCATTTTAAATTCTTTTAGTATTTTACAATCATGCAGTCGAGCTTACACTAGCATTATTTATGAAAATGTTGATTTAGACTTTAAAATAGTGGAATTTGGCAAAATTCATAATAGGTAGAGCATGCCATCATTATATATTATTTTAATTTAAAATATGTAACTGATACGACTAAATTATATAGTTTTTTATTGTTTAGACTAATTTTATGATTTTTTTTATCTTAAGCAATCCCTTTATATGCAATATAATATAATATGTTATAGTGTATTATAATATAGGATGCCATAACATAGTGTAGCATCATGCATTATAACATACTATTATGTATTACTACTTGTCATTTAGCATATTTTAATTTGTTGTAGTATGATGTAGTTAAGTTTGTACTGGTATAATTTATAAAATTACTAATTTATAGGTTGAGATGATTGGATTTGTCCAAATTTAAGGTAAACTTCAGGGAACTTCATTGGGGGTGTGTTATGGTGTGTCATTTAATCAAAAAATGGAATTTTTCATCCAAAATAAATGTTCATTTTTCAACCAAATTTAATAAATTTTTTGCTTAAAGTGATTCATTTTAATGTGTAATGTAAGATAATATATTACATGAAAGCATATTAAAATATAATGTACATAACAATATAACTTTACACATACATGAATGTGGTGTTGTGTTACAAAATGTTATTGTACATTTTAGTATGTTTTAATTTTGTTATAATGCATTGGATCAAAAATCACAAAAATGTTAATCTGAAGATTAAGATTAAAGAATTTGGCCAAATTCAGGACTCACACCAAGAAGCAACACCAAAATTATGCTATTTTGTACCATTTCTAACATAAAATAATAATTTTACATTTAAAATGAACATTATTCATATTTTGAGATAATTTTGTTATTTGTTCCTTTTAAGTGATTCTAATGAAGTGTAATGTTAGACAATATATTATATTATATAAAATTATAATATAACATCATATATTATAATATAATATAGTGTGTTAATTCACACTATAATATGTTTAGCATGATATTGTATAGTTAGTTTGAGCTTGCACCATCACAAATCATAAAATATTGATTACAATGTTAAGATGATGTAATTTGAATGAATACATTCTTAGGCATTTGGTTGAAGTATTAAAGGTGTGCATAAGGGAAGAAATAAGATTTGAAGAGAATTCCATGTTAAAAACATGGAGTGAGATCCGTTAGGGGATCACAAATGCATTGAACAAGACATTTGAGGGGTCTATGTCAAAGGCATAGAAGAAGAAAATATGTTGGGGATAAGGTTTGAATTTGATTTGATTATATGATTTATGGAAAGAAGATTTGGGGATAATATTCTATAATCCATTAGGGATTAAGATCAAATCAACTTTAATTTATTTTATTTTAATTGATGTAGAGACATATCTACTAGAGATATGGGCTCGAGCCCACTAAGGATCGGGTATATGAACCTTCCACTAAGGAAGCAGGTTCAGGCTATTCATTGGGGATTGGGATTTGAGTATGATTTCATAGATTATCTTGGAGATGTATCCGTTGGGAATAAGAGTTTGGTTAGAGTTTTTTGATTTAGACTCTACTGGGGAGTTGGTTTAATTTGGCTCCACTGGGGAAGTTGGTTTTGAATTTGAATTATTTGCTTGACTTATTTATATATCATTTAGGGCTCCATTGGAGAGAAGGGTGTGATTTAACTCAAATGGGGAAAATCATATAGGGTTTAATTTAATCTGAGTTAATGTATAGACCCTGTCAGTGTGCGATGGACCCTCTAAGAAGGGGCTATATTATCCTTGACGTACCTCAAGTTTACAAATACAAAGGGACAGCCTACCAACTGCGAGGTAGAGCTAGCCAACCTAAGGGGTTGCATTTCAGTGTGAAATGGCTAGGATAGAAAGAAGGCGTAGCAAACTTACATTTTCCAAAGTGAAGAACAACAGCTGGGGTGACCTTTTGGATGCACAATAAATCAAACCTGGCCTAGGGAGACTACTGAGTAAATGTAGCTAGGGACTTATGTCAACTCAAAAGTATTCAAGATTAATTTTATCTTAATTTCATGTGATTTCATATGGTTTGTTTGGTAGTTTGATTTTAAATTGAGGACATATCCACTGTGGATGTGAGCTCAGTCAAATTTGATAGATTTAATTTATGGACCATGTTGGTGTACGATGGACCCACTAAGAAGGGGATATATTGGACTTGTCCTATCTTAGATTTACAAATCCAAAGGGATAGTCTATTGGCTATGGGGTAGAGCTAGCCAACCTAAGGGGCTGCCTTTCGGAGTGTAATGATTGTGCTAAGAAGAAATTGTAGCAGACTTACATCTTATAAAGAAAAAAAACCGGGTTGACCTATTGGTAACACAATAAATAGAACCTGAGTTAGGGTCGACTATTGAGTGTATGTCGCTGGGAACTTATATCAACTCAAAAGTAGTCAAGCGATTCATTTAAAGATTTTTGTTGACACTGCCCTAAAGATAGAATGTCTGCTTAGGAAAAGGTACCGCTAGGGTGTCCTCTTAATCCATAAGTGAATATATATTTTGTTTATACGTTTGCATAAACTTTATTGGTGTGCAAGGGACCACACTAAGAAGAGGCTATGTCTGCCTTAACCTATCTCAGATTTACTGAATGAAGGGAGACTCTGTATATCCATAGGATGAATTCTCCAAACATAGGGGTGGTTACTAGGAAAGGGGAAATGTCCAATCTGATAGTAACACGGGTAGTGTCTAAATGGGGTCGTAAAATACATTACCTAAATATAGTGCCCACAGAAGAGGTGTTATTTGGGATGTTATCCTGAGCCTTGGAAAAGAAAGCCAATAAGTGTACGGTGGCCAACTCAAGGAGAAAATAGACTTACATCTATCATGAGTGGTGTATTCATAGGTGTGAGAACCAACCAATCCAAGGTGTATCTATCAGCATGAGTGGTGTATCCATCAGCATAGTGAGAACAAACCAACCAAAGGTGTCCGTCAATTTATAATGATCAATCTGGAAAGAAAGCGTGTAGGCTTATAACTTTCTAAGCAAAATTGATCATCGAGATAGCCTATCATCGGTGGGACATATGCTATCTGACATAGAGTGACTACTAAGCGGGGAGGCACGAACAAGGACTGGACCCAAACTTGAAGTAGTAAGGAGGGAAGGAGTCATAAGGGGACTTATCCTAAACCTCAAATATACTTGACCCAGTTAGTGCACGAAGGTTAATCCAAGAAGAAAGCATAGTAGACACACATCCACTTAAACGAAGCCAAGATGAGGTAGCTTACTGGGCATGCAGTAATGCCAACCAGACTAACAAGGTGCTCATCAGTGTGTAGTGGCCAAGTAAGAAAGGAAATTATAGCATACTTACATCCTCCAAAGTAAGAAGACCACTAAGGTGACACACTAACAGGGTAGCATGTAAGCTCAACCTAGAGCAGCTACTAAGTGAGTGTCACAGGTGGTGTTATCTCAACTCATAGTAGCCCAAGACAAAAGATATGTGTTTGTTTTATATGTTTGTGTTTGTGTTGTGTTGATGAAGGATAGGACACCACTGGTTCCATACACCTACCCTAAACACATTATGGTGGATTTACAAACAATAATACTTTCAACATGGAAGAGATTGAATTCAAAATGGAATTTTCATTGATGATAATTATTTTCAAACATAATTTATAATATTTCTTTAAGTAGAGCCTGTTGATTGAAAGCATTGGGTGCTCTCCCTTATGATTAATAAACTGATAAGATATTTCTTGGTAAGTCTTCTCTATGGTAAAGGGCCTTCCCAAGTGGGTTCAAACTTGCCTCCAATCTTAGGACAGGCAATAATCGGTCTCCTTATAACTAAAATAAGCTCTCCTACTTTAAAAGCTCTAAGACAAAACAACTTGTTGTGAGCTTGAATCATTTTAGCTTTGTACAACTTGAGGTTTTGGCATGCTCGCAGGTGTCTCTCTGCCAAACCTTTGAGATCTTCTAATTGCAACTCAATGTTCAGCTCTATTGTGATCTTGCTATCCACATCTATCCTTAGTGATGGGAGTTGGACTTCTAATGGTAGAATGGCTTTAGTCCCATACTAAGGAGAAAGGAGTATAATGACTTGGAGTTCTATATGTGGTGTAGTATGGCCACAAGGCTTCAACTAACTACCCATGCCACCATCACTTGCCATTATTGAGTGACTTCTTTAGTATTTGGATGAGAGTTTTATTGAAGGCTTTTTCTAAACCATTTGACCTCGGGTAGTTGATGGTCGAATATCTCCAATCTATGTTGTGTCTCCGGGCAAAGTTATTGATCTCAATGTTCTTGAATACAGTACCATTATCAGTTATAATTCATCAAGGAATTTCAAACCTATATATGATATGATTCATAAAAAACTAGAGCACATGCAGAGTTGTGACCACTCTGAGCAAAATCACCTTCACATATTTGGAAAAGTACTCAGTAGCAGCTAAAATGAACCGATGACCAATCAGACCCACTATGTTGGTACCACAACACTCAAATGGCCATGAGGCCAATGAAGGATGTAGAATGTTGGATGATTGGTGTAGGACCAGACCGTGTATTTGGCATTGGTGGTCTCACCTAGTCATATCCATGTAATCTTTAATCATCGACAGTAGTATCCTAGTCTCTTGATCTTGGCTTTCATCTTCGGACTGGAATGGTTTACTCCACATAATCATGAGTGTACCTTGGTCACTATGTTATGAGTTTCGTGCTTGTCTATACAACATAACCACTATGATTGAAAGATCGCCAATACAAGATGCCATCCACATGAGCCTAGGAAAATGCTCTTTGCTTCATCTGATCAGCTTGGAAATTCTCTTAAGGTAGTTTTCCTTTGTTTATGTAATCAATGAATGATTGCCTCTAATCTAACTCTTCTTCCTTCTTACCAATTGAAACCTCTCCTTCAATAAAGTATATTTTGATGAGTTCAATGTCAATATAGGATAAGACTTATCTATTTTATACCTTTATTGATATGGACTCATCCTCCGGACATGTTAACTCATTGGCAAGGTTGGCCAAAGAATATGCTACGATGTTCTCTCCTCGAGAAATCTTATAAATAGTAACCTCTGGGATTTGGGCCAACAGCTCCATGGTGTACTTATGGTAGTGATGGAGCTTAGACTTTATAACTTTAGGACCTGTGATTGGGACCGATAACTAGTTGAGAATCCTCAAAGATGTTGATGTTCTAGATGCTTAGAGTAATGGCTAACTCTAAACTTACAATTAGAGCCTCATATTAACCTTTATTGTTGGTCCAAGGATTGGATAGATGATATGAGAATCTCATCATATCGCAGGCTAGAGTTAAGAGAACTATTCTTACCCCTGCCTTTTATAGAATAGTAGATTATGGTTCTTCTCCTCTTTGGTAGGAAGCTGTTCCATCAAACATCTCTAATGGTGAATGTTAGTATCCCGTAAGTTCATCATTTGTTCATCTGGAAGATCATCACTAAGCAGAGAGTCAACAGGAAGTGAGTGTGCTGCTAAGAAATCCACTAGTGCTTGGCTTTTCATAGCACAAAGGGGTACAAAGGTAATGTCAAACTGCGAGAGGATCCTTGACCGTCATGCCAATCATCCGGATAGTGTCAACCATGTTATGAGATACTATAGCTAATTGATCCTAGTGATTAACTTCACCTTATGAGGAAGCATGTAGTGTCATAGATTTTGGGATGCAATGATTAATACTAGGCAATGATTCTCAATGGGTGGATAGTTAGCCTCTGTAGGGATTACACGATGGCTAGGGTAGTAGAATATATTTCCCTTTCCATCATCATTGGCTTGTCTAACAAAGCAATAAGAGAGTCATCTAATGCTGTAGTGTAAATTATGAGCGGCTTGCCCAGGATTGGGGCTGCTAGAACCAGTGGCATCATCAAGTAATGCTTGATGCCTTTGAAGGCATGTTCACACTCATCCCACTTGAACTTGGCATCCTTTTTGATAAGTGCTGAGAATGGATGACATCTTCTAGATATATTGGATATAAAGCATATTAGATACTCCAACTGCCCTTAGAATGATCTTAGTTGAGTTAAACATTTATGGGGTGGCATTTCTAATATTGCCTTGTTATTCTCCAGATCGATTTCAATTCACTAGTTTCACAACAAACCCAAGAAATTTCCCAGAAGCTACTCCGAATGCACACTTCACGGGGTTCATTTTGAGGTTAAATTATCTTAACTATTTGAAAACTACTCTCAAGTTAAAGAGATGGTCTTCGTTTTCGTTGACTAAGAGATCATCGATATAGCCTCGACTTGATGATGAATGAGTTCTTCGAAGATTTGAGTCATAACCCCCTGGTATGTAGCACTGACATTTTTAAGGCTAAAAGGCATCCCCTTATAACAATAGATTCTGATTGAGGGTTATAAAAGCAGTGTTTCTATCATCTTTAGGGGCCATCTTTATTTAGTTATATCCAGATGATCCATCCATAAAAGAGAAGACTTCATAAGATGAGGCATTGTCTACCATCAGCTTTGGGATTGGTAGTGGAAATTCATCTTTTGTATATGCCTTATTTAAATCCCTAGAATTGATGCATATGTGAATTTGGCCATTCTTATTTTTAACTTGGATGATGTTGGCTAACCCAGTTGGGTATTTTCATTCTTGGATGATGTTGGCTAACCTGAAGTGCACATTGATCAGTTTCTTGACTTCATAATCGACCTATTATTCTATGTCTAATCGCATGTGTCTAGGAGCTTGCTTGATAGGGTTAAAAGTAGGCTCTATTCTTAGTTTATGGATCGCTACATCAAGAGCCAATCCAGGCATCTCTTCATAACTCCATGCAAAGCAGTCTTTAAGCTCAGTCAATAGCCTAACTAAGTCATTAATTTTAATTTCATTCAACAAAGAACTTATGTAAGTCAGGCGTGGATCTTCTTTAGTTCCTAAGTTAATTTTCTTGACTCTTTGACTTCAAAATCATTTGGATCATTTGAGGTTTCTAAGCACAGCTCCTCATATAAGTTAATGTGATTCAAAAAGAACTTATTAGATTCCAAATGATTGGTGATGACTAAGCAGTAATCGTCATCATCGATTGCACCCACTATACTGAATCCTAGTCCTGGTGTTGATTGAGAGCTTTTGCATTTGTTCTTCCATATTCTTTCGAGCTAGTATAACCTGTACTTTTACCAAGTATGTGGGATTAACCCTTTCTTTGCTAAATTATAAAAATAATGCAAGCACCAATCAAAATTAATTTTATTAAATCTTTATATGAATCATCCTCAAGTTTTACTTAAACTTTTTGACTTGAGGATGATGCTCCCAGAAAGAACACCTAAGACTTCACACCTGTGGATGACTTAGGGGCTTCTTTAACTAACAAACCCTCAGTTTTTTGAGAGGAAAGTGGGGTTAGAGCTAAGGTTCCCAACTGATGCCTAACTATTTCACATATAGACTCGGATACAATTATGCTTTGCTTTAGAGCCCGATCTTCATCACTATCTGGCTCAAGTGTCACCTCGAAGGGAATCTACTATTGAGAAGAGCTAGCTGGTGTGCTAACCATATAAGACTCATCCTATGAACCAGATTCTATGTCTATATGGATAGTGTACTGGTAGGGACATATCTCTATTAGGTGGCAATAAGAAGGTTTTCCACCCCTGGTACTAACTATGAACGGGCCTCTTACTCTGCCTGGTGGAGGCCAGGTCATCTTACCCATATGTTCAAAAGGAGTAATGAGCTATGTGTGGAATCTAATGTCAGGCTCCACTTCTTCCTCCAAGTTTATTTCATCTCCCTTTTATTTTTTTTTCATTTCTATTTTCTTTTCTTTTTCTTTTTCTTTTTCTTTTTCTCTTTCCATTTCTTTTTCTTTTTCTTTTTCTTTTTCTTTTAATTTTAACTTTTTTGAGGTTCACAAGAATAGACTTGTTGATTTTTAGGGAGGTAGTAAGGGACATCTACATATCGACCTCGAGAACTATAAATGGCTTGAGATCTCCTTTGACATAGTAGACGATACCACCTCTCACGAACTTCATACACTAATGTAGAGAGAATGGAACTATGTTGTTCTCATGTATCCATGGTCTCTCAAGCAAAGCGTTGAAAGATGTATCCAAGTCTATAATGTGAAACTTGGCTTCGGTCTTCTAATCATCTATCTCTAAGGGCAAGACTATGGAGCCTGAGACCTATTGACCTCACTTTTGGAGTGCAGATTCAATCTTCCTATCTTAGACTTAGGAGTCTTCTAGACACTAAGACTTCCCTAGTCATAATACACTTCTAATAATTGGGCAAACACTTAACCTAAGCCAAATGACTTATAAGGGTTAACCATAGGATTAAGTTATGCCTTTAGAATTAAGATAATCCACCTACCCTACAACCCAAATCCAATACATGTTCACCTTATAAAACCAAACCTCAATTTCAATTCAAATATCAAATTCAAATCCAAATCGAAACCCAAATTCCAAAACCAAATGATTGATGACCATGATCAAATCCAAACTTGAAACCCTTGCTAAGCTATAAGACCTATCCCATGGACTTAGCTAAATCTTAATCCAAATAAATCCAAAATCAATTGATTTTCTCATAATCAATTTATATCTTCAATCATCATCCTAAATATAAATCAAATCTACATTCAACTGATCAAAACTAAATCAAACTAAATCTAATTAAATCAAAATCCTTCATAAGCTTTATGACCTATCCCATGGAAATAGCCAAATCTTAATCCAAATCAAGTCAAAATCAATTGATTTTCTAACAAAACAATCATATTTTCAATCATCTTCACAAATTTACATGAAATATACATTTAAATTATCAAAATGAAATCAAACCAAATCAAAATCCAAACCTAAGCCACATGACCCAACTCCATGGCCTTAGCCAAATTCCTTCATTCCAAAATCCAAATTCAATTGATTTTCTCATGAATCAATCATACATTCAATCATATTCACAAATATAAATGAAATCTACAATCACACCTTTATTGGGATGACCTCTCCCTCCTATGATTTTCTTGGGATTTATTGCTCACTTAATTAGGAAAATTGATTAATTAAATCTTAAGTACTCTTTTAAGTTAATTAATGATTAACTAATCCCTTGAATAGTCATAAATTGGTTAATTAAGTTTATTAATCATTATTCAATAGTAAGTAAACTAAGGAATAGGGTTGGGCCCTTTCCCTATGTTCATTTAACCCCATTTTAAAATAAAATTAATTAAGATTTAACTAATTCATTAAATCACTTAATCAAATTAAAATAATAATCACATCATACCTTAATTAATGAAATCATGAGGTAGATCTTTAGGTCTTCAATAACTTAAAGGAGTTTAATGAAATTATGGTTAGTCCACATGTTTGGGAAAACCATAAGACTAATTAATTAAGTCCCTTAATCTAATTAACTATTAATCATGAGCCAATTGCATTAGGCCCCTTTTATTTCTTAGGATCATTGCAAGTTTGTTTTCCATGCATATCATGTTGGCTCATAGTTATTTAGTTAATTACTTTAAGGTGACATCGGTAAGGGTAATTAATTCATCTAATTAAGGGTTCAACTTAATTAAGCCATAAAATCAACTTAACTACATTTCCTTCAATTAAATCAAATCACTAATGTGGGAATGGATTTAAAATAACAAGTGATGATTTCCCTTCTCCTTTTTAAGTCAAATAAAATGCAAAATTAATTAATAAAGAAGCTTTAGTCTGCTTTAAATAATCTTATTTTATTTGATTATCTTTAAAATCTAGTTCGGTTGAATGAATCACATGCTTTTATTTGATTGTCCTTTTTCCAATCATGTTAAATTTGGTATGTCATTTGAATTCATGCATCCATATTTTCAAAATCAAGTAAAATAAAAAGGAGTTCTTTTATGTAAAATTGCATGTTTTGATTTAATTTAATATATGTGTGGTCATTATCACTATTAAATCCAAATGTATTTTTCAAAATCTTATAAATGAATAATAATATGTGTTATGATGCTAGTTATAAATACATAAGAAATGCATGTGCTTATAGCTTAAGTGTATGAATGTTGAGTTCTATTTCCTCTATTAATGTATTGATTTATATAAGATTGAATGGTAATGGGTATATAGTCTGGACATCCCAGGAACATGAGACTTTAGCAAGACTTGAGGAGGTCATTTGATTACCTCATTTCCCTAGTTTAACAATGGAACATACCCATATTATTTCATTCTTATATATTTCAACATTAGAATTTAGATAGAGCTTTAATTCATAAATATAAATGATTCAATCAAAAAATATATATACAATCTTTGCATGGTATTCTTTCCCTCATTTATGTATACATGTGTGTCCAAGAAAAGTAGGTATATAATCTAGACATCCCGGGAATACGAGGCTTTAGTTACCCCCAAGGAGGTCATTTGATTATCTCACTTCCCTAGTTTAACAATGACACATACATGCGTATATCTTTCTACATGTATATGTATATTTTATTAGTGAATGAAAATCTAATTTTATATTAAAATTTCATGCATTCATAATTGACTAAGTGGTTGAATTAATTAGCCATATGATTTGGAGCTTACTTCCTATGTTCATGTATATGAATTTACATCGGTTTGAATGTAAATGGGTATTTAGTTTAGACATCCCGAGAATATGAGGCTTTAGCTAGCTCCAAGGAGGTAATTTGATTACCTCACTTCCCTAGTTTAACAATGGCACATACCTGTTTAATTTCATTCTTATGTTCTTTTTGTATAAGAATTTGGATAAAGTTTTAAATTAATATGTTTAAATAATTCAGTAAAATAAAATATAAATTCTAAACATACACATAAACTCATCATTTAAGTGTGCTAAAATATATTGCATGTATAGATACACTTAGGATTAAATCATGTGCATGTTAGATGTGATGGAAAGGAATGATTTAATATATGTCATGTGGTAGTAATTCAATTAAATTAATCTTAAGATGCCTTTCATTTTGAATAGGATTATTTAAATTGAACCTAAACTTACGATTAACTAAATCATTTAATAAGCCATTCACTAAAGAGAACTAAATCAAATTAATATACTTTAGAAAGTAACTTAAGGTAGGGATGAAAGAGGGCAATCATCTTTTCCTCTCTTTATAACACTTAGTTGCTAAGTCTAATCAAATGAAACAAAAGAAAACACAAATTAAAATTCTTAAATAAATTAAACTACTTCAAGTGAAATTAACATTTCTTGTCTAATTAAATCTTTCTACACTTAGAAAATACAACACTAATGCCTAACAAGACTTACCACATAAGCCTTAATACACACATTAAAATTAAGTCACCAGTTATTGCTCTAAGTTAGGACAGTGTAGGATGTGATGTATGTTTCATTTTATGATGTATTATTATAGATTGGATGTTAGGGTATATGCTTCATAGACTATATGATAAGCCAATATTAGCCTAATCATGTTTTATGTAGGGGATTATGCTTAAGGGATGCTTAAAAATAAATTTGAATGCCCTTTTTACAAGTTGGTTAAATCCTTAAGCATAATCCAAGTTAGCATAGGTGGGCTTAGTTACCCATGTGTAAGGTGCTATGTCCAAATATTAAATACAATTGTTTGGGACTATTTGTATATTTAGCAAACCTTTATTTTATAAGTGTAGTTAGATTTACTTTTCCCACATAAATGTAATTTTTGCAATAAAAAATTAAAATTAGTGCTATAGGGGATTAGGATGAATAGTGGTCAGAAGGCTTTGTCTTAGGGTGCCATGTGATGCCTTTGAAGCAAGCACCTTCCAAATCAAAGAAGGAACCAAATCAAAAATGGAGATATGAAGAAAGAAGAAACCCATAGATTTTAATACAATTATAATTATTCTTTCATATTCCTTTTTATGTATAAGGGTAGAGCTCGATAACCCATCTTTTCACTCTTCAGGTTGTACGGTGGTACCCAACTGCATCGGTCTTTTATTCTTTATGATATTTTATATAATTGTTTGATGCTATGTTTACATTGTACATTAAGACGGATTGCCTTTCATAGTTTCTTAAATGATTGATGCCTTAATGTGTGTCTTGGATATGATTAGGCTCCTAAGATAAATCCTAAATCAAAAACCCTAAACTAAAACCTGAATCCTAAACCTAAAACCTAAACCCTAAACCCTAAAAACCCTAAACCCTAAACCCTTAACCCCAAACCATAAACATTAAACTCTAATCCCTAAAACCCTAAACCCTAAACTAATGTGGACATGTGTCCTTATTGAGATCGGGGAGGCTTCCTTGAGAAGGAACTGAGGCTTCTGGGGGAAGGAACCTGTCTATTCGAGAAAGGGAAAAGACATTTTGAGTGTCCAAGCTCCAGAGAGACCAGATAGATTGGAGAGGAAAAGAAGAGAGAGAGAAGAAGAAGAAGAAGAAGAAGAAGAAGAAGAAGAAGAAGAAGAAGAAGAAGAAGGAGAAGAAGAACTAGAAGATTTGTCTGGGAAATATTTTCATCCCTCTCTCTGTAGTTCTCTTAGTTTATTTATACTCAAGTTCTTACACTTCTTGGATTCTTGCCTAGTCTAACTGATTCTATTTTCTAGTTTCTTTTACATCTTAATATCATGTTCTTGATTAGGAAGAAACAAAGTGGTTCCTCTTATGTTCTGTTTATTGGATTTTGTGTTGTTGGCTCTTGCTTACAACTTGTAGTTCTGTCTGTTAGCTACTTATTATCATTTCCTATTTTACCTTATGAAGTCTTTTAGCCATGTTGGTATTTTTCATTCTATTTTTCTGTTAATGCTTGATGTACTATATAGGCACATAGCATTACCCACTTCCAACAAATGACCTTATCCTCAAGGTCGATGTTAGGGTAAGCTCTCTAAAATTCTTTGAAAGGTATCTAAGATGCATCCTTTGCTAATACTCCATCCCATTGCACTAATATTTATTTTATGGCTCTATCTGCCTGTAATATAGTTTGTTCATCTAAGATTTTGATTGGTTTAACTAATGGTTGGCCTTCAAAAAATTGTGTTGGAAGTCCTGCTGGGTGTAATTTGGAGTCTTGCTAAAACTGTTTAAGGCGAGAGATGTGGAATACATTGTGAATTTTTTTTGTGTCTGGAAGCTCCAGTTTATAGGCCACTGACCCTATCTTTTGTATGATTTTAAAATGGCCATAGTATTGTCTTTGCAATTTTGTATAAGGATGGGTTGTTTCTGAAGTCTGTCTGTATGGTTGTAGTTTCACAAGGACCAGATCATTTACTTGAAATTGCAACTCTCTTCTTTTTTTGTTAGCCATTTGTTGCATTCGGTTTTGGGCCTCTTGCAAATTCTCTTTGAGCTATTGTAGTACTCTATCTCTTTGTTGTAAAATTGTTTCTACTTTTGTACTAGTAGATGAATTACAAATGTATGGTATTATTGATAGTGGAAGTCTCCCGTAAACTATTTGGAAAAGAGTCATCTTTGTGGATGTGTTAACGGTTGTGTTGTAAGAGAATTCTTCCCTTGGTAGATAATGTAGCCAACTTTTTGGTGACTCTAATACAAAACTATGAAGGTATTGCTCAAGTGTTCTGTTAGTTACTTCTATTTGGCCATCTGTTTGTGGGTGATATGAACTACTATGGTTAAGTGTAGTGCCACTTAACCTGAACAATTCTTGCGAGAAATTGCTCATAAAAATAGGATCCCTGTCTAAAACAATACTCTGTGGTATGCCATGCAGTTTGCATATGTTTGAAACAAAAATATGGGCAATCAATGTTGCTGAAAAATTGGTATGAAGAGCTGAAAAATGTGCATACTTTGATAGCCTATCTATCACTACTAAGATAGCAGTTTTATTTTGTGATTTGGGTAAGCCTATAATGAAATCCATTGAAAGTTCCTCCCATATAGCTGTTGGTATGGGTAAAGGTCGATAAACCGAGTTTTACTATCATATTTTACTTGTTGGCATATTAGGTATGTGTTGATGAATTGTTGAATGTCTTATTTCATTTTTTTCCAATAAAACTATTGAGTTATCCTTGCTAATGTTCTTCTTATACCATAGTGACCTTCTAATGGTGATGAACGCAGTTCTCTCATGATTGGTATACACAATTCATACTTTGCAGCTAGTACAATAGTTTTTTTTAGTATACTAACCCTTTATGTATTCTGTAATTCTGAAACTTCTCTGAGTTTTCTGTAATCTGCTGACACAGTTGTTGTAATTCTGGTTGAGCTTGTGTTTCTTCTTTAATTTGCTCTAGTAAGGAGTTGAATTATTGTGTATAAGTATAGAGGCTCTGATAGTTGTGATTCTATGAGGTTTTAGTTGTAGATTGGTCTACCTCTATGCTGTGATTCTTGCGGGATAGAGCATCAACTGCTTTATTTGTTATTCCTAGTTTGTATTCTATTGTGTTGTCAAAATCTGGGAGTTTCACTAGAAATTGTTGCTGTTCTAGTGTTTGAATTGTTTGCTACATTAATTCTCTTATGCTTTTTTGATCTATTCTAATTGTGAATTTATTGCCTAGCAGATATTGGTGTCATCTCCCCACTGCTTCTGTGATTGCATACAGTTCTCGAGCCTAAGTTGATATTTTTTGTAGTACTGGTGATAGTTTCTTGCTGAAGTATGCAATAGGGTGGCTGTTTTGGAGTAGCACTGCTCCTATTACTGTACCTGAAGCATCTGCTTCTAAGACAAAAGGTAAGGAAAAATTGGGGAATGCCAACACAGGTACTGATACCATAGTTAGTTGTATGAATACTTTCTGAGCTTCCTCTGACCATTGAAATTGTTGCTTAGCTAGTAGTGATGTTAAAGGTGCAACAATTGATGCGTAATGCCACATGAATTTTTTGTAGTATCTTGTTAAACCTAAGAATCCCCTTAGATGTTTTACAGAATGTGGAGCTAGCCATGACTGTTCTGCTTCAATTTTTCTTTGGTCTGCTACTATCCCTTGAGCTGTCAGGATGTGTCCCAAGTACTCTATTCTTTCTTGTGTAAATGTGCATTATGATGGTTTGATAAACAAGGTATTTTGTTTGACTTTTCTAGGGTGTAAATGGTGTTGATGTTGATTGATGGAAGGGTTGTAGATTAATATGTCATCAAAAAATACTAACACAAATTTGCATAGGAAAGGTTTTAGAATTGTATTCATCATTACTTGAAATGTTGATGGTGCATTTGTCAAACCAAATGGCATGGCTATAACTTCATAATGTCCTTCATGTCCTAAATGCTACTTTTTATATATCTTCTTCTGCCATTCTGATTTGGTGGTAACCTGAACGTAAATTTAGTTTCAAAAAAATGGTTACTCCATGTAGTTCAACCATTAATTCTTCTGGTGTCGGTATGGGGAATCGATCACGGATAGTAATCTTGTTCAAAGCCTTATAATCCACACAAAATCTCCATGTCCCGTCTTTTTTTATTAAAAGGGATAGTGAAGAAAAAAGGCTAATACTTTCTCTTATTATTCTTGTATCTAGCATTTTTTTTGATCAATTTTTCAATTTCTATTTTTTGAAAATGAGGATATCTATAATTTTTTACTCTTACCAGCTAGGTTCCTGGTGACAGGTTGATATGGTGGTCTATTTCTCTTTTGGGAGGTAATTCTGTTGGAGTCTGAAATAATTCTTGATATTGCGGTAAAACTTGTTGTATGTTTGTAGGTAGACCTTTGAAGTTGTTTAGTGGATAGTTTGGCTGCTGTGAAACTTCTCTGATGTGTAGGTATGATACCCTTTCAGCCTTGTCTTCGGTTTGTAAACTGGTGTAGAGTAATTTCTTCCTAATTTGATGTTGTGTCTCCTTATAATTGTATTATTGTATCTTTGTATTTGAATTTCATGGTGAGTTTCTTATAATCTGTTGTACACTCTCCAAGTTGTTCTAGCCATTGCACTCTTAATACTACATTTGCTCTTTTCATTGGTAATAGGTAACAATCCATTACAAATGTGTATCATTGTAATTTGATTGGTATGTTAGAACATACTCTTGATCATTGGAGTGTCTCCCATTTCCTACTAATACTTTGAAGAAGGATGCAAGTGTTACCGTATGTTCTATAAATTTGGCCAGTTTGGATTGGATGAAATTATGTGTCTATCCACTATCAATCAATACTTGCACTGTAATATTTCTGATTCTTCCTTGTAAACGTAAAGTTCTTGGGTTTGATTGTCCTGTGAATGCATTAAAGCTGATTTCTAGGATGTCATACTGGACTATTGTGTTTTCCTATTGGATTTCTTATTGCAGATTGTGTTCCTATTCATCGTTAACTACCATGAGGGAAAAAATCTTTGATTTACAGTTATGACCCCTATGATATTTCTCATCACAATTGAAGCATAATCCTTTTTTTCTTTCTTTCTTCCAACTGGGCTGCTGTATGTTTCTGAACCGGTAATGTGAGTTTACTGGTATCTTGGTTGTTTTGAATTAGAATAATTGGAGTGGGTAGTAATGGTTGATGTAGTTTAAATGTTGTTGCTTGATTGTTGCGGTAACTTCTCCCTATGTGCATCTCATCTGATAATCTATCTTCCATCAATTTTGCCAACTGGAAGGCTTGTTGTAATGATATCGGTTGTAAGGCTCTCACTTCTCTTTTTATGTCATGCCTTAGTCCCGATTCAAAATAACTTTGAAGGAAATCTGGTGGGTTTCCTGAAATCTGATTTGCTAATTTCAAATTCGTTGTAGAAATCTTGTACTGATGTCTTTTGTTGCATTTTTGCTAGTTCACCACGCAAGTCTCTATATAATGATGGTCCAAATCTTTGTATGACTTGTTCTTTAAAATTGTGCCAAGAATTTAGTAATTTGTAAAGATGCATCCATTGGAACCAACTTAATGCTTGCCCATCCATATAGACTGATGCTATAATAAACTTTTGTTCTTCTGAAAGGTTGTAATATTGAAAGAATTGATCTTTTGAATAACCATCCTCTTGGATTTTCTCAACCATTAAAGCGAGGTATGTCCACTTTAACTGGTCTTCAATTTAGATTTGTTGATTTTATTTGTGGAGTAAATTCTATTGGTGTAGAATAACATACGTGTGATTCTTTACTCCCTTGTTGCTGTTCTTGAAGTGATTTCTCAAGCTTGTCTTCAATGGCTGACAATCTGCGAGAAACTTTATTGAGGATTATGGTAATTGATGTCATCTGTTCATCATTCTTGTTCAATCACCCAACGCATTCTTCTAGTATTTTTGCTGTGTCTTGTGCCTTCTGCCATTTCTTCTTTCTGTACAAAGGTTCAATGAGAGCACCAATGATGTGGACACATGTCCTTATCAAGATTGGGGAGGCTTCCAGGGAAGGAACCTGTCTATTCGGGAAAGGGAAAAGCCATTTTGAGTGGCCAAGCTCCAAAGAGACAAAATAGATCGGAGAGGAAAAGAAGAAGAGAAGAGCGGAGAAGAAGAAGAAGAAGAAGGAGAGGAAGAACCAGAAGATTTTTTGGGAAATATTTTCATCCCTCTCTCTGTAGTTCTCTCAGTTTATTTATAGTCAAGTTTTTACACTTCATGGATTCTTGCCTAGTCTAACTGATTCTATTTTCTAGTTTCTTTTACATCTTAATATCGTGTTCCTGATTAGGAAAAAACAAAGTGGTTCCTATGATGTTCTGTTTGTTGGATCTTGTGTTCTTGGCTCTTGCTTACAGTTTGTAGTTCTGTCTGTTAGCTCCTTGTTGTCATTTCTTGTTTTACCTTACGAAGTCTTTTAGCCATGTTGGTGTTTTTCGTTCTCTTTTTCTATTAATGCTTGATGTACTATCTGGGCACACATCATAAACCCTAAAACCTAAACCCTAAACCCTAAACCCTAAACCCCCTAAACCCTAAAAGTCTAAAACATAAACTAAACTAAATAAACCTTAAAATAAAGTAAATAAATAAAACCTAAACAAAAATAAAATAAAAAATAAAATAAAATAAAAACACAAACTAAAACTTAAACCTAAACCTAAACTTAAGCCTAAACTTAAACATAAACCTAAAAAGAAAATAAAATAAAAAACTAAAACAAAACTAAAATAAAATAAATAAAAACCTAAACTAAACAAAATAAATAAATAACCTAAATAAAATAAAAACTAAACGTAAAATAAAATTAAAATAAACCTAAAATAAAACCTAAATAAAACCTAAAAAAAAAAAACCTAAAACTTAAAAATAAATAAAAATAAAACCTAAACCCTAAACTAAAAAAAAACTAAACCTAAAATAAAATAAAATAAATTTAAACCCTAAATTAAAATAAATAAACCTAAAACTAAACCCTAAAATAAAATAAACTTAAACCATAAATAAACTTAAAATAAAAAATAAACCTAAAAAATAAAATAAAATAAAACTAAATAAAAATAATAAAACTAAACATACCTAAAAAAATAAACTAAATAGACCTAAACTAAAATAAATAAACCTAAATAAAAATAAAATAAATAAATAAAATAAAATAACAAATAAACTAGTTAAACTAAATAAACTAAACTTACCATTTACTTAATTTTAAAAAATACAAAATAACAAAATAAAAAACCCTAACCCTAAAACTAACCCTGACCCTAACTGAGCCACACACTAAACCACTGACCTCCAAACCACTTCCACCCTAAACCCACTAAACTCTCACCTAAAACCTAAAATAACCTTAGGACCCCAGACTTAAACCCTAAACTAAGAAAAAACTTAAACCTAAAATAAAATAAAATAAACAGATAAAATAAACCTAAACATAAACTAAGATAAACTAAACTAAACTAAAGACTAAACCAAACCAATAAACTACCAAACCCTAAACTAAATAAAATAAAATAAACAAAAATAAACCTAAAACTAAATAAACTTAAAAGTAAACCTAAGTAAACCTGACCTAAAATAAAATAAAACTTAAACCTAAAACTAAAGATAAATAAATAAAACTATACTAAGATAAACAAAGCTAAAGGCTTGATAAATTAAAATAAATCAACAAAACTAAATATAAATAAAAATAAATAAAAAATAAACTAAATAAACCTAAACATGGGTTGCTTGGTTTTTTTTTTTAAAACATTAACTTAAACCCTAAATCCTGGACGCGACCCCTAGGCCTGACGGACCCTAAAACCTAAAATAATGACCCAGGCCCACCCTGACCCTTGGCCACTACTGTACACTAAACTCCCTAAATCTACCCTACTGACCCTGACCAGGCCCTAAACCCTAATGACCACAAGACCCTGGGCCCTGGGCTCTAGTGACCCTCACTAAAGGCCCTGGTAAAGACCACTGGGCACTGATCCCTGATCACATAAATGCTGACCATGGGCTCTGGACCTGGGCCCTCCCCTAGATCCTGGGCCCTGAGAGCCACCCCTCCTAAGGCTGACCCCAATGACCTTCCCACCTCTAAAAAACTAGATCTTTCCATGGGCCCAGATCCCTGACCAAAATCAAAAGGCCCTGGGCCCTAAACCCTAAACCTCCCTAAACAAATCTTAAATTTTAAATAAATAAAAAAACATAAAGCTAAATTAAATAAAATAAAAAATAAAATAAAAACCTAAACATAAATTAAAAAATAAAATAAAATAAAAAATAAAAGCTAAACTAAATATAATAAACAAAAACATAAACGAAACTAAAAAAATAAATAAAACATAAAAATGAAAAAACCTAAATAAAATAACACCTAAACGTAAAAAAATAAAAACTAATTAAAAACCTAAATCTAAAAAATAACCCTAAAAAGAAAACTTAAATATAAATAAAAAATAAAACCTAAACCCTAAAATAAAAAAAACATAAGCTAAAATAAATAAACCCAGACCTAAAATAAAACCTTGAACGGACTAAATAAAATAAATAAACTAAACTAGGCCCTGACTACCTGCACCACCTGACCTGACGCTACATCTAAAGGCCTAGGCTAAAGATGGGACATTAAAGGCCCTTAAACCCTGGGCCCTGGGCCCTTGATCCTGGGCCCTGGACGCTGGGCCCGCCTGACCCTGGGCCCTAAAACCCTACAAGAATGACCCTGCAGGCCTGACCCTGGGCCACTGAGCCTGGGCTCTGGGCTCTGGGACCCTGACCCTGACCATAATCAGATCCACCCTGAGCCACTCACTGGGCTAAGCTCTCTGACCTCACACTCCACTTAAAACCCTAAACCATGGCTGGGCCACTGGGCCCTATGACCCTTCAGCCATGGACTGGGCTCTGGACACTAACCTGACCACACCCTGAGCCACAAACCCTGGGCCACTATCCCAAACCTTAACCCACTGATGCTTAAACCCTAAACCTAAAATGCTCCACTCCCTAAATTATAAGATCATAAACCAAGATCAAGACCATAAACCCTAAACCTAAACCACTAAAACCTAAACCTCTAAATAAAACTTAAATTTAAAATAAATAAAACATAAACCTAAATTAAATAAAATAAAAAATAAAATAAAACTTAAACATAAACCTAAAATAAAATAAAATAAAATAAAACTAAACTAAATATAATAAATAAAACCTAAATGAAACTAAAAAATAAAATAAGCGTAAAAATAAAACCTAATTAAAATGGCATTAAACATAAAAAATAAAACTAAATAAAACCTGCTACAAAATAAACCTAAAATAAAACTTATAAATAAATAATAAAATAAACCTAAACCTACTAAAAATATAAACTATAGCCCAAAGATAAATACCCCTAGGCCACAGATAGATAAGACAAACTAAACTAGGCCTCACTCTGCACCCACCTGACTGAGCTCTAAAAAACTTAAAATAAATAAGATTAAACTCTACCCTAACCCCTGGGCCTAAATCCTGACTGGACGCACTCATGGGCACCACTGACCACAAAACCCACGTTAGATGGCCCAGGCCCTGGGCCATGACCTGGACCCTGGGCCTGGGCTCTGGGCTGGGACCCTGACCATGATGGGTGAGGCTGGAGTCCTAGGCCCTAAATACAGGCCACAGGCCACCCTGACACTGGGCCCTGGGCCAGCCACCACAACCCTAAACTAGGCCCTGAGCTAACTGACCCTGGACCCTGGTGACAGCCAGGCTCTGGACACTGGGCCCTCACCCTAAACCCTGGCCCTGAAACCCAGGCACTAGGCCACTGACTGACCCCAAACCCAGCACAGCATGGGCCAGCAAGACCCTAAAAGATGATGGGCCCTAAACCTACATCAGAAGACCCTAGCCAAGATCAAAATCAGTGGGCCCTAAACCCTAAACCCTAAAACCTAAACCTAAACTAAATAAACTTAAATTTAAAATAAATAAAAAAACAAAAACCTAAATTAAATAAAATAAAAAATAAAATAAAAACCTAAACATAAACCTAAAAATAAAATAAAAATCTAAACCTAAATCTAAAAATAGAAACTAAAACCTAGAAATAAAATAAAAACTCAACTAAAATAAACCTAAACTGACCTAAACCTAAATAATATACTAAAATAAAACATAAACTAAATTAAATAAACTACATAGATAAAAAATAAACTAAAGAAAATAAAATAAAGTAAAATAATATAAATAAAAATAAACTAAATATACTAAATAAACCTAAACTATCGGTTTGCATGGTTTTTGTTTTAATAAACCTTAAACCCTAAATCCTAAATCAACCCTACCCTAAACTTATGGCAGTGAGTCTGCGTCCCTAAACTCACAAAAACCCTAAACTATAAATCATAAACCCACCCAGGATGCATACCAACCCTGACCATAAACCCTAAACTAAACCCTCCCTAACCCTAATCTCCCCAAACCCTAAAAATATAACTGACACTGACCCTAAACTGGGCCACTGCTAAACCCTAAACTGGGCCTAAACCTACTAACCAAAACCTAAACCCTAGAATTAACCATAACCCAAAAAACCCTATGCTTGCTAAATACCCAAACCATAACCCTCTAAATAATAACCAAAACCCAGGCCCACTAAACTCACTAAAAACTAAACTCCTAAACCCTAACACCTAAAAACCTAAACCAAAAACCCTAAACCCTAAACCCTAAACCTACCACTCCACTAAATCCAAAACCCTAAACTTAAATCATTCATAGCTAACCCTAAATCATAAACCCTAAACCCTAAACTAAATCCTAGCTCTAAAACCAATCTCATCAAACCATTTGTGTATTTCTATCATCAAATTGAGCTCTAAATATTTTCTCTTCTAAAAAATGCCTGGACCCCTTGGTTTAAAAGTTGTTGCACTTTTGATGAAGGTGGTCTTGGTTGTAAATCCATAAAAGAAGCTATCAATGCATTTTCCTATAAACTCTGGTGGAATTTTAGGAGTAATCATTGTCTTTGGGCTAATTTCATGACTGCTAAATATTGTCAAGGTAAACACCCCCTCATTTGTCCCTTTAAACTGGGTGATTCTCCTGTGTGGAAAAGACTTTGTTCACAAATGGGATCTTTGAATCCTTAATTTTTTGGGGCATTAACTCTAGCACTTCTT
This sequence comes from Cymbidium sinense, assembly GCA_021442155.1. NCBI lineage: Eukaryota > Viridiplantae > Streptophyta > Magnoliopsida > Asparagales > Orchidaceae > Cymbidium > Cymbidium sinense. The sequence continues at coordinate 78,833,704 of CM038214.1, read as the reverse complement.
TCTTTTGGCAAGATAACTGGAGTGGAGGTGGATCCATTGATGACTTACTCTCCACCCATTCCACTGCCACTATTAGAGTAAACTCTTTCTGGCATAACAACAAATGGAACAATAGTAAGCTTGCTTATTTTATCCCTTTTACTTTCTTGAATATGGTTTCTACTATTCCTATCACTCCAAATAATCAAGACTAGATTCTCTTTAAGCTCTTTTGATTTCAACCTCAAAATGTGTGGCTCCACATTAAAAAAATATGATTCCTCCTATGTGTTCTCCAAACTTTGGAATAATAATATCCCTACTTCTTATTCTGTTCTTACTTGGCATATTCTAAAAAATTTTATCCCTGTTGATTCCTTGTTGTGGGGAAAAGGTTTTCATTTACCCTCTAAATGTCAATGTTGTTTCCATATTGAGAATGTTAATCTTGTTTTTGTCAATGGGGCCATTGCTTCAAAACTTTGGATTTGGTATGATGATCTTTTTAACACTATCAATTTCAATGGCTCTCTTACTTTATATCAACTTCTTGAATTCTATTTTGATAATATTATTACAGGTCACATTAAAGTCATCACTGCTATCACTCTTATCTGGTTCATATGGATGGATCAAAATGATGAAAAACATCATGGGATCCCTATGAACCATGTCAGGATTATTGCTAAAACTAAAAACAAAATTTGTGACTTGTTTAAAGCCAATCTTATTCATTACAGACAATTCAAAGGCTATAAATTTGTGGCCAATAAACTGGGTTTTATTCAGCCTGACCAACCTTATTGTCCAAATGACACGATTATTTATTGGAAAAAACCTCTTGACCACATTATTAAAATTAATACTGATGGCTCTATTTCCCATAATGGCTCTAGTTGTGGTGGCATTTTCAGGAATTCTAAGGGTATAGTACTATGTGCTTTTGCTTATCCCCTTACTTCCTGCATTATCCCATTTATTGAGCTTATGGCTATTCACAAAGCTCTTAAGATTTGCCTCCAAAATGGCTGGCTCAATATTTGGATTGAGGTGGATGCACTTCTACTGATTGATCTTTTGACTTCCACCAAAATGAGCTGAATTGTGTCTACCTCCTCAAGCAAACTAGAGCTCTGCTTTCCCATTAACATCACTCATGTTTGGCATGAAGAAAATGCTTGTCTTGACTATCTTGCCAATCGGGTGCTAGATCGGTATCATTTTCTTTGATCAACTTACCTTACCCAAACACTTCTGTAGACTGGTTAACTTGGATAATTCGGGGTTTCCATATCTTAGAACTTAAGCTAACCTTTTTGATGTATAATTGGATAATTCTAGGTTTTTTGTTGGCTATTTTCCCTTACTCCCAGCTAGATTGGGCTTTCATGTTTGCCTCTCTCTTTTATTTCTACTTTGTTTCTCCTCTCTTTCTGGCCCTTGCTGCTAGTCTATTTTTTTCTGGAAAGGTCTTATTTTTGGGACCTATTTCCAGATTGTTGTCTTATGACTTATGGCTATTTTATGATTCTCGATTTTCTCTGAGTTGGTTTTATTATCAGTTGGGCTATTTTTGATCACACATGTTGTAGCTCTCTTCATCCCAGTTTTTGTCATAGTCAAAATTCTCTCTCTTTTATTTTGGGCTCATTTTATGAACTCTCTACTCTTAATGGCTTTTCCTTTGGAAACTTGTTGGTATCCCCTTTCTTAGTTATTGGAATTGGACCCTTGAGGTTCTTGGCTATCCTATTTCGGACTTAAGTCCCATTCTCAGTTTGGAGTTACTTAAAGGATTTTCATTCGCCTTTCTTTGAGATCCCTGCGATTATCCATCGATTTCTTGGTTCTTTACTAATGCTTTTGGGTGGACTCTTGGCTTGTTGTTGGTCTTGCCTTGGTTGTTTGCTGAACTGGATTAATACTCCATCTCCTGTATATGGGGCATTGGTCTGGTTTGCTCAGCAACTCCCCTTTAAAGTTGTTGATTGTTGGGTGGATTTTGCTTTGAACCCCCTTAATGGTTTATTATATGCCTATCATCTTAGTTCATTGTTTTACTTTATTTGCTGTTGCTTTCTCCATCTTCTTGCAGTTAAACTTATTTTTATTGCAATATTTATCTGGATGGGTGGCTTTATGGCAAAAACTGGTTCTTGTTGTCTTGGTTGTTTCTTATCTTGGATTTTTTTCTCTTGGTTTTGGGACTCTATGTTGGCTCAATCCTATTGGGCGTAAGATTTAGGTCCTATGCTAAGTTGTTTGACATTCTTGAGGATTTTTGGTGTTTCTTTATTTTGCATTCAAGATACCTATTATTATGCTATATCTACTTGGTTGTTAACTATGGCTTTGTCTACTCTGATTGTGTGTCTTTATGGCCAACTTGCTATCCTTTCCTATCTTGAATGTTGTTGTCCTGGCTAGTTTTTGCCTTGGTTACCTGCGGTCTTATTTTTGTTGGATTCTAATGATGATACTCATTTGAATCCAGTTTTTGATCTTTTTGCTGGTGGGTTCCATTATGGCAATAACCTCTCTGCTGTTGGGGTTAACTCTCATTCTGTCTATTCTCAAATGCATTATGTTACACAGTTATGTTCTTCATTACCTGCTGTTGTCTCTATTCCCCTCTCGATTCAGTTACATTTGTGCTATCGTATGCACTGTTTATGCTGATTGGGTGGTATTATGGCTAGTTGCTGCCTTTTGTTGTCTTGCTATCTTGGTTATTTGTTAATCTGGATCATCAGATTTCTAGTCCTGAATGGTGCAACTGGTGATGTAGCTCTGATTGTATTCATTTGGTGTCTTTTTTGGTTGGTTGTAGTCCTTTTCTTGTGTTCGGCTATGCTGCTTTGGATATTGATAAGGGTTTCAACATGTTTCCTTCTCTGCTGTATGCTCTTTCTGATTATGCTATTTCTGATTGTTTTGGCCATTGGTGTCTGGGATGTGGCTTTCCTGATCTATGGTACTATGCTCTATCTACTAGGTTTCTAACATTTGTTAGGTCTTTACTGATTGATGTCCCTTCCTATCTTGGCAGTGGCTGTCTTGGCTGCTACTTGCTTGGCTATTTTTTTGTCTTGGTTATCTTTGTCTTGTTTTTCTGGATTTTAATGTGGATCCTAATTTGTATCCCTATTTTGATCCCATCCTCACGGTGGGTTCCAATCTTTGCACTAACTATTTTGTTGTTGGGGTTATTTTTCTGATTGTCCTTGCTATTTCTGTCTAGGGTATTATTTATTTTTTGATAGCTGTGATCTACATTACCCTTGCTGTTTCTATTCCCGGTTGATGCTTATGCTACTTTCTCCTTGGAATGCAATCTCTATCTTTGTCCTTATGTGTCTTGCTATCGTCTTGGCACTTCTTGGCTTTCTTTTTTCTTTTTTTCTCTTGGTTATCTACTATCATGTTTTTTCTGGATTCTACTATGGATCCTATTTGGGGATCAGTCTTGGAATGCAATCTCTATGCGATCCCTTGTTGTCTTGGCTTTGTCTATCTTGGCGCTCTGCTATTTTTTGGTCTTGGTTCTCATTTGTCATCTTTTTTTGATTCTAATGTGGATCCTATTTGGGCTCCAGTATTTCCCATCAGGATCGGTTTTGTCTTACTCCTTGGAATACAATCGTATTATTAAGGGGTGTACTATCAACTTCTTTGTCTTGCCATCATTTTTTGTTGATCTGATTCTCGGTCTTTAGTCCACTTGTTGCTCTTGTACTATTATTATCCTTGGGTATTTTCTTTGCTTTTTTTTTTGTTTCTTGCCTTACAATTGTTTTTTGCCAACTATTGATATGGATACTAATAAGGGGCTTGTTCCAATCTGCATTCTTTATTTTGATTGGGCTCATTTTCTGGACTTTACATCTACCTCAAGGCTGTACTTTTGGCCCAACAGATTCATTTATATATCATATAATTGGATAGTGTAACTTATAGACTCATTGACTTGCTTAGCAGGATTTCAGCAGGCTGCCTCTTCTGCTGCTATTTTCATATGGATGGTTTCTATCTTTATTTCATATATATAAGTATCCTCATGTGGTGGCTATATGGAGGATCATTTTCCGGCATGGGATCACTCATTTATCTGCCCTTAACAATTTTCTCTTTATTTTCTTTATAGTTTTATTTAGGTTTACAAGTAATCAAGCCCACAAGACTTTCAACAACTGGCTGTTATCTTCTCACAGGTTTGTTGGCTCTGATGGCTGTGAGGATTCCACTCTCTTTTGGTTTGGTAGTAGCTCTTGTGATGTAACCCCTTCTGAAGTTTGGATGATATTTGCATCTGAACTTGTGTGTGGAGAGCCTTCTCTATCTCAATTCCTTACTATCATTCTTAGATTATGTTATTTTCATTCATCCTTTTGTATGTATTATCTTAACTGTTCTAATCTCTTTCTTATTATTATTTTGCAGGCGATTCTCTCTTGTCCTATTTTGTAGGTGATTCTCTCTTGCAAGTTTGCTCCATATTGTCATGCATTCTCAAGTTCTTGAGCAATAAACCTTTCTTTGGCTTATTATGTTTATCTACTTGTATCATTTGATTGCTTTAAAGTCTTCCTTTGCTTTTGGATGTACTTAGATAGGGGATTTACTCCTTAGGCTGATTGTAGCTCTTTGAGTGAGTTAAGTTTATCCCCTTTAAGGACTTTGTAATAGCAATAAAATACCCCTACATGGGGCTTCCTTTAAAAAAACACTAAACACTAAACCCTAAACCCTAAACTAAAATAAAATACAAATAAACAAAGTAAAATAAATAAACTTAAACCTATCGATTTACTTAATTTTTTTATAAAAAAGACCCTAAATCCGAAACCCTAAACTCTAAAACTAACACTAATAAACTTAAAAAATAAACTTAAAAATAAAACCTAAAAAGTAAAAATAAAAATAAAACTTAAACCCTAAATTAAAAAAAACTAAACCTAAGATAAATAAAATAAATTCAAAAATAAACCTAAACTAAAAAAAATAAAACATAATCCTAAGTATAAAACAACCTAAACCTAAACCGTAAACTAAATAAAATAAAATAAAATAAAAATAAACCCTAAAACTAACCTTAAACACTGAACCCTAAACCCTAAACCCTAAAATGCTCTAAATTATAAACCCTATCCCTAAACCTTAAACTAACCCTAAGTACTAAAGCATAAATATAACCCCTAAAACCTAAAAAACCACTGACTAAAAACCCTAAACCCCAACCTTAAACCCTAAACCTTAAAACCCTAAACCCTAAAACCCTAAAGCCTAAACCCTAAACCCTAAAATCTAAACCATAAAAACCTAAAAACATAAACTCAAACTATATAAAACTTAAAAATAAATTGAAAAAATCCTAAATCTAAATTAAATAAAAAAACAACACAATAAAACAAAAACCTAAACTAAAACCTAAACTTAAACTTAAAAATAAAATAAAATAATAAAATAAAAGAAAATTAAAATAAAATAAATAAAAAACTAAACTAAACCAAATAATAAAATTAACTAAAGAATAAAAAACCTAAACAAAATAAAAACTAAACTTAAAATAAAAATAACTAAACTTAAAATAAAATAAAATAAAAACTTAATAAAAACTTAACTTCAAAAATTAACCTAAAAATAAATAAAAATTAAAACCTAAACCCTAATAAAAAAACCTAAAATAAAAATAAAATAAATCAAATAAAATAAACTAAAACCTAAACTGTAGTAAACTAGACAAAAAATAAATAAAACCTAAGCCAAAACCTAAAATAAACTAAACCCTAAACCAAATCCTAAACTAAATAAAATAAAATAAACTAAAAAAAACTAAACCTAAACTTAAAAATTAAATTTAAATATGAACCTAAAATAAAAACCTAAAACCTAAACCTGAAAATATAAAATAAAAATCTAAACTCAACTAAAAAATAAACCTAAACTTAAACCTGAACTTCAAAAATAAACTACATTAAATAAAAAAAATAAAAAAGTAAATAAATAAATAAAATACTAAATACTAAATAAACCTAAACTGGGTTGCTTAATTTTTCTTAAATAAACCCTAAATCCTAAACCCTAAACCTAAACTACAACCCTAGATGGATGACCATACCTACACCCTAAAACTACCCTGACCCTGCATCTCTCCCAAAAACCCTAAACTGACCCTAACCACAATATAACACTGACCTCCCTAAACCCAAACCCTAGTGAGCCACTTAAACCACCCTACCCATACTGACCCTACTTACCAAACCCTGCACCACCCACTCCTACCCTCCCTAATCTACTCAAAACCCTGATCCTGAGCCCTCCTGACCATAAATTAACTGAGCCCCTAAAACTCCAGCCAACTGACCTACTAAAACTGATCCACTAAATGCCTTAAACACTAAACCCTAAACCTCTAAACTAAATAAACCTAAACCCTAAATCCTAAACTAAAATATAAAAAAAAATTTAAAAAATTAAATTAACTAAATCGGGTTTGCTTTGTTTTTTTTTAAAGACTCTAAAATAAATCATAAATCATAAAATAAAACCTAAAATTAACCCTAATCAACCTAAAAAATAAATTTAAAAATAAAACTGATAAATAAATAAAATATAAAACCTAAACCCAAAACTAAAAGAAAAACTAAACTTAATATAAATAAAATAAAATAAACATAAACCTAAACTAAAATAAACTAAACTCAAATAAATAATACATTAACCTAAACCTAAGAGAACCAAAACTTAAACCCTAAACTTAATAAAATAAAATAAACTAAAAATAAACCTAAACCTAAACTAAAAAAATAAACTTAAAAAAAATTAAAATATAAACCTAAAAAATAAAATAAAAAACTAAACATAACCTAAAAATAAAAAATAAAAATAAAACTAAACTGAAAGATAAACATAAACATAAACCTAAGCCAAAAAAATAAATTAAAATGATAAACTAAAATAAATAAAAAATAAAAAATCAACCTAAAGAGAAATAAAAAATAATATAAATAAACTAAATAAACCTAAACCTACCAGCTTACTAAATTGTTTTTAAAAAAAAAAACCCTAAAAGCTAAACACTAAATCTTAAACCCTAAACCCTATAACCAAACTGATCCTAAACCTTACACCCTAAACCCTAAACTACCCTAAAAACCACTAAACCCTCACCCTACCCTAAACCTAAACCATTAACCTAAACCATAAACTTACCCTAAACCCTAAATCCTAAAGCTAAACCCTAAACCCTAAATAACCCTGATTGGGTGCTGACCTAAACCTAAAAACCCAAACTAAACTACACTAAACCCTAACTCTGATCCAAATCCTAAACCCTAAACCCATCTAATCCTCAACCCTCTAAACTATAAACACTAACCCTAACCTACAACCCAAGGCCCTAAACCCTAACCCTAATTTACCTGCCTGCCTAAACTGGGACCCTAAACCCCAAACTCATACCCCAAACCATAACTCTAACAAACTCTAAACCAAAAAGCTAAAACCTACACTAAATAAACCTAAGAAAGATAAAATAAAAAAACCTAAACCTAAATAAATTAAAAAAATAAAATAAAATAAAATCATAAACTAAAACCTAAACCTAAACCTTAAAAAAATAAATAAAAAATAACAACTAAACTAAAATAAATTAAATAAAAACCTAAACTAAACTAAAAAATAAAAAACCAAAATAAAAGAGAAACTAAACCTAAAATAAAAATAAATTAAATCTAAAATAAAATAAAATAAAAACTAAATAAAATCCTAAATCTAAATAATAAACCTAAAAATAAATAATAACAAAAATCTAAACCCTAAACTAAAAAAAAACCCAAACATAAAATAAAAATAAAATAAACATAAACCTAAACTAAAATAAATAAAACCTACACCTAAACCTCAAATAAACTAAACTGAAACCTATAGCTAAAATAAATAAAATAAAATAAACTAAAAATAAACCTAAACATAAACTAAAAAATAAAACTTAAAAACAAAAACATAAAACCTATACCTAAAAAAATAAAATTAAAACCTAAAACCTATACCTAAAAAAATAAAATTAAAACCATAACCTAAACATAAAATAAAAAATAAAATTGAAACTTAAAAAATAAACTAAATCTAAACTCACAAATAAACCTAAAACTAAACCCAAACCTAAAAAGGAAGCTAAAATATAAAATCTAAACTAAAATAATTAAACCTAAAATCAATAAACTAAACTAAATAAAAATAAAACTAAACCTAAATCAAAATATAAATAAACTAAAATAAATAAAAAATAAACTAAATAAATAAAATGTGTTTTGCTTAATTTAAAAATAAAATAATAAAAAATAATAGTTAAACCTTGACCACAAAACCTATAACTAAAACCCCTAAACTTTGATCCTGACCTAAACTCTAAACCTAAAACTGACCTAAACCCACTGAGCCCCAAACCCCAAAACTCCCCAGGCCCTGCACTCCCTACCACACCCTAAACCTCCTAAAATGGGCCACTAAACTCTGATCACTGATCCCAACCATCCAAAACTCTGATCACTACCCTGGGCTCTCTAAACTCCTTATCATGCTAAACCCTACCCCACACTAAATCCCAAACCCTAAACTAACCTCCCACCCTAAACAGATCCTAAAGCTAAAAACCTAAACTAAATAAAACTTTAAAATAAAATAAATAAAAATCCTAAACCAAAATAAATAAAAAATAATAATAATAATAATAAAACTTAAACCTACACCTAAAAAGGAAATAAAATAGAAATTAAAATAAACCTAAGCTAAACTAAAATAAACATAAATAAAATAAAGCCTAAATAAAATAAAATAAACCTAAACCTAAACTAAAATATATTAAAATAAATAAGTAACCTAAACCTAAACCTAAAATAAACTAGAGACAAACTAAATAAAATAAAATAAATAAAATAAACCTAAACCTAAACTAAAATATAAATAATAAAAAAAATCAAACCTAAACCTAAACCTAAAAATAAAATAAAACCTAAAACCTTAAAATATAAAATAAAACTTAAACCTAAAATAAAATAAAAATAAACTATCTAGATTAGCATAAACTTAAACCTCAACCTAAAAGTGAACAAAATAAAACCCTAAACTAAAAGAAATAAACTAAACTAAATAAAATAAAATAAACTTAAATGAAATAAAAAATAAACTAAATAAAACATAAACCTACTTGGTTTAATTAAAAAAAAACTAACTAAAACCTAAGCCCACCCCCACCTAACCCAAACTAACTTAAATAAAGATCCCAAATCATGGCATAAACTGACCATGCTAAACACTAAACCCTCCCTAAACCATAAAAGTAACCCCCCCACCCTAAACCATAATCTAAAGCATAAACACTAAAAAACAAACCCATTACACCACCTAAACCCTAAACCACCAAAACCTAAAAACCTAAACTTAAACAAAATAAAACCTAAAGATAAAATACAAAAGAACCTAAACCTAAATAAAAATAAATTAAAATAAAACTAAAACCTAAACTAAAACCAAAACCTAAAAATAAAATAAAATAAAGTAATAAAAATAAACTAAAATAAAATAAATACTAACCAAAATTAAACTAAAAATAAATAAATGTAAGAATAAAAAACCTAAATAAAATAAAAATAAAATAATCCTAAAATAAGCCTATAATAAAAATAAATAAAAATTAAATAAAAACTAAAACTTAAGAAATAAACTTAAAAATAAAACTTAAAAATAAATCAAAATTAAAACCTAAACCCTAAACTAAAAAGAAACTAAACCAAAAATAAAAATAAAATAAACAAAATAAAATAAACCTAAACGTACACTAAAATAAACTAAATTAAATGAATAGAACTTAAACCTAAAATATACTAAACCTAAACCTAAACCTAAAATAAATAAAATAGAATAAACTAAAAATAAACCTAAAATATAAAATAAAACCTAAAAATAAACCTAAAATAAAAACCTAAAATCTAAATCTAGAAAAATAAAGTAAAAACCTAAACCTAAACCTAAAATAAAAAATAAAACCTAAACCTAAAAAATAAAACTCAACTAAAAAATAAACATAAACCTAAACATAAACCTAAAAGATAAACTAAAATAAAAAACCTAAACTAAAATAAATAAACCTAAAATAAATAAGCTAAACTAAAAAAATAAAAATAATAAAGATTAATCTAAATAAAAGATAAGATAAACTAAATAAATCTGAACCAACTGATTTACATAATGTTTTTAAAAAAAAAACCTCAACCCTAAACCCTAAAAATAAACTAAAAAAAATCTAAACCTATCGGTTTACTTAATTTAAAATTAAACTTAAAATAACCTGAACCCTAAATCTATAACCTAAATCCCAAACCTTAAAAACATAAAATAAAATAAAATATAATCCTAACTATAAATTCTAAACTTACAACCCAAAAACCCAAAAACACTAACCATTAAATCTATATCCCTAAACCCTAAACCCCAAACCCTAAATCCCAAACCCTAAACCCTAAAGTGTAAACCCTAAAATGCTAAAAAGCTAAACCTAAACTAAATAAAACTTAAAAATAAAATAATTAAAAAACCTAAACCAAAATAAAAAAATAAAATAAAATAAAAACATAAACTAAAACTTAAACCTACACCTAAAAAGGAAATAAAATAAAAAATAAAGTGTAAACTAAAATAAATTAAATAAAAACCAAAGCTAAAGTAAAAAATAAAAAATATAAATAAAATAAAAACTTTACCTAAAATAAAAATAAAATAAACCAAAAATAAAATAAAATAAAAACTGAATAAAAACCTAAACTTGAATAATAAACCTATAAATAAAACCTAAAAATAAATCTAAAAAAACATAAGCCTAAAATAGAATTTCAATAAAGCTAAACCAAAGCTAAATAAAATAAAAAAATAAAACTAAACACAAAATAAACACCTAAACCCAAACTAAAAAAATAAAATAAACTAAAAATAAACCTAAACCTAAACTAAAAAATAAAACATAAAAATAAACCTAAAATTAAAACCTAAAACTTAAACCTAAAAAAATAAAATAAAAACCTAAACCAAACCTTAAAATAAAAAATAATATTTAAACCTGAAAAATAAAATAAAAATAAAACTATACTAAAAAGTTTGCATAAACTTAAACCTCAACCTAAAAAGTGAACTAAAATAAAAAACATAAGCTAAAATAAATAAATTAAACTAAATAAAAATAAAAAATAAACTTAAATGAAAATAAAAATAAAATAAACTAAATAAACCAAAACCTACCAGTTTACTTAATTAAAAAAACCCCCTTAACCCTAAACCCTAAGCCCTAAACCCTAAATCCTAAACCCTAAACCATAAACCTTAAACCCTAAAATTAACCCTAAACCTACAACCTTAAACCCTAAACCAAAAAAAAAATCATAAACCTACCAAGCTAAACCTACCCTAAACCCTATAAACCTAAACCCTAAACCATAAAGCCTAAACCTTAAACCCTAAACCATAATCCAAAGCCTAAACCCTACTAAAACCCACCTAACCCTAAACCTTAAACCTGGACTACCTAAACCTAAACAAAATAAAACCTGAAGATAAAATACATAAAACAAACCTAAACCTAAATAAAAAATAAATTTTAATAAAATTAAAATACTAAAACCTAAACCTAAAAATAAAATAAAACAAGCTAATAAAAATAAACTAAAATAAAATAAATAATAACCTAAATTAAACTAAAAATAAAATAAACATAAGACTGAAAAACCTTAATAAAATAAAATTTAAACATAAAATAATCCTAAAATAAGGTTATAATAAAATAAATAAAAATTAAATAAAAATTGAAACTTAAAAAATAAACCTATAAATAAAACTTAAAAATAAATAAAAAATAATACCTAAACTCTACACTAAAGAAAACCTAAACCTAAAATAAAAATAAAATAAATAAAACAAAATAAATCTAAACCTACACTAAAATAAACTAAACTAAAATAAATAGAACCTAAACTTAAAATAAACTAAACCTAAACCTAAACCTAAAATAAAAAAAATAAAATAAACTAAAAATAAACCTAAACAAAAAAAATAAAAACTAAAAATAAACCTAAAATAAAAATTTACAACTAAAACCTAAAAAAAAAAAAGTAAAACCAAAACATAAACCTAAAAATAAAAAATAAAACCAAAACCTATAAAATAAAACTCAACTAACAAATAAACCTAAACCTAAACCTAAAAAATAAACTATAACAAATAAAACCTAAACTAAAATAAATATACCTAAAACAAATAAGTTAAACTAAATAAATATAAAAAATAAACATAAATAAGCAGTAGATACAGTAAATAAACGGATTCTGATAAGTTGCTTATGTAATTGTCTTTATAGTAGATACAGTTCTACTTATCTAAGGTTTTCTATTTGCTCTATGGGTGCTCGTTCTTGATCAATGTTGTCGCTTGTGTCTTAGAAAAATTTGGGTCCTACTTCATTGATAAAATTGAAAAGAAGAAATGTTGAATTTGAGTTTATTCTATATTAAAAGAATACCTTATGGCCTAAACTTAAACTTAAACCCTGAACCTAAAACCAAAACCCTAAACCTAAAACCTTAAACCCTAAATCCTAAAACCTTAAACCCTAAACACTAAACCCTAAACCCTAAACTCTAAACCCTAAAATCCTAAACCATGAACCCTAAACCCTAAAACTATAAGCCCTAAACACAAAAACCTTCAATCCTAAACCCTAAACCCTAAACCCCAAACCTTAAACCATAAACCTAAGCCTTAAACTATTCCTAAACCCTAAACTAACCCTAAACCCTAAATCTTATACCATAAACTAATCGTAAACCTTAACCCTAAACCCTAAACCCTATACCCTAAACTAACCATAAAACTTAACCCTAAACCCTAAACCTTGAATAAAGATGTCATTAGGAGAAGTTCTAAGGAATGACCTAATCTTAACATAGTTTCGATAGCTAAAGAAAATTTCTTCAAGAGACTTTCCTTTGACTATTAGAGATTTGAATACCCTAAACCCTAACCCTAAATCATATTATAATACCATTTATTATAGTATAATGTAGCATCATATATTTGAGCATGTAGAGATGTGTTTTTGGTAGTTATAAAATGTTATGAAATGTTTTAGTATATTATGGTATTGTGCCCTATAGTCTATATTACTATAAATCATAAATATATCAATTTATTAAATCAGATGATGAAATTTGTTAAATTTGAAGTGGGAATCAAGTTGTAGTACCAAAGGTGTGCTACGCCACTTATAGTCTAAAAAGTAAGATTTATGTTCAAATTAAATATTATATGTTGTAGCATAGTATAACATCATATATCATAATATATTATTCGGCGCATTTTAAATTATTTTAGTATTTTTCAGTCATGCAGTCAAGCCTACACAAGCATTATTTATAAAAATGTTGATTTAGACTCTAAAATGGTAGAATTTGGCCAAATTCATAATAGGTAGAGCATGGCATCATATTATAATGTTTCAATTTAAAATATGCAAGTGATACGACTAAAATATATAGTTTTTTATTGCTTAAACTAAATTTATGATTTTTTATCTTAAGCAATCCCTTATGATGTGATATGCAATATAATATAATTTAATTTAATATGTTATAGTGTATTATAATATAGGATTCCATAATATAGTGTAGCATTATGCATTATATCATACTATTGTGTATTACTACTTGTTGTTTAGCATATTTTAGTTTGTTATAGTATGATGTAGTAGGTGTGAATTCATAAAAATACTGATTTATAGATTGAGATGATGGGATTTGGCCAAATTTAAGGTAAGCTTTAGGGAACATCATTGGGGTGTGCTATGGTGTGTTATTTAATCAAAAGAATGTAGTCTTGCATCCAAAATAAATGTTCATTTTTCAACAAAATTTTATAAGTTTTTTTTCCTTAAAGTGATTCATTTTAAGGTGTAATGTAAGATAATATATTATATGAAAGTATATTAAAATATAATGTACATAACAATATAACGTCACATATATATGAATGTGGTGGTGTTTTACTAAATGTTATTGTACATTTTAGTATGTTTTAGTTTTGTTATAATACATTAGGTAAAAACTCACAAAAATGTTAATTTGATGGCTAAGAAGGAAGAATTTGGCCAAATTCAGGGCACACACCAAAAAGCAACACCAAAATTATGTTATTTTGTACCATTTCTAATAGAAAAATAACAATTTTACATCCAAAATGAACATTATTCATATTTTGAGAAAATTTTGTTATTTGTTCTTTTTAAGTGATTCTAATGCGATAAAATGTTAGACAATATATTATATTATATTAAATTATAGTATAACATCATATATTATACTATAATATAGTTTGTTAATTCACACTATAACATGTTTACAATTATATTGTATAGTTAGTTTGAACTTCAACTATCACAAATCATAGAATTTAGATTACATTGTTAAGATGATGTAATTTGAACGAATACATTGTTAGGCTTTTAGTTGAAGTATTAAAGGTGTGCATAAGAGAAGAAATAAGATTTGATGAGAATTCCATGTTAAAGACATGGAGGGAGATCCTCTAGGGAATCACACATGCATTGGACATGACATGTGAGGGGTCTATGTCGAGGGCATAGAAGAAGAAAGTCTGTTGGGGATAATGTTTGGATTTGATTTTATTCTATGATTTATGGAAAGAAAATTGGCTAGGGATAATAATATATATTCCACTGTGGATTAAGATTGAAGCAAGTTTTTTTGTTTTGTTTTAATTGATGTGGAGGCATATCTACTAGTTGGGCTCGAGGTCTGCTGGGGATCATGTTTTTGAACCATCCATTACGGAAGAAAATTTGAGATATCCATGAGGGATTTAGATTTGAGTTTGATTTCATAGATTTGTTTGGAAATGTATCTGCTGGGAATAAGCTTTTGGTTGGTTTTCTTTAATTTAGACTCTGCTAGGGGAGTTGGTTTAATTTGGCTCCACTAGGGTAGGTTTTGATTTTGATTTGTTTGCTTGACTTATTTATATATGATTTCGGGCTCCACTAGGGCGAAGGGTGTGATTTTACTCCATTGGGGAAAATTATATTTTGTTTAATTTAATCTGAGTCAATGTATGGACCCTCAGTGTATGGACCCACTGAGAAAGGGCTATATCAACCTTGACCTACTTGAGATTTACAAATTCAAAGGAATAGTTTACCAGCTGCGGGGTAGAACTAGCCAACCTAAGGGGTTGCCTTTCGGTGTGCAACGACTATGTCAACTCAAATATAGTCAGGATTAATTTTATGTTAATTTAATGTGATTTGGTATGATTTATTTAGTTTAGTTTGATTTTGAATTGAGGGCATATTCACTGGGGATGTGAGCTCGATCTAATTTGGTAGATTTAATTTATGGATAGTGTCGATGTACGATGGGCCCATTGAAAAAGGCTATATTAGACTTATCCTATCATAGATTTACAAATCTAAAAGAATAGTCTACTGGCTATGGGGTAGAGCTTGCCAACCTAAGCGGTTTCCTTTTTATGTGCAACGACTATGCCAGGAAGAAGCGTAGCAGAATTAAATGTTTTAAACCAAGGAACAACCCCCGGGGTAACCTAGCATCACAATAACTAGAACCTTACTTTGGGGTGACTATTGAGTGAAAGTTGTTGAAGACTTATATCAACTCAAGAGTAGTCAGAAGATTCTTATAAAGAGTTTTACTGACACTTCCCTAAAGATAGGATGCCTGCTTGGGGAAAGGCACCTTTAGGGGTTTCCTCCTAATCCACAAGTAAATATATATTTTGTTTATACATTTACAAGGACCCTATTGGTGTGTGAGGGACCACACTGAGAAGGGGCTATGTCGGCCTTAACTTATCTCAGATTTACTGGACCAAGGGAGAATCTGCACAACCATAGGATGAATTCTCCAACGACAAGGGTAGTTACTAGAAAAGGGGAACTGTTCAATCCAATAGTAACCTGAGTAGTGTCTAAATGGGGTCGCAAAAGATGTGATCTAAATATAGTGCCCATAGGGGAGGTGTTGCTAGGGGCATTATCCTAAGCCCTTGAAAAAAATGCCTATAGGTGTACAGTGGCCAACTTAAGGAGAAAGCGTAGCATACTTACATCTTCCATGAGTGGTGTATCCTAGGATGTGAGAACCAACCAACCTTAGGTGCATCCGTCAGCATGAGTGGTGTATTCATCAGCATAGTGGGAACCAACCAACCTATTGTGCCCGTCGGTGTGCAACGATCAATCTAGAAGGAAAGCGTGTAAGCTTACAACTTTTTAAGCAAAACTAATCATCAGGATAGTCTATCGTCGGTGGGATAGATGCTATCTCACTTAGAGAGACTACTAAGCGGGAAGCCCTGAGGAAGGACTGAACCTAGACTTAAAGCAGTCAAGAAGGAAGGAGCCGCGAGGGGACTTATCCTAAATCTCAAATATACTCAACCCAGTTAGTACATGAAGGCTAATCCAAGAAGACTCACATCCTCTTAAACAAAGCCAACATGAGGTAGCTTACCGGCCATAAAGTATGGCCTACTAGACTAACAATGCTCATCGGTGTGCATAGGCGAAGTTAGGAAAGAAAGTGTAGCAGACCCTAAACCTAAACTAAACTAAAAAATAAGATAAACCTAAGAATAAAAAACCATAATAAAATTAAAACTAAACATAAAATAAAATTAAAATAAACCTAAAAAGTAAATCTAAAAATAAATAATAAATAAAACCTAAACCCTAAACTAAAAAAACCTAAACCTAAAATAAAAATAAAATAATCCTAAACCTAAACTAAATAAACTAAACTAAAATAAATAAAGCCTAAACCCAAACCTAAAATAAACTAAACTTAAACCCTAAATAAAATAAAATAAAGTAAAAATAAACCTAAACCTAAAGTGAAAATAAAACCAAAATAAATATGATAAAACCTAAACCTAATTCTAAAAAAAATAAACTAAAAACCTAACCATAAACCTAAAAATAAAAATTAAATCCTAAACCTAAAAATAAAATAGAAATAAAACTAAACTAAAACATAAACATAAACCTAAACCTAAACTTAGAAAATAAACTAAAATAATAAACCTAAACTAAAATAAATAAACTTAAAATAAATAAACCAAATTAAAAATAAATAAAATGAAAACATAAATAAAAATAAAAATAAAATAAACTAAAATAAATAAATTAATTAATTAATTAAATCTAAACCTACCAGTGTACTTATCTTCTATTGGGTGACCAATAAGGAGGCTTTCCACCCCTAGGACTACCTCCTGCCTCTTCCTCCTGTAGAGTGGTCATCTACCCATATGTTCAAATGAAGTAACGAACTGTTGATGAAATTTAATGTCATGCTCCACTTCCTCCTCCAACTTTATTTATGCTCCCTTTTATTTCCTTTTTCATTTAATCTTTTCTTTTCTTTTTCTTTATCTTTTTTTTTTTTTTTTATTTTTCTTTTTCTTTTTTATTTTTTTATTTTTAAGTTTGGCCAAGTTTGCGAGAATAGACTTGTTGATTTTGAGGGAGGTAGTAAGCCGCATCCTCATATATGTCAACCTCGTGAACTATAAATGGCTTGAGATCTCCTTTGACATAGTAGATGATCCCACCTCTCACAAACTTCATACACTGATGTAGAGAGGATGGAACTATGTTGTTCTCATGTATCCAAGTCTATAATGTAAAAGTTGGCTTCGGTCTTCTAATCATCTATCTCTAAGGGTAACACTATGGAGCCTAAGGCCTATTGACCTCACTTTTGGAGTGTGGATTCAATCTTCCCATTTTAGACTTAGGAGTCTTCTAGACACTAAGACTTCCATAATCATAAGACACTTCTAATAATAAGGTAAACACTTAACCTAAGCCTAAAGATTTAGAAGGGTTAAATATAGGATTAGGTTATGCCTTAGGGAATAAGATAATCCGCCTACCTTACAACCCAAATCTAATCCATGTTCACCTTTTGAAACCAAACCTCTAGTTTAATTGAAACATCAAATTCAAATCCAAATCCTAACCCAAATTCCAAAACCAAATGATTGAAGCCCATGATCAAATTCAAACTTGAAACACTTCCTAAACCATATGACCTATCCCATGGACTTAGCCAAATCTTAATCCAAATCAATCTAAAATAAATTGATTTTCTCATAATAAATTTATATCTTCAATCATCTTCTTAAATATAAATCAAATCTACATTCAAATGATCAAAATTGAATCAAACTAAATCAAATAAAATCACCCTTCTTAAGCCATATGACTTATCCCATGGACTTAGCCAAATATTAAAACAAATCAAGTCAAAATCAATTGATTTTCTCATAAATTAATCATATTTTCAAGCATATTCACAATTTTAAATGAAATATACATTTACATCATCAAAATAAAATTAAACAAAATCAAACCAAATCAAATCCAATCCTAAGTCACATGACCCAACTCCATGGACTTAGCCAAATTCCTTCATTCCAAAACCTAAATTCAATTGATTTCATGAATCAATCATACCTTCTATCATATTCAAAAATATAAATGAAATTTACAATCATCAATCCAAACCAAAATCAACCCAAGTCAAACCCAACATAACCCTTTTGACTTAAAATTTTCAAATGAACCAAAACCCATTTGAACCTAAGCCAATTGCAATTGAATTTATATATCAATCCCAAATCCATATATAAACTCAACTAAATCAAACTCAATGCAAAATCAACCAAACTAAATCCAATTGGTCACTTAACCCAAAGTGGCCAATTTGACCTATTTGAGCCAAGTCTTTATTCTCAAATTGGATTGAACTAAGCCCATCAAAACCTCCCATTAAGATTGTTGATCACCCTAGGTTGATTAATTATCACAAATTGGGTCAAACAAAGTAAACCCATATAAACCCATACTAGCCAAATTTCAACATAATCCAAATCCTTTAAAACCTACGATTCATACCAAATCAAAATCAATATTTGAATATGACTCGACCTTCAATTGAGTTAAACTAAACCCAATTGGCCCTCTTGACTCAAGTTGACTCAAATTGACTTGAAAGACTAAATTGGGTCAAACAAAAATATAAACTAAATTGATTGCAACCAATGGCCAAGTTCGTTCTAAATTGATTGTTGAACTTGGCCAAAGCCATGATTTGACCCAATTGAACCCAATTGGCCTACTTAACCCAAATTGATCTAAAGGTTCAACTTGGCCTAAGTCAAAACCAAATTCAAATTAATTGAAACCAAAGCCTAAAATCATCTTCAATTGGTCAACTAAACCCAACCCAACCCAAGCCAATTTCACCAATTTGGTCAAATTGGTCAACTACCATTTGAGCCCAAATAATTTCAAATAAGCGAAAATCAAATCTAAGCCAAACTAAATCAAACCAATTGAACCAAAACATCCCAAATGATCATATGAACTTGACCCAAACCTTAGTTTGACCAAATTTGACCAATTGGTCAACCCTAACTAATTTGACCTAAATGAGTCAAATCGAGCCAAACCTTACCAAATCAACTCCAATTGACTTGAAATTTTAGCTAACTCACTTTTTGTTTATTTCAAATCTACCCAAATCATCTCTAATGCCAAATGATCATTCCAACCTTGGGTCAAGGGTATCACATGAGACAAATCACCCATGTAAGTGGTCATTTCCATTCCTTGGCCACTTGGTACTCTCCCAATGGTCTAGCTAAGAACCTATGACACTACCCAACCTGACCCAAGGGGTGGTCGGGTCATCCATGACCCATGATAGGTGAAATCATCACACGCTCCCCATTATAGCATTGGAAACCCAAAGAACACCCATGATTACTCCTTGCCAGCCACCTCCAGACCTTCAACCAACCAAGTCGAGCCAACTCACCTCCCTCCCCACAACTCCACGAGATGGGACGTAGAATCCAAACCAGATACCACCATCCGATCAAGATGAAGGGGTATAAACCCCCTCATTTCAACTCTAACACACACAAAAATCATTCCTTAGAGCCCTAGCTACCCAAGGCGAGCCACTATAGCCATTCCCTGAGCTCCCAAGCTCATTCCTCAATAAACAAATTCCATTTTCGTTTGTCCTGAAATAAAACACTCTCATTTCTACCTTAACTTCCCTATTTCTTCATCAAACTCAAATTAACTCTGCACGCACCTTCCTTAGACCTCATCGAGCAAAAATAAATTATCTCCCAATCTTTCTGAGCATCGGAGGTGGGACCTTGATCAAAATCGAGCACCAAATCATTGATTCATGGCCTTCTAAGGGAACATCAAGGAATTGATCTAATTGCTTCTCAACAGGGCTTCTCACTAGATGAAGCTTCCTAAATCATTCGAGCCACCGATCTTGAGTTCTGGTGAGGTATGCTTCCAAAATCAATACTTAGGCAAAAATGGGTTGTAGCTTTTTGAAGAAAACTTGCTTCTCATGTGATATTGAGTGCTAGATCCCCTCTGATTAATGCCATGAAGGTGTGGGATTCTTTTAGAGTTGATCTGAACTCGAGTAAGCTCGAATCAAGTGAGCATGGCTGATGGACTCCATTCTCCCTCACTTGTGTGATGTTAGATCATGCATTATCTATTCTACGAGATCAAAAAGGATGGTCATGATTAGATCTGCAAGATCGATAGGATTTTATCCTATTATGTTATGGGATTAATCATAGCCATTTGATCTTAGATCGAATGGTGGAGGAAAAAGCATGTCTTCCGTCACCACATAGGCGCTATGTCGGATAGGTTTTAAGTGGCCAATCCTGCGACGCCACATGGAAAGTACACCGTGTCAGTGCGCCACATGGTACCAATAGGATTAAGCTTTAATTAAGCTTAATTAATCATTTTTAATGGCTGAAACTTCTAAAAATCATAAAAAATCATAGAGAAATAAAAAATGCAAATAAATACTCATTTTAAAGTTATTTCAAAAAATAATTAATTAAATACTAATTTTAATAAATTTTTAATAGTAATTAAGGTTTAAGTATAAAATTTATTAGCATAATTACTCCTTAATTACTTGAGCAATTAATCCAAAATTTTGTGGGTTAATTTAATGGTCCCATGATTTTTTGGGATTTATTGCTCACTTAATTAGGAAACTTGACTAATTAAACATTAACTACTCTTTAAAGTTAATTAATGATTAATTATTCTCATGAATAGTAATATATTAATTAATTAAGTTTATTAATCATTGTTCAACAATAAGTGAACTAAGTAATAGGATTGGGACCCCTTTATCTAAGTTCATTTCACCCTTTTTTCAAATGAATCTAATTAATATCTAACTAATTAATTAAATCATTTAATCAAATTGAAATCATAATCACATCAAACCTTAATTAATTAAATCATGGGATAGATCTTTAGGTGTTTAATAACCTAAAGGAGTTTAATGAAATTATGGTTAGTCCACATGTGTGGGAAAACCATAAGAGTAATTAATTAAGTCCCTTAATCTAATTAACTATTCATCATGAGCCAATTGCATTAGGCCCCTTTTATTTCTTAGGATCATTGCAAGTTTATTTTCCATGCATATCATGGCTCATAATTATTTAGTTAATTACTTTAAGGTGACATAGGCAAGGGTAATTAATTCATCTAATTAAGGGTTCAACTTAATTAACCCATAAAATAAACTTAATTATATTTTCTTAAATTAAATCAATTCACTAATATGGGAATGGGTTTAAAATAGCTAGTGATGATTTCTCTTCTCCTGTTTAAATCAAATCAAATCCAAAACTTAATTAATAAAGAAGCTTTGGTTTGCTTTAAATAATCTTGTTTGATTTGATTGCCCTTAAGAACTAGTTTGGTTGAATGAATCGCATGCTTATATTTGATTGGCACTTTTTCAATCATGTTAAATTTGGTAAGTCATTTGAATTCATGCATCCATCTTTTCAAAATGAAGTAAAATAAAATGGATTTCCTTTATGCAAGATTGCATGTGTTGATTTAATTTAATATTTGGGTGGCTATTATCACTATGAAATCCAAATGTATTTTTCAAAAGATTATAAATGAATAATAATATGTGTTATGATGCTAGTTATAAATACATAAGAAATGCATGTGCTTATAGCTTAAGTGAATGAAAGTTGTGTTCCCTTTCCTCTATTCATGTGCTGATTTATATAAGATTGAATGGTAATGGGTATATAGTCTGGATATCATGGGAACACGAGGCTTTAGCTAGCCCCAAAGAGGTCATTTGATAACATCACTTCCCTGATTTAACAATGGCATGTACCCATTTCATTTCATTCCTATGTATTTCAACATTATATTTTGGATAGAGCTTTAATTCATATATATATATAAATGATTCAATCTAACAAAATATACAATGTTTCCATGACTTTCTTTCCCTCATTTATGTATACATTCATGTGTGTCCAAGAAAAGTAAATATATAGTATGGACATCCCGGGAATACAAAACTTTAGTTAGCCCCAAGGAGGTCATTTGATTACCTCACTCCTTGATTTAACAATGACATGTACTTGCATATATTTTTGTACATGTATACGTATATGTATATGTAATATGTGAATGAAAATCCCATTTTATATTAAAATTGCATGCATTCATAATTAACTAAGTGGTTGAATTAATTACCCATATGATTTGGAGCTTACTTCCTATGTTCATGTTTACGAATTTACATAAGTTTGAATGCAAATGGGTATATAGTCTTGACATCCCGAGAATATGAGGCTTTAGCTAGCTCCAAGGAGGTCATTTGATTACCTCACTTCCCTGGTTTAACAATGCCACATGCCTATTTAATTTCATTCTTATGTTCTTTTTGTTTAAGAATTTGGATAAAGTTTTAAATTAATATGTTCAAATAATTCAATCAAATAAAATATAAATTCCAAACATACACAAACATTCATCATTTAAGTATGCTAAAATATATTGCATGCATAGATACACTTAGGATTAAATCATATGCATGTTACATGTGATGAAAAGGAATGATTTAATATATGTGATGTGGTACTAATTCAATTAATGTAT
Organism: Cymbidium sinense; assembly: GCA_021442155.1. Lineage (NCBI taxonomy): Eukaryota > Viridiplantae > Streptophyta > Magnoliopsida > Asparagales > Orchidaceae > Cymbidium > Cymbidium sinense. Next base: position 78,810,594 of record CM038214.1, on the reverse strand, counting down.
TCTTAAGATGCCTTTCATTTTGAATAGGATTATTTAAAGTGAACCTAAACATAGGATTATTTTATATGATGTATGTTTTATTTTATTATGTATTATTTTATATTGGATGTTAGAGTGTATGCCTCATAGACTGTATGATAGGCCAATACTAGCCTAATCATATTTTCTGTGGGGATTATTCTTAAGGGATTCTTAAAAATAAATGTGAATGCTCTTTTTTTGTTTGCTTAAATCCTTAAGCATAATCCAAGTTGGGAGAGGAGGACTTAGTTACCCATTTGTAGGGTGATATGTCCAAATTATAAATACAATTGCTTGGGATTATATATATATTTAGCCAACCTCTATATTGCAGGTGTAGTTAGATTTTCTTTTCTCACATAAATGTAATTTTTCTAATAGGAATTAGGATTAGTGCTATGGGGAATTAGGATGAGTAGTGACCAAAAGGCTTTGTCCTGGGGTGACCTATGATGCCTGGAGATATGAAGAAAGAAAACCCCCACAGCATTTAATACAATTATAATTATTCTTTCATATTCCAGGTTATATAAGGGTAGAGCTCAGCTATCCATCTTTTCTCTCTTTGGGTTGTACGGTGGTACTCGACCACACTAGCATTTTATTCTTCTATGATAGTTTATATAATTGTTTGATTTTATGTTTGCATTGTGCATTAGGACAGCATGCTTTTCATAGTTTCTTAAATGATTGATGCTTTAATGTGTGGCTTGGACATGATTAGGCTCTTAGGATAATAATAACTTTTCTACCCAACTAATCACTCATAACTAAATTTTAAACAACTCATAAACTCATCATAAAGCCTAAGATATAAATAAGATAATTAAAAGATTTAGCAACCTCTTAGCTATATGGTTGTATGTTTCACATCATGCATGCATATTTGTTTTCTTTTGACATGAAGGATCTCCATCCTTGCACGATAAAGGAATGCTTGAACTGTGAGGGCATCCCTTATGGTGGAGAACACCTTCTTCTAGCTAATTTGACCCATAACCTATTTCATCATACATTTAGGCATAAGAAATCCTAATTCCTCTATCAAAATGATGTGTCTAAATGAAATAAAATTTTAAAAAATTTTGCATCTTTATATTAAGTCATATGCTCATACCACTCATGCTCTAATCACTTAAGGAGTGTGTTTAGGATTTTAGTCTCTTTCTAATTAAATAACAACCATAGCTATCTTACAATTCATAAGACCATTCTACATGGTTTTAAAATTGTAGGAGTTAGTTGGAAGCCACTCCAAGCTATTATATGTCCAAAAGTCAGACAATTTATTCTCTCCTATGGAGGTAAAACCTTATGTCCACCTGTCACTTAGATTTAGGATCTGATATAGCTATTTCCTATAGGCTAACGCACCTCTTAGGCATTCCCATAACCTTGTGTTGGTGGATTATAAGCTCTAGTAATATAAGAAAATTTCAACTCAAAACATATAAACCTCCTCAACTTTAAAATTATAAAGCCCAACCATATGATAGATTGGAATGCTTACTAGGCTTCCTAGTATCATGAGCATTTCTTACTAATTTTATTTAAATTCCAAAAATAAGTCTTCTCCTTGAACTTTCCCAATTGATTTTCCAAATACAACTAATACTTTGATAGTCTAACCTTGAAATCTTTGGAGATGATAATTGTCTACTTTAATCAAGAGTATTCTTAGGAAACTTCATTTCTTAAGATGTAATTGACTATGGAGGCTTGCCTCCATAGGGAACTTAAGAACTTGGTATAATATAAACACTATTTTATTCATCCATGTAAAGTAAGGGAAAATCGCTAGTACATTTGAAGACTCATCATGCCTTAGGAGTCCTTATTAGATGATTTGGTCCATTATAAAGTGATGCCTCTATCTTTTGAGATAGTACATCATACCTCAATGTAGTACCTGATCACCTTAAAAAATACTCTCCCCCCCCATGCCTTAGGGAAAAAGTAAGGGAAAATTGCTAGTAAATTTGAAGACCCATCATGCCTTAGGAGTCCTTATTAGATGATTTTGTCCATTCTAAAGTGGTGCCTCTATCTTTTGAGATAGTACATCATACCTCCATATAGTATCCGACACCTTAAAAAGTACTCCCCCCTATGATCTACGTGGTGTCCCCCCTACGATCTACAAAAATAAACATCACATGGCCCTCTCGCCTTATTCATTGAATCCTCTCAACATCATCCTTTCTTTTTCGAGTTTGGAGATGTCTATCCTCAAGTAGGCAAGGATTCTTAGACCCATAATGTTGACTGATACACTTGGGTCAACCTGAACTCTGGATAGCCTGTATCTGCCAACATCCACTGAAATGTAAAGAGGCGGTTGTGCTCGGTCATCACTAGGAGTAAGTGTTCATCGTTGAATGTAACTTTTAAGATGTCCTTTGAGTGGCATGCCTCTTCTTTAGTAGCGGTCAACTGAGCTAACTATATCTCTAGATCACGTAAGGCCTTGATTAGAAATTACCTCATCTATTTGGATAAGCAAAGGCCATGGATATTCTTGAGAAGAATCTAAATGGTGTGTTATTCAAACAGTTATGGTTCGCCTTTCATGCTTAGGTTGCACCACCTGAGAATGTAATGAATAAGGAATTCATTGAGTTTCTATTTCTCTAAACCATAAATCCTAAAAATCTAAAAACCTAAACCTAAACTAAATAAAACATAAAAATAATAATAATAAACCTAAACCTAAATATGATAAAATAAAAAATTAAACCAAAACCTAAAAATTAAATAAATTAAACTAAGAAAACTAAAATAAAATAAAATAAACTAAAAAATAAAATAAACATTAGAATAAAAAACCAAAATAAAATAAAAACTAAATGTAAAATAAAAATAAAATAAACCTAAAATAAAATAAAATAAAAACTAAATAAAAACATAAACCTTAAAATAAAACCTAAAAATAAAAATAAAAAAAAAACCTAAACCCTAAATTAAAAAAAACCAAAACCTAAAACAAAAATAAAATAAACTAAAGAAAATAAACCTAAACCTAGACTAAAAAAAACTAAACTAAAATAAATAAAACCTAAACGTGATCCTAAAATAAACTAAACTTTAACCTAAACATAAACTAAATAAAATAAAATAAACTAAAAAAAACATAAACCTACACTAAAAAATAAAACCTAAAAATAAAAACCAAAAACCTAAACCTAAAAAAATAAAATAAAAACCTAAACCTAAAGCTAAAAATAAAAAATAAAACCTAAACCTAAAAAATAAAATAAAAATAAAACTAAACATAAACCCAAACCTAAACCTAAAAAATAAACTAAAATAATAAACCTAAAATAAATAAATAGAAATAAAAAAATAAAAAAATAAATAAATAAAATAAATAAAAATAAACTAAATAAACTTAAACCTACCTTTTTTTTTTTTAAAAAAAACCCTAAAAAAAACTAAACCATAGACTAACCCAAAACCCTATGCCCTAAACCCTAAATGCTAACTCTAACTCTAAATCCTAAACCCTAAACCCTAAATCTTAAAATCATAAACATTAAAGCCTAAACCCTAAACCCTAAACTAACCCTAAACCCTAAGCTAACCTTAAACCCTACCCACCCTCAACCCTAAAACCCTAAACTCAAAACCCTAAACAATAAATAATAAAAACCTAAAAACCTAAACCAAAACTATATAAAACCTATAAATAAAATAAATTAAAAAACCTAAACCTAAAAAAATTAAAATAATAAAATAAAGTAAAAACATAAACTAAAACCTAAACCTAAACCTAAAAATTAAATAAAATAAACTAAGAAAAATAAACTAAAATAAAATAAACAAAAAAATAAAATAAACCTAATAACAAAAATCCTAAATAAAATAAAAATGAAATGTAAAATAAAAATAAAGTAATCCGAAAGTAAAATAAAATAAAAACTAAATAAAAACCTAAACCTTAAAATAAAAATTAAAAATAAATAAAAAATAAAACCTAAACCCTAAACTTAAAAAAAACCAAAACCTAAAATAAAAATAAAATAAAGAAAAGAAAATAAATAAGAAAACCTAAACATAAATAAAAGAAAAAAATAAATTAAAATTAAAACATGAATTAAAATCTAAACCTAAACCTAACAATAAAGTAAAATAAACTGATAAAAATAAACTAAAATAAAATAAATAATAACCTAAACTAAACTAAAAAATAAAATAAACCTAAAAATAAAAAACTAAATAAATTAAAAACTAAACATAAAATAAAACTAAAATAAACCTAAAGTAAAATAAAATAAAAATGAAATAAAAACCTAAACAACCTAAAAGATAAATCAAAAATAGAACCTAAAAAATGAATAAAAAAATAAAATCTAAACTTGAAATAAAAAAATAAACAAAATAAAATAAACCTAAACCTAAAATAAATTAATCTAAACAAAAATAAATAAAATCTAAACCTAAACCTAAACCTAAAAATAAGTAAAATAAACTCATAATGATAAAATAAATTAAAATAAATAAAAACCTAAATTATACTAAAAAGTAAAATAAATCAAAGAATAAAAAACCATATTAAAATAAAAACTAAACATAAAATAAAAATAAAATAAACTTAAAATAAAATAAAATAAAAACTAAATAATAACCTAAAGCAAAAAAGAAATAAAAAAATAAAACTTAAACCGTAAACTAAAAAATACCTAAAACTAAAATATAAATAAAATAAATAAAATAAAATAAAATAAACCTAAACTAAAATAAATAAAACCTAAACCTAAAATAAAATAAACCAAAACCTAAACCTAAACTAAATAAAATAAACTAAACTAAAAATAAACCTAAACCAAAACTAAAAAATAAAATAAAATAAACTAAAAGAAAATAAATAAAAAGCTAAACAAAACTAAAAAATCAAATAAACTTAAGAATAAACCCTAAACCCTAAACCCTAAAACTAAACCCTAGACCCTAAATCTCAAACCCTAAACCTCAAACCCTAAACCTAAACCTAAAGTAACTAAATAAATTAAAAACTGAACCTAAACCCTAAAACCTTATAAAGCTAAACCTAAACCTAAACCTTAAGAATGGGCAAAACCTTAACGGTAGGAACATCACCGTTAGCTAGGATTAGTCTAGATCTGGTGGTGAAGGCGAAGGCGGGGGAGGCGGTTATTACAGTGGTGGTGGGGGATCTGGAGGTGTAAGTGGATATGGACGTAGAGGTTAGAGCTGTGATGGTTATGGAGGCGGGAGGAGCGATAGAGGTTATAATCATGGTGGTGGTAGAGGGAGAGATCGGAGAAATGATGGTGGATCCCGCTACTCGAGAGCCCGGAGTGGTTCTGATGGGAACATGAGAAACTAAAGGACGGCCAATCCGATCTATTACTTATGAAACTGTCTTTACAGTAGAAATGGTTCTAGCTATTTAGAGTTTTTGATTTGCTCTATGCGTGCTCATTTTTTATATATGTTGTCACTTGTGTCTTTGAAAACTTAGTGTGTTACTTAGTTGATGAAATCGAAAAGAGGAAATGTTGAATCTGAATTTGATCTAAATTAAAAAAACTAAACTAAAATAAATAAAACCTCAACCTAAACCTAAAATAAACTAATCCTAAAACCTAAACTAAATCAAGTAAACTAAAAATAAACCTAAACCTAAACTAAAAAATAAAGCCGAAAAATAAACCTATAATAAAGCCCTAAAACCTAAACTTAAAAAAATAAAATAAAAACCTAAATTTAAACCTAAAAATTAAAAATAAAACTAAAACCTCAAAAATAAAATAAAAATAAAAATAAACTAAAAATAAACATAAACCTAAACATAAACCAAAATAATAAACTAAAATAAAAACCTAAACTAAAATAAATAAACTAATCTAAAAATAATAATAATAAAAAGAAATAAATAATAAATTAAATAAACCTTAACTTACTAATTTACATAATTTTTTAAAAAAAACCCTAGACCCTAAACCCTAAACCATAAATCTTAAACCCAAAACCCTAAACCTTAAACCCTAAAACTAACCCTAAACCCTAAACGTACAACCCTAAAATCAAAATCTAAACTTAAAAATAAAATAAAATAAACATAAGAATAAAAACATAAATAAAATAAAAACTAAATGTAAAATAAAAAAACCTAAAATAAAATAAAATAAAAACTAAATAAAAAAATAAACCTTAAAAGTAAACCTAAAATTAAAACATAAAAATAAATAAAAAATAAAACCTAAACCCTAAACTAAAAAGACCAAAAAATAAAATAAACTAAAATAAAATAAACTTAAACCTAAACTAAAATAAACTAAAATAAATAAATAAAACCTAAACCTAAACCTAAAATAAACTAAACGTAAACCCTAAACTAAAAAAAAATAAAATAAACTAAAAATACACCAAAACCTAAACTAAAAAATAAACTTAAAAGAAAAAAATAAAATCTAAACCTAAAAAATAAAATAAAAATACAAGTAAACTAAAATATAAACATAAACCTAAACCAAAACCAAAAAAAGAAACTAAAATAAATAAACCTATAATAAATAAACTAAACTTAATAAAACTAAAAGAATAAAATAAACTAAAATAAATAAAATGTAAGCTAAATAAAGCTAAGCTTAAAGGCTTAGTTAATTTAAAAAAAAAACCTAAACCCAAAATCCTAAATCCTAAACCCTAAACCCCAAACCCTAAACCCTAAACCCTAAAACCCTCAATCCTAAATCCTAAACCCTAAACCCTAAACCCCAAACCCTAATACCTTTAACCCTAAAGCCTAAACCCTAAACCCTAGACCCTAAAAACCTAAAAACCTAAACTTAAACAAAATAAAACCTAAAAATAAAATAAATAAATAAAATATAATCCTAAATAAAATAAAATAAAAAACTAAACTAAAACCTTAACCTAAACCTAAACTTAAACATAAAATTTTAAAAATAAATAAAAACTAAATTAAAATAAAATAATTAAAACCTAAACTAAATTAAAAAATAAAATAAACTTAAAAATAAGACACATAAATAAAATAAAAAGCTAAATGTAAAATAAAAATAAATAAAACATAAAATAAAATAAAATAAAATCTAAATAAAAATAGAAACCTAAAATAAAAACTTAAAGTTAAATAAAAAATAAAACCTAAACCCTAAATTAATAAAATCACAATATAAAATAAACATAATGAAATAAACCTAAACATAAACTAAAATGAACTAAACTAAAATAAATAAAACCTAAACCTAAAATAAACTAAACCTAAACCCTAAACTAATAAAATAAAATAAACTAAAAATAAACCTAAACTAAAAAATAAAACCTAAAATGAAAATCTTAAACCTAAAGCTAAGAAAATAAAATAAAAACCTAAACCTAAAAATAAAAAATAAAAGCTGAACCTAGAAAATAAAATAAAAATACAAGTAAACTAAATGATAAACATAAAAATTATAAAATAAACTAAAATTAAAACCTAAACTAAAATAAGTAAACCAAAAATAAATAAAATTTAAAAAAAATACCTAAATAAAAATATAAAATAAAATAAACTAAAATAAATAAAAAATAATAAAATAAACTAAAAACCTAAACTTTCTTTTAATTTAAACAAAAATCATAAACAATAAACCCTAAATCGTAAACCCTAAACCCTAAACCTTAAGAAACCCTAAACCCTAATCCCTAAACCCTAACCCTAAACCTTAAACCCTAAAAGCTTGAACCCAAAACCCAAAACCCTAAACCCTAAACCCTAAACCCTAAACCCTAACCCTAAACCCTAAACCCTAAATCCTAAACTTAAACCTAAAGTAACTAAATAAATTGAAAAATAAACCTAAACCCTAAAACCTAATAAGCTTAAACTAAACCTAAACCCTAAGAATGCGCAGAACCATGACGGCAGGAACATGATAAGGCTTAGTTTATATCCGTTGATGGAGGTGAAGGTGGAGGCGACAGTTATCGTAGTGGTGGTGGGGGCTCTAGACGTTGTATTGGATATGGAGGTGGTGGTCAGAGCAGTGGTGGTTATGGAGGCTAGCGGAGCAACAAAGGTTGCAATTGGGGTGGTGGCAGAATGAGAGATCAGGAATATGATGTTGGATCCTGCTACTCGAGAGGGCAGGGTGGATCTGGTGGGACCTGGAGAAGTTGATGAACAGCTGATCCGATCTGCTGCTTATGGAATTATGTCTTAACAAGAGATGGTTTTACTTATCTAGGGTTTTTGATTTGCTCTATGCGTGCTCATTTTTTATCAATGTCATCGCTTGTGTCTTAGAAATCCTAGTGTGTTGTTTGATCAAATCGAAAATAAGAAATATTGAATCTAAATCTATTCTCTATTTAAAATAAAACCAAAAACTTTAAACCCTAAACTAAAACCAGAACCTAAGCCTAAACACTAAACACTAACCCTAAAAATCCAAAACCCTAAAGCCTAAACACTAAACCCTAAAACCCTAAACCCTAAACCAAAAAACCTAAACCTTAAACCCTAAACCCTAAACCCTAATGCCAAAAAAAAACCTAAACCCCAAACTAACCCAAAACCCTAAATCCTTAAAAGCTAAAAACCTAAACCTAAACTAAATTAGACCTAAAAATAAAATAAATAAATAAACTTAGACCAAAATAAAATAAATTAATAAAATAAAATAAAAACTAAAACTAAAACCTAAACCTAAACCTAAACTTAAAAAGAAAATAAAATAAAAAAATAAAAACTAAACTAAAATAATATAAATAAAAACATAAACTAAACTAAAAAGTAAAAAACATAAATAAAATAAAAACTAAACCTAAAATAAAAATAAAATAAACCAAAAATAAAAAAATAAAAACTAAAGAAAATCCTAAACCTCAAAAATACACCTAAAAATAAAATCTAAAAATAACTAGAATAAAACCTAAACCTTAAACTAAAAAAAAAACTTAAGCTAAAATAAAAATAAAGTAAACCTAAACCAAAACTAAAATAAACTAGAATAAAATAAATAAAACATAAACCAAACTAAAAAAATAAAACGTAAAAATAAAGCTAAAATAAAAACCATAAAATCTGAAGCCTAAAATAAAATAAAAAAAAACATAAACCTAAAATTAAAAAAAATAAAATCTAAACTTAATAAATTTAATTAAATATAAACTAAACTAAAAAATAAAAAAAAACCTAAACTTAAAACTAAAAAATAAACTAAAATAAAAACCTAAACTAAAATAAATAAACATAAAATAAATAAACTAAAATAAATAAAAGTTAAAATTAAAATAAACTAATATAAATAAAAAATAAACTAAATAAACTAAACAAACATAAACCTATGAGTTTACTTAATTGAAAACCTTAAACCCTAAACCCTAATCCCTAAAATAAAACAAAAAAAACCCTAATCCCTAAACTAACCCTAAACCCTAATCCCTAAAACCTAAAAATCCTAAACCCTAAATCCTAAAAATAATAAACCCTAAAGCCTAAACCATAAACTAACCCTAAACCCTAAGCTAACATTAAACCCTAAACCCTAAACCCTTAAAACCCAACACCCTAAAGTTTAAAAACTAAACCCTAAACCTTAAACCCAAACCCCAAATCCAAAACCCTAAAACCCTAAACCCTAAACCCTAAACCCTAAAAGCAAAAACTACTAAAACCCTAAACCTTAAACCCTAAACCCTCAATCCTAAACCCTAGAACCCTAAACCCTAAACCCTAACTTTAAACCCTAAACCCTAAAAGCAAATACTCTAAAATCATAAACCCTAAATCCTAAACACTAACCCTAAACCCCAAACCCTAAACCTAAACCAAAAGTAATTAAATTAATTAAAAAATAAATCTAAACTCTCAATCCTAATAAACCTAAACCTTAAGAATGGGCAGAACCTTGATGACAGGAACATCACCTTCAACTAGGCTAGGGTGGATATGTAGGTGGTGGTTATCATAGTGGTTATGGAGGGAAGGCAGGGTGTTTATCATAGCGGTTGAGGCGAAGGCAGAGGAGGCGGTTATCGTAGTGGTGGTGAGGGTTCTGGAGGTGCTGGTGGTTATGGAGGTGGGAGGAGCGATGGAGGTTACATCCATGGTGTTGGCAGAGGGAGAGATCAGAGATATGATGGTGGATCCTACAACTCAAGAGGCTGGGTGGTTTTGATGGGAACTGAAGAAACTGAATGGTCTATCCAATCTACTACTTATGGAGTTGTGCTTTTATAGTGGAGACAACTCTAGTTATCAAGGGTTTTTGATTTAATCTATGTGTGCTCATTTTTTATTTATGATGTGGCTTGTGTCTTAAAAAACTTGCTGTGTTCCTTGGTTAATGAAATCAAAAAGAAAAAAATGTTGAATCTAAATTTTTTCTCACTTAAAAAACAAAAACAATACTAAACCCTAAACTAAAACCGGAACCCTAGACCTAAACCTAAACCCTAAACCCTAAACCCTAAACCTTAAACCCTAAACCCTAAACCCTAAACCTTAAAACCTTAAACCTTAACCTAAACCCTAAAACCTAAACCCTATACCCTAAACCATCAACTAACTTAAACCCTAAACCTTAAAAAGCTAAAAATCTAATCCTAAACTAAATAAAACCTAAAAATAAAATAAATAAAAAAGCCTTCACAAAAATAAAATAAAAAAATAAAATAAAATATAAACATAAACTAAAAAACCTAAACCTAAACCTAAACCTAAAAGAAAAATAAAATAAAAAATAAAAACTAAACTAAACTAAAATTAATAAAAACCTAAACTAAACTAAAAAATAAAAACCCTAAATAAAATCAAAACTAAACCTAAAATAAATATAAAATAAATTTGAAATAAAATAAAATAAAAACTAAATAAAAACATAAATGTAAAAAATAAACCTGAAAATACAACCTAAAAAAATAAAACTTAAACCTTATATTAAAAAAAAAACCTAAAATAAACTAAACCTAAACCTAAACCTAAACTACATAAAATAAAATAAACTAAAAATAAACCTAAATTAAGAAGTAAAACCTAAAAATAAACCTAAATGAAAACCTAAAACATAAACCTAAAAAACTAAAATAAAAAAACCTAAACCTAAACCTAAAAAAAATAAAAAAACCTAAACCTAAAAATAAAATAAAAATAAAGCTCAACTAAAAATAAATCTAACCTAAATAAAAAACTAAAATAAAAAACCTAAACTAAATTAAATATACCTAAAATAAATAAACTAAATTAAATAAAACTAAAAAATAAACCTAAATAAAAATAAAAAATAAAATAAACTCAAATAAATAAAAAATAAACTAAATAAACCTAAACCTATTGGCTTACTTAATTAAAAAAAACCTAAACCCTAAATCCTAAACACTAAACCCTAAACCCTAAAACTAACCCTAAACCCTAAACCTACAACCTTAAACTTATAGCCTAAACCCTAGAACCCTAAACCCTAAACCCTAAACCCTAAACCCTAAACCCTAAACTCTAAACAATAAACCTTAAACTCTAAACCCAAAAACCTTAAACCCAAAAAACCCTATGCCCTAAAACCCAAATCAAAAACCCAAAACCCATAACCCTAAACCCAAAACCCAAAACCTACAACCCTAAACCCTAAATTAATCCTAAACCCTAAACCCTAAACTAACCCCAAACCCTAAGAATGGGCAAAACCTTGACGGTAAGAACATCATCGTCAACTAAGCTCAGTCTAGATCTGGTTGTGGTGGCTATGTTGGAGGCAGCAGATATCGTAGTGGTGGTGGGGGATCTGGATGTGCTGGTGGATATCGATGTGGTGGTTAGAGCAGTGGTGGTTATGGAGGTAGGAGTAGCGATGGAGGTTACAATGGTGGACGGAGAGTTCAGGGATTTGATGGCAGATCCAACTACTTGAGAGGTGGGGGTGGTTCTGATCAAAACTGAGAAATTGAAGAATGATCGATCCGATCTACTACGGAACTATGTCTTTATAGTAGAGATGGTTTTACTTATCTAGGGTTTTTGATTTGCTATATGGTTGCTCATTTTTGATCTATGTCATTGTTTGTGTCTGAGAAAACTTGGGGTGCTACTTGGTTGATGAAATCAAAAAAAAAAAATGTTGAATCTGAATTTGGTCTTTATTATGAAAGAACTTAAACCATAAAATCTAAACCCTAAACCCTAAATCCTAAATTAAAACTTAAACCCTAAACCTAAAACCTAAACCATAAACCCTAAACCCTAAAAACCATAAAGCCTAAACCCTAAACCCTAAACCCTAAACCATAAACCCTAAATGCTAAACCATAAAATCCTAAACCCTAAACCCTAATCCTTAATCCCTAAAACCATAAACCCTAAACCCTAAAACATACAACTCAAAAACCTAAACCCTAAACCCCAAACCCTAAACCCTAAACCCTAAACTAACCCTAAACCCTAAATCCTAAACTAACCCTAAACCTTAAGCTTTAAACCCAAAACCCTAAAACTACCCTAAACCATAAACCTTGAATAAAGATGTCATTAAGAGTAGATATAAAGAATGACCTAGTCCTAACATAATTATGGTAGCTAAAGAAAATATCTTCAAGAGGCTTTCCCTTGAGTATTAAAGATTTGAATACCCTAACTCCAAATCATATGTATTACCATATATTATAATATAATGTAGCAGCATATATTTGAGCATGTAGTGATGTTTTTTTGGATGTTTTATGATGTTTTGAAATGTTTTAGTATATTATGGTATTGTTCCCTATAGTCTATATTAATATAAATCATAAAAATATTGATTTAATAAATCAGATGATGGAATTTGTTAAATTTGAAATGTGAATTAGTAGAAAAGGTGTGTGCTATGCCACTTGTAGTCAAAAAAGTAAGATTTTATGGTCAAAATAAATATTATATGTTGTAGCATAATATATTACTTTGGTCATTTTAAATTCTTTTAGTATTTTACAATCATGTAGTCGAACCTGCACTAGCATTATTTATAAAAATGTTGATTTGGACTTTAAAATGGTGGAATTTGGCCAAATTTATAATAGTTAGAGCATGGCATCATAATATATTGTTTGAATTTAAAATATGTAAGTGATACGACAAAAATATCAACTTTTTTATTGTTTAGATTATTTTTATGATTTTTTATCTTAAACAATCCCTTGTGATGTGATATACAATATAATATAATATGTTATAGTGTATTATAATATAGGATGCCATGACATAGTGTAGCATCATGCATTATAACATACCATTGTGTATTACTACTTATTGTTTATCATTTTTTAGTTTGTTATAGTATGATGTAGTAGAGTTTGTACTAGTATAATTCATAAAAATATTGATATATTGGCTAAGATGATGGGATTTGGCCAAATTTAAGGTCAGATTTAGGGAACATCATTGGGGGTGTGCTATGGTGTGTCATTTAATCAAAAGAATGGAATTTTGCATTCAAAATAATTGTTCCTTTTTCAACAAAATTTTATAAATTTTTTGCTTTAAGTGATTCATTTTAAGGTGTAAAGTAAGATAATATATTATATGAAAGCATATTAAAATATAATGTACATAACAATATAATGTCAGATATATATGAATGTGGTGGTGTGTTACTAAATTTTGATGTACATTTTGGTATATTTTACTTTTGTGATAATACAATGGGTCAAAACTCATAAACATGTTAATTTCAAGGTTGAGATGGAAGAATTTGGCCAATTTCATAGCACACACCAAGAAGCAACACCAAAATTATGCTATTTTATACCATTTCTAATGAAAAAATAACAATTTTACATCCAAAATGAACATTACTCATATTTTGAGAAAATGTTATTATTTGTTCCTTTTAAGTGATTCTAATGGGGTGTAATGTTAGATAATATTTTATATTATAGAAAATTATAATATAACATCATATATTATAATATAATATAGTGTGTTAATTCACACTATAATATGCTTAGCATGATATTGTATAGTTAGTTTGAGCTTGCACCATCAAAAATCATAAAATGTTGATTACAACATTAAGATGATGTAATTTGAATGAATACATTGTTAGGCTTTTGGTTGAAGTATTAAAGTTGTGCATAAGAGAAGAAATAAGATTTGATGAGAATTCCATGTCAAGGACATGGAGGGAAATCCGTTAGGGGATCACACATGCATTGGAAATTACATATGAGGGGTCTATGTCGAGGGCATAGGAGAAGAAAATCTGCTGGGGATAAAGTTTGGATTTTATTTGATTATATGATTTATGGAAAGAAGAGCCACTAGAATAAGAATCTATAATCCACCAAGGATTAAGATCGAATTGACTTTAATTTGTTTTATTTTAACCATATCTACTGGGGATTAGGATTTGAGTTTTATTTCATAGATTTATTTGGGGATGTATTCGCTGGGAATAAGAGTTTAGTTGGATATCTTAGATTTTGACTCTATTAAGGAGTTAGTTTAATTTGGCTCCACTGGTGGAGGTTGGTTTTGAATTTGATTTATTTCATTGACTTATTTATATATGATTTTTGGATCCTCAAGGGAGATTGGTGTGATTTAACTCCACTGGGGAAAATTAGATTGGGTTTAATTCAATCTGAGTAAATGTATGGACCTCATCAATGTGTGATGTACCCATTGAGAAGGGCTATATTAGCATTGAGCTACCTCAGGTTTACAAATCCAAATGGATGGTTTCCTGGTTGCGGGATAGAGCTAGCCAACCTAAGGGGTTGCCTTTTGGTGTGCAATTATGCTAGGAAGAAAGCATAGCTGACTAACATCTTCCAAATCAAGGAACAACTGCTGGGGTGACCTATTGGATGCATAACAAATCAAACCTGACCTAGCGCGACTACTAAATGAATGTGGCTAGAGACTTATGTCAACTAAAAGTAGTCCGATTAATTTTATCTTAATTTCATGTGATTTGATATGGTTTGTTTGGTTTAGTTTGATTTTGAATTGAGGGCATATCCAATGGGAATATGAGTTTGATAGATTTAATTTATGGACCATGTCGGTGTGCAATGGACCCACAGAGAAGGGGATATATCATACTTGTCCTATCTTAGATTTAAAAAATCCAAAGGGATAGTCTACTGGTCATGGGTAGAGCTAGCTAACCTAAGGGGTTGCCTTTGATGTGCAACTATTGTGCTAGGAAGAAGGCGTAGCATACTTACATCTTCTAAAGCAGGGAACAACTATGGGGTGGCCTGTTGGTAGCATAATAAATCAAACCTGACTTAGGGCTGACTATTGAGTGAATGTTGCTGAGTACTTATATCAACTCAAGAGTAGTCAGGAAATACCTATAAGTAGTTTTACTGCATTGCCCTAAAGATAGGATGACTACTTGGGAAAAGGTACTGCTAGGGGTTCCTCTTAATCCACAAGTGAATATATATTTTGTTTATATATTTGCATGGATCCTATTAGTGTGCGAGGGAAAACACTAAGATGGGACTATGTAGGCCATAACCTATCTCAGATTTACTAAACCAAGAGAGAATTTGCACATCCAAAGGAAGGATTCTCCAACCACAGGGGTGGTTACTAAGAAAGGGGAAATGTCCAATCTGATTGTAACCTGGGTAGTGTCAATATAGGGTCACAAATGATGTGATCCAAATATAGTGCCCATAGGGGAGGTGTTGTGAGGGGCATTATCTTAAGCCCTAGAAAAGAAAGCCTATAGGTGTATGGTGGCCAACTTAAGGAGAATGCATAGTAGACTTACATCTGCCATGAGTGGTGTATCCTAAGGTGTGAGAATCAACCAACCTAAGGTGTATCCATCAGTATGAGTGGTGTATCCATCAACATAGTGAGAACTAACCAACCTAAGGTTCTTGTGTGCAATGATAAATTTAGAAAGAAGACATGTAGGCTTACAACTTTTCAAGTGAAATTGATCATCAGGATAGTCTGTCATCAGCAGGACATATAATATATGAGCTAGAGAGACTACTAAGTTGGGAGCCCCGAGGAAGGACTGGACCCAAACTTGAAGCAGTCAAGAGGGGAAGAACCACTAGGGGACTTATCTTAAACCTCAAATATACTTGATCCAGTTAGTGCATGAAGGCTAATCCAAGAAGAAAGCTTAGTAGACTCACAACCTCTTAAACAAAGCCAACATGAGATAGCTTATTGGCCACACAGTAAGACCTACCAAACTAATAAGGTGCTCATCGATGTGCAATGGCCAAGTAAGAAAAAAAAGTATAGCAAACTTACATCCTCCAAAGCAAGATGACCACTGGGTGACACACTAGAAGGGTACCACATTAACCCGACCTAAAGTAGCTACTAAGTGAGTGTCGTTGGGGGTATTATCTCAACTCAGAGTAGCCCGAGACAAAAGATATGTGTTTATTTTATATGTTTATGTGTAGTTTGTTATTGTGTTGTGTCGATGAAGGATAAGACATCGCTCGAGTTCCTTACATCTACCCTAAACACATCGTGGCATATTCATAAACAAGAATACCTTCAACATGGAAGAGATTAAGTTCAAAATGGAATTTTCATTGATGATAATTATTTTCAAACATGATTTCTAATATTTGCTTAAGTACAACCCATTAATTGGAAGCATTGGGTGCTTTCCTTATGATTAATAAGCTGATAGGATCCTCCTTGGTAGGCCTTCTCTATGGAAAAAAGGCTTTCCCAAGTGGGTTCAAACTTAGCTCCCATCTTATGATGAAAAATAATCAGTCTCCTTAGAACTTATTGTGATCTTGAATCATTTTAGCTTTGTACAACTCAAGGTTTTTTCATTTTCACAGGCATCTCTCCTCCAAACCTTCGAGATCTTCTAACCAAAACTTGGCATTATGCTCTACTGTGATCTTCCTACCAACAGCTATCCTTTGTGATGGGAGTTGGACTTCTAATGGTAGAACAGCTTTAGACTCATACACTAAGGAGAAAGGAGTATAGTAAGTTGGAGTTTTATATGTGGTTCAGTATGCCCATAAGGCTTCAACTAATTGCTCATGGCACTATCACTTGTTATTGTTGAGTGTCTTCTTTATTATTTGGATGAGAGTTTTATTGAAGGCTTCTGCTAAGCCATTTTCTCTTGGGTAGTTGATGGTATAATATCTCTAATCTATATTGTGTCTCCAGGAAATGTTATTGATCTCAGTGCCCTTGAATGCAGTACCATTATCAGATATAATTCATCGAGGTACTCTGAACCTATGTAAGATATTATTCCTTAAAAATTAAAGCAGAAACTAAGTTGTGACCTTTCTGAGCAGAATCTCCTTCATCCATTTTTAAAATTATCCAATAGGAGATAAGATGAAACAATGACCCTTGGAAGAAAGAAGATCAATGGACCCACTATGTCAGTACCCCAACACTCGAATGGCCATGAGGCTAATGTTGGATGTAGAATGTTGGGTGGTTGGAGTAGGACCACACCGTGTATTTGACATTGGTGGCATCGCCTAGCCGTATCCAAGCAATCTTTGATCATTGACATACAGTAGTATTCTAGTCTCTTGATCTTGACTTTCATCTTCAAACCGGATTGGTTGGCTTCACATAGTCCTGAGTGTACCTCGATCATGATCTTATGGGCATTATGCTTGTCTAAAAAACATAACCACATATGATCGAAAGACCACTAGTATAAGACACCATCCACAATAGCATAGGAAAGTGCTCTATGCTTCATCTAATGGGCTTGAGACTTCTCTTGAGGTAGTTAGCCTTTATTTAGATAATCCATGAATGGTTGCCTCCAATCTTGCTCCTCATCCTTCTTGGAAATGGCAACCTCCCCTTCAAGAGAATACTTTTTAATTAGTTCAATATCAATAAAGGATAAAAATTGTCTATTTTGGACCTTTATTGATATGGACTCATCCTCCAGACATGATCAACTCCTTGGCATGCTTGGTTAAAGCATGCGCTACAGAATTCTCTCCTCAAGGAATCTTAAAAATGGCAACCCTTGGGATTTGGGCAAACAACTTCATGGTGTACTTGTTGAAGTGATGGAGCTTGGGCTTTATAACATTATAGGACCTAGTGATTTGGTTGATAACTAGTTGAGAATCCCCAAAGATGTTGATGTTCTGGATGCTTAGAGTAATGGCTAACTCCAGACCGACAATGATAGCCTCATATTCAGCTTCGTTGTTGGTGCAAGGATTGGATAGATGATATGTCAATCTCATCACATCTCAGTCTAAAGTTAAAAGAACTATTCTTACCCTTACCTTTCCTGGAATAGTAGATTGTGGTTCTTCTCCTCTTTGAGAGAAAGCTTGTTGACCTCACTTTTGGAGTGAGCTCTCAACTTCTCTATCTTAGACATAGGGCTCCTCTAGACACTAAGAGTTTCTTAGTCTTAAGACACTTCTAGTGATTAGGTGAACACTTAACCTAACCCTAAAGACTTAGAGGAGTTAGCTATATGAATAGGTTATGTCCTAAGGGTATTAAAAGGACTTGCCTACCCGATAGTTTGAACCTAGTCTTGCCTCCCTCCTTCAAATCAATCCAAATCAAATCTTAAATCAATTCTCACTCAACTGATAATCTCAAATCACAAATCAATTCCAACTTAATTGATTTATTCAAATCCAAATTCCAAAATGGAAATGATGAATCAATTCCAAATCAAATGATTGAAACCCATGATTGAATTCAAATCCCAAAATCTTTCCTAAGCCCTTTGATTTCATCTTATGGACTAAGCCCAAAATAAACCCAAATCACCCCAAACTCAAATGATTTCCTCATAACTCGTTTATAGCTTTATTTATATTCACAAATATAAATGAAGTATAAATTCAAATAACCAAAACTAAACCCAAAATTAAACCAAAATCCAAGTTATACTCTTTTCAAGACAAATCAATCACAGATCAATCCAAACCCTTGGATTTTCTCTTCAAACAATCACTCCTTCAATCACATGCCCAAATATAAACATAAACTATAATAACCAAACCAAAATCAAACTAACCCATGTCAAACCCATGTTCATCCTTTTGACTTGAAAATGTCAAATGAACCAAAACCCATTTAACTCCAAATCTCTTGCAACTGGATTTATATTTCCATCAATAAATTTCCATCATAAGTCCATATGTGAGTTCAACCAAACTTGAACCAAGCCTTGATCAAGCCAATTAACCCTTTTAGACTCACTTGACCCAAAGTGACCTAAAGGACCTTTTTGAGCCAAATTCTAAGCCAACCCAAATTGGATTGAATTAAGCCCATCTAAACCTCACATTGTGAGCAACAATCATCCTAAGATGATCAACAACTCAAATTAGTTCAAACCAAGTCAAACCTAGCCTTTAACCAAGTCAACACTTAGCCCAAATAAAACCTAAACAACCCAAAATTTACTATAAGAAAAATTGATTGAAACCATTGATCTAAACCAATCCATAATCAATCATTGAACGTGATCAAGCCAACAATTGAGTTGAACCAAGCTAATTGGTCACTTGACCTAAGTTGACCCAAATTGACCTAAAAAGCCAAAATAGATCAAACCTCGATATAAGCCAAATTAATTGCAACCAATGGGCCAAATTCATTCCAAATCACTTGTTAAACTTGAAGCTTCAATTGGCCAATTAGACCCAACCTAGCCCAGTTGACCATGAACCCAACTTGTCCTAAAAGGTCAAATCAACTTGAAATCAAACCAAATCAAAATCAATTAAAACCAAAGCTTGCAATACATTTCAAATGGTCAACAAAGCCTAAACCAACCCATGACCTAACCCAATTGGGTCAAATGGGTCAATTTGGTCAACTTGACCCATTTGACTCAAATGAACCAAAGTCAAATTTAAACCAAATTATCAACAAAGCCTCTGAATGATCATTTGAACTTGACCTAACCCATGGTTTGACCTAATTTGACCAATTGGTCAACCTAACCCAATTTGACCTAATTTGACCTAAATGGATCAAAGTGAGACAAATCAAATCAAATGAACTCCAAAACACTTGAAATTTGGCCAAACTTATTTTTGAATCATTTTGAATCTGCCCAAGCCAAAATCATGGCCAAATGACCACTTTACCTTTAGTTCAAAGGGTATCCCATGATCAAGCCATATTTATTCACTTGGAATTTGGTCATGTCTCTCTTTGGCATCCTTCCATTGGTCGACATGGGCACCAAGGGAGGTGGTGAATATGACCCAATGAGCTTGGGTCAACCCATAGCAAGGCCAAACTGACCTACTCATTGGTAATTGAACACTTGGAACTCCAAATGCACTCATCTAGCACATGGCCATCCACTCTCCTTCCCTCCACTACCCAAAATGACCCATGTGGGGTGTTTTATAGCTCAAACCATGCTTCCAATCCTTTCCATTGATCAAAAATGGCAAAATATCCCATCACCATCTAATCCAAGGAGGGGTGATATACCCCCTCTCATTCCCACTCAAACCACAAGAATCCATTTCCACAAAGCTAAGAAGGTTGAGTCGAAGCTTCTCCAAGCCTTTGCAAGCCATTCCCAAGCTCCCCCATTTCTCACTCTCAATTTTCCTCAAAGCCAAAACAGGGGAGGTGAATTAAAACTCCAACTCACTCAATTCACCATCAAAATAACATTAACCTTGCACACACCATCAGTGGACTTCATCAAGCTCAATCAAGTTATTTCCCAAGTCTCCAAGCCACAAGAAGCATCACTTTGATCAAAGTCGATCTCCATTGAAGAAGAGCTTGGTAAACTGAGCAATTTACTCCAAACCAAGATCCAATTCCTTTAATAAGGCTTCCTCTCTACAAAACAAAGCTACCTCCTCCATTAGAAGCATCGGTGATAGCTTTCGATGAGGTAATTGCTCAAAACTATAGCCATAGAAAAATTTAGTTGGTCCTTTTGAAGAAATTATCACCCCATCAAATCTTGACCATTAGATGTGCATCCCCCCTTCTTTCGAAGGTGTGGGATCATTTTGATTCCAATCTGAGCTCGGGTGAGCTTGAATTGAATGGAGTGAGATAAACGATGTTCGTCTCTCATCGCTCGTAAAGGAGAAGGATCACATGTCATCCATTTCACATGATTGAAATAGGTAGTAGTGATTATATCACACTGGATCACCTTTGATTTAAGGCTAAACTACAGATTAATCTACTGTCCGATCTTAGATCAGACGGCCCATAGAGAAAGCACGTCTGCCATCAACTGACTTAGTCGATGGATGTGACAACTTAAATAACCTATCTCATCACACCAAGTGGAAAGTGCGCCACATCAGTACGCCACATCAGCGCGTTGCATTAGCCACCACGTGGCCTGACGGGATTAAAGGATTAATTAGGCTTAATAAATTTGATTTTAATACTAAAACTTCCAAAATTCATAACTAATTGTAGAAAAAATATTAATAAATACTCATTTTAAAGATAATTCAGAGAAGAATAATATAAAATTAAAATTAATTAATTTTAAATAGTGATTTTAACTCAATTTATGTTTTATTAGAAATGTAATTAAGTAAATTACTCCTTAATTAATTCAGGAATTAATCTCAAACTTTTTGGGGTTAATCAGTGGGATGACCTCTACCTCCCATAATTTTCATGGAATTTATTGCTTGATTAATTAGGAGAATTGCTTATTTCATCCCTAATCACTCTCTCAATTAACTAAATGATTAATTAACATGTTAAGTAGTGGTAAATTCATTAATCAAGCTTGCTAAATCATCATCAATAGTGAATGGACATAAGGAATGAGATTAGGAATTCTTTTCCAATATTTTCTCCTAAGTTCATTTCACTTGGAAAACACTTAATCAATTTGCAATTAATTAATGGCTTAATAACTTAATTAATTAGTTTAATTAATCAAACTCAAAACCAAATCATTCTATAATTTAGTCATTCAATTCTTGGGTAGATTCTTAGGTGTTCAATAACTTAAGAGGATTCCAAAGGAAATTATAATCAAACTACATGTGTAGGAGGGTTATAAAAGTACTTAATTAAACCCTTTAGCTTAACCAATAATTAGCCAGGCATTACTGCATTAATGCATTTAATTTACATGTAGTTGCATATCATATGTTACTTGGCTAATTATGTTAAAGTTTAATTAATTACCTTAACCTTAATTAACCTAATTGTTCTAAATTAAACCAAACCAATTCACACATGGGGGAATGGGTTTGGATTAACAAACCTTTTTCATATCTCCTAAATCAAATCAAATTCAAAGATAAAAATCTCTTTAAAGAATTTTTGATTCATTTTAAATTATATTATTCTATATGATTATCCTTAGGGGTTAATTAGGGTGAATGAAGTTATGTACTTACATCCCTTAATTTCTTTCCAATCATGCTAAATATTGCTTGCCACCTAAAATCATGCATTCATTTCTTTTAAAATTAATTAAATAAAATATTTTCTTTTATGTCAAATTGCATGTGTTGGTTAAAATTAAGGATATGAGTGGCTATTATCATTATTAAACAAAAAGTTTTCTTTTCCACACTTATAAATCAAAGATTATATATAAATTTATGTTAGTTATAAATATTTATAAGCTTGCATGTGATGATAGCATAAGATGTGTACTATGAAGTTCTTATCTCCTCTCTTAATAAGGATTCACATAGGATTTTCAAGTGTATAGTTCATTTGAAAAAGAACATAAAACTTGCCTAAATCTATTCTTATGCATCTCTATGTTAAGACTTAGGAAGCACCTTCATACTACACATGTAAATCTTACAATCAAATCAAACATAAATGTCTTACATGATTCTTCATCCATTTGGTTCTTTTTGTACATTTTCATGTATCTAAGAAAAATGGTCTTTCGGTTTGGACATCTTGGGCTGCGAGGCTTTAAGTAGCCCCAAGTAGGCCTTGTTCCTTATGCCCCTAATGTAAAAAACAATGGTGTCGTACTCACTTATAACTTTTATACATGTGTATGTCCATTTAGGTAATGGATAAAAGAGTCCCTCCTTTTTACATAAAAAGGACATGCAGTCATGGAACATCCAAATTTTCAAATCACATTTCTTTGCATTCACCATCAAAGTGTGTTAAGATTTGTATTACATGTACAGGTATGCTTAGGATTATTCATATGCATGGTATAGATTGTGGAAAGAAATGAATGGGTGTGTGTTATGTGATAGCAATCCACCCTAACTAATCTTAAGATGTCTTTCTTATTGAATAAAGCTATTTAGAGTAAATCCAAACTTAGGAATAATTATAAAATACATAATAAATCATTCAACAAAAGAAATTCATTAATCAATCTACCTTAGAAATGCTTTAAGGTAGAAATGAAAGAGAGTTCTCCTCTCTTTTCTTCTCTTCACAACATTTAGTCATTAAGTGTAGATTCATTCAAACCAAATCAAATCAAAAAATTAAAATTGATAAGTCAACTGAATCACTTAAAATGAAATCACCATCTAAGTTGAATCTCTCACACTTAGAAAATTTCAACCCTAAAACCTAGCTAGGGCATGCCACACAAGACTTAAATGACACACACACATTAGGCTAAGTCACCATGTCTAGCTCTATGTTAGGGCGGTGCAAGGTTTGAAGTGTTATTTTATTTTGTAATATAATGTTTTTAGACTGGATGTTATGGTGTATGAGCATAGACTGGATGGTAGGGCAATCTTAGTCTAATCATGTATTTTGTAGGGGATTGTGCTTAAGAGGCATTGTAATAAAAATATAAATGCTATTGCTATGTAGGTTGCTTATATCCCTAAGCATAATCAAAACTAGGATAGGTGAGCTTGGTTACCCATGTGTGGGGCGCTAAGTCCAAATTATTCTTATAACTACTTGGGTTGTGTGGCATGTTTAGCTAATTTTTGTTTTGTAGGTTTAGTTAGATTTGATTTTCTCATTTTGATGTAAATTTTGCAAATAAGTTTCGGAGCAAGTGTTATGGGTATTAGGATGAACATTGTTCATAAGACTATGTCTTATGTACCATGTGAGGCCTTGGAGCAAGCTACATCCCAAGATTACCCAAAAGAAAGAAATCTAGCAAATCAAGATGAACGAATGAAGGACAAGGAGTGAAGAATGGAAGATGAAGAATGAAGACCCCCATAACACATGTCATTTCATAATAATAATTATTCATTTGTAATCCAGGTTATATAAGGGTAGAGCTTAGCTACCCATTTTCCTCTTTCAGGTTGGCGATGAGACCCGACACATCGGGCTCTTACTCTTTTGTGCTACTATTATAAATTGATTGATGTTATATTTATGATTGTCCAATTAGGATGGCATGATTTTTCTAGTTTTTTAATTGCTTGATGGTTGTTGAATGGCCTAAATGCGATTAGGCTCTTAGGGAAAAATAAATTTTTTATCCAATTAATCAACTCAAAATTAAACTAAATAATTCATAACTTCACTTAAAGCCTAGGACATAAATCAAGATAATAAAAGATTTAGCAATCCCTTAGCTAGAAGTTTTACATCTCATATCATGCATAAATCATATTGCTTCACTCTTGCTAATGGAAGGCTCCCACCTTTGCTAGAGAAAATGGCTTAACCTTTGAGAGCCATGGTGGAAACACACCCCTTTCTTTCTATCTTTGGCCCATAACCAATCTTCTAAAGCATTAAGCATATGAAATCCCATAGCCTATGTCAAATAAAAATGTCAAAAAATCAAAAATAAAACTTAACCAAATTTGTGTTAGATTAAGTCATGAATTCATGCCCTTCATGATCTAGTCTCTTAGGGAGTCAATTTAAGGACTTAGTCTCCTTTCTAAATGAACAACAACCTAACTAGATTATAAAGCAGAATACTTTCCTACATGTATTTAAATTGTAGGAGGAGTTAATTGGCGGCCACCCCTAGGAGGTTGTAAGCCCAACAGTCGGGTGGTTTACAATCTCTTGTCAAGGTATTCCATATGCCCATTTTACCTTAGATTTAGGTCATGCTCTGGACCTCGCCAAAGCTCCCTAGATTTAGGATCTAACATTGTTGTTTCCCTTTTTATGCTATGATCATAAATCCTCATCTCTTAGGCATTTCTACAATCTTCTATTGTATAATTGTAAGCCCTAAATTTCTAATAAAAATTCAACTCAAACATAAAATTTCCCTTAGTTTCAAAAATATAAAATCCAACCATAGAATAGTTGGGATGCTCACTAGGTTTCTTAGTATCATGAGCATCCCCTACTCATCTCACTTAACTCCCTCCTCTTGCTCAATCCCTCTTGATTTTCTAAAAATAATCAATTGATTGATAGTCCTATATTTGAAATCTTTGGATACAATGATCATTTATTTAATCAATATTATTCCCAAGGAATCTCATTTTTTAGGATGTAATTAACTATGAGAGCTTGCCTCCATAGGGAACTTAATGAACCTGATTTAAAAAAAACCTTACTTTACTTTTTCATATAAAGTAAGGGAAAGATCTCTATTACATTCGAAGACCCATTATTCATCGGAGTCTTTATTAGGTGTTTAGGTTCATTGTAGGATGGTGAATTCTATCTCTTGATAGTACATCATTCTTCAATGTCATACATGATCACCCTAATAAGTAGATCGGTAGATCTACGTGGTGTCCCAACCCCACAAAACATCCAAAATAAAACACCATTTTTCTAACTCCACTGGAGATGGATCCTCTCGCCATCTTTGGTAAATGGTTGTTATCTCCAAGTATTGATATTGGATTTATATTTCATATAAATCTAAGACTCCTCCTTTTCTGTTGGCACTTAGGTCATTTCATTTGAAGCTAGGCTAGCCAACATCCTTTAGGTTTTAGGACCTAACTCCATGTAGGTCTTAAAACCTCTATTGGGTCCCCCAATAGGTGACAAAAACATTTAATCAAAAGAGATGACTAAAGACCTTTTCTTACCATCTCTATGGTAAGGTAAAGTTCATTCCACAAATAAGAAAAATAAATTCTTTATAAAAATATCACTTTTCAAAAGCACTTTCCAAAAAAGTTCACATAATAAAATACTTGCACAAGAACTTTTCACAAAATATATATAACTCATCATTTAACAATCTTCAAGATTGTTACATGTAGGATATTTTCAAAATCAAAATAAAAAATCATCTTTTCAAAAAGCACATATTCAAAAATCAACATCCTCATTCAATATACCCAAATTTATTGAATGAAGGTTTCATTTACAAAATAATTTCATAAAATAGAAACTCCATTCAATATATCTTACATATGTTGAAGATTGGAGTTTCTCTCCCTTTTCAAAATGCACATATTTAAAAATGAGCATTTTCATTCAATATACCCAAATTTATTGAATGAAGGTTTTATTTTCAAATAAAATCATGTCATAAAATAGAAACTCCATTCAATATATCTTACATATGTTGAAGTTGGAATTTCTTTCCTTTTTCAAAAAGCACAAAAATTGAAGATAAGCATCTTCATTCAATATATCTAAATTTATTGAATAGAGATTTCATTTTCAAATAAAATCACACCATTTGAAACTCCACTCAACACATTCCACATGTGTAAAGTTGGAATTTCCTTCTTTTCAAAAAGCAATAATCACACACAAAAATTTCATCTTTAAAAAATAACGTATGATTGACTTCCATTTTTCATACCTAAATTTGTTAAATGGAGATATCATTTGCAAAGAATCATAAAAATCAAAATACATTAGAATTCCAATTGACATACCCAAATTTGTCAAATGAGAGTTTTATTTTTCAAAGAAAATTGAAAATAAATTGGATTCTATTTAACACACCATATTTGTTAAATAGAAAACCTCCCTTTTTCAAAATGAATTTGGACTTTACTTAGCATACAAAAATTTGCTAAGTGAAGATCCCATTTTAAAAAAAAAAAAAAAACAAACACATTTGGACTTTATTTAGCATACACAAATTTGCTAAGTAAAGATCCCATTTTCAAAAATCAAAATAAATTTCAAAACACATTTGGGCTTTATTTACCATACACTTATTTTCTAAGTAAATATCCCATTTTCAAAATTAAAACAAAAATTAGATTTGGGCCTTATTTAGCATACACAAATTTGCTAAGTAAAGATTCCATTTCTAAATTCACACATGATATACATCATGGGAAAACATGCAAAAACAAAATTGTTTTCAAACATCTTATCTAGCATACCCAAATTTGCTAAGTGAGTAATCCCAAAATCAAATATAACAATAAAATCAAATGTCCCTCTATTTAACATACTCAAATTTGTTAAATAAAAGGTCCCCAAACATAAAAGTTGAATTCAAATATGAACCAATGGAAGCATCAGAAGTCTCTCTCTCCAAAATATTTTGAACCCATTCAACATACACAAATTTGTTGAATGTGGGTTCTAAACTTAAATAAACTCAAAATCTCTCCTCCAATTTATTCAAAATCTCTCCTAAATTCAATGAGCCCCACTTAACATATTTAAATTGTTGAGTGTGTGTTCAAACTTTAAATCAAATCTAAAAAATTAGCAGAATACCAAGACAAAAAAAATTTGATTTGAGTTTCTTTCAATAATTGTAGAGTTCCAGTTTAGTATCAGTTAGCTTTTTCTCAGTTAAGTATAGTGCAAATGGATTCTCAAAAGTATGTTTTCACCTTTCTCCTTTGGGATGGATTTGGCCTTGGATCGGGCCAGCCTCCCCCAAACTAATTTTGCTCATCTGATACACTTTGGCCAAGGATTCGAGAGGGCCAGGATCACTTGTGAGGGGGCAACCCTCAACACTATCAGCAAGAATGCGATGGCTAGGTAGAAGCTAGTCATCCATATTGAGATGCCCTCAGATTATGAATTTCTCTCACTGAAGAGGAAGGCGGTAGAAGTAGCACCTACAGTTCTAATGCTTGTACAACCAGTTGTTGTTGTCACTACCCTAGTGCAGGCAAGTACTCACTCATTGGTCTCCTCAAGGGGAAGGCTACCCTGGCTTTAGGGATAGTCTCTCCTATTTTGAGGTAGGGTTTTGCTCTCATATTGCTCCACCAAGCTAAACCTAGCATCACAATATGAGTTGTAAGATCAAGCAGCATCATGTGTGCATTGCCAAGGAGATGGAGAAATTCTCTCACATTAGTAGATGAGTCACCAAGGGTAGTTTCTCTTTTGCTTACTCAGAATAAGTTCCACCCTCTTTTCAATTTTGAAGGGGAGAAAGATGTCAGGAGGATAATAGTGTCACCTCCACCTCCAGTTCATTATGAGGAACCTATCAGAGATAGGAGGAGATCATATGCTGGCCTTAGGAAGTTTTGCACCAAGTTGGCACGACGAGTCCACCCTAGATCTACGCTTATCCCTCATAGTGTAGGTGAGTAGATCTGATAAGAGAGGGCCAAAGAGGCCCGAGAATCAGTACACATTACTAACAGAGAAAGGTGAAGATATGCTAGGCCTTTCCACCGTCATAGATTGACAGCACTACCCATTCCAAATCCGATAGTATTGTATTGGTCGATATAACCCATCATGGGAGGAGAGCCCCAGTATAGAGAGGGTCGATGTTGTCTCCATCACACCGCTCTACTCCATGTCTGCCATCACCAATGCAAGTTCAATCTTTTACAGTTCCATCTAAAGCCATGAGTACAGGATCAAGAGAGAAGAAAGACCCACTGGTGATCCAACTATGGCCAAGGGATCCCGCTTCATCTACGATGCGGACTTAGGTGAGGGTGAGCTCTCCTGCTCAACCTCCTACTTTAGTTGCAGCGAAGAGGAAGTGGTGACCTCATAGCATCATAGTTGTTCCATCACCACCACCACCTTAGTAGATTATAGATATAGTAGCAATAGAGGGAGAAAGAGACAGTTCGGTTGTCCATGGTGATAGATCCCCTCATGGGCGACTATCCATAGCACGCCCATGAGCATGTGCCCTCCGGAGTATAGCCTTCACAAAGACTTCAGGTGGGAGGTGTGTATCTGTTTCATGAGCATGATCCCACAACTGGTCAACCATGAGGATTTATTCTTGCATAGTTAGACCACTCCTTGGATGATATTGTGGCACAGTATCTTACTAAAAAGAAAGAAATCATAGGGTATGATTGGTCATACCTCAAAGAGGAGAAGGTTAGCTTTGAACCTAATGAAGATGATTTGTTGAAAGACTCAATAGAGGTGCATATGATGGATACTAGAGGTTCTCTCCTTCGGGATCACCAGAGTTTGAAAGGTGTTGTGGTCGAACAAGATGATACGCCAGATAGAAAGAGTCCAAGGATGCTCAAAATTCGGTGCATTATATAACCTATAGTCTTTGATCTCTAGGAGCATCAGGGATCAGATACATAGAGCCAGATACATAGAGGCCTGAGTGGCAGTGTAGGTAGATAGGAGAGAGAGGAGGAGGTATGCCCGCTAGTTGGTAACCTTTGTTCTTGTAGATTTCCCAAGTTGGCAGGCTACCAGATTCGACCATACTGATAGTATAGTACTCACATGCATAGTCAATCATAGAAGGAGAGCTCTTGTTGAATGGTAGTCATTGTCTCCACCACACAACACTGCTCATTATCTACCTTCTCTAGTACATGCTCCAGCATCTCCTATGCTAGCCAAGGCACATAAGTTAGCATCAGGGAAGAAGAAAGTCCTATTGGTGATCCAGCAATAGCCTTAGGGTCCCATTCCATCTACTCCACCAGTTGAGGTGAGGTCGAGCTCTCCTTCTCGACCTTCCACTTCAACTATGGTGAAGAAGAAATGGCGACCCAAAACCAATATAGTCATTCCACCACCCCCACCATAGTTGGCAGTAGCAGTAGTAGCAGAAGGGGAGGGCGATAGTTCCATAATTCCTATGTCAGTAGATCCCCATAGAGACAGCACTCCATCAGTAGTCAATCATGAGAATGTATCTTCTAGTGAGCATAGTCTTCCCATAGATAGCACTCCAGTGGTAAGCTGTGTCAGATGCATTTTTGTTAGTGAACATAGCCCTACTATCGATCAGTAATGAGTGTTTGTACTAGTGCAGTTAGATCATTCCTTGGATGAAATTATAGCATAGTATTTTGCAAAAAAGAGGGAAATCCTAGGAAGCGATCAATCTAATTATGAGGATGGAAGGGTCAGTTTCATCCTCGATGAGGATGATTTGTTGGAGGACTCAACCAAGTCCACATGGTCAATAATAGAAGTTCCCTCAATAGAGACCAGTAGAGTCAAGAAGCTATTATGGTTGAAGAAGATGATGATGTCCATTCAACCTAGCACCTCCTTCAGCAAATTAGATAGAAGGATGATCGATCAATTGGATGGATAAAATGATGGAAGACATGTAGTAGTCATCCATGCACTCCAAAGCCAGGCCTCAGCCCCACAACATATACTGATAGAGGTAGATCATCCTGAGTTAGCACACATCCTAGATCTGCCCAAGAGCACTTCTCTAGTAGATCAGAATAATGGTAGCTTACATAGGAAGGTGGTGGATAGTACCTCCATGCTTGAGAAGGATATCAAGTACATGGTGGAACAATAGGTGAGGAAAGCACTGACACAAGCCTGAGGTGGTTCATTTTCTCCAAAGGGTAGACACTACCTTGAGGAATTTGATGCGGTCTAATATCCTAAGGGTTTCATGCCTCATTCTTTCAAAATCTTTGATGGTAGTGGGAAACCTCACCAACATATTACACATTTTAGGGTCAGTTGTTGCAACGCCAGAGGTAGTGACACCCTTTTTTTCAGATTGTTTATTAGCAGTTTAGCTGGTGTTGCATTTGACTAGTATGTCAAACTACCCAATGGTTCGGTAAAGACATTTACTTAGTTGGAGCACCTCTTCAATATAATGTTTGTTGGAGCTCAGTAAAGGGTTATTGTAAGTGACCTCATTTTAGCAAAGCAAAATCCTAATGAGTCCCTTGTTGATTACATTCTCAGGTGGCAAAACCTGAGCATGAAATGTGAACCACAATTGTCTGGACAACATGCCAAAGAGATTCTCTTGAAGAATATCCATGGCCCAATCACTTTCATGCTCAAGGGTTTTCCATTCAAAACCTTTGAGAAACTAATCGACAAAGGTGGATAGTCTATAAGAGGAAGCCAAATAGCTACCTTTCTAGGACCAATCAACTAAGCCCAAATCTCAGAAGGCATTTGAGAAGAAGTCAGGGGTAGTCATAATAGATAATAAGGGGAAGCAGCTAGCTAGGGTTCAGTCAGCTAGGCCTCGAGCTCAACAGGCTTTTTTGTCACCTCCTCTGCCACCACCTCAGTCATCATATCGACCACCTCAGTTTCCACTATGGCCACCACTGCCACCTCCTTATTAGCATCCTCAGTAATAGTATTCCTACCCGCCACCAGGTAGCTATTACATACCTATTCATGCTGATAATTGAATAAGCCTTATTCATTCAAGAGGGAGGTAGTTAGGAAGATTTTTAAGAATCTCTTAAACAAGCCTGATTTCTTATTACTAGAGCCTAGGAGGCCAGAAGAAGTGGGCAAGAGGCATGATCCAAACTATTGTCCCTACCACCACATGTGAGGCAATGTCATAGAAGATTGAATTACCTTTAATGATTGGCTTGAGCGTAGCTACAAGTCAGGTGGCATCATCATCCCCAAGGAATACCTATTAGAATAACCTTCTATTTCTATTAGAGTAATCCTTAGGTATACATGTGATCCTCTTAAGAAAAAAGAAGGTTGGAATATCTCCCTATCCCAAACCTCCAAGAAAATCATTTATAAGATCAGAAAACTACACTTGCAGGTGCCTGAGGTAGCTCAAACCTCCAACTCCAAGGAAGGTTTGTAAGTTGCTAAGGACAACTTGAGTGAGGTAGGAGTCCAACAGCAGCAACAACAGCCTCCACTTACCCAGGATAGTGTAGTACTGCAACCACCAACTGGTTCCAGCACTCTTTCCACATTTGCAGCTACAGTTCCTCCAGTCAGCACTTCTTCTAACAGCCATATTATATTGGTAGAGATGGGTGCCAAATCATTTACTCTATTTACTTTACTTGATTTATACTTTATACCTTCATCCAAATCTAAGAAATCAATGAAGAAAGCTAATTCCACTTACATTTGTGTCACTTCTGATGATCTGCTTGAATTTATTCCTATAGAAAGCTTTCCCCATCTAATTAATAATAACTTTAGTTCTGATCATTCCTCTTCTAATTTTAGAAATGGATTACCCATTTTTGAATTGCTCGGGTTTACCCATTGAGATTAATTTTGAGTTATCTAACTCCGATGATCCCGTAGGAGAAGCTGTAGGTGGACTTGATGAGCAAGTAAAAATTTTAACTAAACCATCTCATAAAGTCACTGAAGTCAACCTCCACAGTGGTAAAGTTCTACCTTCTAGGGTAGCACCTCAAGATAAGGGTAAGCGAGTCATTGGTTTAATTGAACATATAGCCCCTGCACAAGATGCTCCACCTATGAATATGCTTATGGAGGACCAGTCTAAAGTTGACTACAATGTCATCGCTCACCTGAGAAAGTTGCTAGCTAAGCTAAGCATATATAATGCTCTTGTCCTATCTAAAGAGATGAGGGAGTCATTAATTAAGGCTCTTCTTGATATAGAAATATGCTTAGCTCAGCCAACCACTATTAGAGAGGAGGCATGTAATTCAAGAGAAGCCCATGGAGTTATATTCATCGATGAAGACCTTCTTTTAGGGATATTTAATCACAATCGTCCCCTCTACATCACTATGGATATGGGTAGATTCAAACTCTCCAGAGTGTTTGTTGATCTAGGTGCATCATGAATATTATGAGTCTAAAGTCTCTTACCTACCTAAGGATTGACATCTCCAAACTCTGAGGAGATCGGATGATGTTGAGAGGATTCAATGAGCAAGGTGAGAGGGATTTAGGCTCCATAGTGTTGCCATTGGAAATAGATGACTGAAAGAAAGAAGCCAAGTTCTACATAATTGATTAAGATACTTCTTTCAATACTTTGCTCGGTAGGCCTTGGATACATGAGAATAAGATGGTTTTATCCTCTCTACATCAGTGCATCAAACTCTAAAGAGGTGAAATCGAATACTGTGTCAGAGGAGACTTGAAGCCCTTTTCAATTAGAGAGGTTGAGATATATGAGGATACGATCTACTATCTTCCTCAAAATTAGAAATTCTATTCTTGCAAACATGGTTAAAGTTAGAAAAAATAAAAGAAAAAGAAAAAGAAAGTGAAAATACAAGTGAGCGAGAAATAGACATAGAGGAAGAAGTAGAGCTTGAAGTTAGATTCCACCCACAATTCATTCCTCCATATGAACACATGGGTAGGGTGGCTCGACACCCACCAAGTAGAGGGAGAGGTAGAACCAGAGGCAGTTCTAAATGCTTAAGACATCCTTGCTGGTGACTAGCAAGTAGAAGTTATGTTCCAGCTCATAGGAGTCCCCCCGCTATCCACATAGACTTAAAATCTAGTTTGGATGATGAGTCTCATGTAGTTTTCATGCTAATCAACCTTCTCAATGGGTCCCATTGTAAGTGAAACTCGAGCCAGACAGTGATAAAGACCAAGCCTCCAAGCAAAGCATGAATGTATTCGAGTCATTATTATGTAGAATAGTAAGGAAATAGTTGAGAACTTTAGCTCTAACCCCCACTTTCCTCTTAGAAAGTTGAGGGTTTGGTAGTTAAAAAGGCCCCCAAGTCATCCATTAAAGTCAAGCCAAAGATGTTTTTATTGGGAGCATCATCCACAAGTCAGGAAGTTGATGTAGAACTTGATGATGATTCATATAAAGATCTAATACAATTGCCTTTTGATTGGTATTCTCCTTGTGTTCTTAATTTGGCAAAGAAGGGTTTAATACCACATACTTTATCTAAACATAGGTTGGATTACTTTGAAAGGTTATGGGATAACCAAAGAAGGCATCCATAATAACAACCAGGACTAGGATTTGACATATTAGGTCTAATCAATGATGACAACCATTGCCTAGTCATCACCAATCATTTGGAGTCTGATAGGTTCTTTTCAAATCATTCTAACTCATATGAGGAGGTATGTTTAGAAACTTTAGATGATCAAATGAGTTTGAAGTCAAAGATGTACTGCCAAAATTTGAAAACCAAATTAGATCAACCATTGATGAACTTAAAGAAATCAACTTACGAACAAAAAAAAGATCCACGCCCGACATACATTAATTCCCTATTGAATGAAGAAGAAACCAATGACTTAGTTAAGATATTGACTGAGCTTAAGGACTACTTTGTATGTAGTTATGAATAAATGCCCAATTTATCTCCTGATGTAGCAGTCCACAAACTAGCAATAGATCCTAATGCTAACATTATCAAGCAAGCTCCTAGATGCATGTGATTAGACATTGAACAACAAATCATTTATAAAATCAAGAAACTTATCGATGTTAGTTTTCTTAGAAAGAAAAATATCCTATCTCGTTAGTCAGTGTCATTCTAGTTAAGAAAAAGAATGGCCAAATTCACATATATGTCAATTTTAGGGATCTGAATAAGGCATGTCCTAAAGATGAATTTCCACTACCAATACTAGAGCTGATGGTGGACATTGCCTCATCCCATGTAATATTCCCTTTCATGGATGGGTCATCTGGATACAATCAAATTAAGGTGGCCCCAATGATGAGAAAAATACTACTTTTTGAACCTCGATCGAAATCTATTATTATAAGGTCATGCCCTTCGGACTTAAAAATATCGATGCTACATACCAGTGGGCCATGACTCAGATCTTCAACACATTTATTCATCATCAGGTTGAATATTATGTTGATGATCTTGTAGTCAAAAGTAAAGAAAAGGAAGACCATCTCTTTGATTTGACAGTAGTTTTTGAATGGTTAAGGAAATCCAACCATAAAATGAATCCCCTAAAGTGTGCATTCGGAGTAGCTTTAGAAATTCTTTGTGTTTTTTGTCCGGCACTGTGAAATAGAAATCAATCTGAAGAAGAATAAAATAATATTAGAAATGCCACCCCCTAAAAGTCTAACTCAACTCAGATCATTCCAAGGGTGGTTGGCGTATCTAAGGTGCTTCATTTCCAACCTATCAAGAAGACGCCAGCCATTCTCAGCACTTGTCAAAAAGGATGCTAAGTTCAAGTGGGATGATAAGTGCTAACATGCTTTCAAAGACATCAAGCACTACTTGATGACGTCGCTAATTCTAGTAGCCCCTATCCCAGGAAAGCCGCTCATACTATATAATGTTGTATTAGGTGACTCCCTCAGTGCTTTATTGGCCCAAACCAATGACGAAGGGAAACAAAATGCACTCTACTATCTCAATTGTCATCTAATCCTTATTAAGGCAAACTACCCACCTATTGAAAAGCACTACCCAACATTAATCTTCGCATCCTAAAGGCTATAGCATTATATGCTTTCCCAAGGTGAATCTGATCTCTAAGATCAATCCACTACAATATTTAATAACACAGCCGATGCTATCCAGATGGTTGGCACATTGGTCCATGATTTTATCATAGTTTTACATCACTTTTGTACCCATCTATGCAGTGAAAGGATAAGCACTAATATATTTCTTAGCATCACACCCACTTCCTACTGATTCCTCACTTAGTGATGACCTCCTTGATGAACAAATCATGAACTTAGGGGACACTAGCATTCACTACTGAGAGATGTATTTTGATGGTATGGCTTCCTTTCAAAAAAGAAGAAGAACCATAATCCACTCTTCTAGGAGAGGCAGGGGTAGGAATAGTTCTTCTAACTCTATATCGTGATGTGATGAAATTCTCATATCATCTATTCAATCCATGCACCAATAATGAAACCAATATGAGGCTCTGATTACTGGTCTGGAGTTATCCATTACACTATGTGTCTAGAGCATCAACATCTTTGGGGATTCTCAATTAGTTATCAACCAAATTGCTGTTGGGCCTTACAAAGTCCTAAATCCTAAGATCCATCATTACCACAAGTATACCATGGAGTTGCTAGCCAAAATCCTAGAGGTTACCATTTACAAGATTCCTCGAGGAGAGAACAGTGTTGCAGATGTATTTACCAAGCTTGCCAAAGAGTTGGCATATCTGGAAGATGACTCCATACCAATAAGAGTCCAAAAAAGACAAGTCTTATCCCTTGTTGACATTGAACTCATCAAGAGACTCTCTCTTGAAGGGGAGGATACCATTACCAAGAAGGGCGAGGAGTTGGATTGGAGGCAACCATTCATGGATTATCTAAATATAGGCAAACTACCTCAAGAGAAGTCATTAGCCCATCAGGTGAACCAGAGAGCCCTCTCATATGCTATCTTGGATGACACTTTATAATGATGATCCTTCGATCATATGTGGTTACATTGTTCGGACAAACATGATGCCCATAAGATTATGACCAAGGTACACCCAGGTTTATGTATACCACATCAATCCAGTCAAAAGATGAAAACCAAGATAAATTGAGTAGGATACTACTGACCTTTGATTATCATATACTACATAGATGTAGCTATGAGATGCCACCAATGTCAGGTGTACGTTGTGGGCCTACACCAACCATCCAACATTCTACATCCTACATTAGCCTCATGGCCATTTGAGGGTTGGGGTACCAACATTGTGGGTTCGATCAATCCTCCTTCTTTTAAGGGTCATCAGTTCATTCTAGCAGCCACCGACTACTTTCTCAAGTAGGTGGAGGCAATCCCACTCACAGAGGTTACAACTTAGCATGTGCTCCAATTTTTCAGGATCCATGTCATATATAGGTTCGGGGTGCTTCGATGAATTATATTCGATAATGATACTTCATTCAAGAGCACTAAAATCAACATCTTTGCTCATAGACATCACAAAGATTAGAGATATTCTACCATCTATTACCTGAGGGAAAATGGCTTAGCATAAGCCTTTAACAAAACTCTCATCTAGATATTAAAGAAGACACTCAACGATAATGAGTAATAGTGTCATGAGCAGTTAGTTGAAGCATTATGGGCTTATCGCACTACATACAGGTCTCAAACTCAATCTACCCAATTCTCCTCAGTGTATGAGTCTGAAGTTGTTCACCCATTAGAAGTCCAACTCCCATCATTAAGGATAAATCTGGGTAGTAAAATCATAATGGAGTAGAACACCAAGTTGCGATTAGAAGAGCTCGAAGGTTTGCAGGAGAGATGCCTCCGAGCTTGGCAGAACCTCTAGTTATATAAAGCCAAAATAATTCAAGCTCATAACAAGTTGGTCCATCCTATAGTTTTTCAAGTAGGAGAGCTTGTTTTTGTTCTAAAGAGACCAATTGTTGCCCCTCAAAAGATGGGAGGCAAGTTTGAACTCACTTGGGAAGGCCCTTTCTCCATAGAGAAGACCTATCAAAAAGGATCTTATCAGCTTATAAATTGTAAGGTAGAGCACCCTATGCTTTCAATCAACAAGCTTTACCTGAAGAAATACTATCCAAAAATCTTGTTTGAAAATAATTATCAATAAAATTTCTTTCATCTCAAATTCCATCTCATCATGTTGGTTAGAAATATCTTTGCTTGAAAATCCACCAACATGTGTTTAGGGTAGGTGTAAGGAACCCAAGCGGTGTCCTATCCTTTGGCAACACAACATCAACACAAACTACACATAATCACATAAAATAAACATTTATCTTTTGTCTCGGGCTATTTTGATGTGGGATAAAGCCCCCTATGGCACTCACTCATTAGTTGGTCTAGGTTGGGCTGACATGCTACCTTGCTAGTGTGTCACCCTAGTGGTTACTTGTTTGGCAGATGTAAGTCTACAAGCTTTCCTCCTAACTTGACCATTGCAAATCTATGAGTGTCTTGTTAGTTTAGTAGGCCTTACTGTGCAGCTGGTAAGCTACCTCATGTTGACTTTTTTAAGAGGATGTAAGCCTACAAGCTTTCTTCTTGAACTAGCCATCATGCACTAACTAGGTAGAGTATAATAGAGGCTTAGGATAAGTCCCCTAGTGGCTTCTTTCCTCCTGACTACTTCAAGCCTAAGTCTAGTCTTTACACAGGACTCCCCACTTGGTAGTTGCCCTAAGTTGAATAACATCTGTCTCACCAATGACAAACTATCCTGATGATCATTTTTATCTATGAAGATGTAAGTCTACAGGCCTTCTTCTTAGATTGATCATCGCAAACTGATGGGCATCTTAGGTTGGTTAGTTATTCTTATGCTGACAGCGACACACTCGGTGTATACACCACTCGTGGTATATGTAAGTCTACGAGCATTCTCCTAGAGTTGACTACCGTATACTAATAGGATTTGTTTTACAGGGTCCTAGATAAAGCCCCTAGTGACACCTCCCTTATGAGCACTCTATTTGAATCATGTCCTTAGCAACCCCATTTAGACATTACTCTAGTTATTCTTAGATTAGACAGTCCCCCTTTTCTAGTAGCCACCCCATGGTTGGAGAATTTTTCTTCTGGATATACAGATTCTCCCATGTTCCAATAAATTTAAGATAAAACTTGGCTGATATAAGGCCCTTGTCAGTGTGGTCCCTTGCACACCAATAGGGTCCAGGAAAATATATAAATAAAATAAATATATATCTTCACTTATGGATTAGGAACAAAACCCCCAACACTACCTTTTCCCAAGCAGGCATCCTCTCTTTAGGGCAGTGTCAGCAAAAATCCATATAGGAATCATCTGATTAGTTTTGAGTTGAAATAAGTCCCCATGTCGCACTCTCTCAATAGTCTCCTTTAGGTCAGGTTTGACTTGTTGTTCCACCAACAGGTCACCCAGACGGTCATGCTTCCTTTGAAAGATGTAAGTCTATTATGCATTCTTTTCAGCAAGACCGTTGCACACCGATGGGCAGTCTTAGGTCAGGTTTGATTTATTGTGCTATCAATCGATCACCCTAGTGGTTCCTTGTTTAGGAAGTTGTAAGTCTATAAGCTTTTTTCCTGACTTGACCACTGCACACCGAAAGGTACCCCTCAGGTTGGTTGGCTCTACCCTGATGGATGGTAGATCATCCCTTTGGATTTGTAAATCTAAGATAGGAAGAGACTAATTTTATCCCCTTCTTAGTAGATCCATCATACACCGATAGGGTCCATCTAAAAAAATAAAATTGATCTTGACTATTCTTGAGTTGATATGAGTCCACAGCAGCATTCGCTCAATAGTGGATCCACATTTAAGTTCTTTTGGAAGGATGAGTTTGATTTGTTGTTCTATCAACCGATCACCCTAGTGGTTCCTTATTTAGGAAGTTCTAAGTCTACAATATTTCTTACCTTGACCATTGCACACTAAAAGGCACCTCGTAGGTTGGTTAGCTCTACCCCACAGCCGGTAGACTATCCCTTTGTATTTGTAAATCTAAGATAAGACTAGGCTGATATTAGCCCCTTCTTAGTAGATCCATCGCACACCGATAAGATCATCCTCCCTCCAATGGAGTCCAAATTAAATCCATCCACTCATATCCCTAGTGGATACTTCACCCAAATAAACCAAAGATATCCATATATTAAACCCATCTTATCCCCAATGGATCCGAACTCATATCTCAATCAGATGTGCCCTCAAAACCAAATCATATCTTCTCCATAGTGGAGCCTCAAATCATTAGCTAACAAATCAAATAAAATTTTTATCCCTAGTGGATGTCCCACCAATTAAATCAAATCAAATTCCTACCCAACAAGGCATAAATCATACCCTCTCTCTAGTAGAACCCTCATGAAATCAAGCCAAATCAAGTCCTTATCCCTAGGGGATAATTTGAACCTACTTTCTTAGTGGAAGTTTCATGCACTCATCCCTGGCGTGTTATAAATCTTAATCCTCAGTGGATCTTTTCTCCCCAAATCATATCAAACCAACTCAAAATATTATCCTCTATGGATAACTTGGACATGCTACCTTAGTGGAAGGTTCACATGCTTGATCCCTCAGTGGATCCTTTCTTCCTCTCTTATGCCCTTGGCATATGTTGAGTTGAATTACCTAAGATCTTGATTCCTGCTACATCTCAGGTTTAGGGGGTAGATCATTATTATTAGTCTTTGTGATCCTTCGGACATTGTTGATCATCTCGGTCAAGTGGATTCGTATGCTAGGTGAGTGCATTTTGAGTTCCAAGTGTTCAATTTCCATTGGGGAGGTCAATTTAGCCTTGCCTTGGGTCATGGTTGACCCAAGCTCATTGGGTCATGTTCACCACCTCCCTTGGTGCCCATGTGGACCAATGAAAAGATGCTAAGTGGCCTTGAGAGAGACATGACCAAATTCCAAGTGAATTTAGTCATAGGATACCCTTTGACCTAAGGGCAGTGTGATCATTTGGCCATGATTTTAATTTGGGCAGATTTGAAATTATTTAAAAATGGGTTGGACCAAATTTCAAGTGATTTGGAGTTCATTTGATTTGATTTGGTTCAATTTGATTCATTTAGGTCAAATTGGGTCAAATTGGGTCAAACCATGGGTTAGGTCAAGTTCAAATGATCATTTAGAGCCTATGGGTATTATTGGTTAAGTTCAATTTGGTTTTGGTTCATTTAGGTTCGTTTAGGTCAAATGGGTCAAGTTGACCAATTTGATCCATTTGGCCTAATTGCTAGTCATTGGTTGGTTTAGGCTAGGTTGACCATTTGAAATATATTGCAAGCATTAGTTTCAATTAATTTTGATTTGGTTTGATTTCAAGTTGATTTGACCTTTTAGGCCAAGTTGGGTTCATGGTCAATTGGGCTAAGTTGAGTCTAATTGGCCAACTGAAGCTTTGTTTAGATTAGAATTTGGCTCAAAAAGGACCTTTAGGTCACTTTGGGTCAAGTGAGCCTAGATGGGTTAATTGGATTGATGAAGGCTTGGTTCAAGTTTGGTTGAACTCACATATGGACTTATGTTAGAAATATTAATCCAATTGTAAGCGACTTGTAGTCAAATGGGTTTTGGTTCATTTGACATTTTCAAGTCAAAAGGATGAACACGGGTTTGACTTGGGTTAGTTTTATTTTGGTTTGTTTATTGTAGTTTATGTTTAAATTTGGGCATGTGATTGAAGGAGTGATTGTTTGAAGAGAAAATCCAAGGGTTCAAATTAATCTAAGAATTATTTGGCTAAGTTTAAGGATTTAGCTTGAAAAGAGTATAAGTTGGATTTTGGTTTAATTTTGGGTTTAGTTTTATTATTTGAATTTATATACTTCATTTATATTTATGAATATAAATGAAGATATAAATGAGTTATAAGAAAATCATTTGAGTTTGGAGTGATTTTGGTTTGGTTTGGGCTAAGTCAATAAGATGAAATCAAAGGGCTTAGGAAAGATTTTGGGATTTGAATTCAATCATGGGTTTCAATCATTTGATTTTGAATTAATTTATAATTTGGATTTGAGTTTGGATTTGAATAAATCAAAGAAATGATTTATTTGAGAATATCAATTAAGTTGGAATTAATTTAAGATTTGATTTGGATTGATTTGAAGGAGGGAGGCAAGGACAGGTTCAAGCTATAGGATAAGCAAGTCCTTAATACCCAAGGCATAACATTTTCTTATAGCTAACTCCTATGGGTTAAAGTGTTCACCTAATCACTAGAAGTGCCTTAAGACTAAGGAACTCTTAGTATCTAGAGGAGCCTTATGTATAAGATGAAGAAGTTGAGAGCTCACTCCAAATGTGAGGTCAACAAAGGGCGTCCAATAGGTGTGGTGTAACTGACAAGGCATTCCACACATATTGGTGCTGATCGAGATGATCAACAACGTCCGAATGATCGCAAGCATAAACAAAATGATTTATTCCTAAACCTAAGGTGTAGAAGGAATAGAAAGCTTAATGCAATATTACTCTACTTATGTTAAAGACATAAGAGACTGAAGAAGGAATCCACTAGGGATTGAGTATGTGAGCCTTCCACTACGAGAAAAGGTTCAAGTTATCCACTGGGGATAAGAGGTTTAAATCCATGAATTAGAATTTGTAATCCACCAAGGAAATTGGAAAGATTTGCATCTTACTAAAGAGAAGCTGGTTGATTTGATTGTTTAATTTGACTCTACGAAGGAGGTTGGTTAGAATTATTTTATATTTTAAATTTTTAACTTTGAAATGGACCCCGCTGGATGATAGAGATGAGTGGTCATGTCATCCTTGGCCTACTTCAAATTTACCAATCCAAAGAGGGAGTCTACTAACCATATAGTAGGACAATCCAACAAAAAGCATTGCCATTCGGTGTGCAACAACTGTATTAGGAAGAAAGTGTAGCAGACATACATCTTCCAAAGTAGAGATCAGTCATTGGGTTCATCTATTGGCAATGCAATGAATCAAACCCAAACTTAGGCTAACTACTGAGTGAATGTTACTTGGGGACTTAAATCAGCTCAAAGATAGTCAAAATTAATTTCATTTTATTGAATTGCATTTTGTTTTAATTTCATTTATTTTACTTTGATGGATCCCTTCGCCATAAGATCAACCAAGAAGGGCTAATATCTAAACCTATCTTAGATTCATTAATCCAAAGAGATAGTCTACCGTCGTGTAGAACTAACCAACCTGTGGGTGCCTTTCATGCTGATCCAGGGAAGAAAGCTCGAGGACTCATATCTTCCTGAATAAAAGACCACTTGGCAAAACATTAGCAAGGGATAGTCTACCGGCCGTAGGGTAGAACTAACCAACTAGAGGGGTGCCTTTCAGTTTATAGCAGCCTATTCAAGGAAGAAAGCTCAAGGACTCATATCTTCCTAAATAAAAGACCACTAGGCAACACATTAGCAAGGTAACATGTCAACCTCACCTAGGGCTCCCTGTTAGTTTGTGGCAGTCATGCTAGAAAGAATGCATAATAGACTTACATCTTTTAGAGCAAAATGACCATTAGGGTAACCTGTTTATGGAAAAACAAATTAAACCTGACCTAAGGGTGACTACTGAGAGAGCACCGACCTGGGAACTTATCTCAATGCAAGAGTAGTCAAGAAATTCCTATAGGGAGTTTGTTGACACTTCCATAAAGATAGGATAGCAAAGGCCACTAGGGTTTGAATTCTTAATCCATAGGGGAATAAATTTGTTTGTTTGGTTTGTTTATCACAGACCTTGTTGGTTTTCTAAGGATCATACGAAGAATGAACTTATATAAACTTAGACTTATCTCAGATTTATTGGTGCAATGGAGAATCTGTGCAACCGCTAAACAAATTCTTCAACCATAGGGGTGACTACTAGGGAAGGGGGACTATCCAATCCAAGAGTTGCCCGGGTATTGTCTAAATAGGGTCGCAAAGGACGTAATCCAAGTAGTGTGCCCATAGGGAAGGGGCCACTAAGTGTTATATCTTAAACCCCTAAAGAAGATAGTGTCTATAAGTATTCAGTGGTCAACTCAAAGAGAAAGCATGGGGACTCATATCTGCCAAGAGTGGTGTATCCATCGAGTGAGTCACTATCAGCATAGAAAACATCAACCAACCTAAGGTGCTCATCAATTTCCTACAATCAACCTAGGAAGAAAGCATCGGGGACTTACATCTTCCTACAACAGAGCTAATTCCCATGATAGTCTACCTTCAGCTCGATAGGTTCTATCCAACTTAGGGAGACTATGGAGTGAATGCCATTGAGGGGATTTAAATCAACTCAAAAGTAGTCAAGAGAAAAGGAGCCATTGGGAAACTTATCCTAAACCTTAAATATACTTGACCTAGTTAGTGCATGATGGCTAGTTCAAGAAGAATGCGTGTAGGCTTACATCTTCTTAAATAAAGTCAACATGAGATAGCTTACTGGCTATGTAGCAAGATCTACAAAATTAACAAGGCAGTCATCAGTTTACAATAGTCGAGTCAGGAAAAAAGTGTGGAGACTCACATCTGCCAGGCAAGTGACCACTGGGGTGATAGACTAGCAAGAAAGCATGTCAGCCTAACCTAGAGCAGTTAGTGAGTGAGTACCACAGGGGGCTTTCTCCAACATCAAAATAGCCCGAGACAAAAGATATGTGTTGTTTATATGTTTGTGTTAGGGGGAGGATAAGATGTCACTTAGGTTTTCTTAAACCTATCCTAAAACATGCTTAAGAGTTGGTGAAATGGTTCCACGAATGGCAGTTATGATCTCACCAAGAAAGGATGTCGATAGGGTTCTCTCACACCTATTCTAGTAGAGTTGTGATGGATTCGCAAATAAGCAAACAATTCTTCGAATGAAGAGAACATTTTGATGAATTTGAATAAAATCTTTTTTAAAGATAATTGTTTTCAAACATAATTTTATGGGTAGTAATTTTTTAAATAGAGCCCATTGATTGGAAGCATCGGGTGTTCCCCTTTACAATTAATAAGCTGATAAGATCCTCCTTGGTATGCCTTCTCTATGACAAAAGGGCCTTCCCAAATGGGTTCAAACATTCCTCCTATCATTCGACAAGCA
This sequence comes from Cymbidium sinense, assembly GCA_021442155.1. NCBI lineage: Eukaryota > Viridiplantae > Streptophyta > Magnoliopsida > Asparagales > Orchidaceae > Cymbidium > Cymbidium sinense. The sequence goes on along the minus strand of CM038214.1, from coordinate 78,766,118 downwards.
ACAATTAGTCTTCTTAGAACTAAAATAAGCTCTCCTACATCAAAAGCTCTAAGATAGACCAGCTTGTTGTGAGCTTGAATCATCCCAGCTTCATATAACTGAGGTTCTGGCATGCCCATAGGTGTCTGTCCTCCAAACCATCGAGTTCTTCTAACCACAACTTGGCATTTTTCTCTATAGTGGTTTTACTACCCATTGCTATCCTTAGTGATGGGAGCTAAACTTCTAATGGTAGTATGACTTTGTACCCATACACTAAGGAGAATGAGGTAGCTTGGGTTGGAGTTCTATTTATGGTGTGGTATGCCCACAAGGCTTCAACTAGCTGTTCATGCCACTGTCTCTTATTATCATCAAGTGTCTTCTTTAGTATCTTCAAGAGAGTTTTGTTGAATTCTTTCGCTAGGCCATTCACCCTAGGATCATAGATAGTGGAGTATCTCTAATCTATGTTATGTCTCCTAGAGAAGCTATTAATTTTGGTGCTCTTGAATGCAGTACCATTATCGGATATAATTCATCGAGGCACCCTGAACCTATATATGATATGGTTCATGAAAACTTGGAGCACATGCTCAGCTGTGACCTCCCTAAGTGGGATTACCTCAGCCCACTTGGAAAAGTAATTGGTGGCAGCTAGGATGAACTAATGACCCTTAGAAGAAAAGGGATCAATCAGACCCACTATGTTAGTACCCCAACACTCGAATGGCAATGAGGCCAATGTAAGATGTAGAATGTTGGGTGGTTGATGTAGAACCACATAGTGTATCTGAAATTGGTGGCATCTCCTAGCTACATCTATGCAGTCTATGATCATTGAAGGCCAGTAGTATCCTAATCTCTTGATCTCAACTTTCATCTTCGGACCGGATTAATGCGCTATGCATATACCTGAGTGTACATCGGTCAATATCTTATGGGCTTTGTGTTTTTCAAACAACACAACCATATTTGATCAAAACACCATCGGTATAAGGTGACATCTACGAGAGCATAAGAAAGTGCTCTATGCTTTATTGATGGGCTTGTGATTTCTCTTGAGGTAGTTTGCTTATATTCAAGTAATCTATGAATGGTTGCCTCTAATCCAGCTCCTCATTCTGTTTGGAAAGGTAACTTCCCCTTCAAGAGAATAGCCATTAAAAAGTTTAGCATCAATAAAGGATAGGATTTATCTATTTTGGACGCTTATTATAATGGACTCATCTTCCAGACATGCTAATTCCTTGGCGAGTTTGACCAAAGCATCTACTACTGTGTTCTTTCCTTGAGGAACCTTGTAAATTGTCACCTTAGGGAATTAGGCCAACAACTTCATGGTGTACTCATAGCAGTGACAAAGCTTAGGTTTTAAAACCTTATAAGACCCAACAATCTGGTTGATGACCAACTGAGAATCCTTGTAGATGTTGATATTTTTGACACACACTATAATAGCTAACTCTAGACCAATAATTAAAGCATTATACTTAGCTTCGTTGTTCGTGCATGGACTAGAGAGATAGTATGAGAATCTCATGACAACACGATTTGGAGTTAATAAGATAATTCCTACCCCTTCCTTTCTTGGAAGAGTAGATCTTGAAGCTGCACCATCAAAAGACATCTCCCAACAGTGAATGCTAGTGTCTCCTAAGTTCATGATTTGTTCATCGAGGAGGTCATCACTAAGGGGAATCAGCAGGAAGTGGGTGTGTTGCTAACAAATCTACTAGTGCCTGTCCTTTTGCCACACAAAAAGGTACGAATGTAATATCAAACTATGAGAGAATCATGGACCAATGTGCCAACTGTTCAGATAATGTCAGTCGTGTCATGAGATACTATAGTGGACTGATTCTTGAAATCAAGTTTACCTTATAAGAGAGCTTCTAATGCCATAGATTTTGGGATGCAAAGATTAAAGCTAGGTAATGTTTCTCAATAGGTTGGTAGTTTGCATCAGTAGGGATCAGATGATGGTTGAGGTAGTAAAGAGCATTCTCCTTCCATCCATCATTGGTTTGGGCCAACAAATCACCAAGGGAGTCATCCAATGTAACAATGTAGAAGATAAGTGGCTTGCCTGGGATAGGAGATGCTAGAACTATTCGCTTTACCAAATACTGTTTGATGTCTTCAAAAGCATACTGGCACTCATCATCCCAATTGAACTTAGCATCCTTTTTGACAAGTGCTAAAAATTACTTGCATCTCCTCGATAGATTGGAGATAAAGCGTCTTAAATACATTAACCACCCCTGGAAAGATTTAAGTTGAGTTAGACTTTTAGGGGTGGAATTTCTAATATAGTTTTGATCTTTTCTAGGTCTATCTGTGTTCCCTAGTGCTGGACAACAAACCCAAGGAACTTCCCTGAAGCTACTCCGAATGCACACCTCAGGGGATTCATTTTGAGGTTGAATTATTTTAACCATTCGAAAACTACTCTCAAGTCATAGAGATAGCCTTCCTTTGTTTGCTTTTGACTACTAGATCATCAACATAGCATTCAACTTGATGATGAATGAGTTTGTTAAAGATTTGAGTCATGGCCCACTGGTATGTAGCATCGCATTTTTAAGGCCAAAAGGCATGACCTTATAATAATAGATTTTGATTGGGGTTCAAAAAGCAGTGCTTCTTTCATCTTCAAGGGCCATCTTGATTTGGTTGTTGCCAGATGACCCATCCATAAAGGACAATAATGCATGAGATGAGGAGATGCCCGCCATTAATTCTAGTATAGGAAGTAGAAATTCACCTTTAAGACATGCCTTAGTTAAGTCCCTGAAATTTATGAATATGCAGATTTAGCCATTCTTCTTCTTAACCTGGATGACATAGGCTAACCAGGTAGGGTATTTTTCTTCTCTAATAAAACCAACATCGATCAATTTCTTGACTTCAAAAATGATTTGTTGTTTGATTTCTAATCGCATGCATCTAGGAGCTTGCTTGATAGGGTTAGCGTTAGGGTCTATTATTAGTTTGTGGACTGTTACGTCAGGATATAACCCAGGCATCTCTTCTTAACTCCATGTAAAGTAGTCCTTAAACTTAGTCAATAGCCTAACTAAGTCATTGATTTCTTCTTCATTAAATAGAATTGATATATGTGGCCGTGGATCTTCTTCTATCCCAAGGTTAATTTCTCTGAGCTTGTTGATGGTTGAATTGATTTGTTCTTCAAATTGTGGAGGTGCATCTTTGATTTGGAGATCATCAGGATTATTTGAAGTTTCTAAACACACATTCTAATAAGAGTTATTATGGTTTGAGAAGATTTTATCAGACTCCAGATGATTGGTGATAACTAAACAGTAACCATCATCATTGACTAGACCCACTGTACCGAAAACCTCATCTTGGTCTTGATTATGCATCCCTACCTTTGTTGTCCCACAGCTTCTCAAAATACTCCGACCTGTGCCTAGACCATGTTTAAGGAATCAAACCTTTCTTTGCAAGATTATGAACATAAGGCGAGTACTAATCAGAAGGTAATTCCACTAAATATTTATATGAATTATCCTCAAGTCCTACATCTGCTTCTAGACTTGGGGATGATGATCCTAATAGGAATCTCTTTAGCTTGACATCAATGGAAGATCTAGGGGCTTCCTTAACTACTAAAGCCTCAACTTTTTGAGATTAAAGTGGGGTTGGAGCTAAAGTTCCTAACTACTGCCTAATGGTTTTATATAATCCTAATTCGAATACATTCATTCTTTGAGTGTCACCTCCAATGAAACTTACTGAGAGGGGTTGACTGGTATGCTAATCACATGAGACTCATCCTCTGAGCTGAATTCCAAGTCTATGTGAGTAGCTGGAGTACCTCTATGAATTGGAACATAACCCCTATTTTGCTGGCCGCCAACAAGGGCGTCTTCCACCTATGGAACTATCTCTATGTGTAGCTCTACCTTTACCTGGTGGAGGTCGAGTCATCCTACCCATATGTCCAATGGTAGAATGAACTGTGGGTGGAATGTAACTTGCAGCTCTACTTCTTCCTCAATGTCCTTTTTTTTCTCCCTTGTACTTTCTTTCTTCTTTTCATTTCCTTTTTCTTTTTTCATTTCATCTTTTTCTTTTTCTTTTGTATTTGAACTTTGACCAAGTTCATGAGAAACGTTGTTTTGATTTTGAGGAAGATAGTAGGTCACATCTTCATATATTTTGAGCTCTCTAATTGAGAATGTCTTTTCATCTCCTTTGACATAGTATTTGATTCCATCTTTTTGAAACTTGATGCACTAATGAAGTTAGAATGGAATCATCTTGTTCTAGTATATCCAAGGCCTATCGAGCAAAGTAGTGAATGATGTATTCAAATTAATTATATTGAACTTGGCTAATCACTTATTTCCAAAGGTAACACTATGGAACCTAAAGCCCTCTCACCCTGTTCATTTAATCCTCTCAACATCATCTGATCTCCTCGGAGTTTAGAGATGTCAATCTTCAAATAGGCAAGGTTTTTAGGCTCATAATGTTCACCGATGCACCTGGATCAACTAACACCCTAAAAAGTTTGAATCTGCCCATATCCACTGTGATGGAGGGGATTGCCATATCCCCTAAGAAGGTCTTCATCAGTGAATGAGACTCCTTGGGCTTCTCTTGAATAATGTGTCTCCTCTTCAATAGCAGTCAGCTGAGCTAAACATATTTCTAGATCAAGAAGGGCCTTCATTAAAGATTCCCTTATCTCTTTTGATATGACAAGAGCATCATATAAACTTAGTTTAGCTGAAAAATTTCTTAGGTGAGTGAGGAGATTGTAGAAAACCTTGGGTTGATCCTCCATAAGCATATCCATAGGTGGAGCATCTTGTGGTGGGGCTTCTTGCTCGTTGGTACTAATAACTTATTTTCCCTTATCTTGAGGTGCTTCCCTAGGAGGTAGAACCTTGCCACTACTGAGGTTAACTTTGGTAACCTCTTATGGTTGTTTAGTGGAAGGTTCTACCCACTGCTTACATACCACAGCCTTCTCCTATAAGACCCTCAGAATCAAATGATTCCAAGTCTATCTCAAGAGGTGAACCCATATCATTCAAAAGAAAAGTTCATTTCTGAATCAGAAAGAAGATGATCAGAGTTGTTATAATTATCAAGACTTGAAGAGTTTTCTAAAGGAGTAGAATCAGATAACCCATCAGAAGTGGCATAGATGTAATTCAAACTAGCTTTATTCCTCAATTCTTAGATTTAAAAGGAGGTATATAGTAAAAATCTAGTAAAGTAAATAGGATGAAGGATTTGATGCCCTCATCCGCTGATACAAGATGTCTACTAGAAGAAGAATTAGCTGAAGTAGGAATTTTGGTTGAAGTAGTAGCTACAACGTTGGAATGGAGGCTGAGGCCTGGTGCACCACTTGGCTATCGGCAAGTATCCGCCATTGGTGTGAGCTACTTTCCCCAAGTTATATTTGACAACTTGTGAACCTTCCTTGATGTTGAGGTTTGAGCCTCACTTCCTATAAGGAAAGTTTCTAGATTTTAAAAATAATCTTTTAGAGATTTAGGATAAAGAGATATCCCAACCTTCTTTCATTTTGAGAGGATCACAGGTATTCCCAAGGATTACCCTAATAGAACCAGATGGTTATTCAACTAGGTATTCCTTAGGGATAACTATGGTGCCTTCCTTGTATCTATGCTCAAGACAATCCTTAAATATAAAGCAATCCTCCAAAACATGGCCTAACATGTAGTGGTAGGGGCAAAAGTTAGGATCATTACTCCTGCTTACTCCTCGCTTCCTAAGCTTGGGTGAATGAAAATCAAGTTTATTTAAGAGGTTCTTAAAGCTTTTCCTACTACCTCCCTCTTAAATGAATAATTTTAATTTAATTTATCCAAAAGAGTAGGTGGATGATAGCTTCCTGGTGGTATGTATACTGCTGCTGAGAGCATGGCTAAGGAGGAGATGGTGAAGGCCATGGAGGCTACTATGGTGGTTAATAAGATGGTCGAGGTGGTGGTAAAGGAGGTGGAAGTGAAGGCTGTTGAGCTCGAGGTCTCTCATACTAATCTTTGGTCGGTTGCTTCCCTTTATCCAATGCTGCTACTATCCCTGAATTCTTTTCATAAGCTTTCTACAGCTTTGGTTTTAATGACTGATCTTGAAAAGGCAACTATTTGGCCTCTCCTTGTAGACTAGACACCTTGTTGATTAGCTTCTCAAATGTCTTAATGATGAAACCTTTAAGAATGAAGGTGACCGGGTCATGAATATTCTTTAATAAAAAAATTTCAATATTATGTTGTTCAGACAGTTATGGTTCACATTTCATGCTTAAAGTTTGCCATCTAAGAATATAACCAACAAGGGACTCATCGAGTTGTTGTTATGCTACAATGAGATCACCCACAGTTACCCTTTACTGAGCTCTAGCAAAACTCTTAACAAAGAATTGCTCCAACTTAGCAAAAGACTTCACTAAATCATTGGAGAGTTCATTTTACCAATCAAAAGCTTTGCCTGCTAAACTGTTGACAAAGAGATAGAACAATAACGCATCACTACTACCAGTCTTGCAATAGTTGGCACTAAAGTGCACTACATGTTGTTGAGGTTTCCTGCTTCTATCAAAGCTTTTGAAAGAAGGAGGCACAAAACCCTTGGGATATTGGATAACATCAAATTCCTCTAGGTAGGGTCTACCCATTGAAATTGATGAACCACCTCAAGCTTATGCTAGTGCTTCTTTCACTTGTTGTTCAACCAAGAGTTTGATATCTTCTTCTTGTATTGAGGTACTATCCACTACCTTCTTATACAAGTTAGTATTGCCCTGCTCTACTGGAGATGAACTCTTGGGTTGATCCAGGACATGCAACAACTTAGGTTGACCAGTCTCCATAATTGTCGGATGTACTACTATTGCTTGATTCTGAAGTACTAGAACTACCACTAGAAAATCTTCAAGTCTCTACCCAATTTTATCAATCTACTCACCTTTTTTTTGAGTTATTGAAGGAGGTGTTCAGTCAAATATGCTGACCATAATTTGGCATAGGGCCTCCTACTCTCCCTAGTCGGTACATCATAATAAGTTGGTGGTGGAGGCAATATTACAATCTTCCTATAGTCATCCTCTCCATCTGAGCCTGAGAGGGATATAATCTATTTCCACTAAGTAGGGGGGAGACCTCCCGGGGTGAACCCACTTCTGCAACATGGGATGCTACCTCTACCTCTATAGCTGCTGGCTCATGATGTTACTTAACCATTCGGCTCTTATTGTGGTACTAAGTGCGGGTGAGTTGAGCAGGGTGAGAGATGGAATCTACCTCGAAAGTAGGGAAGACTATCTCAAAGACCAAGATAGCCTTCCCCTTTGAGGGGACCAATGAGGAGGTGTCGCCTCGCTGGGCAATAGATGAACAAGATGGACCGGGGGAACCACTGACACTGCTCATACTACCACTAGAACTGAAACTAATTGTGCTAAAGCTACTGCTCTCATCATGGGGACCTCTTCTGCCTTCCTCTTTAGTGGAGGGAACTCAGAGTTAGAGGGCATGCCAAAGTGAATAAGTGGCGTATGTCTCGCCACCTCCTTCTTACTAACTATAATGTGGATAGTTCCCTCATAAGTAACTTGGACAGCCTCGAATCTACAACCAAACTAAATCAAACATGTAGTGGTCAAGGTGAGCTTGTCCTGAACCATGGCCAAGTCAAGACCAGACAGAATGGAGAACATAAACTTACTAGGAGTCATGTGTAATGAACTGAGCTAAACAGAAAGTGACTGGGCTGAAACTCTAAAATTATTGAAAATATAATTAAATCAGTCCCTTACTTTGGTATTCACCTTCAAAAATAATTTATAGACTTCATTTGGAAATTTGAACCCACACTCAACAAATTTAGTTATGTTAAGTAGGGATCATTGGAGAGATTCTGATATGTGAGGAGAATCTTTGCCATATGATTTTGATTTAGAACCCATACTTAACAAATTTAAGTAGGTTGGGTGCTCAAATATGTGGAGAGACCTTTGAAGATATTTGTTGTGTATCTTGTTTGAAAATTTTGATTTTGAAAAAACTTTACTTAGCAAATTTAGGTATGCTAGGAAAGGTTGTGATTGTTTAGAAATTTTGTGAAGAAAAACTTTGCTTGTGGTGGTTGATTCTGTGTGTGATATATGTTGATTTGATTTGAACGTGGGGCTTCTTACTTAACAAATTTAGTATGTTAAGTAAAGGCCAAATGTGTTTGACATGTGTTTTAAAATGAGACTCTCACTTAACAAATTTGGTATGTTAAGTAAGAGCCAAATGTGATATGATTTGTGTTTGAAAATGAGACACTCACTTAACAAATTTTATATGTTAAGTGAAAGTCAACTGTGATATGATTTGTTTTTTAAAAATAAGACTCTCACTTAACAAATTTGGTATGTTAAGTGGAAGTCAAGTGTATTTGACAAGTGTTTGAAAATGAGACTCTCACTTAACAAATTTGGTATGTTAAGAAAGAGCCAAATGAGATTATGATTTGTGTTTTGAAAATGAGACTCTCACTTAACAAATTTGGTATGTAAAGTGGATGTCAAGTGTATTTATGATTTTTTTTTAAAGAGGGGAAATCTATTTAACAAATTTGGATATGTTGAATAGAGTTCAATATATTTTTGTAAATTTTGAAAATGGGACTCTCATTTGAAAAATTTGGGTATGTGAAATGAAGTCTAAACGTATTTTGATTTTCAAGACTTTGGAAAAGAGGAACCTTATTTGACAAATGTGAGTGTGTCAAATAGAATTCAACTTGTTTGATTTTCCAAAAGAAATGGGAATTCTTATTTGACAAATTTGTCTGTGCCAAATGGATTTCAGAATATGCCTTGATTTGGTCTGTGGATTTCTTGCTTTTGAAACAGAGAAACTTCAACTTTAGGATATGTGGAATATGTTAAGTAGAGTTTCAATTTTATTTTATGGTTTTATTTGAAAATAGAATCTTCATTTAATAAATTTGAGCATGTTGAATGGAGATAGTAATTTTTAAAAGTGTGCTTTTGAAAAAGAGGAAAACTCCAACTTTAACATATGTGAAATATGTTAAGTAGAGTTTCAATTTTATGCTATGATTTTATTTGAAAATAGAATCTTCATTCAACAAATTTGAGCATGTTGAATGCAGATAATCATTTTCAAAATTGTGCTTTTGAAAAAGAGGGAAACTCCAACTTTAGCATATGTGAAATTTGTTAAGTGGAGTTTGAATTTTATGCTATGATTTTATTTGATAATAAAATCTTAATTCAACAAATTTGAGCATGTTGAATGGAGATAGTCATTTTTAAAAGTGTGCTTTTAAAAAAAATGATTTTGATTTTGATTTTGAAAAGAACCTCCTTGTGACAATGATGGGGATTGCTCGATGAGGTTTGGTTATATGAGTTTTGTGCTTTATGAAAATTTTGTGCAAGATTATTTGTTTCATGAGTTTTGAAAAAGTGCTTTTGGAAAGTGGCATTTTGCAAAAGAGTTTATTTTCTTAAACATTAAGATGAACCTTGCCTCACCAAGCTAGTGGTAAGGTGGTTCTAAATTTTGTCATCTCCTTTCATGAGTTAATTTTATTTATTTATTTAACTATTGGGGGAAATCTAATAGGGGTTTTAAGACCTATAAGGAGTGAGGTGCTAAAACTTAGAGGATGTTGGTATCTATTTTTAATTCTAGGTGTGTGTGTGTGTGTGTGTATGGGTGGGATACCATGCACAACTGAGTGTGTACTTATTGAGGTGATTAAGTATGACATCAAGGAATAGTGCACTATCTTGAGAGGTAAAAATAACTACCCTATGATAGACCCAATCATCTAATAAGGACTCCAAAGGCATGATGGGTCTTCAAATGTACCAGAGATATTTTCCCTACTTTATATGGATGAATAAAGTAGGGTTTATTTAAACTAGGTTCTAAAGTTTCCTATAGGGGTAATTTCCCATAGTTAATTAATCCTAAGGAAGGTGAGTTCCTTAGGAATACTCTCGATTAAAGTAAAAAATTGTTATCTATAAAGAATTCAAAGGTAGGACTATCAATAAATTGGCTATATTTGGAAACTCAAGTAGGTTGGATCAAAAGGAGAGACTTGTTATCGAAGCCAAAAGAAAATGAGTAAGGGATGCTCATGATACCAGGAGACCTAGTGAGCATTCTAATCTATCTTATTATTAGGCCTTATATGTTTGAAATTGAAGGGAATTATTTATTTGAGTTGAAAATTATTAGAAAGCTAGGACTTATAATCCCACAATACAAGATTGTGAAAATGCCTAAGAGGTGAGGATTTATGCTTATAGCATTAGGGGAAATGGTAACCTCAAATCCTAAATCTAGGGATCTTTGGCGAGGGTCAAAACACATCCTAAATCTAAGGAGAAAAGTGAGTATACTATTTACCTCCACATGAGAGACTAAATCACCTGACTATTGGACGTATAACTACATGGAGTGGTAGCTAGCTAACTCCTCCTACATTTTAAAACCATGTGGTTAAGTCATATGTTTTGTAAGATGGTTAGGACGTTATTATTTAGAAGGAAACTAAAGTCTTAAACCCACTCTCTAAGAGACTAGAGCATGAGTGGTATGAATAATGACTTTGTCTAATGTAAATTTTATCAATTTTTATTTGATTTTTGACTCTTTATTTTGACATAGGCCATAGGATTTTATGTGCCTAAATGCATGATAAAATAGGGTTATTGGCTAAATCAGAGAGAAAGAGGTGTTTTCCACCATAAGGGGGTCAAGTATTCCTATATCGTGCAAGGATGGAAACCCTGTAAGAATGAAATAAGATGATATGCATGATATTAAACATATATAATTTAGCTAAGGGGCTGCTAAATCTTTTAATTATCTTGATTTAATACTTAGGTTTTAAATGAGGTTATGAGTTGTTTTAGAAAATTTAGTTATGAGTTATGATTGGGGTAAAAAGTTTATTTTTCCCTAAGAGCCTAAGTAGATCAAGGCCACACATTAAGTCATCATATATGAAAAAACTAGGAAAATACATGCCATTTCTATTACACAATTGTAAACAAAGCATCAATCAATGTATAAACTCAACGTGAAAAGAATAATAGGCCTGGTACCACCGCATCGAAAAAAGAGAAATGGATAGTCGAGCTCTACCATTATACATCCTCGTAATGTAGAAGAATAATTACAATTACAAATGAATAAATGTTATGGGGGGGTCTTCATATATACATATCTTCATATCTACTCTATTTCATCATTTTGATTTGCTTGGTTCAAAGGCATCAAGGGGCCTCCTAGGCCAAAGCCTTATAGCCTTCTCTCATCCTAATCCCCTCATAACACTTAACCAAATTCTTAATGCATAATTACATTAAAAATAAGAAAATTAAATCTAACTACACCTGCAAAATAAGTGTTAGCTAAACACACTATACAACCCAAGCAGTTATATGTATAATTTAGACTTAACATCCTGTACATGGATAACCAAGTCCACCTTTCCTAGTATAGATTATGCTTAAGGGTAAAGTAACTTGCAAAAGAGAGCATTTTATATTTATTTTAAGCACCTCTTAAGCATAATCTCCTATAGAAAATATAATTAGGCTAATCACGGTCTAACATCTAGTCTATGAACATACCCCCTAACGTCTAGTCTTCAATAGTATATCATAAAACCAAACATACATCAAACCATGCACCACCCTAACATAAAGCTAGAAGTGGTGACTTAATCTGATGTGTGTGTATTAAGGCTCTTGTGGTATATTCTTACTAGGCTTTAGAGTTATCATTCCCTAAGTATGGAGGACATTTAATTATAAAGGGTGGTTTCAATTTAAATGATTTAATTGATTTGTAAATTTTACTTAATGTTTTATATTGTTGCATTTATCGTATACTAAACAACTAAGAGTTATAAAGGGAAGAAAAGAGAGGATCACTCTCTCTCATCCCTACCTTAAGTCACATCTAAAATAAATTTATTAATCAATTCTCTTTAATGAATGGCTTATTACATATTTTAATTAGTCCTAGGTTTATGTTCACTTTAAATAATCCCATTCAATAAGAAAGGCATCTTAATATTAGTTAGAATTAATTATCACCTAACACATGTTTGTTCATTTCTTTCCATCATATATAGCATGCATATGATTAAGTCCTAAACATAACTATACATGCAATTTATATCTTAGCACACTTAAATGATGAAAGTAAGCAAGTGTACTTGGAATTAATGTCTCATTTTGTTGAATTATTTGTCATATTAATTTAAAGCTCTATCTAAATCCTTATACAAAAGCATAAGAAATGCTTGACTTTTTAATAGAAAGAAGAGGGGTTTTTCATTCATTAGCTAAATTCGCATTCAAATGTATGAAAGTTTTAAGCAAGTACGTTGCCATTATTCTGCACCAGGGGAGTGTGGTAGGAACCTCCTTGGGGCTACTTAAAGTCGTGCATCTCCGGAATGTTCAGAATAATATACTTGCTTATTCTTAAATACATATGGATGTATAAACAACTATAACAATAGAAAACACCATGCAAAAGTAGGGTTTAATTTATTTAATCTATTTATGTAAATGAATTAAGCTCTATCTAAATTCTATTGTTAAAGTGCATAATAATGAAATCAAACAGGTACGTCACCATTATTCTGCACTAGGGGGAGTGAGGTAGGAACTTTCTTGGGGCTACTTAAAGTCGTACGTCCTCAGAATATCCAGACTAATATATTGATTAACATTCAAACTTATGCAAGTCAACATATGAATTTAAGAAAGAGTCTTCACTTCATACACTAAGCTTATATTCACATGCATCTCTTATGTATGTGTAAATATAATATATATATATATATATATTATTCATTAATAAACTTTTGAAATTATATTTGAGATTTAATAGTGATAATAGCCACACATATTTTTAATTAAGCCAACACATGCAAATTGACATAAAGGAAATCATCTTCATTTAATTAATTTGAAAGAAATTAATGCATGACTAGAAGTGGCATACAATATTTTAACATGATTAAAAAGAAATAAAATAACACAAGCATGTGATTTCATTCAATTCAACTAATTCCTAAGGACAATCACATTAAACAAGCTTATTTAAATTAAATGAAAGTTTCTTAAAATTTTTTTTGATTTCATGTTGTATTTGATTTAAGAAATGTAAAAGAGGTTTGGTAATCTTAATCCCATTCCCCATATGTGTGAGTTAAATAACTAATTAATTATGAGACAACATGATATGCAACAACATGAAAAGTAAATTAGCAATGCTCCTAAGAAATGAAAGAGGCCTAATGCAATTGGCTCATAATTAATATTTAATTAAGCCTAAGTGATGTAATTAATCACTTTTATGATTATCTCACACATGTGTTTCTAATCAAATTTAGTAATACGTAACTAAACATCTAAAGAATTACCCAAGATTGATTAATCAAAGTTGAATGAATGGATTTTAAATTAATTTAATTAAGCCCTTAATTAGTTAATTAAATCCTTTGATTATAATTTAATTAGGATAATGAAATTAACTAAGGGAAAGAGATCAAGAAAGAGGCATCAATCTCAATCCCTAAGTCATTTCAAACAATTAGGCTCTAAAATAAACAAATTTTCTTTTTCTTTTAATTGATTAATTAAGTGTTTATTAATTAATTAAATTTTAATTAATTTGAAACAAATGAAGAGGATTAATAAAATGGTCATAAAGAATAAACCTAAACCATTTCCCTAAGACTTTTCAATGTTAACAATTGGTAATAAGCTTAATTAAATAATTAATCCACTGTTCATTTACTTAATTATCATTAATTAAGGTAAGAGAGTAATTAAGGCTTAATCAATCAATTTTCCTAATTAACTATCCAATAAATTCTAATAAAAATGGTGGAGCTAGAGGTCATCCCCATAAACATCTCTGGAAAGTTTGAAATTAAATGAATAATTTATTAAAGAGTAATTAGGCTAATTAAACTTTAATTAGGCATGAATTACTATTTAAAATTAATTAATAATAATTTTCATGGATTCCCCTTTGAAATACCTATAAATGAGCCCTCATTTATATTTTTTGGATTTTTTAAAGATTAGTTATGAATTTTAGATGTTTTAGCCTCAAAATCTGTTTAATTAAACTTAATTAACTTCCTAACTTATCAACGCCACGTGGCTACTGACGTAACACTCTGACACAATATGCATTCCATGTGGTGCAATGGGTAGGCCATTTAAGTTATTAAATCAGGATGTTGACTCAGATGTGGCGAACGTGCTTTCCTGTGCACCATACGATATAAGTCAGATGACCATGATTAAATCGTGCAGTTAAGGAGGATTAAATTAAGGGTTTTGATATGATTTGATCATGACTATCTATTTCAATCACATGAAATGGATGGCGCATGATCCATCTACATACGAGCGATGAATGATAGAGCCCTTCTACCATGGATCACTCGATCTGAGCTCACCCAAGCTCAGATCCACTCCAAACTCAACCCACACCTTCATGTGAAGGATCCACAAGGATCCAACGGCTAGGACGCGCTCTAATGTAAGTTCACTTAGAAATGGACCAAAATATTTTCATTTAAGGATCAATTTTGATAAATTACCTCATAGGAGCTTATGATCAGCATTTCCAATGATTGAGGTAATTTCATTTAGTAGAATTAAAGCCCTGTTGAGCAACACGAGCTTTAATTTAAGGTGGTTTGCTCTATGGACCAAGGCCCTCCCTTTGAGCATTCGATCTTGATCAAAGTATGGCTTCTGGTGGCTTTGGAACTCATGGGATGATTTACTTGGCTTTGATTAGGTGTGGTGAAGGTATGTGCAAGTTTAATTGATGTTTGGTTAAGGGATGGATGGGTTTGAATCAATGGAGGTCTCCCTTATTTTAGTTTCACACACAGAGAAGAATGGCCAATCGAGGGAGGTTTAAAAATGCTCTAAGGGATTTTGTTTCTCACTTGGGGGATTAGAGAGTGTAAATGGCAATGAATTTTGCTCGAATTGAGGGAGTATACCCCTCAATTGTGTGTGATAGAGAAATGGGGTATGTCCCTGAGTTTCTATCAATTCATCATCATCGAGGCATCGAAGGGGTCACCGTTAACCCCACATGGCATGCTATGGTTGGAAGAAGTTATGGTAGGGAGCTTAAGGCAAGATTTAGCATGATTGGGTTGGCTTTGTCCTTTGGGTGCTCAATTTGGCTTGAGACAGGAGGTGAACTCCCTTAGGTCCATGGCTAATCCTAGCTATTGTAGTGTGAGATAGAAAGCTTAGGCACACCCCATTTGGCATTAGGATGGCTGCCCAATTAATGAGAGAATGGAATTTACTTCTTATGGAAAGAATCCATTGGGGGAGGTTGGTCCAATGGCTAATTCCCTTGTGTGGGGTCCACTTGGATTTGGGCTAGTTTGGGAGTGATCTATGATTGGTTTGGGTTGGGTTTGGCCAATTCATATTGTCCTATGGGTTAGTATGGGGTTGTTTGGCTTCATTTGGTCAAATGGACTCATATGGGTTCATTTTGGGTTATGTTGACCAATTGGTCAAATTGGGTCAAACCAAGGCTTGGGCTAGGTTCAAATGATAATTTTAAGAGTTTTGGTTCAAGTGGTTTAGATTAATTTGGCTTAGCTTTGATTTTGGCTTATTTGGATTCAAATAGAACAAATGGGCAAAGTTAACCAATTCAACAAATTTGGCCAAATTGGGTTGGGTTAGGTGTTGGTTCATGTTCAATTGATTTATTAAAATGATTGTAATATTTGGTTTGGTTTGATTTGGGTTTAATTTGGATTTTGGCCAATTTGACCTTTTAGATCAATTTGGGCTAGGTTGGGTCAAGTTGACCAATTTGTCAAATTAGGCTCAATTATGGCTTTGGTCAGGTTCAATAAGTGATTTGTAATGAACTTGAGCCATTGGTTGCAATCAATTTGGATTAAATCATGATTTGACCCATTTTGGCTTTTTAGGCCAATTTGGGTCAACTTAGGTCAAATTGTCAATTGGAATTGATTTATCTCAATTAAGGGTTTGATCATATTTAATCATTGATTATGAATTAGTTTGAATCAATGGTTTCAATTAATTTGGTATATGGTGGGTTTTGGCTAGTTTAGGTTTCATTTGGGCTAAAGGTTGACTTAGTCAAAGGACCAAGTTGACTTGGTTTGACCCAATTCAAGGTAGTTAATCGCCCTAAGATGATTGTTGATCATGATATGAGGTTTGGATGGGCTCAAAAGGGTCTATTAGGTCATTTTGGGTCAAGTGGACCTAAATGGGTAAATTAGTTTGGTTTTGGCTTGATTCAAGTTTAGTTGAATTCACATATGAGCCTAGGATAAAAATATAAATCCCATTGCAATTGGTTTGGAGTCAAATTGATTTTGGTTCATTTGATAATTTCAAGTCAAAAGGGGTCAACATGGCCTTGACTTGAGTTGACTTAGATTTGGTCTGATAATTATAGTTTATATTTATATTTGGGTAACTGATTGAAGGAATGATTGATTCATTAAGAAATCCATGGGTTTGGATTGATTTGGGTATCATTTTGCCAAGTTCAAGAAATTGACTAAAAAGGCTAATATTTGAAAATTGATTTGATTTGGGTTTGGTTTTGGCCATTTGGATTTATATTTCATTTCTATTTGTGAATATAAATGATGATATAAATGGGTTATGAGAAAATCACTTGAGTTTGGAGTGATTTGGAAGCAAATTTGACCAAGTTTAAGATTGTAAGTCAAAAGGGCTTAAGTGGGGAATTGATTTGGTTTCATTTATATTTGATGTTTCATTGGATTAATTACTCAAAATTCAATCAGAAGGCCATAAATTGATGTTTTGGAGCTCAACTTTGATCAAAGTCCCACCTTCGGTGCTTGGGAAGCTTGGGAGATGATTTGTTGTTTTTTGATGAGGCCTAGGGAAGGTTCGTGCAAAGTTAATTTGAGTTTGATGGAGAAATGGGGAATTTAATTCATAAATGTGAGTGTCCTCAGGATAGATGGAAAGGGCATTTTTTGATCAAGGAATGAGCTTGAGAGCTTAGGGAATGGCTCTAGTGGCTCATCTTAGGTAGCTAGGGTTCTGAGGAATGATTTTTGTGTGTGTTTGAGTGGAAATGAGGGGGTGTATACTCCCCTTCATCTTGATCAGATAGTGGGATCAGTTTTGGCTTCTAATGGCCATCAAGCCATATCAGGGAGTCGTGGGTGGTATGGAGGAGGTGAGTTAGCTTGGCTTGGTTGGTTGAAGGTGTAGAGGTGGCTGCCAAGGAGGAATCATGGGTGTCCTATGGGTTTCAAATGCTTCAATGGTTAGGGTGAGATGATTTCACCTTCCATGGGTCATGGCTGACCCAACTACCCCTTGGGTTAGGTTGGGCAGTGTTTTAGGTGCCTAGGTGGACCATTAAGAGAGTACTAAATGACAAAGGAATGGAAATGACCACTTACATGAGTGATTTGTCTTATGTGATGCATTTGACCCAAGGGTAAAATGATCATTTGGCATTGGATTTGATTTTGGTAGATTTGAAATGAGCCAAAAGTGGTTAGCCCAAATTTCAAGTCAATTGGAGTTTATATGGTTACGTTTGGCTCAATTTGACTCATTTAGGTCAAATTGGGTTAGGTTGAGTCAAGTTGACCAATTGGTCAAATTGGGTCAAACCAAGTGTTGGGACAAGTTCATATGATCATTTGGGAAGTTTTGGTTCAATTTGTTTGGTTTAGTTTGGCTTATATTTGATTTTAGCTCATTTGAATTCATTTGGGTCAAATGGGTTATATTTACCAATTTGACCAAGTTGGCCAAATTGGCTTGGGTTGGGTGTTGGTTTTGGTTTAGTTGACCAAATGAGAATGATTATAGGCTTTGGTTTCATTTAATTTGGATTTGGTTATGATTTAGGCCAACTTGAACCTTTAGGTCAATCTGGGTTAAGTAGGTCAATTGGGGTCAATTGGGTCCAATCTTAGCTTTTGTCAAGTTTAACAATCAATTTGGATTGAACTTCAGCCATTGGTTGCAATCAATTTGATTTATATTTTGATTTGATGTAATTTGGTCTTCTAGGTCAATTTATGTCTACTTGGGTCAAGAGGGCCAAGTGGGTTTGGTTTGACTCAATTGAAGGTCAAGTCATATTCAAATATTGATTTTGACTTGGTATGAATCATTAGTTTCAAGGGATTTAGCATAGGTTGTATTTGGCTAGTTTGTGTTCATATGGGTTAAGGGGTTGACTTGGTCAAATCACCAAGTTGACTTGGTTTGACCCAATTTATGATAATTGGTCAACATAGGGTGATCAATAATCATGATGAGAGGTTTTGATGGGGATTCAATCCAATTTGGGTAGGATTAGAACTTAGCTAAAATATGTCAAATTGGCCACTTTGGGTCAAGTGGACCAATTGGGTTTAGTTGGCTTGATTTTGGGTTGAGTTTGATTTAATTGAATTTATATAAGGATTTGATATTGACATATAAATTCAATTGCACTTGGCTTTGGTTCAAATGGGTTTTGGTTTATTTGAACATTTCAAGTCAAAAGGGTTAAGTTAGGTTTGACTTGATGATTATAGATTTCATTTAGATTTGTGAATATGATTGAAGTTATGATTGATTCATGAAAAATCAATTGAATTTGGGTTTTGGAATGAAGGAATTTGCCTAAGTCCATGGAGTTGAGTCATGTGGCTTAAGTTTGGATTTTGATTTGGTTTGATTTAGTTTTGATGACCTAAATGTATATTTCATTTAAATTTGTGAACATGATTTAAAATATAAATGACTTGTGAGAAAATCAATTGAGTTTGACTTGATTTGGATTAAGATTTGGCTAAGTCCATGGGATAGGTTAGATGGCTTAGGAAGGGTTTTGATTTAATTTGATTTAGTTTGATTTAGTTTTGATCATTTAAATGTAGATTTGATTTTAATTTAGGAAGATGATTGAAGATATAAATTGATTAAGAGAAAATCAATTGATTTTTGATTGATTTGGATTAAAATTTGGCTATGTCCATGGGATAGGTCATATGGCTTAGGAAAGGCTTCAAGTTTGGATTTGATAATGGGCTTCAATCATTTGATTTTCGAATTTGGGTTTGTATTTGTGTTTGAATTTGATGTTTGAATTTAACTTGAGGTTTGGTTTGAGAAGGTGAACATGGATTGGATTTGGGTTGTAGGGTCAGTGGATTACCTCAATCCCTAAGGCATAACCTAATTCTATGGTTAACCTTTTTAAGTCTTTAGGCTTAGGCTAAGTGTTTACCAAATTGTTAGAAGTTTCTTATGACTAGGGAAGTCTTAGTGTCTAGAAAACTCCTAAGTCTAAGATGGGAAGACTGAATCCGCACTCTAGAAGTGAGGTCAATAGGCCTTAGGCTCCATAGTATTGTCCTTAGATATAGATGATTGGAAGACCGAAGCCAAGTTTCACATTATAGACTTGGATACATCTTTCGATGCTTTACTTGGGAGACCATGGATACATGAGAACAACATAGTTCCATCCTCTCTACATTAGTGTATAAAGTTTGTGAGAGGTGGGATCGTCTATTGTGTCAAAGGAGATCTCAAGCTATTTACAGTTCATAATGTCGACATGTATGAGGATGCAGTTTACTACCTCTCTCAAAATCAATAAGTCTATTCTTAAGAACTTGGCCAAAGTTTAAAAATAAAACAAAAAGAAAAATAAAATAAAAAAGAAAAAGAAAGAGAAAAAGAAAAATAAAAGAAAAGAGAAAATGAAAAAGAAAATAAAAGGGAGCAGAAAGAGACTTGAAGGAGGAAGTGGAGCTTGACATTAGATTCCAGCCCAAGTTCATTACTCCATTCGAACATAAGTTAGATGAGAGGCCTCGGAAAACCTTTATTATCCATATAGAAGATATTTAAATCAAGTTCATAGGATGAGTCTTATATGGTTAGCACACCAACCAGCTCTTCTCAGTAGTAGATTCGCATGGAGGTGACACTTGAGCCAGATAGCGATGAAGATCGGGCACCAAAGTAAAGCATAAGCGTATCCAAGTCTATATGTGAAATAGTTAGACATCAATTGGGAACCTTAGCTTTAACCTAACTTTCCTCTCAAAAGGCTGAGGGTTTGGTAGTTAAGGAAGCCCCTAAATCATCCATAGGTGTGAATACACAAAGGTTCTTTGTGAGAGCATCATCCTCAAGTCAAGAAGTTAATGTAGAACTTAAGAATGATTAATATAAGGATTTAATAGAATTACCTTTTGGTTGGTACTTGCCTTGTGTTCATAATTTAGCAAAGAAAGGGTTAATTCCACATACATGGTCAAAGCACAGGTCATGCTACTTCAAAATAATATGGAAGAGCAAATGCAAAAGCTCTCAATCAATATTGGGACTAGGATTCAATATTGTGGGTCCAGTCGATGATGATGATTGCTGCTAAGTCATCACCAATCATTAGGAATCTGATAGGTTCTTTCAAATCATATTAACTCATATGAGGAGCTGTGCTTAGAAACTTCAGATGATCCAGATGAGTTTGAAGTCAAAGATGCACAGCTAGAGTTTGAAGAAGAGATCAAGTCAACAATCGACGAGCTCAAGGAAATCAACTTAAGAATTGAAGAAGATCCACGCTCGACTTGTATCAGTTGTTTGTTGAATGAAATTAAAACCAATGACTCAGTTAGGCTATTAACTAAGTTTAAGGATTGCTTTCGATGGAGTTATGAAAAGATGCTTGGATTGTCTTTTGATGTAGTGTTCCATAAACTAGCAATAAAGTCTACTGCTAACCCTATCTAGCAAGCTCATAGATGCATGTGATTAGACATAAAATGATAGGTCATTTCTGAAGTCAAGAAATTGATCAATACTGGCATCATTCAAGAAGAAAAATATCCTACCTAGTTAGCCAGCATCGTCCTAATTAAGAAAATGAATTATCAAATTCACAAATAACCAAATAAATATTTAAATAAGACATGTATGAAAGATGAATTCTACTACCAATCCGAAGCTGATGGTGGATATTGCCTAATCTCATGTAATCTTCTCTTTCTTGGAATGCTCATCTGGATATAACCAAATAAAGATGTCCCCTGAAAATGAAAGAAACACTACTTTTAAAACCCTGATTAGAATCTATTGCTATAAGGTCATGCCTTTTAGGCTTAAAAATGCTGGTGCTACATACTAGCGGGTTATGAATTGAATCTTCAACAAACTGATTCATCATCAAGTCAAGTGCTATGTCGATGATGTCATGGTCAAAGTAGAGAAAAGGAAGACCATCTCTTTAACTTCAGAGTAGCTTTTGAACATTTAAGATAATTTAACCTCAAAATGAACCCCTTGAAGTGTGCATTCAGAGTAGCTTCATGGAAATTCCTTGGTTTTATTTTCTGACACTAGGGAATCAAAATTAATTCGAAGAAGATCAAGGCGATATTAAAAATGCTACCCTTAAAAGTTTAACTCAGCATAGATCATTCCAAGGGTGGTTGGCATATCTAAGACGCTTTATATCCAACCTATCGGGAAGATGTCAACCATTCTCAACACTTGTAAAAATGGATGCCAAGTTCAAGTGGGATGACAAGGGTGAGTATGCCTTCGAAGACATCAAACATTACCTGATGGCGCCACCAATTCTAGCGACTTATCCGCAAGCCACTCATACTTACTTTGACTCCTTGGTACTTTGTTGTCTCAAGCTAATGACGAAGAAAAGGAAAACACACTCTACTACCTTATCCATCGTCTAATCCCTACTGAGGCTAATTATCCACCTATTGAGAAGCATTGCCTAGATTTAATCTTTGCATCCCAAAAGTTACAACACTACATGCTTCCTCATAAGGTGAACTTAATCTCTAAGATCAATTCACTACAATATCGCATGATGCGGCCAATGCTATCTGGATAGTTGGCACGACGGTCCATGATCCTCTTGTAGTTTGACAAGCACTAGCAGATTTTTTAGCAGCACACCTACTTCCTATTGACTCACTGCTTAGTGATGATCTCCCTGATGAACAAATCATGAACTTAGGGGATACTAACATTCACCATTGCGAGATGTACTTTGATGGTGCGGCTTCCTCTTAAAGAGAAGAAGAACCATAATCTACTATTCCAAGAAAGGCAGGGATAGGAATAGTTCTCGTAACTCTAGACTGCGATGTGATGAGATACTCATATCATCTATCTAATCCATGCACCAATAATCAAGCTGAATATGATGCTCAATGTCTAGAGTTAGCCGTTACTCTAAGCATCCATAACATCAACATATTTGGGGATTCTCAACTAGTTATCAACAAAATTATTGGGTCCTATAAGGTTATAAAGCCTAAGCTCCATCACTACCATAAGTACACTATGGAGTTGATGGCCCAAATCCCAAAGGTTACCATTTATAAGATTCCTCGAGGAGATAATGTCATAGCGATGCTTTTGCTTTCCAAAGAGTTGGCATGTCCAGAGGATGAGTCCAGATCAATAAAGGTCCAAAATAGACAATTCTTATTCCTTATTTATATTGAACTCATCAAAAAGTACTCTTTTGAAGGGGAAGTTGCCATTGCTAAGTAGAATGAGGAGTTAGATCAGAGGAAACCATTTATAGATTACCTAAATAAA
Organism: Cymbidium sinense; assembly: GCA_021442155.1. Classification (NCBI taxonomy): domain Eukaryota; kingdom Viridiplantae; phylum Streptophyta; class Magnoliopsida; order Asparagales; family Orchidaceae; genus Cymbidium; species Cymbidium sinense. The sequence goes on along the minus strand of CM038214.1, from coordinate 78,743,401 downwards.
GAAAAACTACCTCAAGAGAAGTCCCAATCCCATCAGATGAAGTAGGGAGCACTTTCCTACGCTCTTGTGGATGGTGTCTTGTACCAGCAGTCTTTTGATCACATCTGGTTACATTATTTAGACAAGCATGAAGCCCGTAAGATCATGATCAAGGTACACTCAGGATTATGTGGAGCCAACCATTTTGGTTTGAAGATGAAATCCAAGATCAATAGGCTAGGATACTAATGGTCATCAATGATCAAAAATTACATTATTACAGCTAAGCGAGGCCACCAATGTCAAATACACAATGTGGTCCTACACCAACCACTCAACATTCTACATCCTACATTGGTCCAGGGCCATTCGAATGTTGGGGTACCGACATAGTGGGTTTGATTGATCCTCTTTCTTCCAAGGGTCATCAGTTCATCTTAGCTGGTATAGGCTAATTTTCCAAATGGATGAAGGTGATTCCTCTTTGAGAGGTCACAGCTCAGCAATGCTACTACATGCACTCTAGTTTTTTAGGAACAATATCGTATATAGGTTCAGAGTGCCTTGATGAATTATATCTCATAATTATATGGCATTCAAGAGAACCAAGATTAATAACTTTACTTATAGACACAACATAGATTGGAGATATTCTGCCATCAAATACTCGAAGATAAACAGCTTAGTAGAAGCCTTTAACAAAAATCTCATCCAAATACTGAAGAATACACTTGGCAACAACAAGCAACAGTAGCATGAGAAGTTAGTTGAATCCTTGTAGGGTCTACCACACCACATATAGAACTCTAACTCAGTCTACTCCTTTCTAATTAGTTGGTTCTCAATATGTTAATGGATACACCACTCATACTGATGGATACACCTTATGTTGATTAGTTCTCACACCTTAGGATACACCACTCATGGCCGATGTAAGTCTGCTATGCTTTCTCTTTGAGTTGGCCACCATACACCTATAGGCTTTCTTTTCTAGGGATCAAGAAAAAAGCTTCTACCAGCACCTCCGTTCCCCTTTTCTAGTAACCACCCCTATGGTTGGAGAATTCATTTTGTGGATGTGTAGATTCTCCCTTTGTCCAATAAATCTGAGATAGGTCAAGGCCGATATATCCCCTTCTTAGTGTGGTCCCTCGCACACTAACAAGATCCACATAAACATATAAATAAAATACATATTCACTTATGGATTAGGAGGACACCCTTTACCTTTTCCAAGCAGCATCCTATCTTTAGGGCACGCCAAAAAGAAACTCCCTATAGGAATCACTTGACTACTCTTGGGTTGATATAAGTCCTCAACAACATTCACTCAATAGTTGCCCCTAAGTCAGGTTCGATTTATTGTGCTACCAAAAAGTCACTCCGACAATTGTTCCCTACTTTAGAAGATGTAAGTTTGCTATGCTTTCTTCTTAGCACAACCATTGCACATTGAAAGGCAACCCCTTAGGTTGGCTAGCTCTACCCCCATGACCAGTAGATTATCCCATTGGATTTATAAATCTGAGGTATGACAAGTCTAATATACCCCTTCTCAGGGGGTCCATTGCACACTAACATGGACCATAAATTAAATCTATCAAATTTGATCGAGCTCACATCCCCAGTAGATATGCCCTCAATTCAAAAAAAAAAACCATATCAAATCTCATGAAATTTGGATAAAATTAATCTTAATTACTTTTGATTGACATAAGTCCCTAGTGATATTCACTCAGTAGTCACCCTAGGTCAGGTTTGATTTGTTGTGCATCCAATAGGTCACCCCAACAATTATTCCTTGCTTTGGAAGATGTAAGTCTGCTATGCCTTCTTCTTTGCATAGCTGTTGCACACCGAAAGATAACCCCTTAGGTTGGCTAGCTCTACCCCGCAGCCAGTAGACTATCCCTTTGGATTTGTAAACTTGAGGTAGGTCAAGGCTTTCACTGGGGTCCATCACACACCAACAGGTCCATACATTAACTCGTGATTAAATTAAACCCAATCTAATTTTCCTGGAGTTAAATCACACCCTTCTCCCTAGTGGAGCCCCAAATCATATATAAACAAGTCAAGCAAATAAATCAAATTCAAAACTAACCTCCATAGTGGAGCCAAATTAAACCAACTCCCCTAGTAGAGTCTAAACTAAAGAAATTCAATGAAACTCTTATCCCAAGTGGATACATCCCTAATCAAATCTATGAAATCAAACTCAAATCCTAATCCCCTATGAATAACCTGAACCTGCTTCCCTAGTTGAAGGTTCATATACTAGATCCCTAGAGGACTCGAGCCCATATCTCTAGCAAATATGCCTCCACATCAGTTAAAATAAAACAAATTAAAGTTTATTTGATCTTAATCCCCAATGGGTCTTCTTTCCATAAATTATATAATCAAATCAAATTCAAATCTTATCCCCAGTATATTCTCTTCGTTTATGCCTTCAACATAGACTATTCATATGTCATGTCCAATACATGTGTGATCCCCTAGCAGATCTCCCTCCATGTCTTTGACATGGAATTCTCATCAAATCTTATTTCTTCTCTTATGCACACCTTTAATACCTCAACCAATAGCCTAACAATGTATTTGTTCAAATTACATCATCTTGACATTGTAATCACATTTTATGATTTGTGATGGTTCAAGCTAAAACTAACTATACAATATCATGCTAAATATATTATAGTGTGAATTAACACACTATATTATATTATAATATATGATGTTATATTATAATTTTCTATAATATAATATATTGTCTAACATTACACCTCATTAGATTCACTTAAAAGAAACAAATAATACAATTTCCCCAAAATATGAATAATGCTCATTTTAGATGTAAAATTATTATTTTTCTATTAGAAATGGTACAAAATAGCATAATTTTGGTGTTTTTAGTGTGTGCCATGAATTTGGCCAAATTCTTCCATCTCAACCTTCAACATTTTTTGTGAGTTTTGACCCAATGTATTATAACAAAAGTAAAACATACTAAAATGTACAATAACATTTAGTAAACACCACCATATATATATGTGAAGTTATATTGTTATGTACATTATATTTTAATATGCTTTCATATATATATATTATCTTACATTACACCTTAAAATGAATCACTTTAAGCAAAAAATTTATAAAATTTGGTTGAAAATGAACATTTATTTTGTGCAAAATTCCATTCTTTTGATTAAATGTAAGTGACACACCATAGCACCCCCCAATGATGTTCCCTAAAGCTTACCTTAAATTTGGCCAAATCCCATCATCTGAGCCTACAAATCAGTATTTTTATGAGTTATACCACTACAAACTCTACTACATCATACTATAACTAACTAAAATATGCTAAAAACCAAGTAGTAATATAAAATAGTATGCTACACTATGTTATTGCATCCTATATTATCATACACTATAACATATTATATTATATTATATTGTATATCACATCACAAGGGATTGCTTAAGATAAAAATTCATAAAATTAGTCTAAACAATAAAAAAACTATATATTTTAATCATATCACTTACATATTTTAAATTGAAACAATATATTATGATGCCATTTCTACCTATTATGAATTTAGAAAAATTCCACCATTTTAAAGTATAAATCAATAGTTTTATAAATAATGCTAGTTGACATGATTATAAAATACTAAAAGAATTTAAAATGCACAAAACAATATATTATGATATATGATGCTATACTATGCTACAACATATAATATTTATTTTGAACATAAAATCTTACTTTTAGACTACAATTAGCATAGCAAACCTTTGGTACTACAACCTAATTCCCACTTCAAATTTAATAAATTTCATCATCTGATTTATTAAATCAATATTTTTACAATTTATATTAATGTAGACTATAGAGCACAATACCATAATATACTAAAACATTTTAAAATATCTTATAACATCTAATAACACATCACTACATGCCAAATATATGATGCCACATTATACTATAATATATGGTATTATAATATGATTTAAGGTTAGGGTTTAGTGTATTCAAATCTCCAATGATCAAGGGAAAGTCTCTTGAAGACATTTTCTTTAGCTACTATAACTATGTCAAGATTAGGTCATTCTTTAGATCTATTCCTAAAGACATCTTTATTCAAGGTTTTGAGTTTAGGGTTTATAGTTAGTTTAAGGTTTAGGGTTTAAGATTAGTTTAGGGTTTAGGGTTTAGGATTTAGGGTTTGGGGTCTAGGGTTCAAGGGCTTTGGTTTTAGGGTTTGGGGGTTTGTGGTTTAGGTTTAGGGTTTAGGGTTTTTAGGTTTAGGTTTGTGGTTTAGGTTTAGGGTTTTGTGTTTAGGGCTTATGGTTTAGGGTCTAATGTTTAGGTTTTATGTTTAAGGTTTAAGTTTTAGTTTAGGGTTTAGGGTTTAGGGCTTAAGGTTTTTTTTTAACAGAGAATAAATTTAGATTCAATGTTTCTTCTTTTCAAGTTCATCAACCAAGTAGCACCTCAAGTATTCTAAGACATAAGTGATGACATAGACAAAAAATGAGCTCCCATAGAGAAAATGAAAAACCCATGATAAGTAGAACTGTCAATACTATAAAGACACAATTCCATAAGTAGTAGATCAGATCGACTATTTTCAATTTCTCCAGTTCCCATCAGAACCACCACCGCCTCTCGAGTAGTAGGATACACCATCACATCCTGAATCTCTCCCTCCGCTGCCACCATAGATGTAACCTCCGCCACCTTCGCCCATAACCACCTCCATGACAACCACATCCACCATAGCTCTAGATCCCCCAAAGACCACCTGATAATTCCACCTTCATCTCCACAACCAGATTTAAACTAAGCCTAGTTGATAGTGATGTTCCAACCATCAAGGTTCTGCCCATTCTTTGTGGTTTAGCTTTAGGTTTAAGATAGTTTAGTTCAATTTTAGTGTGGTAAGAGTGGTTTAGGGTGGGGTAGGATTTAAGGTTTAAGGTTTTAGGTTTTAGGGTTTAGGGTTTAGGGTTTTAGGATTTTAGGGTTTAGAGTTTAGCATTTAGGGTTTAGAATTTAAGGTTTTATGGTTTAGTGGTGTGGTTTAGAGGTTAGGATTTATGATTTAGGTTTTAGAATTTTTTAAAATAAGAAACCAGGTTTAGTTTATTTAGTTTAATTTTATTTATTTAAGTTTATTTTATTTTATTTTAATTTAGTTTTATATTTTTTATTTAGGCTTTTGTGGTTTAGTTTATTTATTAGGGTTTTATTTTATTTTACTTTTTGGGTTTTTTTAATTAGGTTTAGGATTTTAGTTTATTTTTATAGGTTTAGGTTTTAGGTTTTTATTTTAGGTTTATTTTTATATTTTATTTTTTTAGTTTAGGTTTATTTTAAGTTTATTTTATTTTATTTAGTTTAAGTTTAGGTTTAGGCTTAATTTATTTTATGTTTAACTTATTTAGTTTAGGTTTAGGTTTATTTTATATTATTTATTTTAACTTTATTTTAGATTTAGGGTTTTTTAGTTTAGGGTTTAGGTTTTATTTTTTTATTTTTTAGGTTTAGGTTTTTATTTAGTTTTTATTTTATGTTATTTTAGATTTCTTTTATTTTATCTTATTATTTTATTTAGGTTTTTTATTTTTTTTAGTTTAGTTTAGGTTTTATTTATTTTATTTTAGTTTATTTTTATTTTTTATTTTATGTTATTTTATTTTATTTTATTTTACTTTAGTTTTATTTTATTTATGTTTAGTTTATTTTAGTTTATTTTATTTTTTATTTTAGGTTTAGGTTTAGGTTTAGTTTATTTTAAATGTAGGGTTAGGTTTTATTTATTTTAGTTTAGGTTTAGGTTTATTTTATTTTATTTTAGGTTTAGGATTTTTTTTTTAGTTTAGGGTTTAGGTTTTATCTTTTGTTTAATTTTGGTTTTATTTTTAGGTTTTTTTTAGGTTTAGGCTTTTATTTAGTTTTATTTTATTTTATTTTATTTTTATTTTATTTTTATTTTAGGTTTAGTTTTTATTTTATTTAGGTGTTTTATTTTTAATTTAGTTTAGGTTTTATGTCTTTTTATTTAATTTTAATTTTTATTTATTTTTTTTAGGTCCAGTTTAGGTTTAGGTTTAGATTATCTTTTATTTATTTATTTATTTATATGTTATTTAGGTTTATTTATTTATTTTATTTTTTAGGTTTATTTAGTTTGTTTAAGTTTTTTAGGTTTTTTTAGTTTATGGTTTAGGGTAAGTTTTAGGTCAGGTAGTTTTAGGGTGCAGGTTTAGGGTTTATTGTAAGTTTTATGGTTTTAGGGTTTTGGGTTTAAGGTTTAGGTTTGGATGGTTTTGTGGTTAGTCAGTTTAGGATCAGGTTTCAAGTTTGGTAGGGTTTTTTTTTTTTTTTTAAAAAATTAAATAAATAAGCAAGTTTTGGTTTATTTAGTTTTATTTATTTATTTTAGTTAATTTTATTTTTATTTTTATTTAGGCTTATTTTTATTTTTATTTAAGTTAGTGTATTTATTTTAGTTTATTTTTTAGGTTTAGTAGGTTACTATTTAGTTTTATTTTTTTTATTTTCTTTAGGTCCATTTAATTTAGGCCTAGATTTAGGTTTTATTTTATTTAGGTTTATTATGTATATTTAGTTTAGGTTTATTTTGATTATTATATTATGGTCACATGTAGTTTATTTATTAATTGATTTAAGTTATTTATTTTATTATTTTTTATTTATCTTTGTATTTATTTAGGTTTAGGGCCTGTGATCAAGGTTTTAGATTTAGGTTTAGTCTTAGGATCTTTAGTTTTAGGCCTGGTTTAGTTTGGGTAAAGAGGCCCAGGGTCAGGGTCAGGGCTCTGGCCTAGAGCCCAGTGGCCTAGGGCCCAGGGTTCAGTTAGGTGGGTTTGGGCTCAGTGGTCAGTGGCCTAGGGTCAGGCCTGTTTTCAGGGTCAGGTCTGGGGTAGGGTTTAGGTAGATTTTAGTGTGGTAGGATGTTTTGGGTTAGGGTAGGTTTAGGATCATTTTATTTTATTTGATTTTTTATTATTTATTTATTTTATTTTTTATTTTTAGTTATTTATTTATTTAGGTCCATTTATTTTAGTTTATTTATTTTAGTTTATGTTTATTTTTAGTTATTTATTTTATTTTAGGTTTAAGTTTCATTTATTTTGTTATTTAGGTTTTCTTTAGGTTTAAGTTTAGGTTTTATTTTAGGTTTATTTTAGGTTTTATTTTAGTTTAGTTTAGTTTATTTTAGCATAATTTATTTATTTAAAAGTTTAGGTTTAGTTTATTTTAGGTTTAGGTTTAGGTTTTATTTGTTTTTGTTTAGTTTATTTTAGTTTAGGTTTAGGTTTATTTTATATAATTTATTTTAGGTTTTATTTATTGTTTATTTTGGGTTTTACTTTTAGGTTTATTTATTAAGTTTAGGTTTTTATTTCAATTTTATTTTATTTTAGTTAATTTAAGATTTATATTTTTAGGTTAATTTTATTTTTTTAGTTTAGTTTAGGTTTTAATTTATTTTATTTTAGTTTAGTTTTTTTTTATTATTTATTTAGCCAGTTTAGGTCTCATGTTTAGGTTTAGCTTTTGGTTTATCTTTAATTTATTTAGGTTTAGGTTTTATTTATTTATTTTTAGGTTTTATTTTGTTTCTCAGCTTTAGTGTTTTAGGGCTCAGGGTTTAGGTTTCAGGATCAGTGGCTCAGGTTTAGAGGCCCAGGTCAGTGGTTTTGGTTTAGGGCCTTTTAGGTTTTGCCTAGGGTTTAAGTTTAGGGTTTAGGCTCAGGGATCAGGTTTATTTGGGTTTAGGTTTATTTTAGGGTTAGGGTTTTTTTATTTATTTATATATTTTTTTTTTATTTAAAATCAAATCATAGTTTAGGTTTATTTAGTTAATTTTCATTTATTTTAGTTTATTTTATTTTTTATTTAAGTTTAATTTTATTTTTAATTATTTTAGTTTTTTTTATTTTAGGTTAAATTATTTTAGTTTAAGTTTTTTAATTTTAGTTTATTTTTTAGCTTTAAGTTTTTTTTTTATTTTTGTTTTATTTTTATTTTCTTTTTTATGTTTAGGTTTTTGTGTTTTATTTTTAGGTTTAGGTTTAGTTTTTGATTTTAGGTTTTATTTTTTACATTAGGTTTAAGTTTAATTTTAGTTTATTTTATTTTATTTAGGGTTTAGGTTTTGATTTAGGTTTAATTTATTTTAAGCTTAGGTTTAAGTTTTACTTATTTTAGTTTAGGTTTTGGTTTTTTTTTTAGTTTTGGGTTTAGGTTTTATTTTTTATTTAAATTTAGGCTTTATTTTTAGGTTTACTTATTGGTTTAGGGTTTCATTTAGTTTTTATTTCATTTTATTTTAGGTGTAGTTTTTTTATTTTAGGTTTAGTTTTAATTTTATTTAGGTATTTTATTTTTTTAGTTCAATTTTGGATTTTATATATTTTATTTAGTTTAGTTTTTATTTTGTGTTATTTATTTATTTTAGTTATGTTTAGGTTTATTTATTTATTTTATTTATGTTTAGGTTTATTTATTTTTTTTATATTTAGGTTTATTAAGTTTACATTTAAGTTTTAGGTAGGGTCAGGGTTTAGGCTCAGTGGCTCAGGTTGGATGTGGTGTGGTAGGTTGTAGGGGGATCTAGTGGCTCAGGGTTTAGGGTTTAGTAGGTCAGGGTAGTTTTATTGTTTAGGTGGGGTTTGGGCCTAGGGTCAGTGTGGGTAGTGTAGTTTTAATTTTTAATTTTAAAATGCCTAACTAGTAAGTTTTGGTTTAATTTATTTTATTTATTTTAATTTAATTTTATTTATATTTTATTTTTTATTTAGTTTAGTTTATTTATTGTATTTATTTATTTTAGTTTATTTTTAGGTTTACGTTAGTTTTTAGTTTATTTAGTTTATTTCACTTTATATTTTATGTTTAAGTTTTATTTTTAAATTTTAGGTTTAAGTTTTAGTTTTTATTTTATTTTTTAACTTGAGGTTTTAGGATTTTATTTTAGGTTACTTTCAAGTATTTTTTTTAGTTTAGGTTAAGGTTTAATTTTAGTTGATTTTTTTTATTTAGGATTTAGGTTTAGGTTTAGGTTTAGTTTATTTTATTTTTAGTTTTATGTTTTATTTAATTTAGTTTAGGATTAGTTTTTTTAGATTTTATTTATTTTATTTTAGGTTTATTTTATTTTTATTTTAAGTTTAGTTTATATTTTATTTAGGTTTTCTTAGGTTTATTTTATTTTTTTAGTTAAGTTTAGGTTTTTATTAATTTTATTTTAGTTTAGTTTTAAAATTTTATTTTATTTTATTTATAATTTTAGGTTTAAGTTTTTATTTTATTTTATTTTATTTAGTCATGTTTAATTTATTTATTTTAGTTTGCTTTGGTTTTAAGTTTTAGGTTTTTTTATTATTTATGGTTTATTTAGGTTTAGGGTATTTATGGTTTAGTTTTTATGGTGGGTTTGTTAGTTAGTTACTACTTTGTTAGAGTTAGCCTAGGGTCTGGGTTTGGGGTTTTAGTTGGCCTGGTTAGTCAGTGGTCAGGGTTTCTTGGGTTTAAGATTTTGTGGTTAAGTTTTTAGTTTTTTAGTTTTTAGGTTTATTTTAGGGCTTTTTTAGTATTTTAAGCCTAGTTTAGGTTTCAGATTTTTTTGGGGTTTATTTAGGTTGTGGGTTTATGGTTTATGGTTTTGGGTTAGTTTTAGGGTTTATGGTTTTTTAAAAAAATAGTTAAGTAAACTGGTTGGTTTAGCATTATTTAGTTTACTTATTATGAATTTTAGTTTATTATTATTATTATTATTATTTTTATTTAGGTTTATTTTTTATTTTAATTTAGTTTGGTTTATTTATTTTAGTTTTTTTTTTTAGTTCATTTTTTAGGTTTAAGTTTAGTTTATGTTTATATTTTTATTTTATTTTATTTTAGGTTTAGGTTTTATTTTTAATTTTTAGGTTTAGGTTTACATTTTTATTTTATTTTTTTTGGTTTAGGTTTTAAGTTTTTATTTTAGGTTTATTTTAAGGTTTTATTTTTTAGTTTAGGTTTAAGTTTATTTTTAGTTTATTTTATTTTATTTAGTTTAGGGTTTAGGTTTAGGATTTATTTATTTTAGTTTAGGTTTAGGTTTATTTTATCTTATTTATTTTAGTTTTAGTTTTTTTATTTTAGGGTTTACGTTTTATTATTTATTTATTTTTAGGTTTATTTTTTTGGTTTAGGTTTTTATTTAGTTTTATTTTAGTTTATTTTATTTTTTTATTTTACATTTTAGTTTTATTTTATTTAGCTTTTATTCTTAGGTTTATTTTATTTTAGTTAAGTTTAAGTTTTATTTATTTTATTTTATTTTAGTTTTATTTTTTTATTTTATAAATTTTTAGTTTAGGTTTTAGTTGGTTTTATTTTATTTTATTTTTTTTATTTTATTTAGTTTAGGTTTTTATTTTATTTTAGGGTTTATTTATTTAGTTTAGCTTATATTTCTTTTGTGGTTTAGGTCCATGGCTCACCTGCCAGGATTGGTTTAGTGGTTTGGGGTAGGTAGGGCTCAGTGGTCAGGTCAGGGTGGGTAGGGTCAGGGCTCAGGTCCAGTGGTAGGTCTAGTTAGTCAGTTTTGGCCTAGGTTTGTTTCAGAGGTTGTTTGTGGCCTGTTTTAGCATTTAGTTTGGATTTAGGATCAGTGGCCTGTGGTGGTGGGTTATCTTTTATGCTTTAGTGTTTTGGTCAGTTAGTGGTCCGTGGTTGGTAGATCAGTTTAGTGTTTTAAAAAGTAACCCAGCTAAGTTTATGTAGTTTATTTTATTTTAGTTATTATTTTTATTTATTTTAGTTTATATTTATTTATTTTTTTTATTTTATTTATATTTTGTGGCTTATTCTAGTGAGTTTTATTTTAATTAAAGTTTTTTTAGTTTAGGTTTTTATTTTATTTTCAAGTTTAGTTTTATGTTTTATTTCGTTTATTTTAGGTTTCATTTTTTAGGTTTATTTTAGCTTAATATTTTATTTAGTTTAAGTTTAAGTTTAGTTATTTAGTGTAGGTTTATGTTTTATTTATTTTAGTTTAGTTTTATTTTATTTTCTTGTTTATTTTAGAGTTTTTTATTTTAGTTTTATTTTTATTTATTTTTAGGTTTTTTTTATAGGTTTTTAGTTTTATTTTATTTAATTTTAGGTTTATTTTATTTTTATTTTACGTTTAGTTTTTATTTTATTTAGTTTTTTATTTTAAGGTTTATTTTTTTTTTTTTAGCTTAGGTTTTTATTTATTTTATTTTATTTTAATTTTTCTTTTTAGGTTTAGGATTAGGTTTTAGTTTACGTTTTTATTTTATTTTATTTTTTATTATATTTAGGTTTAGGTTTTTTAATTTATATTATTTTTTAGTTTAGGTTTAAGTTTTTAGATTTTAAAATTTAGGTTTAGTATTTATATTTATTTTATTTTAGTTTATTTTAGTTTAGGATTAGTCTTAGTTTTTTAGTTTAGGGTTCAGGATTTATTTTTTTATTTATTTTTATTTTTTATTTTTAGGTTTCTTTTTTTAGGTTTAGGTTTTTATTTATTTTTATTTTATTTTATTTTAGTTTCTTTTTTGTTTAGTTTTCATTTCATTTAGGTTTTTATTCTTAGGTTCATTTTTTTTTTAGTTTACTTTAGGTTTATATTTGTTTTATTTTAATTTATTTTTATTTTTTATTTTATTATATTTTTAAGTTTAGTGTTATTTTTTGGTTTAGTTTTTTATTTTATTTTATTTAGGTTTAGTTTTTCTTATTTATTTATTTTTAGGTTATATTTAGTCATTTAGCTCAAGTTTTAGTTTTAGGTTTTTAGGCTCAGTGGTGGGCTTAGGTTTTAGGGTTTTGTATTTAGGGTCGAGGTTTAGGTTTATGATGGTTAGGGTAGTTTATGGGTTTAGAGTTTAGTTTTAGGGTTTGGGGTAGTGGTAGGGTCTGGTTTTTTTTAAAAAAATTAAGTAAATGAAAGGAGTAACATTTAATTTATTTTTTATTTATTAGTTTATTTTTTTATTTTTATTTAGGTTTTTTATTTTTATTTAGTTTTGTTTATTTATTGAAAGTTTATTTATTTTAGTTTAAGTTTTTTAATTTAATTTATTTTTTAGGTTTAGGTTTATGTGTATGTTTAATTTTTAGTTTATTTTTATTTTTATTTTATTTTTAGGTTTAGGATTTTTTTTTAGGTTTAGGTTTAGGTTTTTATTTTATTTTCTTAGGTTTAGGTTTTAGGTTTTTATTTTCAATTTATTTTTAGGTTTTATTATTTAGTTTATGTTTAGGTTTACTTTTTATTTATTTTATTTTATTTAGTTTAGGTTTTACGTTTAGTTTATTTTAGGTTTAGGTTTAGGTTTTATTTATTTTAGTTTAGGTTTATGTTTTTTTTTTACTTTAGGTTTAGGTTTTCTTAGTTTAGGGTTTATGTTTTATTATTTATTTATTTTTAGGTTTATTTTTTAGGTCTAGGTTTTTATTTAGTTTTTATTTTATTTAATTTAAGGTTTATATTAATTTTATTTTACGTTTAGTTTTTTTTATTTAATTTTTTATTTTGAGTTTTATTTTATTTCTTTAGTTTAGTTTCAGTTTTTATTTATTTTATTTTAGTTTTTTATTTTATTTTTTATTTATTTTTAGGTTTAGGATTAGGTTTTATTTTAAGTTTTTATTTTATTTTATAATTTTATTATTTTTAGGTTTAGGTTTTTTATTTATTTTATTTATTTTGTTTTATTTAGTTTAGGTTTAGGTTTTTAGGTTTTTAGGGTTTGGGCTTGGCCTATCAGGCAGTAGTTTGGGGTTTAGGGTTTAAGGCCTAACATCAGGTTTTGTTTAGGTTTTAGGTTTAGGATTTAGTGTTTGGGGGTCAGGTTTAGGGTTTATTTGAGTTTGTGGATTTAGGTTTAAGGTTTAGTGGGTTTGTGGGTTGTAAGTTTAGGGTTTACAGTTTTTTTAATTTCTTTTTATTTATTTATTTATTTTTTAAATTAAGTAAACTAGTAGGTTTATGTTTGTTTAATTTATTTTTTAATTTTATCTAGGTTTATTTTTATTTTTATTTAGTTTATTTTATTTTGTAGGTTTAGGTTTAGGTTTAGGGTTATTTTTTAGTTTAATTTTATTTTAATTTTGTTTTTTATTTTTTATTTCAGCTTATTTGTATTTTTATTTAGATTAGTTTATTTATTTTGGTTTATTTTTTTGGTTTAGGTTTAGGTTTAAGTTTATCTTTTAGTTTAGTTTTATTTTTATTTTATCTTTTAGTATAGTTTATTTTAGTTTAGGTTTAGGTTTTTTTTTAGTTTAGGGTTTTGGTGTTTTTTTAATTTAATTTTAGGTTTTATTTTTAGGTTTAGGTTTTTATTTAATTTTTATTTTATTTTATTTTTGGTTTATTTTATTTTTATCTTAGGTTTAGTATTTCTTTTATTTTGGCTTTTTATTTTTTTAGTTTAGTTTAGGTTTTTATTTATATTATTTTAGTTTTTTTTATTTTTATTTTCTATTTTAGTTTAGGTTAAGGTTTAGGTTTTCATTTATGTTTAATTTTTAATTATATTATTTTGGTTTAGGTTTACATTTTTAGCTTTTTAGGGTTTAGGGTTTAGGTTTTAGGTTTTATTTTAGGTTTATTTTTAGGTTATACTTTTTAGTTTATTTTATTTTATTTAGTTTTGGGTTTAGGTTTAGGTTTAGGTTTAATTTATTTTATTTTAGTTTAGTTTAGGTTTAGGTTTATTTTGTTTTGTCTATTTTATTTTTATTTTAGGTTTAGGTTTACTTTTAGTTTAGGGTTTTGGTTTAATTTTTTATTTATTTTTAGGTTTTATTTTTAGTTTTATTTTTTAGGTTTAGGTTTTTATTTAGTTTTTATTTTATATTATTTTTATTTTACACTTAGTTTTTATTTTATTTAGGAATTTTATTCTTAGGTTTAATTTATTATTTTAGTTTAGTTTAGGTTTTTATTTATTTTATTTTTATTATTTTATTTTATTATTTTTAAGTTTAGGTTTAGATTTTTTATTTTTAGGTTTAGGTTTTGGTTTAGATAAAAAATGAGCGTGTATAAATAAAAAACCTAGATAAGTAGAACCATCTCTACTATAAAGACACAGTTCCATAAGTAGCAGATCGGATCGACCATTCTTTAGTTTCACCAGTTCTCATTAGAACCACCCACACCTCTCGAGTAGCAGGATCCGGCATCATATCCCCGATCTCTTCCTCCACCACCACCACGGTTGTAACCTCCATCATTCTTCCCGCCTCCTTAATCACCACTGCTCCTAACACCAACTCCATATCAACCAGCAGCTATAGGTCCCCCACCACCTATGATAATTGCTGCCTCCGCACTCACCTCCACCACCAGATCTAGATTGAGCCTAGTTTATGGTGATGTTCCTGCCTTCAAGGCTCTGCCCATTCTTAAGGTTTAAGGTCAGTTTAGGGTTTATGGTTAGTTTAGTGTTTAGGGTTTAGGGTTTAGGGTTTAAGATTTAGGGTTCAATATTTTAGAGTTTAGGGCTTAGGGTTTAGGGTTTATGGTTTAGGGTTTTAGGATTTATGATTTAAGGTTTAGAGTTGTAGGTTTTGGGTTGTTGGTTTAGGGTTGTAGGTTTAGGGTTTGGGGTTTAGGATTAGTTTTAGGGTTTAGGGTTTTTTATTTTAAATTAAGTAAATTAGTAGGTTTAAGTTTATTTAGTTTTTTTATTTATTTGAGTTTATTTCAATTTATTTTATTTTTATAATTTTATTTAGGTTTATGTTTTATTTTTAGTTAGTTTAGTTTATTTATTTTAGGTTTATTTATTTTAATTCAAGTTTTTTTATTTTAGTTTATTTCTTAAGTTTATTTTTTAGCTGAGTTTTATTTTTATTTTATTTTTTAGGTTTAGGATTTATTTTCTATTTTTACATTTAGTTTAAATTTTTGTTTAATTTTTTTTAGGTTTAGGTTTTAGGTTTTTATTTTAGGCTTATTTTTAGGATTTATTTTTTCTTGTAGGTTTATGTTTATTTTTATTTTATTTTATTTTACTTAGTTTAAGGATTAAGTTTAGTTTATTTTATGTTTAGGTGTAGGTTTTATTTATTTTATTTTAGTTTATTTTAGTTCAGGTTTAGATTAATTTTATTTTGTTTATTTTAGGTTTAGGTTTTCTTTTGTATTCATTTTTAGGTTTGCTTTTTTTAGGTTTAGGTTTTTATTTAGTTTTTATTTTATTTTATTATAGGTTTATATTATTTTTATTTAACATTTGGGTTTTATTTTATCTAGGTTTTTTTATTTTTATGTTTATTTTAATTTTTGGTGTAGTTTAGGTTTTTATTACTTTTATTTTAGTTTAGTTTTTATTTTTTATTTTATTTTATTTTTAGATTTAGTTTTAGGTTTATGTTTAGGTCTAAGTTGTAAGTTAAGTTTTTAGTTTATTTTATTTTATTTTATTTATGTTTAAATTTTTTTATTTAATTTATTTTTAGGCTTTATTTAGTTAAGGTTTAGGATTTTAAGCTCTAACCTTCAAGTTTTTTAGGTTTTAGGGTTTAGTAGGGCTCAGGGTTCTGGTCAGTAGGGGCAAGAGGTTTAGAGTTTTAGGGTTTAGGTCAGGGTTTTGTTTTTAGGATTTTATATTTAGAATTGGGTTTAGGGTTTTAGGGTCTGATCATTTAAGGTTCAGTTTAGGGTTTAAGGTTTAGGATTTAGGGCTTAGGGTTTAGTGTTCAAGTTTTTTTCAAAAAATTAAGTAAACCAGTAGGTTTAGGTTTATTTAGTTTAGTTTTTATTTGTATATTCAAGTTTTATTTTTATTTCTATTTAGTTTAGTTTATTTATTTTATGTTTGTTTTTTTTTTAGGTTTTCTATTTTAGTTTTTTATTTTTTTTAGGATTAGGTTT
Organism: Cymbidium sinense; assembly: GCA_021442155.1. Taxonomy (NCBI): domain Eukaryota; kingdom Viridiplantae; phylum Streptophyta; class Magnoliopsida; order Asparagales; family Orchidaceae; genus Cymbidium; species Cymbidium sinense. The sequence continues at coordinate 78,727,469 of CM038214.1, read as the reverse complement.
ATGTTTATTTTTAATTTATTTTATTTTTTTAGGTTTACATTTTAATTTTTATTTTTAGGTTTAGGTTGAGGTTTTTATTTTATTTTTTTATGTTTAAGTTTTAGGTTTTTATTTTAGATTTGTTTTTATGTTTTATTATTTTAGTTTAGGTTTAAGTTTAGTTTTAGTTTATTTTATTTTATTTAGTTTATGGTTTAGGTTTAGTTTATTTTAGGTTTAGGTTTTATTTATTTTAGTTTAGGTTAAGGTTTATTTTATATTGTTTATTATAGGTTTAGTGTAGAATTAGGTTTTATTTTTTATTTATTTTTAAGTTTTACTTTTAGGTTTAGGGTTTTATTTAGTTGTTATTTTATATTATAATTGGTTTATTTTATTTTTATTTTACAGTTTGTTTTATTTTATTTAGTTTTTTATTTTTAGGTTTATTTTATTTTTTAGTGTAGTTTAGGTTTGTATTTATATTATTTTATTTTAGTTTTTATTTTTAATTTTAATTTTTAAATTTAGGTTTAGGTTTAGTTTAAGGTTTTACTTTAAGTTTTTATTTATTTTATTTTTATATAATTTACGTTTAGGTTTTTTAATTTGTTTTATTTTTCAATTTTATTTAGTTTAGGTTTAGGTTTTTGGTTTTTAGGTTTTTAGGGTTTAGGGTTTAGGGCTTGGGGGTTAAGGTTTAGGGTTTAGGGATGTAGCTTTTTGGGTTTTGGGTTTTGGGATTAGGGTTTTAGGGTTTAGGGATTAGGGTTTAAGGTTTAGTGTTTTAGGGTTTAGGGTTTAGGATTTAGGATTGTAGGTTGAGGGTTTAAGGTTTATGGTTTAGGCTTTAGGGTTAGAATTTTTTATATTATTTTTATTTATTTATTTATTTTTTTTAAATTATGTAAACTCGTGGGTTTAGGTTTAGCTTATTTATTTTTTATTTATATTATTTTTTTTATTTTTTATTTTTATTTAGGTTTACTTTTGTTATTTAGGATTAGGTTTTATTTTTTATTTTTAGGTTTAAGTTTAGGTTTTATTTTATTTTGTAGTTTAGGTTTAAGTTTTATTTCGGTTTATTTTAGGTTTTATTTTTTTATGTTTTAGGTTTATTTTTAGTTTAGTTTATTTTATTTTGTTTAGATTTAGGTTTAGCTTTAATTTATTTTAGGTTTAGGTTTAGGTTTTATTTATTTTAATTTAGTTTAGTTTTTGGTTTATTTCATTTTTATTTTAGGTTTAGTTTTTTTCTTTTTGTTTTTGGTTTAGGTTTTATTTTTTTACTTATTTTTAAGTTTATTTATTAAGTTTAAGTTTCTATTTAGTTTTTATTTTATTTTATGTTAGGTTTTTTTAGATATAATTTTTATTTTATTTAAGTCTTTTATTTTTTATTTTAGTTTAAATTTTTATTTATTTTAGTTTAGTTTAGTTTTTATTATTTATTTTATTTTCTTTTTAGGTTTAGGCTTAGGTTTAGGTTCAGTTTTAGTTTATGTTTTTATTTTATTTTATTTTATTAATTTATTTTAGTTTAGGCATTTTTTAATTTTATTTTTAAGTTTTATTTAGTTTAGGTTTAGGTTTTTAAGGTTTAGGGTTTAGGGTTTAGGGTTTAGGGTTTAGGGTTTAGGGTTTTGGGTTCAAGGATTATGGTTTAAGGTTTAGGGTTTAGGGTTTAGGTTTTAGTGTTTAGCGTTTTAGGGTTTAGGGCTTATTGGTTAGTGTTTAGCATTTTGGGTTTTGGGTTTTTAGAGTTTAGGGTTTAGGGTTTAGGGTTTAAGTTTTTGGTTTAGGGTTGAAGTTTTAGTTTAGGGTTTAGTGTTTTTGGTTGTTTTTTATTATTTTAATTTTATATTTTAAGAGAGAAAAATTCAAATTCATCATTTCTTCTTTTTAATTTCATCAACCAAGTAACACACCAAGTTTTCTAAGACATAAGTGACGACATAGATAAAAAATGAGCATGCATTTCCACCAACACCTCAGAACCGCCACCACTGCTCCTCCCGCCTCCAAAACCGCCACTACTCCATCCACCATCTCCATATCCACCAATACCTCTAGATCCCCCACCACCACTACGATAACTACCACCTCCCCCTTCGCCTCCACCACCAGATCTAGATTGAGCCTAATTGAAGGTGATGTTCCTGTCATCAAGGTTTTGCCCATTCTTTGGGTTTAAGTTTAGGTTTAAGTTTATTAAGTTTTAGGATTTAGGTTTATTTTTAATTTATTTAGTTACTTTAGGTTTAGGGTTTAGGGTTTAGGGTTTAGGGTTAGGGTTTAGGGTTTAGGGTTTTAGGGTTTATGCTTTTAATGTTTAGGATTTATAATTTTTTAGGATGTAAGGTTTAGGGTTTAGGGTTTAGTGTTGAAGGTTTAGGGTTGTAGATTTAGGATTTAAGGATTTTTTTTTAAATAAAGTAAACTACTAGGTTTAGGTTTTTTAGTATATTTAGCTTTATTTTTATTTTATTTATTATTTATTTTATTTAGGTTAACTTTTAAAAAATTTAGATTAATTTATTTATTTTAGTTTAATATTTTATTTTACATCTTTTATGTTTAGGTTTTATTTTAAGTTGAATTATTTTATTTTATATTTAGGCCTATTTTAAGTTTTTGTTTAATTTTTAGGCTCAGTTTGTGCCTTTATTTTATTTTAAGTTTTAAGCTTTAGTTTTTGATTTATCTTTTATCATTAATTTTAGGTTTATCTAGGTTTGTTTTAGGTAATATTTGCTTTTAATGTTTAGATTTATAATTTTTTTTTGTGATGTAAGTTTTGGTATTTAGGTTGAAGTAGGTTTAGATTTAGGATTTAAGGATTTTTTTTTTAAATAAAGTAAACTACTAGGTTTAGGTTTTTTAGTATATTTAGCTTATTTTTTTTTATTTTAGTTTACATTATATTCTATTTTTATTTAGGTTAACTTTTTAAAAATTTAGATTAGTTTATTTATTTTAGTTTAATATTTTTATTTTACATCTTTTTATGTTTAGGTTTATTTTTAAGTTGAATTATTTTATTTTATTTTTTATATTTAGGTTTATTTTTAAGTTTTATCTTGGTTTTATTTTTAGCCTAGTTTAGTTTTATTTTATTTTAAGTTTAAGTAGTTTGATTTATTTTTAGGTTTAAGTTTAGGTTTATTTTAGGTTTATTTTAGGTATTATTTTTTAGTTTAGTTAGGTTTATTTTAGTTTATTTTATCTTATTTAGGTAGTTTAATTTATCTTTATTTAGCCTAGTTTTTATTTTATTTATAAGTATTTTAGTTTAGGTTTTATTTTATCTTTTATCTTAGGTTTTTTAGTTTAGGATTTAGGTATTTTTATCTATCTTAAAGTATTTTTTTTTGTGGCCTGGGCTCAGGTTTTATTTATCTATTATTTTTCCTGGTTTCGTTTTTTATTTAGTCCCATCAGTCATGAGTGTCCAGTGGTTTAGTAGGGCCCAGGCCCAGGCCCCAGGGCCTAGGCCTCAGGTTTGGTCAGCCTTGGTGGGCCCAGGCTCAGTGGCCCAGTGTGGCTCCCTCATCTGTATTTCCATCTTATTCTTATTAGGGCCAGGCCTAGTTTAGGCCATAGGGTAGGTCAGGGTGAGGTCATGCCCAGGGCTAGGGTCTGGGATTTGTGGTTGTCCCAGGGCCTAGGATTTAAGATTTAGTTTTTTAGGTTTTTAAATTAAGCAAAATGGAATGCTAGTTTACTTTAATTAAGCTTATTTTTTTATTTTAGTTTCTTCTATCTTTTAGTTTAGTTTATTTTATCTTTATATTATTTATTTAGGTTTTTCATCTTTAGTATTTCTGTTAGCTCAGTTTAGATTATTATTTTATTTTCTTAGGTTTTTATTTTAGATTTATTTTTAGGTTTTATATTTTAGTTTAGGTTTAAGTTTATTTTTGATTTATTTTATTTTATTTTGTTTAGGGTTTAGGTTTAGTTTATTTTGGGTTTAGGTTTAGGTTTTATTTATTTTAGTTTATTTTAGTTTAAATTTAGGTTTATTTAATTTTGTTTATTTTTTTTAGTTTAAGGTTTAGGTTTTATCTTTTATTTATTTTTAGGTTTTATTTTTAGGTTTATTTTTAAGTTTAGTTTTAATTTTTAATTTTAATTTTATTTTATTTTTATATTATTTAGGTTTAGGTTTATTTATTTATTTTATTGACTTTATTTTATTTTTAGGATTTTGGGTTTTAAGGTTTAGGGTGGGGTTTGGGGTAGGGTCTGGTTTAAGATTTTGGTAGGGTTTAGGGTTCATTAGGCTTTATTTTATTTTTTAATTTTAATTTTTAATTTTAATTTTAAGTAAACCCAGTTTAGGTTTATTTAGTTTATTTTTCTTATTTATCTTAGTTTATTTTATTTTTTATTTATATTTAGTTTATTTTTATTTTTTTTCTTTAGTTTATTTTATTTTAGGTTTATTTAATTTAATTTTTTATATTTTATTTTATCTTTTATTTATTTTAAGTTTTATTTTATGATTATTTTTGTTTAAGTTTTATTTATTTTATTTTACTATAGTATATTTTATTTTATTTTATGTTTAGTTCTTATTATATTTAGGTTATTTTATTTTTTTGGTATTTTACATTTATTTTTATTTTTAGTTTAGTTTTTATTATTTATTTTATTTTCTTTTTAAGTTTAGGTTTAGGTTTAGGATTAGGTTTTAGTTTTAGTTTTTATTTTATTTTAGGTATTTTTATTTATTTTATTTTTAAGTTTTATTTAGTTTAGGTTTATGTTTTAGCTTTTAGGTTTATGGTTATTTAGTAGGTTTAGGTTTAGTGTTTAAGGTTTGGGTTTTTTTTGTTTAGGGTTTAGGGTTTACAATTTAGGGATTAGGGTTTAGGGTTTAGGGATTTTAGGGTTTAGGGTTTTTGGTTCTTTTTTAATAGAGAACAAATTTAGGTTCAATATTTCTTCTTTTTAATTTCATCGACCAAGTAACACACTAAGTTTTCTAAGATATAAGCAACGACATAGATCAAAAATGAGCACACAATGAGCAAATCAAAAGCCCTAGATAACTGGAATAGTCTCTATCAGAAAGACATCCCATAAGTAGAAGATCATTTTCGCTCTTCTTGCCCATCAAAACCACCCTGGCCTCTCGAGTTGCAAAATCCACTATCATATCCCCGATCTCTCTCTCCACCACCACCATGGCTGTAACCTTTGTCACTCCTCCCACCTCCATAACCACAACTACTCTAACCACCACCTCCATATCCACCAGCACCTCCAGATCCCCCACCACCACTATGATAATCGTCTTGCCTTGCCACCTGACAGATTAACTGATTGGGACGCTCCTTCCATCAATGTTCTCTTTCTTAGGTTTAGGTTTAGGTTGTTTATTGGGATTTATTTATTTAGGTTTATTTTTAATTTATTTAATTACTATAGTTTAGTTAGGGTTTAGTTTAGTGTTAGGCTTTAGGCTCTGAGTTTAGGTCTAGGGTTTTGTGGTTTATGCTTTAGGGTTTGTTTAGAGTTTATGGTTTTTTTAGGATTTTAGTTTTAGTTTAGGGTTTTACTTTAGGGTTTAGATATGTTTTATGTTTTTTTAAAATTAAGTAAAACACTAGGTTAGGTTTATTTAGTTTATTTTTTGTTTTTATTTAGGCTTATTTTTATTTTTATTTAGCTGAGTTTATTTATTTTAAGATTATTTATTTTAGTTTAGGTATTTTATTTTAGTTTATTTTTAGTTTTAGTTTTAGGTTTAGGTTTTTTTTTTAGTTGAGTTTTATTTTAGTTTTACTTATTAGATTTTGGTTTTATTTTTAATTTTTAGGACCAGGTTTAGTTTTTATTAATTTTTAGTTTAGGTTTTGGTTTTATTTTTATTTTTATGTTTTATTTTTCAATTAGGTTTAGGTTTACTTTAGTTTATTTTATTTTATTTAGTTTAGTTTGGTTTATTTATTTTATTTATTTTAGTTTAGGTTTAGGTTTATTTTATTTTGTTTATTTTATTTTTATTTTAGGATTAGTTTTTTTAGTTTCAGGTTTAGGTTTTATTTTTTAAGTTTAGGTTTTTATTTTATTTTATTTTATTTTATTTTTATTTTATGTTTAGCTATTATTTTATTTTGGTTTTTTTTCTTAGGTTTATTTTTTATTTTTTATTTAGTTTATCTTATTATTTATTTATTTTAGTTTATTTTTTATTAGTTTATTTTATTTTATGTTTAGGTTTAGGTTTATGTTTCAGTTTAGGTTTTTATTTTATTGTATATTTTATTTCATTTATGTTTAGTTTTAATATTTATCTTTTACTTTTTTTATTTAGTTTAGATCTTTCTCTTGGTTTTAGGGTTTAGGTCTCATGGCCTAGTTTTTTAGTGTTGGGCTTTAGTGTTTAGGGTTTAGTTTAGGGTTTTAGTTAAGGCTTTAGTTTGTGGTTTCAGGTTTCTTTGGGTATACTTGGTTTGGTCAGAGCTTTATTAATTATTTAAACCAGCAGTTTAGGTTTACTTAGTTTATTTTATTATTATTTTAGTTTATTTTATTTTTTATTTTGATCTATGTTTATTTTTTTGTTTTATTTATTTTTATATTTTATTTTTATTTAGTTTAGTTTATTTATTTTAGTAAATTTAAGAAGTTTAGTTTATTTTTTATTTTGAGTTTATTTTATTTTATTTTTAGGTTTTTACATTTTATTTTTTATGTTTAGTTTAGGTTTTTATTTTATTTTTTTTTTAGGTTTATTTTAGGTTTATTTTAGGTTTTTTATAAGTTTAGTTTGGTGTTTAGATTATTTTGTTTTATTTTAGTTTAGGTTTTTTTTATTTTATTTTAAGTTTTATTTTTATTTAGTTTAGGTTTATTTTAGTTTAGTTTTATTTATTTTCCTTTAATTTTATTTTAGTTTTAGTTTTTTTAGTTATTATTATTTATTTATCATGTTTTATCTTTATTATTAGGTTTAGGTTTTATTCATTTTAATTTATGTTATTTTATATTTTATTTTATTTTAAGTTTAGTTTTATTTATTTTTAGGTTTTATCTTTAGTTTATTTACATTATTATCTTATTTTATTTTTTTTATTTTTATTTCTTTAAGTTTAGGTCTTTGTTTAGTTATTTTATCTTTATTATTTATTATTTGGTTTAGATATTTGATTTTATATTATGTGTATTTAGTTTAGGTCCAGTTAGCTAGGGTTTAGGCCTAGCTCAGGTTATTTAGTGCTCAGGTAGGTTTTTTTTTTGATTTAGGGTCAGGTTAAAGTTTAGGGTTAGGGTCTTGGGTTTTGGGAGTGATCTAGTGGTATGGTTAAGGTCAGCTTTAGTGGTCTCGTTTAGGGTTTTAGTGGTTTAGGGTCTTTTTTTTTAAATAACAAATCAGATTCAACATTTCCTTTGTTTATTTTATTTTATTATTTTATTTATTTTATTTTTTATTTTTTTTATTTATGTTTATTTTTTTTAATTTAATTTTATTTTAGGTTTATTTATTTTAGTTTATTTTAGGTTTAGGTTATTTTATTTTATTTTAAGTGAGTTTATTTTTTTATTTGATTTTAGGTTTAGGTTTTTTATTATTTTAGGTTTAGTTTTTTTATATTTTAGGTTTAGGTTTTGTGTTTTATTTTTTTATTTTAGTTGTAATTTAGTTTAGGTTTAGGTTTACTTTTAGTTTATTTATTTTATTTAGTTTAGGGTTTAGGTTTAGTTTATATTAGGTTTAGGTTTAAGTTCTTTATTTTGGTTTAGTTTATTTTAGTTTATGTTTAGGTTTATTTTATTTTTCCTAATTTGTTTTAGATTAGGTTTAGGTTTTTTCTTTTAGTTTGGGTTTTAGTTTTTATTTATTTTTAAGTTTTATTTTGAGGTTTATTTTTTTAGGTTTAGGTTTTTATTTAGTTTTATTTTATTATTTTAGGTTTTATTTTATTATATACATTTAGTTTTATTATATGTGTTTATTCAGTTTATTTTATCTTTTAGAATAGGTTTTATTTTATTTATTTTAGTTTATTTATTAGTTTATTTTATTTATTTTTTAGGTTTTAGGCTCAGGTTTAGTTTTAGTTTTTATCCATTTTGTTTTTTTTATCTATTTATTAGGCTTTATTTATTTATCTTTATTTTATTTTATTTAGCTCAGTAAGCCTTGGCCCTAAGGTTAAGGGTCTTTAGGATTTAGGTCTTTAGCTCAGTGTTTGGGCCTGGGCTCAGCATCTTTGGATAGGATCAGGTCAGGTTGCTTCAGGCCAGGGCTCAGCTAGGCCTGTGGTAGGCTCACGCCAGTGGCCTGTGGTTGGGGCTCATGGCTCAGTAGGGCTCAGGGCCCAGGCCAGGGCCAGGCCCAGGCTCAGGCCTAGGGCCTGGTGGTAGGCCCAGGGCCTGGGGCCTGGGTTAGGGCCTGGATCTCAAGTTTGGCTCAAGGTAGATCAGTGGCCATGGTAGGGCCTAGATAGCCTAGGGGTTAGGGCCTAGGGCCTAGGGCCTCTAGGGTTTATGTTTTGGTTTAGGCCTAGACTTAATTACATCCAGAAAGAAATTTTGTAAGAATCTCTGATTAAAGCAGACACCATCATCCCAAAGATTTTAGGGTTAGACTACCAAAGGATTGGTTGTATTTGTAAAATTAATTGAGAAAGTTTATGGAGAATACTTATTTTTGGAATCTAATTAAAATAAGTAGGAAATGCTCATGAAACTAGGAAGCTTAGTGAGCATTCTAATATATCCTATGGTTAGGCTTTATAATTTTGAAGTTAAGGAGATTTATATGTTTTGAGTTGAAATTTTAATTAGATTACTAAAGCTTATAGTCCACCAACACAAGGTTGTGGGAATGCCTAAGTGGTGATCATTTACGCTCATAGCCTAAAGGAAATAGCTACCTTAGATCCTAAATCTAGGGAGCTTTAGTACGTGCTAAAGCATGGCCTAAATCTAAGTGACGGGTAGACATAAAGGTTTACCTCCACAATAGTGAATAAATTTTCTGGCTTCTTGACTTATAATCACCTGTAGTGGCCACCATGTATCTCCTCCTATGATTTTAAAACCATGTAGTCTAGCCTTATGAATTGCAAGATAGCTAGGGTAGTTTTTTAATTAAAAAGAAACTAAAGTCCTAAACACACTCCCTAAGAGATTAGAGCATGAGTGGTATGATCATATGACTTAATTTATAGATGCAAAATATTTTTCAATTTTTTTTTCATTTTAGACACATTATTTTGATAGTGGTTTTAGGATTTATTTTACCTAAATGTATGATGAAATAGGTTATGGGTTAGATCAGCTAGCAGAAGGTGTTCTCCACCACAAGGGATGCCCTCATAGGTCAAACATTCCTTTACGTGTAAGGATAGAGATCCTACATGTTCAGGAGTGAAAGAATATGCATGGATGATGTGAAACATACATCCATATAGCTAAGAGGTTGCTAAATGTTTTAATTTTCTTATTTATGTCTTAGGATTTATGATGAGATTATGAGTTGTTTACAATTTAATTATGAGTGATTAGTTGGATAGAAAAGTTATTTTTATTATAAGAGCCTAATCGTATCCAAGACACATTAAAGCATCAATCATTTAAGAAACAATGAAAAGAATTCGGTCCTAATGCACAATGTAAACATAACATTAAATAATTATATAAATTATCATAGAAGAATATAAGGCCGGTGCAGTCGGGTACCACCGTACAACCCGAAGAAAGAAAAAATGGGTAGCCGAGCTCTACCCTTATACAACCTGGAATTTGAAAGAATAATTATAATTGTATTAAATGCTATGGGGGTCTTCTTTCTTCATATCTATATTTTTGATTTGGTTCCTTTTTTTATTTGGATGGTGCTTGCTTCAAAGGCATCATAGAGCACCCTAGATAAAGCCTTCTAGACACTTCCCATCCTAATCTTCCATAGCACTAATCGTAATTGCTATTATAAAAATTACATTTATGTGGGAAAAGTAAATCTAAGAAAACCTACAAAATAGAGGTTTTGCTAAATATACATATAATCCCAAGCAATTATTTTTATAATTTTGACTTAGCACCCTACACATGGGTAACTAAGCCCACCTGTCATAACTTAGATTATGCTTAAAGATTTAAGCAAACTATAAAATGAGCATTCACATTTATTTTTAAGCATCCCTTAAGCATAATCCCCTATAAAAATATGATTAGGATAATATTGGCTTAACATTCAGGCTACGAAGCACGCACCGTAACATCCAATCTAAAATAATACATCATAAAATAATGGTTGATTTCAATTTAACATGAAAGGTTTTCTTTTGTTTCATTTTATTACACTTGAAAGGATTCTTTTGTTTCATTTTATTTTACTTTATTTTATTTTATTTATTATTTATGTTTATTTTATTTTTATTTAATTTTATTTTTATTTTAGGTTTATTTATTTTAGTTTAGGTTTTTTATTTTAGTTTATTTTTTAGGTTTAGGTTTAGGTTTAGTTTATTTTTAAGTTGAGTTTTATTTTTATTTTATTTTTAAGTTTAGATTTTATATTTTATTTATATGTTTAGGTTTAGTTTTTTATTTTATTTTTTTAGTTTTAGGTTTTAGGTTTTTATTTTAGGTTTAGTTTTAGGTTGTATTTTTTAGTTTAGGTTTAGGTTTACTTTTAGTTTATTTATTTTATTTAGTTTAGGTTTAGTTTATATTAGGTCTTTAGGTTTTATTGTTATTTATTTTAGTGCCTGGTTTATTTTATTCTTAATTTGTTTAGATTAGGTTTGGGTTTTTCTAGTTTAGGTTTTATTTTTATTTATTTTAAGTTTTATTTTGAGGTTTATTTTTTAGGTTTAGGTCATTTAGTTTTTTATTTTATTTAAATTAAGTTTATTTTATTTTATATACATTTCTTTTAATATATAGGTTTTATCCCAGGTTATATTCTTTTGTAGTAGTTTAGTTTTTTATTTATCTTTATCTTATTTTATTAGTTATTTTATCTTATTTTTTAGGTTAGGTTTGGTTTAGCTTCATTTTATCTTATCTTTGTTTTTATCTTATCTTAAGTCAGTTTATCATTTATTAATTATTTTATCTAGTAGGTCAAGCCTTTTTAGGGTGCCAAGGGCTCAGGGTTTAGACATAGGGCCAGGGTCAGGGCCCAGTGCCTTAGGGCTTTAGGGTCATTTTGGATTTTGGGCCAGGGTTCAAGATCTGGCCTAAGGTTTAAGTTTAGGGTTTAGCTGTGGGTTTAGGTTTTTAGTGTTTAGGGTTTAGGTTTTAGGGAGGGCTCAGGGTTTAGTTTAGGTTTAGGTTAGGTTTTAGGTAGGATTTGTGAGTGTTAGGATCAAAAGTTTTGTATTTGTGGATTTAGGTTTAGGTGGGGGTTTAGGTGATAGTTTAAGGTTTAGTTTTAGGGTTTAGGGTTTAGGTTTAGGTTTATTAGGTTTATGTTTTTTATGGTTTATATTTAGTTATACATCTTGAAATGAAATTTCAAGAATCTCACAAAGTAAATTATCATCTCCAAAGATTTTAGGGTTAGACTTTCAAAGGATTTTTGTATTTGGAAAATCAATTGAGAAAGTTTATGGAGAATACTTAATTTTGGAATCCAAATAAAATTAGTAGGAATGCTCATGAAACTAGGAAGACCAGTGAGCATTCTAATCTATCTTAGGCTTTATAATTTTGAAGTTAAGGAGATTTATATGCTTTGAGTTGAATTTTTAATTAGATTACTAGTGCTTATAATCCACCAACAGAAGGTTGTGGGAATGCCTAAGATGTGATCATTTATGCTCATAGCCTAAAGAAAATAGCTACCTTGGATCCTAAATCTAGGGAGCTTAGTACGAGCTAAAGCATTGCCTAAATCTAAGCATCTAATACAAGGGTTTACCTCCACAAGTGAATAAATTGTCCGCTTGACTTATAATCACCGGAGTGGCCACCGTGCATCTCCTTATGATTTTAAAACCATGCACCGGCCTTATGAATTGCAAGATAGCTAGGGTAGTTATTTAATTAAAAGAAACTAAAGTCCTAAATACACTCCCTAAGAGATTAGAGCATGAGTGGTATGATCATATGACTTAATTTATAGATGCAAAATCTTTTTCAAATTTTTTTTCATTTTAGACAGATTATTTTGATAGAGGCTTTAGGATATCTTATGCCTAAATGTATGATGAAATAGGTTATGTGTCAGATCAGCTAGTAGAAGGTATTCTCCACCACAAGGGATGCCCTCATAGGTCAAACATTCCTTTATCGTGTAAGGATAGAGATTCTTCATGTTCAAGAGTGAAAGAATATGCATGGATGATGTGAAACATACAACCATACATCTAAGAAGTTGCTAAATGTTTTAATTTTCTTATTTATGTCTTAAGATTTATGATGAGATTATGAGTTGTTTAAAATTTAATTATGAGTGATTAGTTGGGTAGAAAAGTTATTTTTATCATAAGAGCCTAATCGTATCCAAACCACACATTAAAGCATCAATTAATTTAAGAAACTATGAAAATCATTCGTCCTAATGCACAATATAAACATAACATCAAACAATTATATAAATTAACATAAAAGAATATACGGCCGGTGCGGTCGGGTACTGCCGTACAACCCGAAGAAAGAAAAGATGGGTAGCCGAGATCTACCCTTATACAACCTGAAATTTGAAAGAATAATTATAATTGTATTTAATGCTATGGGGGTCTTCTTTCTTCATATCTCTATTCCTGATTTGGTTCTTCTTTTTATTTGGATGGTGCTTGCTTTAAAGGCATCATAGAGCACCCTAGGATAAAGCCTTCTAGCCACTACCCATCCTAATCTTCCATAGCACTAATCTTAATTATTATTGCAAAAATTACATTTATGTGGGAAAAGTAAATCTAAGTAAACCTGCAAAATAGAGGCTAGCTTAATATACATATAATCCCAAGCAATTATATTTATAATTTTGACTTAGCTCCCTACACATGGGTAACTAAGCCCACCTGTCATAACTTAGATTATGCTTCAAGATTTAAGAAAACTACAAAAAGAGCATTCACATTTTTTTAAGCATCACCTAAGCATAATCCCTATAAAAATATGATTAGGCTAATATTGGATTAACAATCAATCTACGAAGCATTCACCCTAACATCCAATCTAAAATAATACATCATAAAATAAAGGTTGATTTCAATTTAACATGAAAGGTTTTCTTTCGTTTCATTTGATTACACTTGAAAGGATTCAATTTAACATGAAAGGTTGATTTCAATTTAACATGAAAGGTTAATTTCACTTGAACTAGTTTTATTGATTTTAGAATTTTAGTTTGTGTTTTCTTTTATTTCATTTGATTACACTTAGCAACTAAGTGTTATAAAGAAAGGAAAAGAGGATTATCATCTTTCATCCCTACCTTAAGTCACTTTCTAAAGTATATTAATTTGATTTAGTTCTCTTTAGTGAATGGCTTATCAAATGATTTAATAAATCTTAATTTTAGGTTCACTTTAAATAACCCTATTCAAAATGAAAGGCATCTTAAGATTAATTTAATTCAATTACTACCACATGACATATATTAAATCATTCCTTTCCATCACATGTATAAGATGCATATAATTTAATCCTAAGTATATATATACATGCAACATATTTTAGCAAACTTAAATGATGAATGTATGTGTTTGTTTAGAATTTATATTTTATTTGATTGAATTATTTAAACATATTAATTTAAAATTTTATCCAAATTCTTATACAAAAAGGACAAAAGAATGAAATTAAATAGGCATGTTGTTAAACCAGAGAAGGTAACCTGGAGCTAGCTAAAGCCTCATTCTCGGGATGTCTAGACTATATACCCATTTGCATTCAAACATATGTAAATTTGTATACATGAACATAGGATGTAATCTCCAAATCATATGGCTAATTAAATTAACCACTTAGTCAATTATGAATGCATGCAATTATAATGTAAAATGTGATTTTCATTCACTAATCACATATACATATACATGTACAAAGATATAGGCAAGTACATGTCATTGTTAAACTAGGGAAGTGAGGTAATTAAATGACCTCCTTAGCGCTAACAAAAGCCTCGTATTCTTGGGATGTTTAGACTATATACTTGCTTTTCTTGGACACACATGGATGTATACATAAATGAGGGAAAGAAAACTATGCAAAGTGTGTATTTATTTATTGAATCATTTATATATATGAATTAAAGCTCTATCTAAATTCTAATGTTCAAATACATAAGAATGAAATCAAATAAGTACATGCCGTTATTAAACCATGGAAGTGAGTTAATCAAATGAGCTCCTTGGGGCTAGCTAAACCTTCGTGTTCCCAGGATGTCCATAATATATACCCATTAACATTCAATCTTATATAAATCAACAGATGAATAGAGGAAAGAGTACTCAACATTCATAAATTTAAGTTATAAGCAGATGCATTTATTATGTATTTATAACTAGCATCATAACACATATTATTATTCATTTATAAGCTTTTGAAAAATATATTTGGATTTAATAGTGATTATAGCCATGCATATATTAAATTAAATTAACACATGCAAGCTTACATGAAGGAAATCCATTTTATTTTACCTGATTTTGAAAATATGGATGCATGAATTCAAATGACATACCAAATTTAACATTATTGGAAAGAGGATAATCAAATATAAGCATGTGATTCATTCAACCAAACTAGTTCTTAAGGATAATCAAATCAAATAAGATTATTTAAAGCAAACCAAAGCTTCTTTATTAATTGAGTTTTGGATTTGATTTGTTTTAAAGAGGAGAACAGAACTCATCACTTGTTGTTTTAAACCCATTCCCACATTAATGATTTGATTTAAGTTAATGAAATGCAATTAAGTTGATTTTATGGGTTAATTAAGTTGAACCCCTAGTTAGATGAATTAATTACCCTTACTTATGTCACCTTAATGTAATTAACTAAATAATTATGAGCCAACATGATATGCGTGGAAAATAAAACTTGCAATTATCCTAGAAAATAAAAGGGGCCTAATAAATTCACTCATGACTAATAGTTAATTAGATTGAGGAACTTAATTAATTACTCTTATGGTTTTTCCACATATGTGGATTAACCATAATTTCATTAAACTCCTTTATGTTATTAAACACCTAAAGATCTTCCCCATGATTTAATTATTTAAGGTCTGATGAGATTATGATTTCAATTTAATTAAGTGATTTAATTAATTAGTTAAATCTTAGTTAATTTCATTTTTAAAAAAAGGGTAAAATGAACTTAGGGAAAGGGGTCCTAACCCTATTCCTTAGTTCACTTATTGTTGAACAATGATTAATAAACTTAATTAACTAATTTATTATTGTTCATGGGATTAATTAATCATTAATTAACTTAAAAGAGTTGCTAAGGTTTAATTAGTCAATTTTTCTAATTAGGTGAGCAATAAATCCCAAGAAAATCAAGGGAGGCAGAGGTCATCCTATTAAATTAACTCACAAAAATTGAAATTAATTTCAAAAGTAATTAAGGAGAAATTAAGCTAATTAATTTTTTAATTAAACCTTAATTACTATTCAAAATTAGTTAAGATCATTTTTAATTAATTCTCCTAAAATACTATTAAAATGAGTATTTATTTATTTTTTAATTCTCTATGATGTTTTATGACTTTTAGAAGTTTCAGCCATTAAAAATGACTAATTTAGCCTAATTAAAGCATAATTTTGTTGGTGCCATGCAGCGCACTGATGCGGGGGCACTTTCCACATGGCATCGCGGGATTGGATATTTAAAACTTATTCAACTTAGTGCCTATGTGGCGACGGAGGATGCACTTTCTCATCTATCATCCGATCTAAGATCGGACAGCTATGATTAATTCCACATCTTCATAGGATTAAATCATATCGATCTAGAAGATATAATCATGATCATCCATTTTGATCACATCGAACAGACGGCGCATGATCTAACATCACGGAAGTAAGGGAGAATGGAGTCCATCCTTCATTACTCACTTGATTCAAGCTTACCTAAGCTCGGATTAACTCCAAAAGGATCCCACACCTTCATAACATTAATTAAAGAAGATCTAAAGGTCAAGATTACATGAGATGCAAGTTTTCTTCAAAAAAATTTAACCCATTTTTGCCTAAAGATCAATTTTGCAAGCATACCTTGCCAGAGCTCAAGTTCTGCGGCTCGAATGATTAAGAAACTTCATCTAGTAGAGATGAAGCCTGATTGAGCAGCAATTGGATCAACTCTTCAACATTCACTTGGAAGGCCATGAATCGATGATTTGGAGCTCAACTTTGCTCAAAGTCCCACCTCTGGTGCTAGAATCTTGGAAGATGATTCATTCTTGCTTGAAGAGGCCTAAGAAGGTGTGTAAAGTTAATTTGAGTTAGATGAAGAAATGAGGAATTTAGGTTAGAAATGGTAGTGTCTTATTTCAGGATAGACGAGAATGGCATTTTTCAAATCAAGGAACGAGCTTGAAAGCTTAGGGAATGGCTCTAGTGGCTCATCTTCGGTAGCTAGGGCTCTGAGGAATAATTTTTGCGTGTTTTTGAGTGGAAACTAGGGGGGTGTATACCCCCTTCATCTTAATTAGATGGTGGGATTAGGTTTGGCTTCTAATGGCAATCCGGCCATCCTAGGGAGTCATGGGTGGCAAGGAAGAGGTGAGTTGGCTTGGCTTGGTTGGTTGAAGGTGTGAAGGTGGCTACCAAGGAGGAATCATGGGTGTCTTATGGGTTTTAAATGCTCTAATGGGGAGGGTGAGGTAATTTCACCTCCCATGCATTATGGCTGACCCAACCACCCCTTGGGGTTAGGTTGGGTAGTGTCCTAGTGCTTAGGTGGACCATTGGGAGAGTACTAAGTGGCCAAGGAATTAAAATGACCACTTACATGGGTGATTTTTCTCATGTGATTCTCTTTACCCAAGGGTAGAATGATCATTTGGCATTGGATTTGATTTGGGAAGCTTTAAAATGAGCCAATAGTTGGTTAGCCCAAATTTCACGTCAATTGGAGTTGATTTGTTAGGTTTAGCTCAATTTGACTCATTTAGGTCGAATTGGGTTAGATTGGGCCAAGTTGACCAATTGGTCAAATTGGGTCAAACTAAGGGTTGGGCCAAGTTCATATTATCATTTAGGATGTTTTGGTTCAATTAGTTTAGTTTAGTTTAGCTTATAATTGATTTTGGCTCATTTGAATTCATTTGGGTCAAATGGGTTAAGTTAACCAATATGACCAAATTGGCTAAATTAGCTTATGGTGTTGGTTTGGGTTTAGTTGACCAATTCAAGATGATTATAGGCTTTGGTTTCAATTAATTTGGATTTGGTTTTGATTCAGGCGAACTTGAGCCTATAGGTCAAATTGGGCTAAGCAGGTCATTTGGGTCCAATCATGGCTTTGGTCAAGTTCAATAATCAATTTGGAATGATATTGAGCCATTGGTTGCAATCAATTTGGTTTATATTTTTATTTGACCCAATTTGGTCTTTTAGGTCAATTTGGGTCAACTTGGGTCAAGATGGCCAATTGGGATTGGTTTAACTCAATTGAAGGTCAAGTAATTCAAATATTGATTTTGATTTGGTATGAATCATCAGTTTCAAAGGATTTGGATTAAGTTGCAATTTGGCTAGTTTGGGTTTATATGGGTTAAGGGGTTGACTTGGTCAAATGACCAGGTTGACTTGGTTTGACCTAATTTGTGATAATTGATCAACTAAGGGTGATCAACAATCATGATGGGAGGTTTTCATCATCTTGGTTCAATCTAATTTGGGTATGATTAAAACTTGACTCAAATAGGTCAAATTGGCCAATTTGTGTCAAGTGGACCAATTGGCTTCAGTTGGCTTGATTTTTGGTTGAGTTTGATTTAGTTGAGTTTATATATGGATTTGGGATTGATATATAAATTCAATTATAGTTGGCTTGGGTTCAAATGGGTTTTGGTTCATTTGAACATTTCATGTCAAAAGGGCTAAGTTGGGTTTGGCTTGGGTTGATTTTGGTTTGCCTTGATGATTGTAGATTTCATTTATATTTGTCAATATGATTCAAGGTATTATTGATTCATGAGAAAATCAATTGAATTTGGGTTTTAGAATGAAGGAATTCAGTTAAGTCCATGGAGTTAGGTCATGTGGATTAGGTTTCGATTTTGATTTGGTTTGATTTAGTTTTGATGATTTAAATGTATATTTCATTTAAATTTTTGAAGATGATTGAAAATATGATTGATTTGTGAGAAAATCAATTGAGTTTGACTTGATTTGAGTTAAGATTTGCCTAAGTCCATGGGATAGGTCAGATGGCTTAGGAAGTGTTTTGATTTAATTTGATTTAGTTTAATTTAGTTTTGATTATTTGAATGTAGATTTGATTTGTATTTAGGAAGTTGATTGAAGATATAAATTGTTTATGAAAAAATCAATTGATTTTTGATTGATTTGGATTAATATTTGGCTAAGTCTATGGAATAGGTCATATCGCTTAGGTAGGGTTTCAAGTTTGGATTTGATCATGGGCTTCAATCATTTGGTTTTGGAATTTGGGTTTAGATTTATATTTGAATTTGATGTTTGAATTTAACTTGAGGTTTGGTTTGAGAAGGTGAACATGGATTGGATTTGGGTTGTAGGGTGATTATCTTAATCCCTAAGGCATAACCTAATCCTAAGGTTAACCCTTCTAAGTTTCTAGGCTTAGGTTAAGTGTTTACCTAATTGTTAGAAGTGTCTTATGACTAGGAAGTCTTAGTGTCTAGAAGACTCTAAGTCTAATAGGGAAGATTGAATCGACTACAAAAGTGAGGTCAACAGCCTTAGCTCCATAGTGTTACCCTTGGAGATAGATGATTAGAAGAAGTAAGTTTCACATTATATACTCAGATATTTCTTTAAACACTTTGCTTGGGAGACCATGGATACATGAGAACAACATAGCTCCATCCTCTCTACATCAATATATGAAGTTTGTAAGAGGTGGGACTGTCTACTGTCAAAGGAGATCTCAAGCCATTTATAGTTCATGAGGTCGGCATATATGAGGATGCGGCTTACTACCTCCCTCAAAATCATCAAGTCTATTCTGGCGAACTTGGCCAAAGTTTAAAAATAAAAGAAAAAGAAAAAATAAAAAAAATGAAAGAGAAAAAGAAAAAGAAAATAAATGTGAAAATGAAAAAACAAATAAAAGGGAGCGAAAATAAACTTGGAGGAGGAAGTGAAGCCTGACATTTGATTCCACCTATAGTTCGTTACTCCATTTGAATATATGGGTAGGATGACTTGACCTCCACCAGGTGGAGGTAGAGGGCAGTTCAGAGGCCGTCCCAGTGGTGAAAAACCTCCTTATTGGCCACCCAATAGAAGATATGTCCCAGCTACCAGGAGTACACCTGCTATCCATATAGACTTAGAATATAATCCATAGGTTGAGTCTTATATGGTTAGCACACCAACCAGCTCTTCTTAGAAGTAGATTCCCTAGAAGGTGACACTTAAGCCAGAAGGTTATGAAGATCGCTCAACATTAGTTTATCCAAGTCTATATGTGATACATTTAGACATCAGTTGGGAACCTTAGCTCTAACCCCACATTCCTCTCAAAAAGCTAAGGATTTGGTAGTTAAGGAATCCCCTAAGTCATCCGCAAGTGTGAAGACTCATAGGTTCTTTCTGGGGGCATCATCCTCTAGTCAAGAAGTTGATGTAGAACTTGAGGATGATTCATATAAAGAATTAATAGAATTACCTTTTGATTAGTACTTGCCTTGTGTTCATAATTTAGCAAACAAATGGTTAATCCCACATACTTGGTCAAAGCACTAGACTACTTCAAAAGAATATGGAAGAATAAATGCAAAAGCTCTCAATCAAGACCCACACTAGATTCAAGATAGTGGGTCCAATGATGATGGAGATTACGCTAGTCATTACCACCAATCATTCCAAAAGGTTCTTTTCCAAATCACATTAACTCATATGAGGAGCTATGCTTAGAAACTTTAGATGATCTAGATGATTTTGAAGTCAAAGATGCATCACTAGAGTTTGAAGAAGAGATCAAGTCAACCATCGATGAGCTCAAGGAAATCAACTTAGGAACTGAAGAAGATCCATGCCTGACATACATCAGTTCTTTGTTGAATGAAATTGAAAATAATGACTCAGTTAGGCTATTGATTGAGTTTTAGGACTACTTTGCATGGAGTTATGAAGAGATGCCTAGATTGGCTCTTGACGTAGAGATCCATAAACTAGGAATAGAGCCTATTGCTAACCCTACAAGTAAGCTCCTAGACGCATGCGATTAGACATAGAACAACAAGTCATTTATGATGTGAAGAAATTGAATGATGCTAGCCTCATCCGGGAAGAAAAATACCCTATTTGGTTAGCCAGTGTCATCCAATTAAGAAAAAGAATGGTAAAATTCACATATGCATCAATTTTAGGGATTTAAATAAGGCAAGTCCAAAAGATGAATTTCCATTGCCAATCCCGGAGCTGATGGTGGACATTGCCTCATCTCAAGTAGTTTTGTCTTACATGGATGGCTCTTCTGGATATAACAAAATAAAGATGGCCCCTGAATATGAAAGAAACACTACTTTTAGAAGCCCGATCAAAATCTATTACTTTAAGGTCATGCCTTTAAAAATGATCGTGCTACATACCATTAGGCTATGACTCAAATCTTCAATGAACTCATTCACCATCAAGTCGAGTGATATGTCGATGATCTAGTGGTCAAAAGTAGATAAAAGAAAGACCATCCCTTTGACTTGAGAGTAGTTTTCAAATAGTTAGGATAATTTAACCTCAAAATGAACCCCCTAATGTGTGCATTCGAAGTAGCTTCAAAGAAATTCTTTGGGTTTGTTGTCCGACACCAGGGAATTGAAATCAATCTGGATAATATCAAAGCGATATTATTAATGCCACACCCTAAAAGTTTAACTCAACTCAGATCATTCCAAGGGTAGTTGGCATATCTAAGATGCATTATATCCAACTTATTGAGAAGATGACAGCAATTCTCAGCACTTGTCAAAAAAGATGCCAAGTTTAAGTGGTATGACAAGTGTGAGCCGGCCTTTGAAGACATCAAGCATTACCTGATGGTGCCACCGATTCTAGTAGCCCCTATCCTAGGCAAGCCGCTCATACTTTACAGTATTGGGTTAGATGACTCTGTTGATGATTTGTTAGCCTAAGCCAATGATGAAGGGAAGGAAAATACATACTACTACCTCAACCATCATCTAATCCCTACTGAGGCTAATTATCGACCCATTGAGAAGCATTGCCTAGGTTTAATCTTTGCATCCCAAAAGCTAGAACTACATGCTTCCTCATAAGGTGAACTTAATCTCTAAGATCAATCCACTATAGTATCCATTGACACGGCCAATGTTATATGGATGGTTGGAACTGTGGTCCATGAGCCTCTCATAATTTGACATTACCTTCTTAAACTTTCATATGATCAAAGGATAAGCGCTAGAAAATTTCTTAGTAGCACACCCAATTCATGCTGACACTCCGCTTAGTGATGATCTCCCCGATGAATAAATCATGAACTTAGGGGATACTAGCATTCATTATTACGAGATGTACTTTGATGGTGCGGCTTGCTCTCAAAGAGGAGAAGAACCACAATCTACTATTCCAGGAAAGGCAGGGGTAAAAATAGTTCTCTTAACTCTACACAACAATGTGATGAGATTCTCATATTATTTGTCCAATCCTTGTACTAATAATGAAGCTGAATATGAGGCTTTGATTACGTTTAGCGTTACCCGTTACTCTAAGCATCTAGAAAATCAACATCTTTGAGGATTCTTAGTTAGTTATCAACCAAATTCCAGGTCCTATAAGGTTATAAAGCCCAAGCTCCATCACTACCATAAGTACACCCTGGAGTTGTTGGCCCAAATCCTAGAGGTTACCATCTATAAGATTCCTCGAGGAGAGAATGCCACAATGTATGCTTTTTCTAAGCTTGCTAAGGAGTTGGCATGTCTGGAGGATGAGTCCATGTCAATAAAGATCCAAAATAGACAAGTCTTACCCCTTATTGATACTGAACTCATCAAAAAGTACTCTCTTGAAGGGGAAGTTTCAATTACCAAGAAGGACGAGGAGTTAAATTGGAGGCAACCATTCATGGATTACCTAAATAAAGGTAAACTACCTCAAGGGAAATCTCAAGCCCATCAGATGAAGCAGAGAGCACTTTTCTATGCTCTTGTGGATGGTGGCTTGTACCGACAGACTTTCAATCATATGTGGTTACATTATTTTGAAAGGAAGCTTGTATGATTGTGACTAAGGTACACTAAGGATTATTTGGAGCCAACCAATCTGGTTTAAAGATGAAATCCAAGCTCAAGAGTCTAGGATACTACTAGCCATTGATGATTAAAGATTGTATGGATAAGACTAGGCGATGCCACCAATTTCAAATACCGGTGTGGTCCTACACCAACCACCCAACATTCTACATCCTACACTGGCCTCATGGCCATTCGAGTGTTGGGGTACTGACATAGTACGTCTGATTGATCATCCTTCCAAGGGTCATCTGTTCATCTTAGCTGCTACTGGCTACTTTTCCAAATGGAAGAAGGAGATTCTGCTCAGAGAAGTCACAGCTCAGCATGTGCTCCAATTTATTAGGAACCATATCGTATATAGGTTCGGAGTGCCTCGATGAATTATATCTAATAATGGTAATACATTCAAGAGCATTGAGATCAATAACTTTGCCTAGGGATATAGCATAGATTGGAAATATTATATCATCTACTACCCAAGGAAAATTGTGCAGAAGCCTTCAACAAAACTCTCATTTAAATAGTAAAGAAGACACTTGATAATAATAAGTGCTAGTGGCATGAGCAAGTAGTTGAAGCCTTGTGGGCCTACCACACAACATATAGAACACCAACTCAGTCTAATCTTTTCTTCTTAGTGTATGGGTCTGAAGATGTTCTACCATTAGAAGTACAACAACCATCACTTAGGATAGCTGCGGGTAGCAAGATCACAATAGAGCAGAATGACAAGTTCCCAAGAAGAGCTTAAAGGTTTGGAGGAGAGATGCCTACAGGCATGACAAACCTCAAGTTGTTCAAAGCTAAAATAATTCAAGCTCACAACAAATTGGTCATTCTTAGAGTTTTTCAAGTAGGAGAGCTTATTTTAGTTCTAATGAGACCAATAGTTGTCCATCGTAAGATGGGAGGCAAGTTTGAACCCACATGGGAAGGCTCTTTTTCCATAGAGAAGGCCTACTAGAGAGGATCTTATCAACTTATTAATCATAAGGGAGGGTGCCCAATGCTTCCAATCAATGGGATCTACTTAAAGAAATATTATAATTCATGTTTGAAAGCAATTATCATTAATAAAATTTGATTTCTAATTCAATCTTTTCCATGTTGAAAGTATTCTTATTTATGAATCTGCCATGATGTGTTTAGGGTAGGTGTAAGGAACTTCAGTGGCATCCTATTCTTCATCATCACAACACAAACAAAAACTACACACAAACATATAAATCAAAGAAATATCTTTTTGTCTTGGGCTACTCTGAGTTGAGATAATGCTCCCAACACACTCACACAGTACCTGCTCTAGGTTAGCTACGGTGCTACCCTACTAGTGTGTCAACCCAGTGGTCTTCTTGCTTCAGAAGATGTTAATATTCTACATTTTCCTTTCTTACTTGGACACTACACACAGATGAGTGCCTTGTAAGTTTGGTAAGCCTTACTATGTGGCCAGTAAGCTACCTCATGTTGGCTTCCTTTAAGAGGATGTGAGTCTACTATGTTTTCTTCATGGATTGTCCTTCATGCACCAACTGGGTTGAGTATATTTGAGGTTTAGGATAATTCTGCCAGCAGTTCCTTCCTTCCTAACTGCTTCACGTCTAGGTCCAGTCTTTCCTTGGGGCTCTCTGCTTAGTAGTCGCTCTAGTTTAGATAGAATTTGTCTCACTGATGACAGACTATCCCGATGATCAGTTCCACGTGGAAAGTTTTAAGCCTACATGCTTTTCTTTCAGATTGATAATTACACACAGGAACTTTAGGTTGGTTAGTTCTCACTATGCTGATGGATACACCACTCATACTAACGGATACCCTTTAGGTTGGTTGGTTCTCGCACCTTAGGATACACCACTCGTGGTAGGTGTAAGTCTACTACACTTTCTCCTTGAGTTGGACACCATACACCTATAAGCTTTCTTTTTTAGGGCTTAGGATAACTCCCCTAGTAGCACCTCTCTTATGGGCACTATATTTGGATCATGTCCTTTGTGACCCCATTTAGACACTACCCAAGTTACTATCAGATTGGACAGTTCCCCTTTTCTAGTATCCACCATGTGGTTGGAGAATCCATCTTATGGATGTGCAGATTCTCCCTCGGTCCAGTAAATTTGAGATAGGTCAAGGCTAACATGGCCCTTTCTAAGTGTGATTTTATTATTTACTTGAGTTGATATAAAAAAATATATATTCACTTATGGATTAGGAGGACACCCTTAGTGGACCTTTTCCCAAGCAGGCATCTTATCTTTAGGGAAGTGTTAGCAAAACTCACTATAGGAATTACCTAAATACTCTTGAGTTGATATAAGTCCCAGCGACGTTCACTCAGTAGTCGCCCTAAAATTAAGTTTGATTTATTGTGCTACCAATAGGTCATCCCAGTGGTTGTTCCCTACTTTAGAAGATGTAAGTCTACTATGCCTTCTTCCTAGCATAGCCATTTCATACCGAAAGGCAACCCCTTAGTTGGCTAGCTCTACCCCATGGCTAGTAGACGATCCCTTTAGATTTGTAAATCTAAGATAGGACAACTCTGATATAGCTCCTTCTTAATGGGTTCATATGACACCGACATGGTCCATAAATTAAATCTATCAAATTTGACTGAGCTCACATCCCTAGTGGATATTCCTCAATTCAAAATCAAACTAAACCAAACAACCCATATCAAATCACATGAAATTATGATAAAATTAATCTTGACTACTTTTGAGTTGACATAAGTCCCTAGTGGCATTCACTCAGTAGTCGGCCTCAGTCAGGTTTGATTTGTTATGCATCCAACATGTCACCCTAGTGGTTGTTTCTCACTTTGGAAGATATAAGTCTGCTACACCTTCTTCTTATCATAATTATTGCACATCGAAAGGCAGCCCCTTAGGTTGGCTAGCTGTACCCAGCAGCCGGTAGACTATCCCTTTGGATTTGTAAACCTAAGGTAGCTCAAGGCTGAGACCATCTTAATTTCATTAAACATCTCTCGTGGACTCAGCCCTTCTCAGTGGTAAATATCAATAATAAAATAATAAATTAAAAATTCAAATTAACTCTAGTGGATTAAGAAACCCCCCATGATCTTCTCCAAAAATCTATAATCAAAAAAATTTAAATCTTACTCCCCAAGATTTTCTTCTTCTATGCCTGGAAACAAGCCCCTCACATAATTAAATAATCATAATTTTATCCTGTGGATCTATCCATATCCAATCATAATCTCTCAAATCTTATTTTTCTTCTTCTATGCCCTTTAATACTCACGTCATGCCTTTATGTGTATTCATTGAAATTACATCCTCTTAATATTATAATCAACATTTTTATGATTTGTGATGAATTATGATCAACTAACTATATAATATTATGCAAAACATATTATAGTGTGAATTAACACACTATATTATACTATAATATTCATTTTGGATGTAAAATTATTAATTTTCTATTAAAAATGGTACAAAATAGCATAATTTTGGTGTTGCTTTTTGGTGTGTGCCATGAATTTATTAATTCTTCCATCTCAACCTTTAAATTAACATTTTTTTGAGTTTTGAATTTATTATAACAAAAGTAAACATACTAAATTGTACAATAAAATTTAGTAACAGCCATACCATTTATATGAAGTTTGTTTTATGTACATTATATTTAAATATGCATTCATATAATATATTATCTTACATTACACATTAAAATGAATCACTTTAAGCATAAAATTTATAAAATTTGGTTGAGAAATGAACATTTATTTTAGATGAAAAATTCCATTCTTTTGATGAAATGACACCATAGCAACCCCAATGATGTTCCCAAGCTTTAAATTTGGCCAAATCCATCATCTTATAAATCAATATTTTTATGAATTATACGAGTACAAACTCTACTACATCATACTATAACAAACTAAAATTTGCTAAACAATAAGTAGTAATACACAATAGTATGTTATAATGCATGATGCCACACTATGTTATGGCATCCTATATATAATACACTATAACATATTATATTGTATTATATTTCATATCACATCATAAGGGATTTCTTAAGATAAAAAATCATAAAATTACTCTTATTAAAAACTATATATTTTAGTAGTATCACTTACATATTTTAGATTGAAATAATATATTATGATGCCATGCGATACCTAATATGAATTTAGCTAAATTCCACCATTTAATGTCTAAATTGACATTTTTATAAATAATGCTAGTGTAGGCTCGACTGCATGAATGTAAAATACTAAATAATTTAAAATGCTCAGAATAATATATTATGATATATAATACTATACTATGCTACAACAAATAATATTTATTTTGAACATAAAATCTTACTTTTTAGACTACAAGTGGAGTGGCACACCTTTGGCACTACAACCTAATTCCCACTTCAAGTTTAACAAATTTCATCAACTGATCTATTAAATAAATATTTTTATGATTTATATTAATATAGACTATAGGGCACAATACTATAATATATTAAAATATTTCAAAACATCTTATAACTTCTAGAAACACTTCACTGCATGCTCAAATATATGATGCTACATTATACTATAATATATGGTATAATAATCTGATTTAGGGTTAGGGTTTATGGTATTCAAATCTCTAAAAATTAACAGAAAGTCTCTTTATGACATTTTGTTTAGCTACCATAATTATGTTAGGATTATGTCATTATTTAGATATACTCCTAATGATTTCTTTATTCAAGGTTTAGGGTTTAGGGTTTAGGGTTAGGGTTTAGGTTTAGATTAGGATTTAGGGTTTAGGGTTTACGGTTAATGTAGGGTTTAAGGTTTAAGGTTTATGGTTTGGGGTTTATGGTTTAGGGTTTAGGGTTTAGTGTTATAGGCTTTAGGTTTTAGAGTTTATGTTTTTAGGGTTTAGGGTTTAGGGTTTAGGGTTTTGGGATTACGGTTTTGGGTTTTAGGGTTTAGGGTTTAGGGTTAGGGTTTATGGTTTTTGGTATTGATTTTTGGTTTAGGGTTTAAGTTTTTAGTTTAGGGTTTAAGGTTTAGGGGTTAGTATTTAAGTTTTTTTTAAGAGGGAATAAATTGAGATTCAACTTTTCATCTTTTTGATTTCATCAACCAAGCAGCACCCCAAGTTTTCTAAGACACATACAATGACATAGATAAAAAATGAGCACCCACACAGCAAATCAAAAACTATAGATAAGTAGAACCATCTCTACTATAAAGACATAGTTCCATAAAAGTAGATCAGATCGACCATTCTTCAGTATCTCTAGTTCCCATCAAAGCCACCCCCGGCTTTCAAGTAGTGGGATTCACCACCATATCCTCGATCTCTCCCTCTACCACCACAGTTGTAACATCCATCACTCCTCCTCCCTCAATAACCACCACTACTCTGACCACCACCTCCATATCCACCACCTCTAGATCCCTCACAACCTCTGTGATAACCACGCCCTCCTTCCTCCACTTGACTGTTGAAGGTGATGTTCCTGCCATCAAGGTTCTACTTATTCTTAGGATTTAGGATTGTTTAGGGTTTAGAGTTTAAGGATAGTTTAGGTTTTATGGTTTAAGGTTCATTTAGGGTTTAGGGTTAAGGGTTTAGAGTTTAGGGTTTGTGGTTTAAGGTTTAGGGTTTAGGGTTTAGGGTTTAGGGTTTAGGGTTTAGGGTTTAGGGTTTAAAGTTTTAGGGTTTAGAGTTTAGAGTTTAGGATTTAGGGTTTTAGGTTTTGGGTTTTGGGTTTAGGGTTTTTTATTTATTTTTATTATTTTAATTTTATTTAGATAATGTAAACTGGCAAGTTTAGGGTTTAGGGTTGTAAATTTTAGGGTTTAGGGTTGTAAATTTTAGGGTTTAGGGTTTAGGGTTTAAGGTTCTTTTATTTGGTTTTATTTATTTTCATCTTTTTATATTTTTAAAACTAAGTAACCCGATAAGTTTAGGTTTATTTAGCTTTTTTTAGTATATTTTATTCTTTATTTTTATTTAGGTTTATTTTTATTTTTATTTAGTTTAGTTTCTTTATTTTATGTTTATTTTTTAGTTTATTTTTTAGTTTATTTTTTAGGTTTAGGATTAGGTTTAGGTTTATTTTTTAGTTTAGTTTTATTTTTATTTTACTTTTTTGGTTTATGTTTTATTTTTTTATTTTTTAGGTTTAGGTTTATATTTTTATTATATCTTTTTAGGTTTAGATTTTAGGTTTTTATTTTTAGGTTTATTTTTAAGTATTATTTTTAAGTTTAGGTTTAGGTTTATTTTTAGTTTATTTTATTTTGTTTTGTTTTGGTTTAGGTTTAGCTTATTTTCAACTTAGGTTTAGGTTTATATTTATGTTAGTTTAGATTATCTTAGTTCACGTTTAAGTTTATTTTGTTTTTATTTTATGTATAAGTTTTTTTTAGAGTTTAGATTTTTTTTAGGTTTTATTTTTAGAATTGTTTTTTAAATTTATGTTTTTATTTTTAGGTTTATTTTTTTTAAAGTTTAGTTTTTACTTTATTTAGGTTTTTTATTTCTTAGTTTAGTTTAGGTTTTTATTTATGTTATTTTATTTTAGTTGTTATTTTTCATTTTATTTTCTTTTTAGGTTTAAGTTTAGGATAAGGTTTAGGTTTAGGTTTAGGTTTAGGTTTAGTTTATATTTTTATTTTATTTTCTATTTCCATTTTATTTTGGTTTAGGTTTTTTTATTTATTTTACTTTTATTTAGTTTAGGTTTAGGTTTTTAGCTTTTTATGGTTTATAGTTTAGGGTTTAGGTTTTAGGTTTTTATTTTAGGTTTATTTTTAGGTTTTATTTTTTAGTTTAGGTATAAGTTTATTTTTAGTTTCTTTTATCATATTTAGTGTAGAGTTTAGGTTTAGGTTTAGGTTTTATTTATTTTAGTTTAGTTTATTTTAATTTAGGTTTAGGTTTATTTTATTTTATTTATTATTTTTTTAAGTTTAGTTTTCATTTTTAGTTAAGGGTTTGGGTTTCATTTTTATTTATTTTTAGGTTTTATTTTTAGGTTTATTTTTTAGGTTTAAGTTTTTATTTAGTTCCTATTTTATTTTACTTAAGGTTTATTTTAATTTTATTTTACGTTTAGATTTTATTTTATTTAGGTTTTTTATTCTCAAGTTTATTTTATCTTTTAGTTTAGTTTATGCTTCTATTTATTATATTTTAGTTTTATTTTATTTTAATTTATTTTTAAGTTTAGGTTTTTATTTTATTTTATTATTTTATTTTTTTATGTTTAGGTTTATTTATTTATTTATTTTAAGGTTTTATTTACTTTAAGTTTAGGTTTTTAGATTTTTTTGGTTTAGGGTTTAAGGTTTAGGGTTAACAGTTTAAGGTTTTAGGGTTTAGGGTTTTAGGGTTTAGGGTTTAGGGTTTAGTGTTTAGGCTTTAGGGTTTATGGTTTTTAGGGTTTAGGGTTTAAGTTTTATGGTTTGGGGTTTAGGGTTTAGGGTTTAGGGTTTTTAAGGTTTAGGGTTCATAGTTTAAGGTTAGTTTAGGGTTTAGGGTTTAGGGTTTTAGGGTTTAGGGTTTAGGGTTTAGAGTTTAGGGTTTAGGGTTAGGGTTAAGGTTTAGGGTTTATGGTTTAAGTTTTATGATTTACAATTTAGGGTTTAGGGTTTATGGTTTTTAGAGTTTAGTGTTTAGGGTTTAGGGTTGTATATTTAGGGTTTAGGGTTTAGGCTTAGTTTTAGGATTTAGGATTTAGGGTTTGGGGTTTAGGATTTTGTTTTAAAATTTTTTTTAAGTAAATCATTAGGTTTAGTTTTTCTTGATTTTATTTAGTTTATTTTATTTTTTATTTTTATTTAGGTTTATTTTTTATTTTTATTTAGTTTATTTTATTTATTTTAAGTTAATTTATTTTAGTTTATGTTCTTTATTTTAGTTAATTTTTAGGTTTTAGTTCAGCTTTAAGTTTAATTTTTAGTTTAGTTTTTTTTTATGTTTAGATTTTATTTTTTTATTTATAGGTTTAGGTTTAGGTTTTTATTTTATTTTATTTAGCTTTATGTTTTAGTTTTTTATTTTAAGTTTATTTTTAGATTTTATTTTTTAGTTTAGGTTTAAGTTTTTTTAAGTTTAAGGTTTAGGCTTTATTTTTTATTTATTTTTAGGTTTATTTTTGAGGTTTAGGGTTTTATTTAGTTTTTATTTTAGGTTTATTTTATTTTTATTTTCATTTAGTTTTTATTTTTATTTTTTGATTATTTTATTTTTTTATTTAGTTTAGGTTTTTATTTATTTTATTTTATTTTAGTTTTTATTTTTTATTTTATTTTATTTTTAGGTTCAAGTTTAGGTTTTAGTTTAGGTTTTTTATTTATTTTAATTTTTTATTTTAATTAGGTTTAGGCTTTTTTATTTTTTTTATGTTTTATTTAGTTTAAGTTTAAGTTTTTAGGTTTTTAGGGTTTGCGGCTTAGGGTTTACAGTTTAGGGATGTAGGTTTAAGGGTTTAGTGTTTAGGGTTTAAGGTTTATGGTTTAGGGTTTATGGTTTAGTGTTTAGGGTTTTATGTTTAAGTTTTAAGGTTTAGGGTTTAGGGTTTAAGGTTTAGGATTTTAGGGTTTAGGGTTAAGGTTTTAGGGTTGTAGGTTTAGCGTTTAGGGTTTAGGGTTTAGGGTTTTAGGGTTTAAGGTTGTAGGTTTAGTGTTTAGGGTTTAGGGTTTAGGGTTTATGGTTTTGGGTTAGGGTTTAGGGTTTATGTTTTTTTTTATTTCTTTTTATTTTTAGGGTTTAGGGTTTAGGTTTAAGGTTCAAATTTTAGTTTATAGTTTAGGGTTTTTAGTTTTCTTTTTAACAGAGAACAAATCCAGAGTAAACATTTCTTCTTTTTGATTTCATCAACCAAGTGATACAACAAGTTTTTTACGACACAAGCGATGACATAAATAAAAAATGAGCACGCATAGAGCAAGTCAAAAACCCTAGATAACTAGAACTATCTCTACTATAAAGACACGATTCCATAAGCACCAAATCATATTGGCCATTCCTCAGTTCCTCCATTCGAACTGCCTCTACCCTTTGTGTAGCGGGATCGACCATCATAACCCCGATCTCTTCCTCTACCACCACCATGGTTGTAACCTCCGTCGCTGCTCCCACATCCATAACCACCATAGCTCTGACCACCACCTCCATATCCACTGCCTCCAAATCCACCACCACCACTACGATAACTGCCGCATCCACCTTCGCCTCCACCGCTAGATTTTGACTGAGCTTGGTTATTGGTGATGTGCCTACCATCAAGATTTTGTGCATTCTTAGGGTTTAGGCTAAGGTTTAGGTTTATTATGTTTTGGGTTTAGGTTTATTTTTAAATTTATGTAATTACTATAGGTTTAGGTTTAGGGTTTGGGGTTTAGGGTTTAAGGTTAGGGTTTAGGGTTTAGGGTTTAGGGTTAGGGTTTAGGGGTTAGGGTTTATCATTTAGTGTTTAGGGTTTAGGGTTTAGGGCTTTAGGATTAGTGTTGGAGGTTTATGGTTTAAGGTTAGTTTAAGGGTTTAGGGTTTACCATTTAGGGTTTAGGATTTAGGATTTCAGATTTTTTTTAAAATTAGGTAAATCGGTAGGTTTCGATTTATTTAGTTTACTTAGTTTATCTTTTTATTATTTTAGTTCATTGTGTTTATTTTATTTATATTTAGGTTTATTTTTTATTTTTTATTTAGTTTAATTTATTTATTTTAGTTTAGATTTTTTTTTATTTTAGTTTATTTTTTTGGTTTATTTTTTAGTTGAGTTTTATTTTTATTTTATTTTTCAAGTTTAGGTTTCAGGTTTTAAGGTTTGACAGTTTAGGGGTTAGGGAGTAAGGTTTAGGGTATTAGGGTTTAGGGTTTAAGGTTTGGGGTGAGTGTTTAGGCTTTAGGCTTTAGTTTTTAGGCTTTTGGGTTTAAGGTTTAGGGTTTGGAGTTTTATTTTGGGTTTAGGGTTAGGGTTTTAGGGTTTAGGATTTAGGGTTTAGGGTTTAGGGCTGAAGGTTTTGGATTTACAGTTTTGGGTTTAGGGTTTAGGGTTAGAGTTTTTTTTTTAAGGGTTTACCATTTAATGTTTAGGTTTTAGGTATGCAGTTCAAGTTTTAGTTTAGGTTTATTTTTAAGTTAAGTAAACTTGTAGGTTCAAGTTTTTTTTTATTTAGATTATTTTTATTTATTTCAATTTATTTTATTTTTTATTTTTATTTTATTTTATTTATTTTAGGTTTATTTATTTTAGTTTAGGTTTCATATATTTGTTTGTTTCTTAAGTTTAGCTTTATGTTAATATTTATTTTTTAGTTTAGTTTTATTTTTATTTTATTTTTTAGGTTAAGGTTTTATTTTTTTTATTTTTAGGTTCAGGATTATGTTTTTTTTTTTAGGTTTAGGTTTTCAATTTTTATTTTAAGTTTACTTTTAGGTTTTATTTTTTAATTTAGGTTTAGGTTTATTTTTAGTTTTTTATTTTATTTAGTTTAGGGTTTAGGTTCAGGTTTTATTTATTATAGTTTAGTTTATTTTAGTTTATGTTTAGGTTTATTTTATTTTATTTATTTTAGGTTTAGGTTTTATTTTTAGTGTAAGGTTTAGTTTGTTTTATTTACTTTAAGTTTTTATTTAGTTTTTTATTTTATTTTATTTTAGGTTTATTTTATTTTTATTTTTTGTTTAGTGTTTATTTTATTTATGTTTTATATTTTTAAGTTTAGTTTAGGTCTTTATTTATTTTATTTTAGTTTAATTTTAATATTTTATTTTATTTTATTTTTAGGTTTAGGTTTAGGTTTAGATTTAGGTTTTAGTTTATGTTTTTATTTTATTTTTATTTTATTTTATTTTATTTAGGTTTATGTTTTTTTATTTGTTTTATTTTTTAGGTTTTATTTAGTTTAGGTTTATGTTTTTAGGTTTTAAGGGTTTAGGGATTTTTTAGGAAATCCTAGAGAGGGGAGAAATTTATTGTCACAAAGAAAGGAGTACATGTTCGTTAAGAGGGGATAATTCTCTTAACTCCGCTCAAAGAGCCACATTCAGCCTAGAGAGGAAAAATCCCTATATAATACAACAAAAGTAAGGTAACTAAATAAAATAAGTAAAAGATTGAAAATAAGAATAACACAGGAAACATGACGAAAAGCCAAAGCACACTACTAGAGTTAGAGGTATTTTGAGAGTTGCACAATCCATATCTAGAAATTGAAACCAGCAAAGAACCTAAAAATGAAACTTGCAAGCAATTAGAAATTGGAATTAGCACAACTAGACAAAATCAAGCTTTAGCACATAATAAAGAGCAATATAAGAGAAAATTTCTAGTGCTCACCACTCAGGTCTTCAAGGGCAACCAATGTGAGCATCCAGGCTTCAAAATAAGGGTTACAGTCACATGTTCTACTACGAGCCAAAAGATAACAGGGAAATCATCCTATCATAGCTAACTTACTTGGATGAAGGAAATTTTCCAAAGAGTGGAAGTCAACAGTTCTCTAGTACCTGCAGCCCAAGAAATAGAGAAAGCTGTCCCACATATCACCCAGCTGACTAAAGGCCACCAAGCTCGAAAGGAAGTAGCATCAACAAAACCACCACAATAAAATGGAAGAGCAGCTGCTCAGTTTTCATTCAGAAAGCATAGACACCATAAATAGGAAACAAACCCACCAGAGTCACCAGACAACCACAAGTAACAGCCAAAAAAAATAAAACATCAGTCTACAACTAGCAACAAGAAACCAGCAATTCCAAACTAGATCAGAGAACAAGGTCAATACTAATAATAACCACCAGACTAACCAAGACAGTAGAGACAAGAAATAAAAAGGCATTCCCCATACCTCCATTAAAGATAGTAAGATAGCCACAGGAAAACAACCACACCCAGCCACCATAAGGCTAAAACCAAAACAAAGAAAATCCACTAAAAGGGAAACCCTACAACCTAGAAGCAGATCAAAAAGAAAACCAAAAAGAAAATCAACCAAACCAACCAGCCCAAAAGTCAACCTAGCCAATTAACAAACCAACAGATGAGGCAACTCCAATAAGGAAACAACCAGTCCTAAAGAGAGGCAAACCCAACAAAGAGAAAGACAAGCATAATGATAACCAATAGGAACCCATCAGAAACAATCAAGAAATAAATGGTAATCACCCAATCAGATAAAAATCCACAACTGGGGAGGACCAACCAACCACCAACACCCAACCAGAGGGGTAGGGAAAATAGACCAAGGCCCCAACTAGACACAAAAACTACCAAAAGGCCTAGTACAAACTCAAGAGTGAAAAGATTGATAACACCCATCAAATAATAGCCACCCAAGACATCTAGGTAGTGTGTAGTAGCGAACAATAGAACCCACTTGCCCAAAAATAGCAGCCAAAAAACATACCTAAGTAAGGAAACAACCTGCCAAAACCAGAGGCAAAACTAAGACCAATTAATAAAAGAGAAAAACCAAAAGAAGTTAGAGGCATAACCCAAAAGGATGCCATCACAAGTTCAAGGAATCACATGAAGAAAATGTTGACAATGAGATCCTTACATAAAATAGTCAACCAAAGAGAACACCTCTCCAACAAAAGAGGCTGAGCAGCCAGCCACCACCTCAAAGAGATGTCCTAAGTATTATAGTAGAAACTAGACAAGAGAGTGAACCAGCCAAAATAATACAATAAAATAGAAGTGCACACATAGAAAAGCATGGAAAACCTAAAAATTATAAAGCAAAATTAATTTTTGAGATAAGGTAATCCTGTTATCCAGATTAACCAAGCATCCCAATTGTCTAGGTAAATTAAGATGATCAAAAAGAGTGAGATCATTTAATTTAGTACCTAGATTAGCCAGATAATTTACATAAGCATTTCCTTCACACCAAATGTGAGAAATATTAAAGCATACTTGAGAGAGGAGAGCTCTAGTATGATTAAGAAGATAGAATAAATCTGCATTCCCCATCTTAGTGGAAGTCAGCATGTCAATGAGTAAGAGAGCATCAACTTCAATCCAAATATTGAAGAAACCTTTTGCAAAACAAATGTTAATAGCTTTGTTTATAGCCATTAATTTAGCATAGATAACAACAAGTTTTAAGAGGATAAGCAAAAGCACAAATGACATTACCTCTAAAATCCTAAAAATACCACCACAACCAAATGTATTCTAAGAGACAGCCATTGGTTTTACTTTTAATAATATTGTTTTTTTATCCAATATATAATCACATTTTTTTATAGAAGATCTCAGCAAGTAAAGACCAATTTTTTACAAATTTGCAACCACTGAATTGTGTGTTACTAATTAAATTAGCATTAAATAATGCATGAATTTTTTCTTTGGTTCTAGAAATAATCCTTTTATGATTCATAGGAATACCATGATATTTAGCATCATTTTTATCCATCCATATGAACCAAATAAGGGTAATGACAATTAAAACTTTGATATGAGCTTTCATAGTTTTTTGGAAACATGCTTCAAAACTTGATATAAAGAAAGACAACCATGGAAATGGTTAGTATGAAAAAGATCATCATACTAAAACCATAATTTGGAGGAAATAACACCATTGACAAAAACTTGATTAACATTTTTGATATGAAAACAACAATAATATTTGGAAGGCAAATGAAAACCTTTATTTATCCCAGAGCAAAGAATCAATAAGAATGAAGTTTTTTAGAATTTTCCAAGTAAGGATAGAATAAAAGATAGGGATGATATTATTCCAAAATTTAATAAATACATTAGAAGAAGTATGAGCTTCTCTAATATAATTCCAAGGCTCTTTAAGAATAAAATATCCATTATAAGATAGCTTTGAAAGAATTTGATCCGACTTGTTGGAAAGGATAGGAATATCACTAAATTTATCCAAAGAAAGATAGGAATAAATTCAATAAGTTTACTATCATTCCACTTGTTATTAAGCCAAAATGAGTTAACTTTTGTAGCAGCAGTAGAATGGGTAGCTAAGAAAGCATCAATAGAACCACCACCAATCCAGTTTTCTTGCCAAAGGAAAGAAGATCCTAAATTTATACCCCAAGATATTAAAAATTTAGCCTCCCATTTAATGGAGCAAAGCGTTTTCCAAACTAAGGAGTCACCCACTTTATAAGAATAGATAAGAGGGTGCTTACCCTGACAGTATTTAGCAGTCATAAAATTAGCCCAATGGGTATCTTTTTTTCTAAATTTCCGAGTTTATGTGAGAAGGCAGTAATAGCTTCACGAATAGATTTGCAGCCAAGCCCACCTTCACCTGACAACTTTTATGCCAAGAAGTATAATGCATCCTTTTAACTGAATTATTAGATCCGTAGAAAAATTTATTAAGGAGACGATCAATTCTATTTAAGATCAAATTAGTAGTGATAAAGGTTTGAATAAAATATAAAGGCATCAAATTAAGAGTACTCTTAAGCAAAGTAAGCCTGCCACCAAAAGAAAGTAAGTGAAATTCCCACACCAAAATTTTATTAGAAATTTTTTGGATAAGCTCGTCAAAAAGATGGGATCTTTTTTTACCTTTAAAAGAGGTGCACCTAGATATTTAAGAGGGAGTTGTTGGTGTTTAAAGTTAGTGATGCTTAAGATATGATTCATTTTATTATTAGAAATTTTAGAGGATGTAATGAAGTAACTCTTGCTTTCATTAATAGAAAGACCACTTTGTCTACCAAAAATATTTAAAATTTCTTAAGTCTTTTGATACAATGAAAGGAAACATTATAAAATTTATGAAATCATCAGCAAAGCTAAGATGAGAAATAGGGATACCACCAAGAGTTCTCAAGTACATGTTAGGATTGTTATTGAACAAATCATCTAAACTAAACAAAAAGTAATACAATTCAAAGCACAAATACCAATGTCAGAATTAATGTTTTGCACAAGAATTGTAGCCCCATTCAAGTTATCATTCAAGTTATCATTTAAATCCTCTTTCTCATCAATTAATGCCGACAAAGAATCAAGAATAGACTCATTAGAGAGTGAATCATCATTTTTTCATCTTCTTTGAATTTGGAATTAACCAAAATAGGCATGTTCTCATGTAAACAAAGGTTGTTGGGAAAAACATCTTTTTCAACATTATTAGTACCTTTGCCAAGATCAGAATGAGAAGCAGAATTAGTAATATTAGGAACATCAGAAGATTCCAAAAAATCTGAACTAATATTAACTTTTAAGTTATTTTTAGGCACAAAAATAATTTTTTTAAATTTATCAGAAGCAACTTTAGAGTTATGATCATTCAAGATTTTCTTTTTAAGATGCGGGTGTAGAACAAAACACTCTGAATTATCATGACCATGTATTTGCAATGGGAGTAGAAAATAAGAAAATTTTCAAATTTGACCTTTTGTAAATAGCCAAACTTTTTAGATCCAATCCAAACATCCTTATGATGTTTTTTAGATATGTCAAGTTCAACCAATATATGAGCAATAGAGGTATGATATCTCATAGTGATTGATTGACCGATTTGGAGTTTTTGATCGAAAGGAGCCCTGATAGAAAATAAATTCTTGTGGTAACATAATGGATTCTCATATTTGAAAGATCTAACCACACAGGAATAATAGGTGATTCCTCTTTTATATGAAAAAGGTGAGACCACTTCAACAAGCCCATTTTACAATTAAACACAAATTAACATCGACATGAGAAAACCTATGAATAATCAAAATTGGTTGTAATTTAAATCAAAGTATGTCTTGGATCGATCAAGCTAATAAAGAAAGCACCCAAAAGTTCAAGGCTATGAAAAAAAGCTCAGATCTTGTCCAAATTTGGTTGCCATTGAGTAAATTTGATAATCAAAGTAAATTTGAAAGGTTTTGCAAGCTTTTTGACATCAAGATCCCAACACATGATTGGAGACATACCTTAAAAAGAAGTCAAAATTAGTGTCACTTTGTCAAAAGATGTAGAGCTCTTACCAAAAAGTACATCCTTAAAGGATTTAAAAGTAGGAATGACATTGGGTTAATGAATCCCCACAAAATCATATGCCTTAGCCAGATCATCTGAAATGGGAGATGTAAGCCACAAGTTTGAGATTGTTGTAGTCATATTCAGAAGAGGCACATCACGCGAGCAACCAGATATTGAAAAAACTCCAAAAATTGATCAAGAATGATGAAGAAACCATGGGGGCGCGCCGATGAAGGGGAAAGTGAAATCGCCAGAGCACCGCAAGGGAGAGGAGGTTTTTTAGGAGTTTAGTGTTACGGTTTAGGGTTTATGATTTAGGAGTTTTAGTTTGGTTTAGGTTTTTTAAGTTTAGTTTATTTTAGGTTTAAGTTTAGGTTTAGGTTTTTAGGTTCAGATTTAGTTTAGGTTTTAGGTTTTTTAGTTTTGGTTTAGGGTTAGGTTTATTTTTTTTAGGTTTTAGGTTTTTAGGTTTATGTTTTTTTTATATCATTTATTTAGGTTTAGGTTTAGTTTAGATTTTATTTATGTTTATTTTTTATTTTGGGTTTTAGGTTTAGGATTTAGTTTATTTATTTTAGGTTTAGTTTAGGTTTTAGTTTATTTAGGTTTTTTTAGTATAGGTTTAGGTTTTTTTAGGTTTAAGTTTAGGTTTTTTGGGTTTATTTTCATTTAGTTTAGGTTTAGATTTATTTAGGTTTAGGTTTAGGATTTATTTATGTTTTTAGGCTTAGTTTAGTTCATTTTAGTTTAAGTTTATTTATTTTAGGTTTATTTAGTTTATGTTTAGGTTTAGTTTAGTTTAGATTTAGGTTATTTAGTTTAGGTTTTGGTTTAGGTTTAGGTTTTATTTAGTTTAGGTTTTAGGTTTTTTAGGTCTAGTTTAGGTTTAGGTTTTGGCTTTAGGTTTATTTTTTGGTTTAGGTTTAGGTTTAGGTTTATGTTTTGGTTTAGGTTTAGGTTTAGGTTTATTTAGGTTTAGGTTTAGGTTTAGTTTATGTAGTTTAGATTTTAGTTTATTTAGGATTAGGTTTAAGTTTATTTATTTAGTTTATGTTTATTTTATTTAGGTTTTAGTTTAGATTTATTTAGGTTTTTGGTTTATGTTTAGGTTTATTTAGGTTTCAATTTATTTAGGTTTAATTTTAGATTTAAGTTTATTTTGGCTTAATTTAGGTTTAGGTTTATTTAGTTTATTTATTTTAGAGTTTTAGGCATAGGTTAGGGTTTAGGGCTTAGGGTTTAGGTTTGGGGTTTAGTGTTTAGGGCTTAGGGATGTAGGTTTTAGGGTTCAGGGTTTAGAGATGTAGGTTTTAGAATTTAGCATTGGGGTCAGGTTGGCTCAGGTCATTTTTGGAGGCCTAGGTTTAGGTTTATGTTGGCCTAGTTTAGGCTCAGCTCATTTAGGTTTTTAGTTTATAGTTTAGATTTAGCTCATTTAGGATCAGTATTTATTTTAGCTTGTTCATCTTAGGTTAGTTTAGATTTATTTAGGTCAGGCCTTAGTTTATTTAGGTCAATTTATTTAGGTTTACCCAGATTTAAGCTTTATTCTAATAGGTTTATTTATTTATTTATTAGGCCTGGCCTTAGGTTTAGGCTCAGTGGCCCAGATTTGGGGCCTAGTGTTTTAGGACGCAGGCCTAGTAGTAGAGACGCAGGTTAGGTTTAGAGCATTTAGGGTTTAGGATTTAAGATTTAGGGTTTGAGCTCAGGGCAGTGGGTTTAGGATTTGGTCTTGTTTTGCTATTTGGGTTTTCCTGGGGGGTTTAGGGTTTTAGGTTTAGGTTGTAGGTTTAGTTTTTAGGTTAGTTTTATGGTTTAGGGTTTAATAGATTTTTATTTTTAAATTATTTAATTTATTTTTTTTCATTTGTGATTTGTGGCTAGGGTTTGTGGCTCAGTGGCTTAAGTAGGTTTAGGGTTCAAGTTTTAGTTTAGCCTAGTTTTAAATTCAACCAAGAGGGTTTAAGTTATTTTATTTATTTTATTTAGTTTATTTTTTTATTTTTATTTATTTATCTAGGCTTCATTTATCTTTATTTATATTTTATGATTAGTTTAGTTTATGTTTATTTTAAATCTATTTATATTTGTTTTGTGTTTAGGTTTTATTTTTATTTTATTTAGGGTTTAGTTTACATTTGGTATTTTATCTTTCTTAGGTGTTTTAGGTTTTATTTTAGTTTATTTTAGGTTTATTTTAAGTTTAGGTTTAGTTTGTTTTAATTTATTTTATTTTATTTAGTAGTTTAGTTGTTTTATTTATTTTTTTTAGTTTAGGTTTTTTTATT
Source organism: Cymbidium sinense (assembly GCA_021442155.1). Lineage (NCBI taxonomy): Eukaryota > Viridiplantae > Streptophyta > Magnoliopsida > Asparagales > Orchidaceae > Cymbidium > Cymbidium sinense. The sequence continues at coordinate 78,686,864 of CM038214.1, read as the reverse complement.
TTTTTATTTTAGGTTTATTTTTTTTGGTGTAAGGTTTAGGTTTATGTTTATTTATTAGTTTTATTTTATTTAGTTTTATTTTAGTTTAGTTTAAGTATTTATTTATTTTATTTAATTTAGTTTTAGTTTTTATTTTATTTATTTTATAGGTTTAGGTTTAGGTTTTAGTTTAGGCTTTTATTTTATTTTTTATTTAGGTTTAGGTTTTTATTTATTTATTTTTAGGTTTTTTTTTTTAGTTTAGTTTAGTTTTAGGTTTTAGGGTTTAGGATTATTTTAGTTTGGGGTTTAGGGTTTGGGGGGGTTTGGGTTAAGGTTTGGGATGTTGGGTTTATGATTAGGGTTTAGGTTTAGGGTTTAGGTTTATGGTTTAGGTTTAGGTTTGGGGGGGCCTAGGGTTAGTTTAGGGTTTAGGGTTTGATTTTGTTTAGTTTAGTTTAGGGTTTGTGGTTTAGTTTGGGTAGGTTAGTTTTGGGTTTAGGGTAAGGGATTTTTTTTTATTTTATTTTTAGGGTTTAGGGTTTGGGTTTTAGTTTATGTTTGGTTTTTTTCAGATCAAATTCAGATTCAATATTTCTTCTTTTTGATTTCATCAACCAAGTAACACGCTAAGTTTTCTAAGACATAAGTGATGACATAGATAAAAAATCTGAATGCATAGAGTAAATCAAAACCCTAGATAACTAGAACCATCTCTACTATAAAGACAATTCCATAAGCACGATCGGATCCATTCTTCTTTCTTTCCCATCAACCACCTTGGCCTCTCGAGTAGCGGGACCGAACATCATATTCCTGATCTCTCCCTCTGCCACCACCATGGTTGTAACCTCCGTTGGTCCTCCTATCTCCATAACCACCATAACTCTGACCACCACCTCCATATCCACTAGTAGCTCCAGATCCCCCACCACCATAATGATAATTACTGCCTACTCCTTTTCCTCCATTGCTAGACTAAGCCTGGTTGATGGTGATGTTCCTGTCATCAAGGTTCTGCCCACTCTTAGGGTTTTTGTTTAGGTTTAGGTTTATTAGGTCTTACGATTTAGGTTTTTTTTAAATTTATTTAGTTACTTTTAGTTTTGAGGGTTTAGGTGTGGTTTGGTTGGGGTTTAGGTTTAGTTAGGGTTTATGGTTAAGTTTTAGGGTTTATGCTTTTAAGGTTTAAAGTTTAGGGTTAGGTTTAGGTTTAGGGTTTGGTTTTTAGTTTTTTAGTTTGGTAGGGTTTAGGTTAGGTTGTGGTTTTAGGGGTTTAGATTTAGGATTTAGGGTTTTTTTTAATTAAGTAATAGATTTTGGATTTTAGTTTACTTTTATTTATTTTATTATATTTTATTTATTTATTTTAATTGTTTATTTTATTTTTTATTAGTTTAGTTTATTTATTTTATTTATTTATTTTAGTTTAGGTTTTTATTTTTTTTTATTTTAGGTTTAGGTTTAGGTTTATTTATTTTAGTTTAGTTTTATTTTATTTTATTTTTAGGTTTAAGTTTTATTTTTTATTTTAGGTTTAAGTTTATGTTTTATTTTATTTTTTTTTAGTTTAGTTTTAGGTTTTTATTTTAGGTTTATTTTAGGTTTTATTTTAGTTTTTTAGTTTATTTTTAGTTTATTTTATTTTATTTTAGTTTAGGTTTTTATGTTTAGTTTATTTTAAGTCTAGGTTTAGGTTTTATTGATTTTAGTTTAGTTAATTTTACTTTAGGTTTATGTTTATTTATTTTGTTTATTTTATTTTTTTATTTTAGGTTTATGTTTTTTTTTTAGTTTAGGGTTTTATTTATTTTATTTCATGTTTTATTTTAGTTTGTTTTAAGTTTTTTATTTAGTATTTATTTATTTTATTTTAGGTTTATTTTAGGTTAATTTTATTTAGGTTTTTATTCTTAGTTTATTTTATTTTTATTTAGTTTATTATTTATGTTATTTTAGTTTATTTATTATTTATTTTATTTTATTTTAAGTTTTTTTTATTTTATTTATTTTAATTTTATTTATTTATTTTATTTATTATTTTTAGGTTTATTTAGTTTAGTTGGGTTTTACCTGTGGTTTTTTTAAATTTAGGATTTTAAGGCATGTTTTAGGGTAGGGTTCAGGTTGGGTTTAGGGTTTATTTTTAGGCTTAGGGTTTTTTTAGGGTTGGTTTGGGTTGTTTTGTTAGGGTTTGTAGATCAGGTTTAGGTAGTGTTTAGGTTTTTTTTAATCATAAACCAAAGGTTTAGTAAATTTAGTTTATTTTTATTTATTTTAGTTTATTTTATTTTTATTTTATTTAGGTTTAATTTTATTTTATTTAGTTTAGTTTATTTATTTTAGGTTTATTTATTTTAGTTTAGGTTTTTATTTTAGTTTTTTTTAGTTTATATGTTTATTTTTAGTTTATTTTATTTTTTATTTTAGGTTTAAGTTTTTTTTTTTTAGGTTTAGGTTTAGGTTTTTATTTTATTTTAGGTTAATTTTAGGTTTTATTTTAAGTTTTTTTTTTATTTTTTTAGTTTAGGTTTTTTTAATTTTATTTTATTTATAGTTTAGGTTTAGTTTATTTTAGGTTTAGTTTAGGTTTTATTTATTTTAGTTTAGGTTTATGTTTATTTTATTTCATTTATTTTAGTTTAGGTTTTTTTTAGTTTAGGTTTAGGTTTATTTTTATTTTTTAGGTTTTTTTTAGGTTTATTTTTAGGTTTAGGTTTTATTTAGTTTTTATTTTATTTAGGGTTTTGTTCCACCATCCTTCAAGATCTTTGATGTGGAAACCCATAACACATTGCAAACTTTAGATCCTATTGTAACACGGTGGCGAACACACTCTCTTCTCGCTTTTCGAGTCAGTGTTGCATTTGATTGGTACACCAAACTGCCCAATAGTTCGGTGAAGTCTTTTGTTGAGTTGGAGCCCCTCTTCATCAAGAGGTTTGTTGGAGCTCAATAGAGGGTGATTGTGACTCATTGTAGAAATAACTCAACGAAGTCCTTGTTGATTACATTCTCGTGGCAAACCCGAGCATGAAATGTGAACCACATGTCAACAACATGCCATTAAGATTCTTCTCAAGAATATCCATGGCCCAATCACCTTCATGCTTAAGGGCATTACCATCAAAACATTCGAAATATTAATCAACAAGGAGGCTAGCCAATAAGAGGAACCCAAATAGTTGCCCTTTCCTAACCAATCATCTAGGCCCAAGCCGCATAAGGTGTTTGAGAAGAAGCTAGGGACAATTGTGTCAGTGGACAGAGGGACCTGCCAACTAGAGTTCAGTATGAGAGACTATGAGCTTAGCAGCCTCTTTTGTCTCCTCCTCTTCTACCACTTCGACCATCATATCGGCCATCGCAGGCACCATAATGACCATTTCCACCACCTCAACAACCTACCCAATAGCGATATGCATATCCATCACCAGGTAGCAACTTTCCACCTACTCTTGCCGATAGATTGAATAAGCCATATTCATTCAAGAGGGAGGTAGCTAGGAAAATCTTTAAGAATATCTTAAAGCAACCTGACTTTCAGTTACCAAAGCCTAAGAGGCCAGGGGAAGTGGGCAAGAGTGACAATCATAGTTATGCCCCTACCACCGCATGTTAGATCATGTCTTAGAGGATTGTATAAATTTTAAGGATTAGCTTAATTGCAGTTACAAGTTGAGAGACATAGTTATCCATTAGGAATACTTATTAGAACAACCATTCAGTTATGTTAGAGTAATCCTTGGGGATACTTACGATCCTCTTAAGACCAAAGAAGGTTAGGATATCTCCCTATCTCAAACCTCTATGAAGATCATTTCTAAGATCAAGAAGCTTTCCTTTCAGGTGCTTGAAGTAGCTCAAACCTCCAACACCAAAGAAGGTTTGCTAGTTGCAAAGGACAACTCGGGGAGGGTGACCGCCCAACAGTAATAGCTGCTCACCATACTTGCCTAGAATAGTCCACTAGTGTAGCCATCATCAGAGTCCAATACTCCCTCCAATGTTGTAGCTACCACCTCTTCTTCTAGCTCCTCTTCTATCGACAAGGACATTGTATCTATGGGTAAAGGCACTAAATCCCTTAATCCACTTACTTTACTTGATTTCTATCATGTACCTCCATCCGAAAAAAAATTAATGAAGAAAGCTGATTCTACTTATATATTGTCTACTTCTGGTAGTCTTAATTTTATTCCAATTAAAAGCTCTCTGAATCTAAATAAAATAAATGCTCTAGTAGTTTTGATCCTTTCTTTTCTGATTCAGAGTCAGACTATCCTTCTCTGAATCAATCTGGTTCACCTCTTGAGATTGACTTGGAGTCAGCTGACTTTGTGGATCCCATAGGAGAAGCTGTAGGTATGACCGATGAGAAGATAGAACTTTCCACAAGCTTATCATTCCAAGGAGTCACTGAAGTCAACCTAGGCAGTGGCAAAGTTCTACCTCATAGGGTAGCACTTCAGGATAAGGGTAAGCAAGTCATTGGTTTCACTAAGTAGATAGCCCCTCCATAGGATGCTCCACCCGTGGATATGCTTATGGAGGACCAAGCCAGATTTGATTACAATGTCCTAGCTCACCTTAGAAAGTTTGCAACTAAGTTAATCATATATGATGCCCTTTTCTTATGCAAAGAGATGAGTGAATCTCTAATGAAGGCCTTACTTGATCTAGAGATATGCTTAGCTTAGCTGACCGCTACTAAAGAGGAGGCATGCCACTCGAAGGACATCTTAAGAGTTACATTCAACGATGAAGACTTACACCTAGGGATGACTGAGCACAACCACCTCTTTACATTACAGTGGATGTTGGTTGATACAAGCTATCCAGAGTTCTGGTTGACCAAGGTGTATCAGTCAACATTATGAGTCTAAGAACCTTTACCTGCTTGAGGATCGACATCTCCAAACTCCAAAAAGAAAGGATGATGTTGAGTGGATTCAATGAACAAAGCGAGAGGGCCTTATGGTGTTCATTTTTGGATGTATAGGGCGGTGAGGTACTTTTTGAGGTGATCGAGTACAACATTGAGGTATGATATAATATCTTGAAAGATAGGGGCATCACCCTACAATGGACCTAATCACATAATAAAAACTCCTAAGGCATGATGGGTCTTCAAATGTATGAGAGATTTTTTTCTTGCTTTATATTGATGAATAAAGTAGGGTTTCTATTAAACCAGGTTCTTAAGTTTCCTATGGAGGCAAGCCTTCATAGTTAATTACATCTTAGGAAATGAATTTCTAAGAATACTTGATTAAAGTAGATAATTATCATCTCCAAAGATTTCTTAGACTATCAAAAGATTGGTTGTATTTGAAAATTCAATTGGGAAAGTTCAAGGAGAAGACTTATTTTGGAATCCAAATGAAATAAGTAGGAGATGTTAATGATACTAGGAAGCATAGTGAGCATTCCAATCTATCATATAGTTTGGCTTTATAATTTTGAAGCTAAAGAGAATTATATGTTTTGAGCTGAAATTTGATTAGATTACTAGGGCTTATAATCCATCAACACAAGGTTGGGGGAATGCCCAAGAGGTGAGGATTTATGCTCTAAAGGAAATAGCTACCTCAGATCCTAAATCTATGGAGCTTTAGTCGGAGCTAAAGCATGACCTTAATCTAACCGATAGGTAAACATAAGGGTTTACCTCCACAAGAGAGAATAAATTGTCTGACTTCTAGACTTATAACCGCCTGGAGTGGCCATCAACAAACTCCTACGATTTTAAAATCATGTAGTCTGATCTTATGAATTGCAAGATAGCTAGGGTAGTTATTTAATTAGAAAGAGACTAAAGTCCTAAACACACTCCCTAAGAGACTAGAGCATGAGTGGTATGAGCATATGACTTAATATATAGATGCAAAATCTTTTCAAATTTTATTTCATTTTAGACAGACCATTTTGATAGAGGCTTTAGGATTTCTTATGCCTAAATGCATGATGAAATAGGTTATGGGTCAAATCAGCTAGAAGAAGGTGTTCTCCACCACAAGGGATGCCTCATAGGTTAAGCATTCCTTTATCATGCAAAGATGGAGATCCTTCATGTTCAAGAGAGAAAGAATATGCATGATGTGAAACATACAACCATATAGCTAAGGGGTTGCTAAATCTTTTAATTATGTTATTTATGCCTTAGGCTTTATGATGAGGTTATGAGTTGTTTAAAATTTAGTTATGAGTGATTAGTTGGGTAGAAAAGTTTATCCTAAGAGCCTAATCGTATCTAAGCCACACATTAAAGCATCAATCATTTAAAAACTATGAAAAGCATGTTGTACTAATGCACAATGTAAACATAACATCAAACAATTATATAAACTATTGTTGACCTCATTTTTTAGAATGAGCTCAACCCTTCCATCTTAGACATAGGGCTTCTAGACTTTAAGAGTTCTTAGTCTTAAGACACATCTAGTGAATAGGTGGACACTCAACCTAGCCTAGAGACTTAGAAGAGTTAGCCATAGGAATAGGTCGTGCCTTAGAGGTGTTAGGAAATTTGCCTACCCCTTGCTTGAACCATTCCTCACCCTCCTTCCTTCAAGTCAAACTCCAACTCAGTCTCATTTAATTTTCTCCAAACTCAAATCAATGCCACATGATTGAAATCCATGATTGAAATCCATGATTGAAATCCATGATTGAAGTCCATAATTAAAATCCATGATTGAAACCCATGAATGAAATTTCAAACTCCAAAAATCTTCTAGGTCTTTAATTCCCTCTTAAAAGGATCTTCCTAGATCATGATCAAATCATTCCAAATTCATGATATTTTCTCATATATTCATATGTATAAATGAAATATAAATATAAATCAATCAAATCTAAATCCAAAATTCAAATCCCTACTCTAAAATTTCCTAAGTCCTTTAAATTCCCTCTTAAAGGACTTATCCAAAATCATGATCAAATCAATTCAAACTCATGAAATTTTCTCACAACTCATTTATATTCTCATTTATATTCACATATATAAATGAAATATAAATATAAATCAATCAAACTAAACTCAAAAATCAAATCCAAAACTCCAAAATTTCCTAAGTCCTTTAAACTTCCTCTTAAAGACTTAGCCTAAATCATGATCAAATCAAATCAAATCTTTGAAATTTTCTCATAACTCATTTATATCCTCATTTATATTCACATATATAAAGAAAATATAAATATAAATCAATCAAATCTAAATCCAAAATTCAAATCCCTACTCCAAAATTTCCTAAGTCCTTTAAATTCCCTCTTAAAGGACTTATCCAAAATCAATTTCAAATCAAGCCAAACTCTTGATCTTCTTTCATGATTCAATCAATCTTACAATCATGAATCCAAATATAAATACAAACTTCAATCACTAAATCAAAACTCAATTCAAAAATCAAGCCAAGTCCATTCATATTCTTCTTGAATATGAAATTGTCAAATGAATCAAAACCCATTTGACTTCAAACCACTTGCAAATGGATTTATATTTCAATCATAAGTCCATATACAAGTTCAATCAAACTCAAATAAAGCTTTGATCAAGCCATTTGACCCACTTAGGCTCACTTGACCCAAAGTGACCTAAAGTACCCTTATGAGCCAAATTCTAATCCTAACCAAATTGGATAGAATCAAACTCACCTATGCCTCTCATCATGATCAACAATCATCATGAGATGATCAATCACCCAAATTGGGTCAAACCAAGTCAAACTTAAGGGCTAACCAAGTCAACACTTAGCCAAAATGAAACCTAATATAAAAATCCACCATAGGTTAAATTGATTGAAACCATTGATCTAAGTTCATTCCCAACAATGTTTGAACTTGACCAAGTCAACATTTGAGCCTAACCTAGCCAATTGGCCACTTGACCCAAGTTGACCCAACTTGACCTAAAAAAGTCAAAATGTGTCAAAACTTGATCTAAATTGATTGAAACCAATGGGTCAAGTTCATTCCAAATCACTTGTTGAACCAAAAAGCCTCAATTGTAACCTAACCCAGCCCAATTGACCTTGAACCCAACTTGACCTAAAGGGTCATGTTGAGCCAAATTCAAACTTAACCAAAATTAATTGGAAACAAAGATACCAATCCACTTCATATGACTAACCAAACCTAAACCTATCGATGGCCTAGCTCAAATAGGTCAAATGGGTCAAATTGATCAACTTGATCGATTTAACCTAAATGAAGTCATATGAACCAAATTCAAACCTAAACCAAATTGAATCAAACCAAAGATAACAAAACATTTCAAATGGTCATATGAACTTGACCCAACCCTTGGTTTGACCCAATTTGACCAATTGGTCAACTTGACCCAAGTTGACCCATTTTGACCTAAATGGGTCAACATGAGCCAAACCATACCTAATGAACTCCAAATCTAATGAAACTTGGCCAAACCTATTTTCTCAACATACCCAACATATCCAAATTCAAAAATCAGCCAAATGACCATTCTACCCCTAGGATATAGAACAAATTTTGGTCAAATCCATGGGGAATTTGGTCAATTCCTCTTCATACCTACTTAATACTTTCCTAATAGATCAAGTAGACCCTATGGAGGGTGGTGCACCAAACCCAATGGGTTTGGCTTAGCCCAAATTCACCCAAAGCCAAAATTGAGCACATGGCTCAAATTGGCCATATGGGAATCATGTTCCCACTTAATTTGAAGCACATGGGGAGTTACCACTCCACTCCCTAGCCCAAACCGACCATGTGCAAGCTTCTAATAGACCAAACAACCTAATGCCTAAGGTCAATTGGATCAAAATGGCAAGTAGAGCTTCGGCCGTCCGATTGCCTAAGGGGGAGATATACTCTCCCTAATCCACTCTAATTGTAACAAAGGCTAATTCGATTGAACTTTAGAGAGTCATAGGAAGCATTCTTGAGTGATCCTATGCTCTATAAAAGGAATTTTAATTTTCCATTCTCATTTTCCTCAAGTGAAAATAAGGGAGCTCCATCGATTTGAAAACTTCCACTACACTCCAATTCAACCAAATTCTCTTTGCACACTCCAGAGAGGGCCAAGTTGAGCTTGCCCAAGCTCTCAAAGTTCCAAAGGCAAGGGAGATCTAATTCCATCAAAGCAAGGAAGCTAAGGAGGGTTGGTCCATAGAGCTATCCACTTAACATTAGAAGCTAAAACTTTCACCACAACTTCGCCTCAACCGTAAGATCCTCCAAGGGAATCTAGTTGTGATCACCTTGAGGTTAGACATTTTTGATCACTACACTCAATGTGTGTTGGTCCTTTCTGAAATAAATTTTAATGGCATGAGATTTCAACCATTGGATGTGATTATCATTAGGGTTAGATGGTGTGTGCAAAGATTCAAACCAATATGAACTCAATTGAGCTCAGATCACAACCTAGAACATGGATAGTGCCCATGGTTGTCTGGCCATACATCCACATATTTTGGATGAACGACCAAGATTAAATGCACATTTTATATATGATTTTATCCTTTAAGACCTCAGATTAAATCCTAGCCATTCAATCCTTGATCAAACAAAGGATACAAAAGTGCATAGCATCGCCACCACACGATGCTATGATGTGATGTTTAAGTTATCACACTCGATGTGTGGAAAGTGCATCCGAGTCAGCTGTTGCATGGCGCGCTGATTGGATTAAGGGATTAGTTAGTGTTTATTTAATTCTAATTAATCCTCTAAATTTCAAAAATTCATATCTCTCCAAATAAAATAAAAAAATATAAGGTAAATTACCACTAAAAGATAATTCAATCTAGAATATTGTAAAATTGGTTTTAATAGAATTTGAATTGTATCTTTCTCTGCTTTTGGATTTTAGTAGAAATCTTAATTTTCTAATTACTCCTTAATTAATCCACTAATTAATCTCAAACTTCTAGAGTATATTTTGGGGGATGAATTCTGTCTCCTTAGGGGATTCTCTCAGTCACCATTTGGAGATGTACTTTGATGGTGTGGAATCCTTTGAAAGAGGAGAAGAACCACAATCTACTATTCTAGGAATGGTAGGAGTAAGAATAGTTCTCTTAACTCTAGACTGCGATGTGATAAGATTTTCATATCATCTCTCTAATCTTTGCACCAATAATGAAGACAAATATGAGTCTCTACTTACTAGTCTGGAGTAAACCATTACTTTAAGCATCCAGAACATCAACATCTTCATGGATTCTTAACTAGTTATCAACTAAATTGTTGTGTCCTATAAGGTTATAAAGTTAAAGCTCCATCACTACCACAAGTACACCATGGAGTTTTTGGCCCAAATCCCAGAGGTTACAATTTATAAGATTCATTGAGGAGAGAATGTTTTAGCATATGCTTTAGCCAAGCGTGCTAAGGAGTTGACATGTTTGGAGGATGGGCCCATATCAATAAAGGTCCAAAATAGATAAGTCTTATCCCTTATTGATATTAAACTCATCAAAAAGTACTCTCTTGAAGGGGAGGTTTCAATTACAGAGATAGATGAGGAGTTAGATTAGAGGCAACCATTCATAGATTACCTAAATAAAGGCAAACTATCTCAAGAGAAGTCTCAAGCCTAGTAGATAAGCAAAGAGAACTTTCATACACTCTTGTGTATGGTGTCTTATACTGGCGGTCTTTTGATCATATGTTATTACATTATTTAGACAAGCACAAGCACATAAGATCGTGATTAAGGTACACTCAAGATTATGTGGAGCCAACTAATCCGATCTGAGGATGAAAACCAAGATCAAGAGACTAGGACTACTGGCCATCGATGATGAAAGATTGCATGGATACAACTAGGCAATGCCACCAATGTCAAATACACGGTGTGGTCCTAGACCAAACACCCAACATTCTACATCCTACATTGGCCTCATGGCCATTCAAGTGTTGTGGTACCGGCATAGTGGGTTCAATTGATCCTTCTTCTTCCAAGGGTCATCAGTTCATCTTAGCATTGAATACTTTTCCAAATTAGCGAAGGTGATTTTGTTTAAAGAGGTCATAGCTTAGCATGTGCTCTAGTTTTTTAGGAACCATATCGTATATAGGTTCGAAGTGACTTGAAGAATTATATCTGATAATGGTACTACATTCAAGTGCATCGAGATTAACAACATTGCTCGGAGATACTACATAGATTCAAAATATTTTACCATCAACTACTCGAGGGAAAATAGCTTAAGAAGCCTTCAATAAAACAGTCATCCAAATACTAAAGAAGACACTTGACAACAACAAGCAACTGTGGCATGAATAGTTAATTGAATCCTTGTGGCTTACTGCATCACATATAGAATTCTAATTTAGTCTACTCATTTCTCCTTAGTGTATGTATCCAAGTTGTTCTACCATTAGAAGTCTAACTCCCATCACTAAGGATAGCAGTGGGTAGCAAAATCACAACAGGGCAGAATGCCAAGTTAAGGTCAGAAGAGCTTGAAGGTTTATAGGAGAGACACCTACAGGCATCCCAAAATCTTGAGTTGTACAAAGCTAAAATGATTTAAGCTCTCAATAAGTAGGTTCATCCTAGAACTTTTCATGTAGGAGAGCTTATTTCAGTTCTAAGGAGACTGATTGTTGCCCGTCATAAGATGGGAGGCAAGTTTGAGCTGACCTGGGAAGGCCCTTTGGCAGAGAGAAGGCTTACCAAGGTGGATTTTATCAGCTTATTAATCATAAGAGTGAGTTCCCAATGCATCAAATCAATGTGCTCTACTTAAAGAAATATTATAAATCATGTTCAAAAATAATTATCATTAATGAAAATTACATTCTGAATTCAATCTCTTCCATGTTGAATGTATTTTTATTTATGAATCTACCACAATATGTTTAAGGTAGGTGTAAGGAACTTGAGTGGCATCCTATCCTTCATCAAAACAATACAAACATAAACTACACACAAATATCTTTTATCATACCAACAAGGTCCATGCAAAAATATAAATAAAATATATTTTTAATTATTGATTAGGAGAACACCCCTAGTGGTATAATTTCTTAAGCGCATCCTATCTTTAGTGCAATTTCAGTAAAACTCTTTATAGGAATCGTCTGACTACTCTTGGTTTGATATAAGTCCCCATCACAGACTGACATGGTCCATAAATAAAATCTATCAAATTTGACTGAGCTCACATCCCCAGTGGATATTGCCTCAATTCAAAATAAAACTAAACCAAACAAACCATATCAAATCACAAGAAATTAAGATAAAATTAATCCGACTACTTTTTAGTTGACATAAGTCCTTAGCAGCATTGACTCAATATTCGCCCTAGGTCAGATTCAATTTGTTGTGCATCCAACAGGTCACCCTAGTAGTTGTTCCTCACTTTGAAGATATAAGTCTGCTATGCCTTCTTCCTAGTAGTTATATTATATTATATTGCATATCACAACAAAAGGGATTGCCTAAGAAAAAAATCATATAATATTTCTAAATAATAAAAAACTATATATTTTAGTCATATCACTTACATATTTTAAATTGAAATAATATATTATGATGCCATTCTCTACCTATGATGAATTTGGACAAAGTCCACCATTTTAAAGTCCAAATCAACATTTTCATAAATAATGCTAGTGTAAGCTTGACTGCATGATTGTAAAATATTGAAAGAGTTTAAAATGCATAACAATATATTATGATATATGATGCTATACACACATATAATATTTATTTTGAACATAAAATCTTACTTTCTAGACTATAAGTGGTGTAGCACACCTTTAGCACTACAACCTAATTCCCACTTGAAATTTAATAAATTTCATCATCTGATTTATTAAATCAATATTTTTATGATTTATATTAATATAGAATATAGGGAACAATGCCATAATATATTAAAACATTTTAAACATCTTATAACATCCGAAAACACAGCACTACATGCTCGAATATATGATGCTACATTATACTATAATATAGGGTATTATAATATGATTTAGGTTTAGGGTTTAGGGTATTCAAATCTTTAATAGTCAAGGGAAAGTCTCTTGAAGACATTTTCTTTAGCTACCATAACTATGCTAGAATTAGGACATTCTTTAGATCTATTGCTAATTACATCTTTATTCAAGGTTTAGGGTTAGTTTAGGGTTTTGGGTTTTGGTTTGGGGTTTGGGGTTTAGGGTTTAGGGTTTAGGGTTTAGGGGTGTAGGTTTAGGGTTTAGGGTTTATGGATTTATGGTTTAGGTTTAGGGTTTAGGGTTCAGGGTTTTAGGATTTAAGGTTTAGGGATTAAGGTTTAGGGTTTAAGGTTTAAGGTTTAGGTTTTATGGTTTAGGGTTTAGTGTTAAGGGTTTAGGGTTTTTAATGTTTAGGGTTTAGGGTTTAGGGTTTAGGGTTTATGGTTTAGGGTTTAGGTTTAGGATTTATGTTTTTGTATAGGGTTTAAGGTTTAGGATTTGAGGTTTTTTTTTAATAAAGAACAAATTTAGATTCAATGTTACTTGTTTTTGATTTCATCAACCAAGTAGCACCCCAAGTTTTCAAAGACACAATTAATGACATAGATAAAAAATGAGCACCCATAAAGAAAATCAAAATCTCTAGACAAGTAGAATCATCTCTACAGAAAGACACAGTTCCATAAGTAGAAGATTAGATCGATCGTTATTTAGTTTCTCCAGTTCAAATTAGATCACCCCCGCCTCCCGAGTAGCAAAATCTGCCATCATATCCTAGACCTTTTCCTTGGCCACCATCACGGTTGTAACCTCCATCACTCCTCTCACCTCCATAACCATGTTTGAGGTTTAGGGTTTAGGGTTTTACGGTTTAACATTTGGGGTTTAGGGTTTAAGGTTTTAGGTTGGGGTTTAGGTTGGGGGCAAGAGTTTAGGGTTTTGTGGATTTTAGGTTTAGGTTTAGGGTTATAGGTTTAGGTTTAAGGTTTAGGGTTAGTTTTAGGTTTTTTTAAGATTTAGGGTTTAGGGTTTAGCTTATTTTATTTTAGGTTTATTTTATTTTATTTTATTTTATTTAGGTTTAATATTTTTTTAGTTTCATTTTGGTTTTTATTTATTTTATTTTAGTTTATTTTTATGTTCTATTTTATATAATTTTGTAGGTTTAGGTTTACATTTTAATTTAGGTATTAATTTTATTTTATTATATTTTATTTAGGTTTAGGTTTTTAGGGTGAAGGGTTTATAGTTTAGGATTTAGAGTTTAGGGTTTAGGGTTTTAGGGTTTAATGTTTTAGGGTTTTGGGTTTAGGTGTCTATTATTTAGGATTTAGGGTTGAGGTTTGATCATGATAGTATGGTTGGCCTAGGGGTTTTAAGATTTAGGTTTAGTTAGTTGGAATTAGGGGTGGATTTAAGATTTAAAGCCAGGGTTTAGGCTTTTAGGTGGCCCAGGCCTAGTTGGGTCAGTATATTAGGCCTGGGGCCCAGTGTTAGGGTCAGCCTTTAGTAGGGTTTAGGGCCTGGACTCCAGGACTCCAGGGCCTGGGTATGGTCAAGGCACAAGACTCCAAAAAGCCTAGGCTCATGGCTCAGGGTTTAGGGCCCAGGGTTAGGGCCAGGTTGTGGGAAGGAGGGTTTAAGGCAGTGGCTAGGCCTGGCCTAGGGTTTAGGTTAGGGTTTTAGTGTTCACCATCGACTCAGTTTAGGATTTATATTAAGTTTTTTAAGTTAAGTAAATGCGTAGGTTTATGTTTAATTAGATTATTTAGTGTATTTTTTATTTACTTTGGTTTATTTCATTATGTATTTTTACTAAGGTTTATTTTTTTATTTTTATTTAGTTTAGTTTATTTATTTTTGTTTATTTTTTTGGTTTAGGTATATTTTTTAGTTGAGTTTTTTTTTTTTTTTAGGTTTTAGGGTTTAGGGTTTAGGGTTTAGGATTTGGGGTTATTAAGGTTTAGGGTTTAGGGTTTAGGGTTTATGGTTTAGGGTTTAGGTTTAGGATTTAAGTTTTAGTATAGGGTTTAAGATTTAGGATTTGAGGTTTTTTTTTAATAAAAATCAAATTCACATTCAACATTTCTTCTTTTTGATTTCATCAACCAAGCAGCACCCAAAGTTTTCAAAGACACAAGTGATGACATAGATAAAAAATGAGCACCCATAAAGAAAATGAAAATGTCTAGATAAGTAGAACCATCTCTACTGTAAAGACACAGTTCCATAAGTAGAAGATCGGATTGGTCGTTATTTAGTTTCTCCAGTTCAAATCAAAACCACCCCCGCCTCCAGAGTAGCGGGATCTGCCATCATATCCCAGATCTCTCCCTCGATCACCATCACAGTTGTAACCTCCATCACTCCTCTAACCTCCATAACCACGTTTGGGGTTTAGGGTTTAAGGTTGTAGGTTTTGTGTTTAGGTTGTGGTTTAGGGTTTAGGGTTAGGTTTTAGGGTTTAGCATTTAGGGTTTAGCGGTTTTGTGGTTTAGGTTTAGGTTTAGGGTTTAGGGGTTTAGGGTTTAGGGTTTTAGGATTTAGGGTTTAGGGTTTAGTTATAGGTTAAGGTTTGGTTTTAGGGTTTAAGATTTAGGTTTAGGGTTTAGCTTATTTTATTTTAGGTTTATTTTATTTTATTTTATTTTATTTAGGTTTTTTTTATTTTATTTCATTTTGGGTTATTTATTTATTTTAGTTTATTTCATTTTTATTTTTTTTTTAATTTTTTTAGGTTTAGATTTAGGTTTAATTTAGTTTAATTTTATTTAATTTATTTGTAGGTTTATTTAGTTTAGGTTTAGTTTTAGGTTTTAGGTTGAAGGGTTTTAGGTTTAGGGTTTAAGGTGGATTTAGCCCAGGGTTTGTGGCTCAGTGGCCCAGTGGTTTGTGGCCTTATTATTAGCCTAGTGGTTGTGCTGGATCAGGCTTAGAGATTTAGGTGGTTAGGTGATTTAGGGCCCAGGTCAAGAACCAGGGATTGGATCCAGTTGGAGTTTGACCCATCAGGGCCTCAGGGTGGGGGCCCAGTTTGGTCAGTGGTGTGGAGGACTCCAGTAAGTTTAGGCCTGTGGCCCAGAACCCAGGAGGTTTAGGGATGGCTCCGTGATTTAAGGCCCAAAGTGTGGTTTAGGTTGGGCCCAGGGTTAGAGGTTTGGGGAGGGAAGTGCAAAGTTTAGTGAGTTTAGGTTTAGGTTGGTTAGTCAACCATTTAGGAGGGAGGATTTAGAGTTTAGGATGTTTTTTTTTAAATTAAGTAAATGGGTAGGTTTTGGTTTATTTAGATTATTTAATTTATTTTTTATTTATTTTGGTTTATTTAATTATGTATTTTTACTTAGGTTTATTTTTTATTTTTATTTAGTTTAGTTTATTTATTTTAGTGTATTTTTTTGGTTTAGGTTTATTTTTAAGTTGAGTTTTTTTTTTGTTTAGGTTTTAAGGTTTAGGGTTTAGGTTTTAGGCTTAGAGTTTAGGGTTTTGGGTTCAATGTTTAGGGTTTAAGGTGTTTTTTAACAGAGAATAAATTCATATTCAACATTTCTTCATTTTGATTTCATCAACCAAGTAGCACCATAAGTTTTCTAAGACACAAGTGGCAACATAGATAAAAAATGAGCACCCATAGAGCTAATCAAAAACCCTAGATAAGTAGATTCATGTCAACTATAAAGACACCGTTCCATAAGGTGCAGATCAGATTGGCCATTTTTTAGTTTCTACAATTCCCATAAGAATGACCACTGCTTCTCGAGTAGTGGTATCTGCCGTCATATCCTCGAGCTCTTCCTTTTCCACCACCACAGTTGTAACCTCCATTGTTCTTTCTGCCTCCATAACTACCACTACTCCGACCACCACCTCCATATCCACCAGCACCTCCAGATCCCCCACCATCACTGTGATAACTGCCACCTCCGACTTTGCCTCCACTACCAGATCTAGACTGAGCCTTGTTAATGGTGATGTTCTGGCCAATGTTCTCATGCATTTTGGGTTAGTTGGTTTAGGTTTTCGGGTTAGTTTAGGGTTTAGGGTTTAGGGTTGTAGGTTTATTTAGTTTCTTTTTATTTATTTGAGTTTATTTTTTGTTTAGGTTTATTTTTATTTTTATTTAGTTTAGTTTATTTATTTTAAGTTTATTTATTATATTTTAGGTTCTTATTTTTGTTTATTTTTAAGGTCTAGGTTTATTTTTAGTTGAGTTTTATTTTATTTTATTTTTGAGGTTTCAATTTTATTTTTTATTTTTAGGGTTAGGTTTAGGTTTTTATTTTATTTTTTTAGGTATAGGTTTTAGATTTGTTTTGAGGTTTTATTTTTAATTTAGGTTTAGATTTATTTTTAATTTATTTTATTAATTCGGTTTAGGTTTAGGTTTATGCTTAGGTTTTGTTTATTTTAATTTAGTTTATTTTAGTTTAGGTTTAGGTTTATTTTATTTTGATTATTTTATTTTCATTTTAGGTTTATGTTTTTTATAGTTTAGAGTTTAGGTTTTATTTTTTATTTATTTTTAAGTTTTATTTTTAGGTTTATTTTTTAGGTTTAGGTTTTTATTTATTTTTTATTTGATTCTATTTTAGGTTAATTTTAATTTAATTTTATGTTTAATTTTTATTTTATTCTTAAGTTTATTTTATTTTTTAATTTAGTTTAGGTTTTTATTTTATTTTATTTTATTTATTTTATTTAGGTTTATATTTTTTATTTATTTTATTATTAGATTTTACTTAGTTTAAGTTTTGGTTTTTATGTTTTTAGGGTTTATGGTTTAGGGTTTAGGGTTTATTCTTTAAGGTTTAGAATTTTAGGGTTTAGGGTTTAGGGTTTAGTGTTAGGGTTTAGGGTTTAGGGTTCAGGGTCTAGTGTTTAAGCTTTAATGTAACATTTTAGGTTTAGGGTATAAGTTTTAGTTTAGGGTTTAAGGTTTTCTTTAACAGAGAACAAATTCATATTCAACATTTCTTCTTTTCAATTTCATCAACCAAGTAGCACCCTAAGTTTTATAAGACACATGCGACAACATAGATAAAAATGAGAACCCATAGAGAAAATTTATAACGCTATGATAAGTAGAATGGTCTCTACTATAAAGATAGTTCCATAAGTGGCAGATCCGATCAGTCGTTCTTCAGTTTCTCCAATTTACATCAGAACCAACCCCCGCCTCTTGAGTAGTAGGATCCGCCATCATATCACTGATCTCTTTTTTCGTGACCACCACGGCTGTATCTTCCGTCACTCCTCTCGCCTCTATAACCACCACTGCTCTAACCACCACCTCCATATTCACCAGCACCTCTAGATCCCCCACCACCACTGTGATAATCACCGCCTCCACCTTCGCCTCCATCGGCAAATCTAGACTAAGCAAAGTTAATGGTGATCTTCCTGCCGTCAAGGTTTTTCCCATTCTTAGGGTTTATGGTTTAGGGTTAGTTTAGGGTTTAGGGTTTGGGGTTTAGAGTTCAGGGTTGTAGGTTTTAGGGTTTATGGTTTAGGGTTTAGGGGGTATGGTTTATCATTTAGGGTTTAGGGTTTAGAGTTTAGGGTTTTAGGGTTTAGGGTTTAGGGTTTTAGGGCAAAGTGTTTAGGGTTTAGGCTTTTGGGTTTAGGGTTTAGGGTTTAGGGTTTAGGGGTTAGGGTTGTAGGTTTAGGGTTGTAGGTTTAGGGTTTAGGGTTAGTTTTAGGGTTTAGGGTTTAGGGTTTTGGCTTTAGGGTTTTAGATTTTGGGTATAGGCTTTTTTAAAAAATTATGTAAACTAGTAGGTTTAGGTTTATTTACTTTATTTAGTTTATTTTTTATTTATTTGAATTTATTGTATCTTTATTTTTATTTAGTTTAGTTATTTTAGTTTATTTATTATAAGTTTTTTATTTTAGTTTAAGATTTTTTATTTTTATTTATTTTTTAGGTTTACATTAATTTTTTAGTTGATTTTATTTTTATTTTATTTTCTTTGGGTTTAGGTTTTATTTTTATTTTTAGGATTAGGATTAGATTTTTATTTTATTTTTTTAGGTTTATTTATTGGTTTTTTTTAGTTTAGGTTTATGTTTATTTCTAGTTTATTTTATTTTATTTAGTTTAGGGTTTAGCTTTAGTTTATTTTAGGTTTTGGTTTAGTTTTTATTTATTTTAGTTTATTTTTATTTAGGTTTATGTTTATTTTAGGTTTAAGTTTTTTTAGTTTAAGGTTTAGGTTTTATTTTTTATTTATTTTTAGGTTTATTTTTTAGGTTTAGGTTTTTATTTAGTTTTTATTTTATTTAGGGTTTTGTGCCACCATCCTTCAAGATCTTTGATTGCAGTGGAAACCCAGGATAACACATTGCACACTTTAAAGCCAGTTGTTGCAACACTGGTGGTAGCAGAGCACTCCTCTTCTGCCTTTTCATTATCAATCTGTTAGGTGTTGCATTTGATTGGTATGCCGGACTGATCAACAGTTTTATGAAGACTTTTGCTGAGTTGGAGCACCTCTTCATCAAGAGGTTTGCTGGCACTCAGCAGAGGGTGACTGTAGGCGACCTCATTGCAGAGAAATAGAAACTCAATGAGCCCCTTATTGATTACATTCTCAAGTGTTGCAACCTAAGCAGAAAATTCAAACCAAAGCTGTCCGAACAACATCCCATTGAGATTCTTCTCAAGAATACCTATTTCCTAATCTCCTTCATGCTTAAGGGCTTTACCATCAAAACATTTGATAAATTAATCAGTATGGCAGCTAGCCTACAAAAGGAAGCCAAATAGTTGTCCTTTCATGACCAATCATTTAGGCCCAAGCCGCATAAGATGTTTGAGAAGAAGCTAGGGATAGTTATGTCAGTGGACAAAAGGAAGCTGCCAGCCAAAGTTCAGAATGAGAGACTACGAGCTCAATAGCCTTCTTTTCCACCTCCTCTTCGACCACCTCAGCCAACATACCGGCCACCGTAGCCACAATGACCATTTCCACCACCTCAGTAGCTTACCCAGCAGCGGTATTCATATCCATCACCGGGTAGTTACTTTCCACCTACTCTTGCCAATAGATTGAATAAGCCAAATTCATTCAAGAGAGAGGTAGTTAGGAAACTCTTTAAGAATCTATTAAAGAAACCTGACTTTCAGTTATTAGAGCATAAAAGGCTAGAGAAAATGGGCAAGAGTGATGATCCTAGCTATTAACCCAACCACCGTATGTTAGGCAATATCTTAGAGGATTGTATCACTTTTGATGGACTTGCTTGAGCGCAGCTACAAGTTGGGAGCCTAGATATCCATAAGGAATACTTATTAGCACAACCATCCAATTATATTAGAGTAATCCTTGGGGATACTTGTATTCCTCTTAAGACCAAAGAAGGATAGAAAATCTCCCTATCCAAAACCTCTAAAAAGATCATTTCTAAGATCAAGAAGCCTTCCTTGCAAGTAATAGAAATAGCTCAAACCTCCAACACCAATAAAGGTTTACTAGTTACAAAGGATAATTCGAGGAGGATGACAGCCCAATAGTAGCAGCAACTCACCAAACTTGCCTCGCCCAGCCACCATCCGAGCCTAGTACTCCCTCCACCGTTGCAGCTACCACCTCTTATGTTAGATGCTCTTATACTGGAAGGAGCATTGTATCTATGGATAAGAGCACTAAATCCCTTTCTCCAATTACTTTACTTGATTTCTATCATGTACCTCCACCCAATAATAAATTAATGAAGAAAACTAACTCTACTTATATATTGTCTACTTGTGATGCTCTTAATTTTATTCTTTTTGAAAGCTCTTTGAGTCTAAGTAAAATAATAGCTCCAGTAGTTCCGATCCTTTCTTTTCTAATTCAGAGTTGGACTATCTTTCTTTGAATCAATTAGATTCACCTCTTGAGAGTGACTTGGAGTCAACTGACTCTAAGGATCCCATAGGAGAAGCTGTAGGTATGCTCGATGAGAAGGTAGAACTTTCCACAAGCTCATCATTCCAAGAAGTCACTGAAGTCAATCTACATAGTGGAAAAGTTCTACCTCCTAGGGTAGCACTTTAGGATATGGGTATGAAAGTCATTGGTTCCAATGAGGAAATAGACCCACCACAGGATGCTCCACCCATGGATGTGCTTATGGAGGACCAAGATAGAGTTGATTATAATGTCCTAGCTCACCTTATAAATTTTCCAGCTAAGTTAAGCATTTATGATGACCTTATCTTATCCAAAAAGATAAGGGAATCTCTAGTCAAGCCCTTACTTGATCTAGAGATATGCTTAGCTCAGCTAACCACTACTAAAGAGGAGAAATGACATGCGAAAGACATCTTAGAAATTACATTGAGCGATGAAGACTTACTCTTAGGGATGATAGGGCACAACCTCTGTTTACATTATAGTGGATGTTGGAAGATACAGGCTATCTAGAGTTTTGGTTGACCTAGATGTAACAATCAATATTATGAGTTTAGAACCCTTTCAACTTGAGGATCGACATCTCCAAACTCCAAAAAGAAAGGTTGATGTTGAGAGGATTCAATGAACAAGAGAGAGAGCCTTGTGGTGTTTATTTTTAGATGTATTGTGGGGGTACTTTTGAGGTGATCAGGTACAATCTTGAGGTATGATGTAGTATCTCAAAAGATATAGGCATCACCCTATAATGGAGCTAATCATGTAATAAGGACTCCTAAGGCATGATGGGTCTTCGAATATACTAGAGATTTTTCCCCTACTTTATATGGATGAATAAAGTAGGGTTTATATTAAATGAGGTTCATAAGTTACCTATGGAGGAAAGCCTCCATAGTTAGTCACGTCTTAGGAAATAAAATTTCCTAAGAATGCTCTCAATTAAAGTTGACAATTATCATCTCCAAAGATTTCAAGGTTAGATTATCAAAGGATTGGTTGTATTTAGAAAATCAATCTGGAAAGTTCAAAGAGAAGACTTATTTTTGGAATCCAAATAAAATAAATAGGAAATGCTCATGATACTAGGAAGCCTAGTGAGCATTCCAATTAATCTTATGGTTGGGATTTATAATTTTGAAGTTCAGGAGATTTATATGTTTTGAGTTGTAATTTAATTAGATTACTAGGGCTTATATTCCACCAACACAAGGTTATGGGAATGCCTAAGAGGTAAAAATTTATGCTCGTAGCCTGAAGGAAATAGCTACCTCAGATCCTAAATCTAGGGAGCTTTAGTATAAGCTAAAGCATGACCTAAATCTAAGCGATAGGTGGACATAAGGGTTTACCTTCATAAGAGAGAATAAGTTGTCCAACATCTATCCTTATAACTTCCTGGAGTGGCCACCAACTAACTCCTTCTATAACTTTAAAACCATGTAGTCCGGTCTTATGAATTTCAAGACAGCTAGGGTTGTCAATAGATGCAAAATTGTTTGAAATTTTATTTTATTTTAGACACATCATTTTGAAAGAGGCTTTAGGATTTCTCATTCCTAAATGCATGATGAAATAGGTTATGGTTCAAATCATCTAGAAGAAGGTGTTCTTTGCCATAATGGATGCCCTCACAGGTCAACCATTCTTTTATTATACATGGATGGAGATTCTTCATGTTTAAGCGAAAAAGAATATGCATGCATGATGTGAAACATACAACAATATAGCTAAAGGTTTGCTAAATCTTTTAATTATCTTATTTATGTCTTTGGCTTTATGATGAGGTTATAAGTTATTTAAAATTTAGTTATAAGTGATTAGTTTGGTAGAAAAGTTATCTTTATCCTAAGAGCCTAATCATATCTAAGACACACATTAAAGCATCAATCATTTAAGAAACTATGAAAAGCATGCCGTCCTAATGCATAATGTAAACATAACATCAAAGAATTATATAAAATATCATAAAAGAATAAAAGGCTATTTCGATCGGGTACCGCCATACAACCCGAATTGAGAAAAGATGGGTAGTCGAGCTCTACCCTTATACAACCTGGAATATGAAAGAATAATTATAATTGTATTAAATGCTATGGGAGTCTTCTTTTTTTATATCTCCATTTCTGATTTGGCTCCTTCTTTGATATGGATGGTGCTTGCATTAAAGGATTCACAGGTTTCCATAGGGCAATGCCTTCTGGCCACTGCTCATCCTAATCCGCCAGAACACTAATCCTAATTCCTATTGCAAAGATTACATTTATGTAGGAAAAGTAAATCTAACTACACTTAAAAAATAGAGGTTAGCTAAATATACATAAAATCCCAAAAAGATGCATTTATAATTTAGACTTAGTACCTTACACATGGGTAACTTAGCCCACCTATCCTAACTTGGATTATGCTTAAGGATTTAAGCAACTTCCAAAAAGAGCATTCACATTTATTTTTAAGCATCCCTTAAGCATAATCCCCTACAGAAAACATGATAAGGGTAATATTGGCCTACCATCTAGTCTATGAAGCATACACCCAAATATCCAATCTAAAATAATACATCATAAAACAAAACATACATCACATCATACACCGTCTTAACTTAGAGCTAGAAGTGGTGACTTAATTCTATTGTATGTATTAAGGCTTGTGTGGTAAGTCTTTTTAGGCATTAGTGTTGTATTTTCTAAGTGTAGAAGGATTCAATTTAACATGAAAGGTTGATTTTACTTGAAGTAGTTTAATTGATTTAAGAATTTTAATTTGTGTTTTTTTCATTTGATTACACTTAGCAACTAAGTGTTATAAAGAGGATTGCCCTCTTTCATCCCTACCTTTAGTCACTTTCTAAAGTATATTAATTTGATTTAGTTATCTTTAGTGAATGGATTATTAAATGATTTAATTAATCCTAAGTTTAGGTTCACTTTAAATAATCCTATTCAAAATGAAAAGCATCCTAATATTAATATAATTCAATTACTACCACATGACATATATTTAATCATTCCTTTCCATCACATGTAACATGCATATGATTTAATCCTAAGTATATCTATACATGCAACATATTTTAGCACACTTAAATGATGTATATATGTGTATGTTTAGAATTTATATTTTATTTAATTGAATTATTTAGACATATTAATTTAAAACTTTACACAAATTCTTATACAAAAAGGACATAAGAATGAAATTAAATAGACAAGTGCTGTTGTTAAACCGGGGAAGTGAGGTAATCAAATGACCTCCTTAGAGATAGCTAAAGCCTCATATGCTTGGGATGTCAAGTCTATATACCCATTTGCATTCAAACATATGTAAATTCGTACACATGAACATAGGAAGTAAGATCCAAATCATATGGATAATTAATTCATCAACTTAGTCAATTATGAATGCATGCAATTTTAATGTAAAAAAGGATTTTCATTAACTAATCACAAATGCATATACATGTACAAAGATATAGGCAAGTACATTTTGTTGTTAAACCAGGGAAGTAAGGTAATCAAATGACCTCCTTGGGGCTAACCAAAGCCTTGTATTTCTGGGATGTCCAAACTATAATCTTGCTTTTATTGGACACACATGGATGTATACATAAATGAGGGAAAGAGAATCATGCACAGATTGTACTTTTTTATTAAATCACTTATATATATGAATTAAAACTCTATCCAAATTCTAATGTTGAAATACATAAGAATGAAATCAAATGGGTGTGTGTCATTGTTAAACTAGGGAAGTGACGTAATCAAATGACCTCCTTGGGGCTAGCTAAAGTTCATGTTCCCAGGATGTCCAGACAATATACCAATTACCATTCAATTTTATATAAATCAACACATGAATTGAGGAAATTGAACTCAACATTCATACACTTAAGCTTTAAGCACATGCATTTCTTATGTATTTATAACTAGCATCATAACACATATTATTATTGACTTATAAGATTTTGAAAAATACTAGTCACACATATATTAAATTAAATCAACACATGCAAACTTACATAAAGGAAATCCATTTTATTTTATTTGATTTTGAAAAGATTGATGCATGAATTTAAATGATATATGGAATTTAACATGATTGGAAAGAGGGCAATCAAATATAAGCATGTGATTCATTCAAGAAAACTAGTTCTTAAGGATAATCAAATCAAATAAGATAATTTCAAGTAAACCAAAGCTTCTTTGTTAATTAATTTTTCAATTCGATTTGATTTAAAGAGGAGCAGAGAAATCATCACTTATTATTTTAAACCCATTCTCACATTAGTGATTTGATTTAATTTAAGGAAATGTAATTAAGTTGATTTTATGGGTTAATTAAGTTGAACCCTTAATTAGATGAATTAATTACCCTTACCAATGTCACCTTAAAGTAATTAACTAAATAATTTTGAGCTAACATGATATGCATAGAAAATAAACTTGCAATGATCCTAGGAAATAAAATGGTCCTAATGCATTGACACATGATTAATAGCTACTTAGATTAAGGGACTTAATTAATTACTCGTATGGTTTTCACACAAATGTTGACTAACCATAATTTCATTAAACTCCTCCAGGTTATTAAACACTTAAAGATCTACCCAATGATTTAATTAATTAAGGTCTGATGTGATTATGAGTTCAATTTGATTAAGTAATTTAATTAATTAGTTAAATTTTAATTAATTTCATTTTGAAAAAGGGTGAAATGAACTTAGGTAAAGGGGTCTAAACCCTATTCCTTAGTTTACATACTACTCAATAATGATTAATAAACTTAATTAACCAGTTTATTATTGTTCATGGGACTAATTAATCATTAATTAACTTAAAAGAGGAGTTAATGTTTAATTTGTCAATTTTCTTAATTAATTAAATAATAAATCCCAAGAAAATCAAGAGAGGTAGAGGTCATCCCATTATATTAACCTACAAAATTTGGAATTAATTGCTCAAGTAATTAAGGGATAATTAAGATAATTAATTTTATAATTAAACTTTAATTAAACCATAATTACTATTAAAAATTAGTTAAGATCATTTTTAATTGCTTCACCTCTGAAATACCTTAAAAATAAGTATTCATTTGCATTTTGTTTATTTTTCTATGATTTTTATGATTTTTAGAAGTTTTAGGCATTAAATATGAGTAATTAAGCATAATTAATGCCTAGTCCTATTGGCGCCATGTGACGTGCTGACGCAGCACGTCATGCTTTTAAAACTTATCAGACGACTACAATTAATCCCATAACTTAGTACGATTAAATGAGATCGATCTAGTGGATCTAATCATGACCATCCATTCTGATCATGCAGAACAGATGGTGCGTGATCTAACATCACGCGAGTGAGGGAGAATAGAGTCTGTTTTCCATTGCTCACTTGATTAGAGCTTACCTGATCTCGGATCAACTCCAAATGGATCCCACACATTCAAAACATTGATCGGATGGGATCCAATGGTCAAGATCACATGAGATGCAAGTTTTTTTTAAAAAGCTCCAACCCACTTTTGCCTAAGGATTGACTTTGGAAGCATACCTCACTGGAGCTCAAGATTAGCAGCTTGAACCATTGAGGAAGCTTCATGTAATGAAGATGAAACCCTGTTGAGCGAGAATTTGATCAATTCTTTGACAGTCGCTCGGAAGGTGATGAACTGATGATTTGAAGCTCGACTTTCATCAAAGTCCCACCTCCAGTGCTCAGGAAGCTTGGGAGATGATTCATTCTATCTTGACAAGGCCTAGGGAAGGTGCATGCAATGTTAATTTGAGTTTAATGGAGAAATGTGGAAGCTAGGTTAAAATGAGAGTGTCTTATTTTGAGATGGTCAAGAATGACATTCTTTGATTGAGGAATGAGCTTGGAAGCTTAGGAATGGCTTTAGTGACTGCCTTAGGTAGTTAGGGCTCTAAGGAATGATTTTTGTGTGTGCTTGAGTGGAAACAAGGGGCTATATACCCCTATTCATCTTGATCAGATGATGGGATTGGGTTTGGTTTCTAGTGGTTGTCCGAGCATCTCAAGGAGTCATGGGTGGTAGGGAAGAGGTGAGTTGGCTATACTTGGTTGGTTGAAGGTGTGGCGGTGGTTTCCAAGGAGGAATCATGGGTGTCCTATGTGTTTCAAATGCTCCAATGGGGAGAGTGAGGTGATTTCACCTCCCATGTGTCATGGCCGACCCAACCACCCATTTGGTCAGGTTCGGTAGTGTCCTAGGTGCCTAGGTAGACCATTTGGAGAGTACAAAGTGGCCAAGGAATGGAAATGACCACTTAAATGTGTGATTTGTCTCATATGATGCCCTTGACCCAAGGGTAGAATGATCATTTGACATTGGATTTGATTTTTCCATATTTGAAATGAGCCAAAAGCATATTAGAGCAAATTTCAAGTCAATTGGAGTTGATTTGATTATGTTTGGCTCAATTTGACTCATTTAGGTCAAATTAGGTTAGGTTGGGTAAAGTTGACCAATTGGTCAAATTGGGTCAAACCAAGGGTTGGGTCAAGTTCATATGATCATTTGGAATATTTTAGTTTAATTAGTTTGGTTTAGTTTGGCTTTGATTTGATTTTGGCTCATTTGAATTCATTTGGGTCAAATGGGTTAAGTTGACCAATTTGAACACATTGGCCAAATTAGCTTGCGTGTTAGTTTGGGTTTAGTTGACCAATTGAAGATGATTGTAGGATTCATTTCAATTAATTTGTATTTGGTTTTGATTTAAGATAACTTGAACCTTTTGGTCAATTTGGGCTAAGAAAGTCAATTGGCTTCAATTGGGTCCAATCATGGCTTTGGTCAAGTTCAACAATTAATTTGGAATGAACTTGATCCATTGGTTGAAATTAATTTGGTTTAGATTTTGAATTGACCCAATTTAGTGTTTTAGGTCAATTTGGGTCAACTTGGGTCAAGATGGCTAATTGGGTTTGGTTTGACTCAATTGAAGGTCATCATATACAAATATTAATTTTGATTTGGTATGAATAATTGGTTTCAATGGATTTGGCTTAGATTGAAATTTGGCTAGTTTGGGTTCATATGGTTTAAGGGGTTTACTTGGTCAAATGACCAAGTTTACTTGGTTTGACCTAATTTAGGATAATTGATCAACCTAGGATGATCAACAATCATGATGGGAGGTTTTGATCATCTTGGTTCAATCTTATTTCGATAGGATTAGAACTTGGCTCAAATAGGTCAAAGCCACTTTGGGTCAAGTGCATCAATTGGGTTTTGTTAGCTTAATTCGGATTGAGTTTGATTTTGTTGAGTTTACATGTGGATTTTGGATTGATATGTAAATTCAATTGCAATTGCCCTGGGTTCAAATGGGTTTTGGTTCATTTGAACATTTCAAGTCAAAAGGGTAAAGTTGGGTTTAACTTAGGTTGATCTTTGTTTAGCTTAATGATTTTAGATTTCATTTATATTTGTGAATATGATTAAAGGAACGATTGATTCATGAAAAAATCAATTGAATTTGGGTTTTGTAATGAAGGAATTTGGCTAAGTCCATCAAGTTGAGTCAAGTGGCTTAGGTTTGCATTTTGATTTGGTTTGATTTAATTTTGATTATTTAAATGTATATTTCATTTAAATTTGAGAAGATGATTGAAAATAAGATTGATTTGTGAGAAAATCAATTGAGTTTGACTTGATTTGGATTAAGATTTAGCTAAGTCCTTGGGATAGGTCATATGGCATAGGATAGGTTTTGATTTAATTTGATTTATTTTGATCATTTAAATGTAGATTTGATTTATATTTAAGAAGATGATTGAAGATATAAATTGATTCTGAGAAAATCAATTGATTTTGGATTGATTTGGTTTAAGATTTGGCTAAGTCTATGGGATAGGTCTTATGGCTTTGGAAGGGTTTCAAGTTTGGATTTGATCATGGGATTCAATCATTTGGTTTTAGAATTTGGATTTGGATTTGTATTTGAATTTGATGTTTGAATTGAACTTGAGGTTTGGCTTGAGAAGGTGAACGTGGATTAGATTTTGGTTGTAAGGTAGGTTGATTATCTTAATCCTTAAGATATAACCTAATAATATGGTTAACATTTCTAAGTCTTTAGGCTTAGGTTAAGTGTTTACCTAATTGTTAGAAGTGTCTTATGACTAAGGAAGTCTTAGTGTCTAGAAGACTCATAAGTCTAAGATGGAAATATTGAATCTGCACTCTAAAAGTGAGGTCAACAGGTTTTAGGTTCCATAGTGTTGCCTTTGGAGATAGATGATTGGTAGACCGAAGCCAAGTTTCATATTATATACTCAGATATATCTTTCAATGCTTTTCTTGGGAGACCATTGATACATGAGTTTAGGGTTTAGGGTTTAGGTTTTAAGGTTTTTTTTACAAATGTAACAAATTCATATTCAACATTTCTTCTTTTCGATTTTATCAAATAAATAGCACCCCAAGTTCCTAAGACACAAGCGATGACATACATAAAAAGTGAGCACCCATGGAGTAAATCAAAAATTCTAGATATTTAGAACCATCTCTCTTATAAAGACACAATTCCATAACCAGTAGATCAGATCGACTGTTCTTTTTCCCAGTTCCCACCAAAACCACCCCATTGTATGGAGTAGTGGGATCCACCATCATATCCCGAATCACTCCCTCTTCCACCACCACTAGATCCCCCACCACCACTGCTATAACCATTGCCTCCTTCACCCAAAGCTAGATCTAGACCAAGCCTAGTTAAGATGTTCTTTCCATCAAGGTTGTGCTCATTTTGAGGTTTAGGTTAGTTTAAGGTTTAGATTTAGGGTTAGTAGGGTTTAGGTTAGTTTGTGGCTTTGGGTTTAGGGTTTAGGGTTTAGGGTTTAGGTTTTAGGGTTGAAGGTTTAGGAATTAGGATTTAGGGTTTAGGTTTAGGGTTTTGGGATTTAAGGTTTAGGGTTTAGGGTTGTAGAGAGAGTAGGTTTAGGGTTTGTTTTAGGTTTAGGGTTTAGGGTTTTGGATTTAAGGTTTATGGTTTTTTTAATTAAATAAACACAGGTCTATTTTGTTTATTTTTTATTTATTTGAGTTTATTTTATTATTTTATTTTTATTTAGTTTAGTTATTTATTTTAGGTTTATTTATTTTAGTTTAGTTTTTATTTTAATTTATCTTTAGGTTTAGCTTTGTTTTTTAGTTGAGTTTTATTTTTCTTTTACTTTTAGGTTTAGGTTTTATTTTTTATTTTTAGGTTTAGATTTAATATTTTATTTAATTTTTTAGGTTTAGGTTTTAGGTTTATATTTTAGTTTTAATTTTAGTTTTATTTTCTAGTTTAGGTTTAGGTTTATTTTTAGTTTAGTTTATTTTATTTAGTTTAGGTTTAGGTTTAGGTTTAGGTGTAGTTTATTTTAGGTTTAATTTTTATTTATTTTAGTTTATTTTATTTTAGTTTAGATTTAGGTATATTTTATTTTATTTATTTTATTTTTATTTTATGTTTAGGTTTTACTTAGTTTAGGGTTTAGGTCTTCTTTTTTATTTATTTTTAGGTTTATTTTTTAGAAATGGTTTTTATTTAGTTTTTATTTTATTTTAGGTTTATTTTATTTGTATTTTAGGTTAAAATTTTATTTTATTTAGGTCTTTTATTTTTTTAGTTTAGTTTAGGTTTTTATATATTTTATTTTATTTTAATTTTTATTTTTTATTTTTTTTCTAGGTTTAGGTTTAGGTTTAGGTTACAGTTTATGTTTTTTATTTTATTATATTTTATTATTTTAATTTGGTTTTGTTTTTTTATTTAATTTCCTTTTAGGTTTTATTTAGTTTAAATTTAGGTTTTTAGCTTTAGGGTTAGTTTAAGGTTTAGGGTTTAAGGTTTAGGGTTTGGGGTTTATGGTTTAGGGTTTAGGGTTTAGGGTTTAGAGTTTAGGTTTTGGTTTGAGGTTTAAGTTTTAGTTTAGGTTTAGGGTTTAAGGTTTTATTTTATTTTAACATAGAACAAATGATTCAACATTTCTTCTTTTGATTTCATCAACCAAGTAGCACCCCAAGTTTTCTAAGACACAAGTGATGACATAGATCAAAAATGACCACCCATAGAGCAAATAAGAATCCCTAGGTAACTAGAACCATTTCCACTATAAAGTTTGTTCCATAAGCAGCAGATTGGATCGAACATTCTTTAATTTGTCTAGTTCCCATCAGAACTACCCCCACCTTTTGAGCAGTGGGATCCAACATCATATTCCTGATCCCTCCATCTATCACCTCAATGGCTGTAACCTCTGTCTCTCCTCCTACCTCGATAACAACCAATTCTTCGACCACCACCTCCCTATCCACCAGCACCTCCATATCCCCCACCATCAATGTCACAACTTCTGGCTCCGCCTTCAGCTGCACAACTAGGTCTAGACAGAGCCTAATTGATGATAATGTTCTTGCCATAAGGTTCCCCCATTCTGGTTTAGGGTTATTTTGGGTTAAGGTTTTGGGGTTAGTTTAGGGATGAGGGTTTAGGTTTAGTGTCAGTAGGTTTAGATTTTAGGTTTAGGTTTGTGGTTTAGTGTTTAGGTTTGGGTTTAGGGTTTAGGTGGTTTAGGTTTAGTGTTTAGGGTTTTATGTTTAGGTTTAGGGTTTAGGATTTAGGGTTTAGGGTTTATGGTTCTAGTTTTATGGTTTAGGGTTAGTTAAGGTTTAGAGTTTGGGTTTAGGATTTAGATTTAAAGTATAGGTTTTTTTTAAAAAAAATCTTGTAAACCCAAGAGTTTTTAGGTTTATTTAGTTTATTTTATTTAGTGAGTTTTTATTTTTTTTTTTTATTTATGTTTTATTTTATTTAGTTTAAATTATTTATTTTAGGTTTATTTATTTTAGTTTAGGTTTTATTTTATTTTATCTCTTAATTTTAGGTTTTCTTCTAGTTGTGTTTTATTTTTATTTTATTTTTTAAGTTTACATTTTATTTGTATTTTTAGGTTTAGGTTTAGGTTTTTATTTTATATTTTTAGGTGTAAGTTTAGGGTTTTTATTTTAGGTTTATTTTAGGTTTTATTTTTTAATTTAGTTTAAGGTTTATTTTATTTTTTTCTAATTTAGGTTTAGGTTTTAGGTTTAGTTTATTTTAGGTTCAAGTTTAGGTGTTATTTATTATAGTTTTATTTATTTTTGTTTAGGTTCAGGTTTACTTTATTTTATTTGTTTTGTTTTTATTCTAGCTTTAAGTTTTTCTTTACTTTAAGGTTTAGGTTTTTGAAATTTATTTTTAGATTTTATTTTTAGGTTTGTTTTTTAGGTTTAGGTTTTTATTTAGTTTTTATTTTTTTTAATTATAGGCCTATTTTATTCTTATTTTTCATTTTGTTTTTATTTTATTTAGGTTTTAAGATTTTTAGAGTTTAGGGATTAGGGTTTAGGGATTAAGGTTTTGGGTTTAGGGTTGTAGGTTTTAGGGTAAAAGGTTATGATTTTTTTATTTTTTTATTTTAAGATTTAGGGTTTAGGGTTTATTTTTTATGTTTAGGGTTTAGGTTTTAGTTTATGGTTTAGGGTTTCAGGTTTTTATTTTATTTTAATAGAGAACAAATCCATATTCAACATTTATTCTTTTCAACTATATCAACCAAGTAACACATTAAGTTTTCTAGGACACAAACAATGACATAGTTCAAAAATGAGCATGTATAAATCAAATCAAAAACATTAGCTAACTAGAACTGTCTCTATTGTAAAGATACAATTGCATAAGCAGCAGATCAGATCGACCATTCTTCATTTTCTCCCATTCCCATCAAAACTACCCCGGCTCTCGACTAGTGGGATCCACCATCATATCTTCGAACTCTCCCTCCACCACCACCACGGCTATAACCTCTGTTGTTCCTACTGCGCTGCTTTGACCACCACCTCCATATCCACCAGCACCTCCAGATCCCCACCACCACTACGATCACCGTCACCTCCGTCTTCGCCTTCACCACCAGATCTAGACTGAAACTGGTAGATGGTGATGTTCTTGTCATCAAGATTTTGTTCATTCTTAGGGTTTAGGTTTATAAGTTTATTAGGTTTTTGGGTTTTGATTTATTTTTTATTTTATTTAGTTACTTTAGGTTTAGATTTAGGGTTTGGGGTTTAGGGCTTAGAATTTTATTGTTTATGCTTTTAGGGTTTAGTGTTTAGGGTTTAGGTTTAGGGTTTAAGGTTTAGGGTTTAGGGTTTAAGGTTTAGAGTTTTTTAGGGTTTAGGGTTAGGGTTTTGGGTTTAAGGTTATAGGTTTAGTATTGTAAGTTTAAGGTTATTTATTTTTATTTTTTTTATTTTTTTTTTTTTTTTTTTAGGGTTTAGGGTTTAGGGTTTAGGGTTTAGGTTTAGGGTTCAAGTTTTAGTTTAGGATTTAAGATTTTTGGATTTTTTTAATAGAGAAAAAATTTAGATTCAATATTTCTTCTTTTCAATTTCATCAACCAAGTAACACACCAAGTTTTCTAATACACAAGTGATGACATAGATAAAAAATGAGCACTCATAGAGCAAATCAAACACCCTAAAAAACTAGAATCATCTCTATTATAAAGACACAGTTCCATAAGCAAATCGGATCGGTTCTTCAATTTCTCCAATTCCCATTAGAACCACCCCGGCCTTTTGAGTAGCGGATCTGGCATCATGTCCTTGATCACAAACTGCATACAACTATAACCTCCATCACTCCTCCCGCTTCCATAACCACCACTACTTTGACCACCACCTCCATATCCACTAGCACCTCCAGATCCCCTACCACCACTGCGATAACCGCCACCTCCGCCTTCGCCTCCACTGCCAGATCTATACTGAGCTTGGTTTACAGTGATGTTCCTTCCATCAAGGTTCTACTCATTCTTATTATTTAGGTTTAGGTTTATTAGGTTTTAGGGTTTAAGTTTATTTTATAATTTATTTTGTTACTTTAGTTTTAAGTTTAGTGATTGATGTTTAGGGTTTAGGGTTTAGGGTTTAGGGTTTAGGGTTTAGGGTTTAGAGTTTAGGGTTTAAGGTCCTTTTGAGTTTAGGATTTGGAGTTTTGGGTTTAGGGTTTTGTACGATTTAGGGTTTAGGGTTTATGTTGCAGGTTTACTATTGTGGGGTTAGGGTTTAGTGCTAATTTTAAGGTTGGGTTCTTTTTTGTTTTTTTTATATTTTTTATTTTTATGGTTTAGGATTTAGGGTTTAGGGTTTAGGTTTTAGGATTGGGGTTCAAGTTTTAGTTTAGGGTTTAGGGTTTTTAGTTTTTTTTATAGGTAACAAATTTAGATTCAACATTTCTTCTTTTCAGTTTCATCAACCAAGTAACACCTAGGTTTTCTAAGATACAAGCGATGACATGATAAAAAAATGATAATAGAGCAAATTAAAAACCCTAGATAACTAAAACTGCCTCATTAAAAGAGACATAGTTTCATAAGTAGCAGATCAAATTGGTCATTCTTTAGTTTCTTTAGTTCCCATTAGAACTGTACTGACCTCTTGAGTAGCCGGATGCCCCATCATGTCATCGATCTCTCCCTTCACCACCACCATGGATGTAACCTCTATTGCTTCTCCCACCTTTGTAACCACCACTGCAAAAACCATCACCTCCATATCAATCAGAACTTCTAGATCCCCCACCAGCACTACATAATTGCCACCTCTGAGTTCTCCTCCATTACTAGAACTAGACTGAGCCTAGTTGATAGTGATGTTCTTGTTGTCAAGGTTCTATCCATTCTTAAGTTTCAGGTTTAGGTTTATTAGGTTTTAAGTTTTTGAATTACTTTTTTAATTTATTTAGTGACTTTTGGTTTCAATTTAGGTTTAGGGAGGTTTAGGGTTAGGGAGGTTTAGGAGGGTTTAGGTTTAGTGTTTATGGTTTAGGTTTTGGTTTTGGGGTTTAGGTTTAGGTTTAGGGTTTAGGGTTTAGGGTTTGGGGGGTTTAGGGTTTTGGGTAGATTTAGAGTGTGGGTTTAGGGTCAGCATTTAGGATCAGGGTCAGTTTAGGGTGAAAGGTTTATGCTTTGGTTAGGAGTGGTTAGGAGTTTAGGGTCAGAGTTTGTGATTTAGGGTCATTTTAGGGTATGGTGCAGGTAGGAGGTTTAGGGTTTAGGGCCTGGGCCTAGGGCCAGTTTAGGCTCAGTGAGGGTTTAGGGAAAGTTTAGGGTTTAAGATTTAGGATCTGGGGTCCTTCTTTAAATTAAGCAAACCCGGCAGGTTTAGCCAGAGTTTAGGGTTTAAGATTTAGGATTTGGGGTTCTTCTTTTAAATTAAACCGGCAGGTTTAGGCTTATTTAGTTTACATAATTTATTTTATTTATTTTAGTCTATTTTATTTTTCATTTTATTTAGGTTTACTTTTTATTTTATTTGGTTTAGTTTATTTATTTTGGGTTTACTTATTTTAGTTTAGGTTTTTTATTTTAGTTTATTTTTTAGGTTTTGGTTTTGGTTTAGGTCTATTTTTTAGTTGAGTTTTATTTTTATTTTATTATTTAGGTTTAGGTTTTTAGGTTTTTAGGCTTTAGGGTTTACAATTTTGGGTTTTAGGTTTAGGGTTTAGAGTTTTAGGGTTTAGGTTTAGAGGTTTTTAGGGTTTTCGGTTTTGTTTTAACAGAGAACAAATTCAGATTGAACAATTCTTCTTTTTGATTTCATCAACCAAGTAACACTCAAGTTTTCTAAGTCACAAGTGACGACATAGATAAAAAATGGGCATGCATTGACCAAATCAAGAACCTTATATAACTATAACCTTCTCTACTATAAAGGCATAGTTCCATAAGCACCGCTTTGGATGCGCCCTTCAATTTCTCAGCCCCATCAACCATCCCACCTCTCGAGTAGCACAATCCACCATCATATCCCGATCTCTTCCTCCGCCACCACCATGGTTGTAACCTCCATCACTCCTTATGCCTCCATAACCACCACTGCTCTGAACACCACCTCCATATCTAGCAGTACCTCCAGATCCCCATCGCCAATGTATGATAACCTCCACTAGATCTTGATTGAGCTTAGTTGGTGATGTTCATGTTGTCAAGGTTTAGCCTTCTTAGGGTTTAGGTTTAGGTTTATTAGGTTTAAATGTTTAGCTTTATATTTTAATTTATTTAATTACTTTAGGTTTTGGTTTAATGTTTATGGTTTAGGGTTTAGTGTTTAGGGTTATGGTTTAGGGTTTAGGGTTTAGTGTTTAAGGTTTTAGGGTTTATGCTTTTAGGGTTTATGGTTTAAAGTTAGGGTTTAGGTTTAGGGTTTTGGGTTTAGGGTTTAGGGTTGTATGTTTAGGGTTTAGTGTTTAGGGTGGGTTTAAGGTTTAGGATTTGGGAGGTTTTTTTAATAGAGAATAATTGAGATTAAAAATTTCTTCTTTCAACAACAACCAAGTAACACATAAGTTTTCTAAGACATAAGTGATGACGATAAAGCAAATCAAAAACCATAGATAACTAGAACCATCTCTATTTCAAAGACATGGTTCCATAAGTAGCAGATCGGATTGATCATTCTTTAGTTTCCTTAGTTCCCATCAGAACCACCCTGGCCTCTCGAGTAGTGAGATCCACAATCATATCCCTGATCTCTCCCTCTGCCACCACCACGGTTGTAACCTCCATCACTCCTCCCACCACCATAACCACCACTACTCTGACCACCACCTCCATATCCACCAACACCTCCAGATCCCCCACCACTAGTGTGATATCTGCCACATTCATCTTTGCCTCCATCGCTAGATGTAGACTGAGACTAGTTGTGGTGATGTTCCTACCATCAAAGGTTCAGCCCACTCTTAGGGTTTTTTTTAGGCTTTAGGTTTAGAGGTTTAGTTTAGGGTTTAGGTTTATTTTTAAATTTGTTTAGTTACTTTAGGTTTATATTTAGTGTTTG
Source organism: Cymbidium sinense (assembly GCA_021442155.1). NCBI lineage: Eukaryota > Viridiplantae > Streptophyta > Magnoliopsida > Asparagales > Orchidaceae > Cymbidium > Cymbidium sinense. The sequence continues at coordinate 78,650,160 of CM038214.1, read as the reverse complement.
GGTTTAGGGTTTAGGGTTTGGGGTTTGAGTTTAGGGTTTAGGGTTTAGGATTTTAGGTTTTAGGGTTTATGCTTTTAGGGTTTAAGGTTTAGGGTTTAAGGTTGAGGGTTTAGGGTTTAGCGTTTATGATTTAGGGTTTAGGGTCTAGGGTTGTAGGTTTTGTGTTGTAGCTTTAGGGTTTAGGGTTTAGGATTTTGGGTTAGTTAGGGTTTTGGGTTTAGGGTTTTGGGTTTAGGATTTAGGTTTTAGGGTTTTTTTAAAAAAAAAGTAAAACGGTATGTTTAAGTTTATTTAGTTTATTTCTTATTTATTTTAATTTATTCTATATTTTATTTTTATTTAAGATTATTTTTTATTTTTATTAGTTTAGTTTATTTATTTTATGTTTATTTATTTTAGTTAAGTCTTTTTATTTTAGTTTAGTTTTTTTTAGGTTTCGGTTTATGTTTATTATGTAGTTTAGTTTTATTTTTATTTTATTTTTTAGGTTTAGGTTTTATTTTATATTTTTAGGTTTAGGTTTTTTTTGGTTTTAGGTTTTAAATTTAGGTTCATTTTTAGATTTTATTTTTTAGTTTAGGTATAGGTTTATTTTTAGTTTATTTTATTTTATATAGCTTAGAATTTATGTCTAGTTTATTTTAGGTTTTAAATTGGTCTTGGGACATTAATGATCAGAATTGATTACTACAAATTAAAAGTCATTGTAAACAACTCCCTAAATTAACTCTACCGACAAATGAAAAATTAATAATCGAAACTGATAGCTCTGAAATTTACTGGGGAGCTATTTTAAAAGTAATCTGATAAAATACTGAAGTTTTTTGTAGGTACGTATCTGGTACTTATACACCAACTGACAAAATTATCATATTAATGAAAAAGAACTTTTAGCTATTAAAACATCTATCAAAAATTCAGGTTATTTCTGAATGAACACTTTATTGTCCGAACAGATAACAAAACTTCCATTTCTTTTATCAAAGGAAAAAATTATTGATTCATTACCAAATAAATGATTGATTAGATGGCAAAGTTTCTCGCTTATCATTTTGATTTAGAATATATTGAAGGAAAATGAAATTCTTTAGCTAATACTTTGACTTGAGAAAATTATTGATGATCAATTTGAATGCAATACAATTATTCTGATTACTTATATTCTGATTAATTATGTCTGAAATTGAAAAACTCTCGGAAGAAGATACAATTATTGATGATCAATTTGAATGCAATAGACATCTAACTCTTTTAGAAGAAGAATATAAAAAGATAGGAAAAAGAAAATTATCTTTAGGAATAAAAGATTGTTTTGATATGCCTATATTAAATTGGAAAAGAATTGTATATTATACTATTCTCCAAGGTGAATATCCCATCGAAATAACTAAAGCTCGAAGTACAAAAAATCCTTTGTATAATATTCCTATGAGGAATCAAGATTTATAAAATTCCACATCCCAAAAAATACAAACACGTATTCATTGGAGGTATTCAAATATTAATAAAGGCTTATTTTAGAAAAGGGATTGATAGTCCCATAACAATATGGATCTATGATGATAGAATTAGTCATTCCAAAAAAAAGATGCTTTATTAGGAGTTATACAAGGAAATTTATGTTATCAGACACTACTATTTAATCTACACCCGAATTATGCTATCAATATCAATGATAGACATCTTGATCGGACACTTACTTTAAAACATAAACTAGATCATATTCAATTATGACAAGGAAGCATGATTTATAGCATAACCTACCAACCTGCATACACTTATAGTAATAACCACAATATAGTTGTATTTAAACTTCAAAATGAGCCTATACATCTAGACTCAATATTTTCCCAAATAGGACAAACTATACAACCCAATGAAGTTGATTACTCAACCTTAACACCACCACCTAATAATTTAGCTCTAGACTTTGGTGAAAGTAGTAGTATAAATAAACATTTTAATTTACCACAAAACAAGTATGTTTTAATGAAATAAATAATGAATTAATAATTCAACCTCTATAGATTTGCATAAAATACAATACACTAATAACCAATTAATTCTTAAAGGTTATTATATATCACCCGAAAATGTATTACCTATCTTACTTGACACAGGGTCACACAGCTCTCATATTGATAGTACTTTAATCCCTACAAATATACAAGTACAATGACCTGAACCATATATATATAAAGATTATCATGGACTAAAACCTTTTTGTCCGAATGAAACTAATATTTTATTTGGATTTTGGGATCTTAATAATCAACGAATTGATTTTTAACATACCTTTTTAACTGATGACACTGAAAAAGGTCGGGTCTTAATAGGAATGGATTCCTACAATAACACATTATTTCCTTTACATGTACCACTGTAAAAATCAACTCGTCAGTTATTCAACAACATCATGGTTCACTTTCATAGCTATATTCAAATAGATATCTATGTCTCCACTTATGAACCAATCCCTGTACATGCATTATGCGATACCGGGAGCGATATCTGTGTTTGCAAACAATGGCTTATACCTCCACATATCACACTACATCATGACAATTTACTCTTAGATACTTTAATGGCATTCGTACCATTACTAAATACTGGTCTAATCAATATATTCTCATAAATAATACTCTTATTAAAATCCCAAAACTTTGGTGCCTCACAACGCCCAAATTTTATCCTCGGAAATAATTTCTTTAAATCTATGCATGCCTTTACTCAATATACAGATCATATTGAATTACTTACACCTTGTAAACATCTCCTCTCTCGTCCCTTTATTCCTACTCCTATCACGCACACTACCGAGTCACCTCCGCCATTCCATAGCCAATGTGGATAAACTTATTCAATCACATCTTACACTATTTGTTGAAAAAGCATATAAACATGGTATTGCATTAAGCAAAAAGAAAGCTATTTTTTTTACTAATACTATTGAATTTCTAGGATTAAAAATTGATAACGGAGCCATTGAATTACAAGATCACATTCTATAGAAAATAGACAAATTCAAAACTATAGCCAATCAAAAAGATTTACAATGCTTTCTTGGTTGTATTAATTATGCCGAAGCATTTATTCAAGATTTAGCTGCCCTTAGAGCTCCACTATAAAAAAAACTTCAAAAAAATATAAGTTGGTCTTGGGACATTAATGATCAGAACTTATTACTACAAATTAAAAGTCATTGTAAACAACTCCCTAAATTAACTCTACCGACAAAATGAAAATTTTTTAATCAAACCGATAGCTCAAACTCTTGGAGCTATTTTAGAGTTTAAGGTTTAGCTTTAGGGTTGTAGGTTTAGGGTTTAGGGTTTCGGGTTTGTGGTTATAGGTTTTAGGGTTTAGGGTTTAAGGTTAAGCTTTATGGGTTTAGGGTTAGAGATTTTTTTACATTTAATTATATATTTGTTTTAAATTATATAAATTGATAGATTTACGTTATTATTTAGTTTATTAATTATTTATTTTTATTTCCATTTAGGTTTATTTATTATTTATTATTTTATTTTTATTTTAGGTTTAGTTTTATTTTATTTAAATTTTTATTTTATAGTTTAGTTTAGGTTTTATTTATTTTATTTTATTTTAGTTTTATTTTATTTTAGTTTTTTAAAGTTTAGGTTTTAGTTTATGTTTTATTTTTTTTATTTTTTTATGTTGGTTTAGGTTTTATATTTGTTTTATTTTTAGGTTTTATTTATTTTAGGTTTATGTTTTTAGCTTTTTTTGGGTTTAGTGTTAGTTTAGGGTATAGGGTATAGGGTTTGGGGTTTAAGGTTTAGGGTTTAAGGTTTTGGTTTTAGGGTTTTAGGGTTTTATGGTTTAGGGTTTAGGATTTTGATATATTTATTTTAATAGAGAACAAATTCAGATTCAAAATTACTTCTTCCCGATTTCATCAACCAAGTAACACACCAAGTTTTCTAAGACACAATTTGATAAGCAAATCAAAAACCCTAGATAACAATAAATGTCTCTATTGTAAAGGCACAGTTTCATAAGCAGCATATCGAATCGACTATTCTTTAGTTTCTCCAGTTCCCATCAAAACCACCCCGGCCTCTCGAGGAGTGGGATCCATCATCATATCACCAATCTCTCCCTTCACCACCACCACAGATGTAACCACTCCCCTCCCCGCCTCCATAACCACCACACTACTCGACCACCATCTCCATATCCACCAGCACCTCTAGATCCCCAACCACCACTAGGATAACCATCACCTCCGCCTTTGCCTACCGCTAGATTTAGACCCAGCCTAGTTGATGGTGATGTTCCTATCGTTATAGTTCTACCTATTCTTAGGGTTTATGTTTAGGTTTAAGTTTATTAGCTTTAAGGGTTTAGGTTTATTTTTTAATTTATTTATTTACTTTAAGTTTAGGGGTTTGAGTTAGAGTTTGTGGTTTAGTGGTCTGTGGTTTTTTTTAGGGTCAGGTTTAGGGTTGTAGGTTTAAGACTTAAAGTTTAGGGTTTTGTGGTTTAAGATTTAGGATCAGGGCTTCTAGTTTTCTTTCTTTTAAATTAAGCAAATCAATAGTTTATGTATATTTAGTTTATTTAGATTATTTTCATTTATTTTGTTTATTTTATTTTTTATTTATATTTAATTTAGTTTATTTATTTTAGTTTAGGTCTTTTATTTTAGTTTATTTTCTTTTGGTTTTGGTTTCTAGGCTTCTTATTTTAGGGTGAGTTTTACTTTTAATTTATTTTAAGGTTTAGGGTTTATTTTTTATTTTAAGTTCAGGTTTAGGTTTTATTTTATTTTTTTAGGTTTTAGTTTTTTAGGTTTAAGTTTTAATTTATTTATATATTAAAACCTAAACCTAAATAAAATTAAATTAAATTAAAACCTAAACTAAAACTGAACTTATACCATAAAATAATATAAAATAAACTAATAAAAAAAATAAAATAAAATAAATAAAAACCTAAACTAAACTAAAACTAAATAAATCTAAGAATTAGAAACCTAAATCTAATAAAAATTAAACATAAAATAAAGATAAAATAAACCTAAAATAAAATAAAATAAAAACTAAATAAAAAATCAAACATAAAAAATAAACATAAAAATAAAGCTTAAAAATAAATAAATAATAAAATCTAAACCTAAATTAAAAATAAAATAAACAAAATAAAATAAACCTAAACCTAAACTAAAATAAACTAAACTTAATTAATAAAACCTAAACCTAACTTAAACTAAAAATAATAAAATAAACTAAAAATAAACCTAAATAAAAACTACATAAAAACCTAAACCTAAAAATTAAACCTAAAAGTAAAACCTAAAAATAAATTAAAAAAAATATAAACTAAAATAAATCTAATCCTAAAGTAAAAATAAAGAAACCTAAACCTAAAATAAAATAAAAAAACTTAAACCTAAGCCTAAAATAAATTATACCTAAACCCAAACCTAAACTAAATAAAATAAACTAAACTAAAAATAAACCTAAACATAAACTAGAAAGTAAAACCTTAAATAAAAATCTAAAACTTAGAGGTTTAAGGTTTAGGGTTTAGAGTTTTGGGTTTTAGGGTTTACAGTTTTAGGGTTTAGGTTTAGGATTTAAGGTTTAGTGTTTAAGGTTTAGTGTTTAGGGTTTTTAGGATTTAAGGATTTTTTCAAATTAAGTAAATTAGTAGGTTTTCGTATATTGGTTTTTTTTATTTATTTTAGTTTTTTTATTTTTTATGTTTATTTTTAATTTTTATTTAGTTTAGTTTATTTATTTTAATTTAGGTTTTTTATTTTAGTATATTTTCTAGGGTTTAAGGTTTAAGGTTTAGGGTTTAGGTTTAGGTTTAAGGTTTAGGGTTTAGGGTTTAGGGTTTAGGGTTCAAAGTTTAGGGTTTAGGTTTTAGGACTTAGGATTTAGGATTTAGGGTTTTAGAGTTTAGGGTTTAGGGTTTAGGGTTTAGGGTTTAGGGTTTAGGGTTTAGGGGTTTAGGGTTAAGGGTTTAGGGTTTAGGTTGTAGGTTTAGGGTTTAGGTTTTAGTTTAGGTTTTTTAATATTTTTTTAATAGGGAACAAATTCAAATTCAACATTTCTTCTTTTCGGTTTTATCAACCAAGTAACACACCAAGTTTTATAAGACACAAGTGACATAGATAAATAATGATCACAGATAGAATAAATCAAAAACCCTAGTTAACAAGAACCGTCTCTACTGTAAAAACACAATTCCAAAAGTAGCAAATCAGATCAGACATTCTTCAGTTTGTCCAGTTCCCATCAGAACCACCCTGACTTCTCGAGTAGCAGATCCACCATCATATCCTCGATCTCCCTCACAACCATGTAACCTCCATCACTCCTCCCATCTCCATAACCACCCTTTGCCCACTACCTCCATATCGCCCCACCTCACATTCCCCACCACTATTGTAATAACTACCACGTTTGCCTTAGCTTCTAATCTAGATCTAGGCTAGTTGATGTTATGTTACAAGTTACCATTCTTAGGTTTATGTTTAAGTTTATTAAGTTTTAGTGCTTTTTTTTTAAAAAATATTTTAGGTTTAGGTTTAGGGATCATGGTTTAAGGTTTAGTGTTTAGGATTTAGGTTTTAGGGTTGAGGGTTTTAGGGTTTATGCTTTTATGGTTTAGGCCTTAGGGTTCAATGGTTTTTATGGTTTATGGTTTAGGGTTTTTGGTTAGATTATAGGTTTAGGTTTAGGTATTTTAGTTTATTTTATTTTTATTTTTAAGGTTTCTTTTTTTTTAGTCTCATATTTATTTTTAGGTTTATTTTTTATTTTATTTTCAAGTTATTTAGGTTTGGGTTTTATATTTTAGATTTATTATTTTATTTATTTTTCATTAAGTTTAGGTTTTTATTTTATTTTATTTAGGTTTAGGTTTCAGGTTTTTATTTTAGGTTTATCTTTAGGTTTTGTTTTTTAGTTAGGGTTTAGGTTTATTTTTAGTTTATTTTATTTTATTTTGTTTAGGTTTAGGTTTAGGTTTAGGTTTAGTTTATTTTAGGTTTAGGTTTAGTTTTTATTCATTTTAGTTTAGTTAATTTTAGTTTAAGTTTAGGTTTATTTTATATTTATTTTAGGTTTATCTTTTTTAGTTTAGAGTTTAAGTTTTATTTTTTATTATTTTTAGGTTTTATTTTTTGGTTTATTGTTTTGGTTTAGGTATTTATTTAGTTTTAATTTATTTTATTTTAGGTTTAGTTTTTATTTTATTTAGGTTTTTATTTTTTAGTTTAGTTTAGGTTTTTATTTATTTTATTTTAGTTTAGTTTTTATTTTATTTTCTTTTTTATGTTTAGGTTTTAGTTAATATTTTTATTTTATTTTTTATTTTATTTTGGTTTAGGTATTTTATTTATTTTATTTTTAGATTTATTTAGTTTAGGTTTAGGTTATTAGCTGTTTAGGGTTTAGGGTTTTTTTGGGTTTAGGGTTTAAGGTTTAGGGTTTAGGGTTTTTATTGTTTAGGGAGTAGGGTTTAGGGTTAGCTTAGGGTTTAGGGTTAGTTTAGGGTTTAGGGTTAAGGTTTAAGGTTTAAGCTTTAGTATTCAACCTTTTAATAATTTAGGGTTTTGGGTTTAGTGTTTGTTTAGGGTTTGACGTTTAAGGGTTTAGGGTTTAGGGTTTAGGGTTAGGGTTTGTTTTATATATATTTTTATATATCTTTATTTTTTTATTTTTAAATTAAGTAAACTAGTAGGTTTAGATTTATTTTATTTATTTATTATTTATTTTAGTTTATTTTTTAGGTTTATTTTTATTTTTATTTATTTTAGTTTATTTATTTTAGGTTTATTTATTTTAGTTTAGGTTTTCTCTTTTACTTTATTTTTTAGGTTTAGGTTTAGGTTTAGGTTTTTTTTTTAGTTTTGTTTTATTTTTATTTTATTTTTTAGGTTTATGATTTATTTTTTATTTTTAGGTTTAGGTTTAGGTTTTAAGTTTTTATTTTAGGTTTAATTTTTGGTTTTATTTTTTAGTTTAGGTTCACGTTTATTTTTTTTATTTTATTTATTTTAGGGTTTAGGTTTTTTTTATTTTGGGTTTAGGTTTAGGTTTAGGTTTTATTTATTTTAGTTTAGGTTTAAGTTTATTTTATTTTGTTTATTTTAGGTTTAGGTTATTTTTTAGTTTAGGGTTTAGGTTTTATTTATTATTTATTTTAGGTTTTATTTTGTTTATTGTTTAGGTTTAGATTTTTATTTACTACATTAATGAAGACTTACTCTAGGGGCGACCAGCCTCTTTACATTCTAGTGAATATTGGCGGATATATATCTAGAGTTAGTTGACCAGTGTATCAACATTATGAGTATAAGAACCCTTGCTACTTGAGGATCAACATCTCCAAACTCCAAAAAGAAAGGATGATGTTGAGAGGATTCAATGCACAAGATGAGAGGGCCTAAATGCATGATGAAATAGGTTGTGGATCAAATCAACTAGAAGAAGCTATTCTCCACCACAAAGGATGCCCTCACAGGTCTAGCATTCCTTTATCATGCAAGGATGGAGATCCTTCATGTTCAAGAGAAAAAGGACATGCATGCATGATGTGAAACATACAACCATACATCTAAGGGGTCTAAATCTTTTAATTATCTTATTTATGTCTTAGGCATTATGATGAAGTTATGAGTTGTTTAAAATTTAGTTATGAGTGATTAGTTGAGTAGAAACATTATTTTTATCCTAAGTGCCAATCATATCCAAGCCACACATTAAAGCATCAATCATTTAAGAAACTATAAAAGCATGACATCCTAATGCACAATGTAAACATAACATCAAACAATTATATAAACTATCGTAAAAGAAAAAAAACTGGAAGAGAGAAAAGATTTGTTGCAGGTACCCTTATATATAATCTGAAATATGAAAGAATAATTATAATTGTATTAAATTCTATGGAGGTCTTCTTTCTTCATATCTCCATTTCTAATTTGGTTCCTTCTTTGATTTGGATGGTGGTTGCTTCAAAGGCATCATAAGGAACTCCACGACAAAAGCCCGGCCCTTTATCCTTCCCCATAGCACTAGTCCTAATTTATTGCAAAATTACATTTATGTGGAAAAATTAAATCTAACAACACCTACAAAATAGAGGTTAGCTAAATATACATACAATCCTAAGCATTTGTATTTACAATTTGGACATAGCACTCTACAGATAGGTAACTAAGCCCACCTGTCCTAACTTGGATTATGCTTTAAGATTTAAACAAAATGCAAAAAGAGCATTCACATTTATTTTTAAGCATCCCTTAAGCATAATCTTCTATAGAAAATATGATTAATCTAATATTAGCATATCATCGTCTCTATACACCCTAACATCCAATCTAAAATAATATATCATAAAACAAAACATGCATCACATCATACACCATCTAACTAGAGCTATAAGTGGTGACTTAATTCTAATGTGTGTATTAAGGCTTGTGTGGTAAGTCTTGTTCGGCATTAGTGTTGTATTGTTGAAGTGTAGAAGGATTCAATTTAATAAGAAAGGTTGATTTCACTTGAAGTAGTTAAATTGATTTGAGAATTTTAATCTGTGTTTTCTTTGGTTTCATTTTATTACACTTAGCAACAAAGTGTTATAAAGAGAGGAAAAGGCGATTTCCCTCTTTCATCTCTACCTTAAGTCACTTACTAAAGTATATTAATTTGATTTAGTTCTCTTTAGTGAATGGCTTATTAAATCATTTAATTAATCTAAGTTTAGGTTCACTTTAAATAATCCTATTCAAAATGAAAGGCATCTTAAGATTAATTTAATTCAATTACTACCACATGACATATATTAAATCATTTTTCCATCACTTGTAACATGCATATGATTTAATCCTAAGTGTATCTATACATGCAATATATTTTAGGACACTTAAATGATGAATGTATATGTATGTTTAGAATTTATATTTTATTTGATTGAATTATTTAAACATATTTATTTAAAATTTTATCCAAATTCTTAAACAAAAGAACATAAGAATGAAATTAAATAGGCATGTGTCATTGTTAAACCAGGGAAGTGAGGTAATCAAATGACCTCCTTGGAGCTAGCTAAAGCCTCGTATTATTGGGATATCTAGATTATATATCCATTTGAATTCAAACATATGTAAATTTATATACATGAACATAGGAAGTAAGTTCCAAATCATATGGCTAATTAATTCAACCACTTAGTCAATTCTGATTGCATGCAATTTTAATGTAAAATGGGATTTTCATTCACTAATCACATATATATACATGTACAAAAATATAGGCAAGTACATGTTGTTCTTAAATCAGAGAAGTGAGGTAATCAAATGAACTACTTGGGGTTAACTAAAGCCTCGTATTCATGGGATTTCTATATACTTGCTTTTCTTGGACACACATGGATGTATACTTAAATGAGGGAAAGAAAACCATGCAAAGATTGTATATTTTTTTATTGAATCATTTATATATATGAATTAAAGCTCTATCCAAATTCTAATGTTGAAATACATAAGAGTGAAATCAAATGGGTATGTGCCATTTTTAAACCAGATAAGTGAGGTAATCAAATGACCTCCTTGGGGCAAGCAAAAGCCTAGTGTTCCCAAGATGTCTAGACTATATACCCATTACCCTTCAATCTTATATAGATCAACACATGAGTAGAGGAATGAGAACTCAACATTCATACACTTAAGCTATAAGAACATGCATTTCTTATGTATTTATAACTAGTACCATAACACAAATTGTTATTCATTTATAAGCTTTTGAATAATACATTTTGGATTTAATAGTTATAATAGCCACACATATATTAGATTAAATCAACACATGCAAGCTTACAAAAAGGAAATCCATTATCTTTTAGTTTATTTTGAAAATATGAATGCATGAATTCAAATGACATACCAAATTTAACATGATTAGAAATAGGACAATCGAATATAAGCATGTGATTCATTCAATCGAACTAGTTCTTAAGGACAATAAAATCAAATAAGATTATTTAAAGCAAACCAAAGCTTCTTTATTAATTAAGTTTTGTATTTGATTTAATTTGAAGATGAGAAGAGAAATCATCACTTGTTATTTTAAGCCCATTCCCATGTTAGTAGTTTGATTTAATTTAAGGAAATGTAATTAAGTTGATTTTATGAGTTAATTAAGTTCAAACTTTAATTAGATGAATTAATTACCATTACCTATGTCACCTTGAAGTAATTAACTAAATAATTATGAGACAACATGATATGCATAGAAAATAAGCTTGCAATGATCCTAAGAAATAAAAGGGGCCTAATGTAATTAGCTCATGATTAATAGTTAACTAGATTAAAGGATTTAATTAATTACTCTTATGGTTTTCCCACACATATGGACTAACCATAATTTCATTAAATTCCTTTAGGTTATTAAATGTAATTAATAGGTACCTAAAGATTTACCCCATGGTTTAATTAATTAAGCTCATATGTGATTATGATTTCAATTTGATTAAGTGATTTAATTAATTAGTTAAATAATAATTAAATTTATTTTAACAAAGAGTGAAATGAACTTAAGGAAAGGGGTGCCAACCCTATTCCTTAGTTCACTTACTATTAAATAATGATTAATAAACTTAATTAACTAATTTATTACTATTCATGGGATTAATTAATCATCAATTAACTTAATAGAGTAGTTAAGTTTTAATTAATCAATTTTCCTAATTAAGTAAGCAATAAATCCCAAGAAAATTATGGGAGGTAGAGGTCATCCCATTAAATTAACCCACAAAATTTGAGATAAATTTCACAAGTAATTAAGTAATTAAGCAAATCAATTTTTTTAATCAAACATTAATTACTATTTAAAATTTGTGAAGATCATTTTTAATAAATTCTTTTATTAAATACTTTAAAATGAGTATTTATTTGCATTTTTTTATTTCTCTATGCTCTTTTATGATTTTTAAAAGTTTTAGCAATTTAAAATGATTAATTAAGCCTAATTAAAGAGTAATCCTGTTAGTGCCACATGGCATGTTGACGCGACATGCTTTCCACATGGCGCGCTAACACGATGCACTTTCCATGTGGCATCACAGGATTGGCTACTTAAACTTATTTGACTTAGTGCCTATGTGGCAGAGGCAGATGTACTTTATCATTTGCCGTTTGATCTAAGATTGGATGACTATGATTAATTCCATAGCCTAATAGGATTAAATTAGTCAATCAGCATCTAATCGATCGTCTGTTTGATCATGCGAAGGGGGGTGATCTAACATCAACTGTGATGTAGAATGGAGTCGTCCACTTGATTGAGCTTACCTAAGCTTATATCAACTCAAAAGGATCCCACACCTTCACGACATCAATCAGATGGGATCCAATGGTCAATATCACATGAGATGCATGTTTTCTTCAAAAAGCTCAAACCCATTTTTTTCCTAACGATCGGTTTTGGAAGCAAGCCTCATAGGAGCTCAAGACTGATAGCTCAAATGATTGAGGAAGCTTCATCTAGTGGAGACGAAGCCTTGTTGAGCAGTAATTTGATAAATTCCTAGATGTTCACTCAACGACCATGAACGATCATTTGGAGCTTCGACTTTGAAGTCCACCTTGATGCCCTAGAAGCTTGAGAGATAATTCATTCTTGCTCGATGAGGCCCGGAAAGTGCATGGAAATTTAATTTGAGTTTGAAAGAGAAATGGGTAAGTTAGGTCAAAATGGGAGTGTCTATTTTGAGATGACGAATGGCATTTTTTGATCAAGGAACAAGCTTGGGAGCTTAGGGGCATGGCTCTAGCAGCTTATCTTGGGTAGCTAAGGATGTGAGGAATGATTTTTTTTTTTGTGTTTGAATGGAAATGAGGAGGTGTTGAGATTCTAGAGGTCATCCCACCATCTCGAGGAGTCATGGGTGGCGAGAGAGAGAAGGTGAGTAGCCTTGGTTGAAGGTGTTGGTAGGCAAGGAGGAATTGAGGGTGTCCTATGGATTCCAAATGCCCCAATGGGGAGAGTGAGGTGATTTCACCTCCCATGGGTCATGGTCATTCGAACCACCCCTTGGGTCAAGTTGGGTAGTGTCTTAGGTTCTTAGGTTGACCATTGGGAGAGTACCAAGTGGCCAAGGAATGGAAATGACCCCTTATATGGGTGATTTGTCTCATGTGATGCTCTTGACCTAAGGGTAGAATGATCATTTAACATTAGATTTGATTTGAACATAATTGAAAAGAGTCCAAAGTGGGTTAGCCCAAATTTCAAGTCAATTTGAGTTGATTTGGTTAGGTTTGGCTCAATTTGACTCATTTGGGTCAAATTGGGTTAGGTTGGGTAAAGTTGATCATTTGGTCAAATTTGGTCAAACCAAGGGTTGGGCCAAGTTCATATGATTATTTGGAATGTCTTGGTTTAATTGGTTTGGTTTAGTTTGGCTTATATTTAATTTTGGCTCATTTGAATTCATTTGGGTCAAATGTGTTAAGTTGACTAATTTGGCCAAATTGGCCAAATTGGCTTGGGTTGGGTGTTGGTTTGGGTTTAGTTGACCCATTGAAGATGATTGTAGGCTTTGTTTTCAATAAATTTGAATTTTTTTAATTTAGGCCAACTTGAACCTTTAGTTCAATTTGCTAAATGGTCAATTGAGTTCAATTAGGTCCAATCATGACTTCGGTCAAATTCAATAATCAATTTTGAATGAATTTAAGCCATTAGTTGAAATCAATTTAGTTTATTTTTGATTTGACTCAATTTAGTATTTTAGGTCAATTTGGGTCAACTTGGGTCAAGATGGTCAATTCAGTTTGGTTTGACTCAATTAAAGGTCATGTCATATTCAAATATTGATTTAAATTTGGTATGAATCATTGGTTTCAAGGGAATTGGCTTAGGTTGCAATTTGGCTAGTTTGGGTTCATATGGGTTAAGGGGTTGACTTTGTCAAATGACCAAGTTGATTTAGTTTGACCCAATTTGTGATAATTTATCAACCTAGGGTGATCAACAATCATGATGGGTGGTTTTGTTCGGCTTGGTTCAATCCAATTTGGGTAGCATTAGAACTTGGCCCAAAAAAGTCAAATTGACCACTTTTGGTCAAGTGGACCAATTTGGTTTACTTGGCTTGATTTTTGGTTGAGTTTGATTTAGTTGAGTTTATATATGAATTTGGGATTGATATATAAATTCAATTGCAATTGGCTTTCAAATTTTGGTTCATTTGAACATTTCAAGTTAAAAGGGTTAAGTTGGGTTTTACTTGAGTTGATTTTGGTTTGGCTTGAGGACTGTATATTTCATTTATATTTGTGAATATGATTGAAGGTATGATTGATTCATGAGAAAATCAATTGAATTTGGGTTTTAGAATAAAAACATTTGGCTAAGTCCATGGATTCGGTCAAGTGGTTTACATTTAGATTTAGATTTGATTTGATTTAGTTTTGTTGAATTAAATGCATATTTCATTTAAGTTTATGAAGATGATTGAAAATTTGATTGATTAATGAGAAAAAAAATTGAGTTTGACTTGATTTGGACTAAGATTTGGCTACATGGGATAAGTCATATGGCTTAAGACGGGTTTTGAATTAATTCTACTTAGTTTTGATCATTTGAATGTAGATTTTGTTTATATTTAGGAAGATGATTGAAGATATAAATTGATTTTGGATTTATTTGGATTAAGATTTGGCTAAGTCCATGGGATAGGTCATATGGCGTAGGAAGGGTTTCAAGTTTGGATTTGATCATGGGCTTTAATCATTAGGTTTTAGAATTTGTGTTTGGATTTGGATTTGAATTTGATGTTTGAATTGAACTTGAGGTTTTGTTTGACAAGGTGAACATGGATTGGATTTGGGTTGTGGGGTAGGTGGATTATCCTAATCCCTAAGGCATAACCTAATCTTATGGTTATCCCTTCTAAGTCTTTAGGCTAAGGTTAAATATTTACCTAATTGTTAGAAGTGTCTTGACTGGAAGTCTTAGTGTCTAGAAGACTCCTAAGTCTTTGATGGGAAGATTGAATCCACACTCCAAAAGTGAGGTCAGAGCCATAGGCTCCATAGTGTTGCCCTTGGAGATAGATGATTGGTAGGCCAGAAGCAAGTTTCACATTATAGACTTTGATACATATTTCAATGCTTTGCTTGGGAGACCATGAATACAAAGAGAACAACATAGTTCCATCCTCTACATCGATGTATGAAGTTTGTGAGAGGTTGGATGTATCTTTGTGTCAATGGAGATCTCAAGCTATTTACAATTCATGAGGTCGGCATATGTGAGGATGCGACTTACTACCTCTAAAATCAACAAATCTATTCTCATGATCTTGGCTAAAGTTTAAAAATAAAAGAAATATAAAAGAAAAGATAATGAAAGAAAAAAAAAAGAAAAGAAAATAGAAAATGAAAAGAAAAATAGAAGGGACTAGAAATATACTTGGAGGAAGTGGAGCCTGACATTAGATTCCGCCCATAGTTCATTATTCTATTCGAACATATGGGTAGGATGACCTAACCTCCACAAGGCAGAGGAAGAGGCCAGTTTAGAGGTAGTCCAGGGGGTGGAAAACCTCTTTATTGGCCACCCAATAGAAGATGTCCCAACTAGGTAGTACACACCTATCAATATAGACTTAGAATCTAGTTCATAAGATGAGTCTTATTTGGTTAGCACACAAGCCGACTCTTCTCATAGTAGATTCCCTTAGAGGTGACACTTGAGCTATGGTAATGAAGATCGAGACTGAGAAGCAAAGCATAAGTGTATCCAAGTCTATATGTGAAATAGTTAGGCATCGTTGGGAACCTTAGCTCTAACCCCACTTTCTTCTCAAAAAGTTAAGGATTTGGTAGTTAAAAAAGCCCTAAGTCATCCACAGGTGTGAATACTTAGAGGTTCTTTAAGCATCATCCTCAAGTTAGAAGTTGATGTAGAACTTGAGGATGATTCATATAAAGATTTAATAAAATTATCTTTTGATTGGTACTTATCTTGTGTTCAATTTAGCAAAGAAAGGGTTAATCGCACATACTTGGTCAAAGCGTAGGTCAGACTACTTCGAGAGAACATGGAAGAACAAATGTAAAGCTCTCAATCAAGACTGGAACTAGGATTCAATACATTGAGTCCAGTCAATGTTGATGATCACTGCTTAGTGATTACCAATCATTTGGAATTTAATAGGTTCTTTTCAAATCATATTAAGTCATATGAAGAGTTGTGCTTAGAAATATCAGATGATCTAGATGATTTTAAAGTCAAAGATGCACTACCAAAGTTCGAAGAAGAGATCAAAACCATCAACAAGAAATCAACTTAGAACAAGAAGATCCACTCCCAACATCCATCAGTTCTTTATTGAATGAAATTGAAACCAATGACTTAGTTAGGCTATTGAATGGGTTTAAGGACTGCTTTGCATGGAGTTATAAAGATATTCCTAGATTGGTTCTTGACATAGCAATCCATAAACTAATAATAGAGCTTACTGCTAACCAAGCAAGCTCCTAGATGCATGTGATTAGACATAGAATAACAGGTCATTTATGAAGTCAAGAAATAGATCAATGTTGGATTCATCTGGAAAGAAAAATACCCTACATGGTTAGCCAGTGTCATCCCAGTTAAGAAAAAGAATGTCCAAATTCACATATGCATTAATTTTAGGGATTTAAATAAGACATGTCCAAAAGATGAATTTCTACTTCAAATCCTGGAGTTGATGGTGGACATTTCCTGATCTGATGTAGTCTTCTCTTTCATTGATGGCTCATCTAGATATAACCAAATAAAGATGGTCCTTGAAGATGAAAGAAACATTGCTTTTAGAACCCCGATCTGAATCTATTGCTATAAGGTCATGCCTTTTAGAATTAAAAATAATAGTGTTACATACCATCAGGCTATGACTCAAATCTTCGATGAACTCATTCATAATCAGTTAGTGCTATGTCAATGATCTCATGGTCAAAAGTAGAAAAAAAAAAAGACCATTGCATTGACTTGAGAGTAGTTTTTGAACAGGTAAGATAATTAAACCTCTAAATGAACCCTCCAAGTTTACATTGAGTAGCTTCAAGGAAATTTCTTGGGTTGGTTATTACACTAGGGAATTGAAATCAATCTAGAGATGATCAAGGCGATATTAGAAATGCCACCCCATTAACATTTAACTCAACTCAGATCATTCCAAGGGCGATTAGCATATCTAAGATGCTTTATATCCAACTTATCAAGAAGATGTCAGCCATTCTCAATGCTTATCAAAAAGGATGGCAAGTTTAGGTGGGATAATAAGTGTGAGCACATCTTCAATGACATCAAACATTACCTGATGTTGCCATCAGTTCTAACATCCCTTATTTTAGGAAAGCGCTAAAATTTACACTCTTGTGTTAGAAGACTCCCTTGGTTTGGGATGGAGGGAAGGAAAACACCCTCTACTACCTCAGCCGTACTCTAATCCCTATTAAGGCTAATTATTCACCCATTGAAAAGCATTTCCTAGCTTTAATCTTTGCATCCCAAAAGCTACAACACAACATGCTTCCTTATAAGGTGAACTTAATCTCTAAGATTAATCTAATATAGTATCTCATGACACAGCTGATGCTATCCAGACGGTTGGTACAATGATCCATGATCCTCTCACAATTTGACATTACCTTTGTACCCCTCAGTGCGGTGAAAGGACAAGCACTAGTAGATTTCTTAGCAGCACACCCACTTTCTGCAGACTCTCTGCTTATAGATGATCTCCCCAATAAATAAATCATGAACTTAGGGGATACTAGCATTCACCATTGGGAGATGTACTTTGATGTTGTGGCTTCCTCTCAAAGAGGAGAAGAGCCATAATCTATTATTCTAGGAAAAGCGAGGGTAGGAATAGTTCTCTTAACTCTGGACCGACATGTGATGAGATTCTCATATCATCTGTTTAATCCTTGCACCAACAATGAAGCAAAATATGAGGCTCTTATTGCTATTCTAGAGTTAGCCGTTACTTTAAGCTTCCAGAACATCAACATCTTTGAGGATTCTCAGCTAGTTATTAACCAATTCATTGGGTCCTATAAGGTTATTAAATCCCAAGCTCCATCACTACCATAAGTACACTATGGACTTGTTGGCCCAAATCCCAGAGGTTACCATTTATAAGATTTCTCAAGGAGAGAACACCATAGTGTATTCTTTAGCCAAGCTTGCTAAGGAGTTGGCAAGTCTAGAAGATGAGTCCATATCAATAATGCTCTAAAATATACATGTATTATCTCTTATTGATAATGAACTCATCAAAAATTACTCTCTTATGGATGGTGTCTTATACCGGTAGTCTTTCAATCATATGTGGTTACGTTGTTTTGGCAAGCATGAAGTTCATAAGATTGTGATTGAGGTACACTCAGAAATATGTGGAGCCAACAAATTTGTTCTAAAGATGAAAGCCAAGATCAAGAGACTAGGATACTACTGGATGTCGATGATCATAGATTACATAGATACAACTAGGCGATTCCACCAATGTCAAATACATGGTGTGCTCTTACACCAACCACCCAACATTCTACATCCTACATTGGCTTGATTGCCATTCGAGTGTTGGGGAATTTATTGGGTCCAATTGATCCTCATTCTTCCAAGGGTCATCAGTTCATCTTAGCTACTCCTGACTACTTTTTCAAATGGCCGAAGGCAATTTCAATCAGAGAGGTCATGGCTCAACAAGTGCTCCAATTTCTAAAATATCATTATATAAGTTGAGTGCCTCGATGAATTATATCGATAATGGTATTACATTCAAGAGCACCAAAATTGATAACTTTTCTCAGAGACATCGCATAGATTGGAGATATTATACCATCTACTACTCGAAGGAAAATGGCTTGGCAGAAGCCTTCAATAAAACTCTCATCCAGATACTAAAGAAGACACTCAACGACAACAAGCGACAGTGGCATGAGTAGTTAGTTTAAGCTTTGTGGGCCTACTGCACAACATATAGAACTCCAATTCAATCTACTCCTTTCTCTTGAGTATATGGGTTTGAAGTCATTATACCATTAGAAGTTTAACTCCCATCTCTAAGGATAGTTGTGGGTAGGAAGATCACAACAAAGTAGAATGCCATGTTGCAGTTAGAAGAGCTCAAAAATTTGGAGGAGAGATGTCTATGGGCATGCCAAATCTTGAGTTGTACAAAGCTAAAATGATTCAAGCTCACAATAAGTTGGTCTATCTTATAGCTTTTCAAGTAGGAAAGCTTATTTTAGTTCTAAGGAGATTGATTGCAGCTGGTCGTAAGATGGGAGGAGAGTTTGAACACACTTGGGAAGGGGCCTTTGCTATAGAAAAGGCTATCTAGGAGGATCTTATCAGCTTATTAATCATAAAGGAGAGCACCCAATGCATCCAATCAATGGACTCTACTTCAAGAAATATTATAAATCATGTTTGAAAATAATTATCATTAATGAAAATTCCATTTCAAATTCAATCTCTTCCAAGTTGAATGTATTATTATTTATGAATCCTCCACGATGTGTTTAGGGTAGGTGTAAGGAACCCGAGCGGCATCCTATCCTTCATCGACACAAAAAATATAAACTACACACAAACATATAAAATAAATACATATCTTTTATCTCGGGCTACTCCGAGTTGGGATAAAGCCCCCAGTGACATTCAATCAAGAGCTACTCTAGGTCTGTGATGTGCTATCCTACTAGTGTCAAGTGGTCTTCTTGCTTTGAAGGATGTAAGTCTGCTATACTTTCCTTCCTTACTTGGCCTCTACACATCGATGAGTTCCTTGTTAGTTTGGTAAGCCTTACTACATGGTCGGTAAGCTACCTCATGTTGGCTTCTTTTAAGAAGATGTGAGTTTACTATGCTTTCTTCTTAGATTTGCCTTCATGCACCGCTGAGTATATTTGAGGTTTAGATGTCCCATAGTAGTTGCTTCCCTCTTGAATGCTTCAAGTCCTGGGTCCAACTCTTCTTGGGCCCCTGCAGTAGTCCCTCTAGGTCTTAGCATCGTTGTGGATAATAGATTGTCCCAGATGATTAGTTCCACTTGGAAAGTTGTATGCTTACTTGCTTTCTTTCCATTGATCATTGCAAATTGATGAGCACCTTAGGTTGGTTGGTTCTAACTATGCTAATAGATACACTACTCATGCTAATGGATACACCTTGGGTTGTTGGTTCTCACATCTTAGGATACACCACTCATGGCAGATGTAAGTCTGCTATACTTTCTCCTTGAGTTGGCCATCATACACCAGTAAGCTTTCTTTTCCAAGCCTCCGGATAACGCCTTTAGTAGCACCTCCCCCATGGGCACTATATTTGGATCACATCCTTTGCGATGCCATTTAGACACTACCTAGGTAACTATTAGATTTAGAAATTCCACTTTCTCAGTAACCACCCCTGTGGTTAGAGAATTTGTTTTGTGGATGTGTAGATTCTCCCTTGGTCCAAAACATTTGAGATCGGTCAAGGCTGACATAGCCTCTTATCGGTGTGGTCCCTCGCACACCAATAGGGTCCACACAAACATATAAACAAAATATATTCACTTGTGGATTAGGAGGACACCCTTAACGATACCTTTTCCCAAGCAAGCATCCTATCTTTAGGTGTTAACAAAACTCCATATAGAATTGCTAACTACTCTTTAGTTGATATAAGTCCCCAACAACATTCACTCAGTCACCCCTAAGTTGTGTTTGATTTATTGTGCCACCAATAAGTCACCCCTGGTTATTCCTTCTTTAGAAGATGTAAGTCTATTATGCCATCTTCTTAACATAGTTGTTGTACAAAGGCAACCACTTAGGTTGGCTAGCTATACCCCGACTATCCCTTTAGATTCATAAATATGAGATAGGACAAGTCTGATATAGCCCCTTCTAAGTGGGTCCATCGTACATTGACATGGTCCATAAATTAAATTTATCAAATTTGATTGAGCTTACATCCCCAGCAGACATGCCCTCAATTCAAAATCAAACCAAACCAAACAAACCACATCAAATCACATGAAAATAAGATAACATTAATCCTGACTACTTTTGAGTTGACATAAGTCCCCAGTAAAATTCACTCAATAGTTGTCCTAGGTTAGGCTCAATTTGTTGTGCATCTAACAGGTCACCCTAGCGATTGTTCCTTACTTTGTAAGATGTAAGTCTACTATACCTTCTTTCTAGCACAACTATTAAAGGAAACCCCTTAGGTTGGCTAGCTCTACCCATCCAGTAATATCCCTTTAGATTTGTAAACATGAGAGGTCTAGGCTGATATAGCTCCTTCACAGCAGGTCCAACGCACACTGACATGATCCATACATTAACTCAAAATAAATTAAACCCAATTTAATTTTTCCCAGTGGAGTTAAATCATACCCTTCTCCCCAGTGGAGCCCCAAATCATATATAAACAAGTCAAGCAAAAAAATCAAATTCAAAACCAACCTCCCCAATGGAGCTAAATTAAACCAACTCTCCTAGTAGAGTCTAAATCAAAGAAATCCAACCAAACTTTTATTCCCGAGATACATCTCCAAACAAATTTATGAAATCAATTTGAAATCTCAATTCTGGATAGCTAACACGCTTCCCTAGAAGGTTCATATACGATCCCAGTATCTAGTAGATATGCTCATCAATTAAAATACAACAAATTTATGTTGATTTGATCTAAATCCCCAGTGGATTATAGATTCTTATCCCCAACAAAACTTCTTTCCATAAATCATATAATCAAATCAAATTCAAACCTTATCCCATGCATTTTCTTCTTATGCCGATATAGACCTCACATGTATCCAATGCATGTGATCCCTAGTGGATTTCTCTCCATGTCCTTGACATGGAATTCTCATCAAATCTTATTTATTCTCTTATGCACATCTTTAATACTTCAAAAGCCTAACAATGTATTCATTTTAATTATAACATCTTAACATTGTAATAAATAGTTTTGATTTTTGATGGTGCAAGCTCAAACTAAATATACAATATCATGCTAAAAATATTATAGTGTGAATTAACACACTATATTATATTATAATATATGATGTTATATAATAATCTGCTAATATAATATATTGTCTACCATTACACCTCGTTAGAATAACTTAAATGGAATAAATATTGAACTTTTTTCAAAATATAAATAATGTTCATTTTGGATGTAAAATTGTTATCTTTTTATTAGAAATGGTACAAAATAGCATAATTTTGGTGTTTCTTCATGGTGTCTAATGAATCATCCAAATTCTTCCATCTCAATGCGTTCAAATTAAAATTTATGTGACTTTGACCTAAAATATTATAACAAAGTAAAACATACTAAAATGTACAAAAACATTTAATAACCATACATTCATATATATTTGAAGTTATATTATTATGTACATTATATTTTATTATACTTTCATAGAATATATTATCTTACATTACACCTTAAAATAAATCACTTTAAGCAAAAAAAATAATAAAATTTGGTCGAAAATGAACATTTTATTTTGGATGCAAAATTCCATTCATTTGATTAAATGACACACTATAGCACACCCCCAATGATGTTCTCTAAAGCTTACCTTAAATTTTGCCAGACCCCATCATCTCAGCCAATAAATCAATATTTTTATGAATTATACAAGTACAAACTCTACTACATCATACTATGACAAACTAAAATATGCTAAGCAATAAGTAGTAATACACAATAGTATGTTATAATGCATGATGCTACACTATGTTATGACATCATATACTATAATACACTATAACATATTATATTATATTATATTATATTGCATATCACATCATAAGGGACTGCTTAAGATAAAAAATCATAAAATTTACTTAACCAATAAATTATTATATATTTTAATTGTATCACTTACATATTCTAAATTGAATTGAATTATTATGATGCCATACTATTATGAATTTGGCCAAATTCCACCATTTTAATTCTAAATCAACATTTGTATAAATAATGCTAGTGGGGCTTGATTGCATGATTGTAAAATACTAAATGAATTTAAAATGCATAGAACAATGTATTGTGATATATTATGATATATGTTGCTATACTATGCTACAACATATAATATTTATTTTGAACATAAAATCTAACTTTTTTAGACAACAAGTGTATAGCCTTTACCTTTGGTACTACAACCTAATTCCCACTTCAAATTTAATAAATTTCATCATCTGATTTATTAAATCAATATTTTTATGATTTATATTAATATAGACTGTAGGGCACAATACCATAATATACTAAAACATTTCAAAACATCTTATAACATCCAAAAAACATCACTGCATGCTCAAATATATGATGTTACATTATTCTATAATATATGGTATTATAAAATGACTTAGGATTAGGGTTTATGGTATTCAAATCTCTAATAATCAAGGGAAAGTCTCTTGAAGACATTTTCTTCAGCTTCCATAATTATGTTAGGATTAGGTCATTCTATAGATCTACTCCTAATGACACATTTATTCAAGTTTTAGGATTTAGGGATTAAGGTTAGGGTTTTGGGTTAGTTTAGGGTTAAGGGGTTAGGATTTAGGGTTTAGGATTTATGGTTTAGGGTTGTAGGTTTTAGGATTTAGGGTTTAGGACTTAGGGTTTAGGGTTTATGATTTAAGGTTTAGGGTTTAGGTTTTAGAGTTTAGGGTTTTAAGGTTTTGGGTTGAAGGTTTAGGGTTGTAAGTTTAGGGTTTAGGGTTTAGGGTTAGTTTTAGGGTTTAAGGTTCTCGAGTTTTTTTTAAACTAAATAAATCAATAGGTTTAGGTTTATTTAGTTTATTTTTTATTTTTTATTTTTCTATAGGTTTATTTTTTATTTTTATTTACTTTACTTTATTTAATTTATGTTTATTTATTTTAGTTCAGGTTTTTTTTTAGTTTTTAGAGGTTTAGGATTATTTTTTAGTTGAGTTCTTTTTTATTTTATTTTTTTGTTTATGTTTTATTATTTATTTTTAGGTTTAGGTTAGCTTTTTATTTTCTTTTTTTAGGTTTAGGCTTTAAGTTTTTATTTTAGGTTTTCTTTTTTAGTTTAGGTTTAGGTTTATTTTTAGTTCATTTTATTTTATTGAGCTTAGGTTTAGGTTTAGGTTTAATTTATTTTATATTTAAGTTTAGGTTTTATTTATTTTAATTTAGTTTATTTTAAATTTTGGTATAGGTTTATCT
This sequence comes from Cymbidium sinense, assembly GCA_021442155.1. NCBI lineage: Eukaryota > Viridiplantae > Streptophyta > Magnoliopsida > Asparagales > Orchidaceae > Cymbidium > Cymbidium sinense. Next base: position 78,625,903 of record CM038214.1, on the reverse strand, counting down.
TATTTTATTTATTTTATTTTTATTTTAGGTTTAGTTTTTTTAAGATTAGGATTTAGCTTTTATTTTTTATTTGTTTTTAGGTTTAATATTTTATTTTATTTTTTAGGTTTAGATTTTTATTTAGTTTTTATTTTATCTTATATTAGGTTTATTTATCTTTAGTTTTAAATTTATTTAGGTTTTTTATTCTTAGGTTTATATTATTATTTTTAGTTTAGTTTATGTTTTTATTTTTTTATTTTATTTTATTTGTAGGTTTAGGTTTAGGTTTTAGTTTAGATTTTTATTTTATTTTATTTTATTTAGGTTTTGGTTTATTTATTTTTTTTTTATTTTAGGTTTTATTTAGTTTAGATTTAGGGTTTAGGATTTAGGGTTTAGGGTTACGAGTTTATGGTTTAGTGTTTAGGTTTTTGGATTTAGGGTTTGAGGTTTTATAGGTTAAGGTTTAGAGTTTAATTGTTTAATGTTTAGGTTTAGGTTTAGGTTAATTTAGGTTTAGGGTTTAAGGTTTAGGTTAGGTTAAAGTTTGAGTTTAGGGTTAGTTAGTTGTTTAGGGTTTAGAGTTTAGAGGTTTAGGTTAGGTTTAGGGATAGTTTTATGGTTTATAGTTTAGGGTTTCAGATTTAGAGATTTTTTAAAAATTAAATAAACATAGATTTAGGTTTATTCATTTATTTATTTTAGATTGTTTTGTTTATTTTGTATTTATTTAGGTTTATTTTTTATTTTTTATAGTTTAGTTTAGGTTTTTTATTTAAGTTTATTTTTTAGGTTAAGGTTTATTTTTTAATTGTGTTTTTTCTTTCAGGTTTAAGTTTTATTTTATATTTTTATGTTATGGATTACTTTTTATTTTATTTTATTTTTAGTTTAGGTTTTAAGTTTTTATTTTAGGTTTATTTTTAGTTTATTTTATTTTATTTATTTTAGGTTTAGGTTTAGGTTTAGTTTATTTTAGGTTTTGGATTAAATTTAATTTATTTTAAGTTAGTTTAGTTTAGTTTAGGTTTAGCTTTATTTTTTATTTATTTTATGGTTTTATTTTCAAGTTTATTTATTTAGGTTTAGGTTTTTATTTAGTTTTTATTTTATTTTATTTTAAGTTTCTTTTATTTTTAGTTTCTATTTCATTTAGGATTTTTATTCTTAAATTTTTTTATTTTTTAGTTTAGTTTAGGCTTTTATTTATTTATTTTTAGTTTATTTTTATTTTTTATTTTATTTTATTTTAGTTTAGATTTTTATTTTATTTTATTTTATTTTATTTAGGTTTAGGTTTATTTATTTTATTTTTAAGTTTTATTTAGTTTAGGATTAGGTTTTTAGGTTTTTAGGGTTTAAGGATTAGGGCTTAGAGTTTATGGTTTAGGGTTTTAGGGTTTAGGGTTTTGGGTTAGGGTTTAGCAGGGTTTAGGGTTTAGTGTTTAGTTTAGGTTTAGTTTAAGGTTTAGGTTTAAGTTTAGGTTTAGGTTAGAGTTTAGGTTTAGTGTTTAACTTTAGGTTTAGGGAAGGTTTAAGGTTTAGGAGTTTAGGTTTTAGGTTTAGTTTAAGTTTTATGGTTTAGTTCTGAGTTAGTGTTTAAGTTTGGGTTTAAGTTTAGGATTAGGGTTAGGGTTAGGAGTAAGGTTTAAATTTAGGTTTTTAGGGTTTATAATTTATAGTTTATACTTTTTTTAGTCTAGGTTTAGGGTTGAGGGTTTAGGGTTGTAGGTTTAGGGTTATAGGTTGAGGGTTTAGGGTTGTAGGTTTAGGTTTAGCATTTAGGGTTTAGTGTTTAGGGTTTAGAGTTTAGGGTATTTTTTTAAAAAATAAATTAAGTAAACCAGTAGGTTTAGGTTTATTTAGTTTATTTTCTATTTCTTTTATTTTATTATATTTCTTTTTTAAAAGTTTATTTTTTATTTTTATTTAGCTTAGTTTTATTTTAGGTTTATCTGTTTTAGTTCAGGTTTTTTATTTTAGCTTATTTTTTTAGGTTTAGGTTTATGTTTATGTTTATTTCTTAGTTTAATTTTTTTTACTTTATTTTTTTAGTTTAGATTTTATTTTCTTTGTTTAGGCTTAGGTTTAGATTTTTTTATTTTTTTATGTTTAGGTTTTTGGTTTTTATTTTATGTTTATTTTTTAGTTTAGGTTTAGGTTTATTTTTAGTTTATTTTATTTTATTTAGTTTAGGGTTTAGGTTTAGGTTTTGTTTTATCTATTTTAGTTTAGTTTGTTTTAGTTTAGATTTATGTTTATTTTATTTTGTTTATTTTAGGTTTATACTTTTTTTCATTTTAGGGTTTAGGTTTTAATTTTTATTTATTTTAGGTTTTATTTTTAGGTTTATTTTTTCAGTTTAAATATTTATTTTATTTTATTTTAAGTTTATTTTAGGTTTAGTTTTTATTTTATTTAAGTTTTCTACTTTTTGGTTTATTTTATTTTTTAATTTAATTTAGCCTTTTATTTATTTTATTTTATTTTATTTTTTCATTTTTTATTTTATTTTATTTTTACATTTAAGTTTGGGTTAGGTTTAGGTTTATGCTTAGGTTTTTGTTTTAGTTTTTATTTTTTAGTTTTTCTAATTTATTTAGATTTAGGTTTTTAGTATTTTTAGGTTTTATTTAGTTTAGGTTTAGTTTTTTAAGTTTTTAGGGTTTAAGGTTCAGTGTTTAGTGTTTGGGGTTTAGGGTGTTAGGTTTAGGGTTGTAGGTTATAGGGTTTAGTTTTTCTAATTTATTTAGTTCTAAGTTAGTTTAGTTTTATTATTAGTTATTAGTTAGTTTAGTTTATTTTATTTTATTTTATTTATTAGTTATTAGTTATTAGTTTTTAGTTTATTAGTTTATTAGTTTAGTTTTTTTTTATTAGTTAGTTTATTAATTTAGTTTTAGTAGTTACTTAGTTTTTAGTTTTATTAGTTATTAGTTTAGCTATTTATTTATTAATTAGTTATTAGCTTATTATTAGTTTAATTATTTAGTCATTATAGTTTTATTAATTATATTAGTTAGTTTAGTTATTAGTTATTAGTTTATTAGTTTATTAGATTATTATTATTTTTATTATTTATTATTCTTAGTTTTTAGTTAGTTATTAGTTATTAAAATTATTATTAGTTATTAGTTTTATTAGTTTAGTTAGTTTTCTTAGTTTTTTAGTAAGTTAGTTTATTAGTTTTATTAGTTAGTTAGTTTATTATTTTATTATTAGTTATTAGTTATTAGTTATAGTTAGTTATTATTATTAGGCTTTAGTTTCAATTTATTTACTAATTGTTAGTTATTAGTTATTTATTAGTTAGTTAGTTATCAGTTATTAATAGTTTTAATTTAGTTATTTAGGTTTATTTATTAGTTTAGTTATTTTAGTTTTATTATTTAGTTTTTTAAGTTTTAGTTTAGTTGGTTATTAGTTTAGTTATTAGTTTTTATTAGTTTTAGTTATTAGTTATTATTAGTTATTATTATTTTTATTAGTTTAGGTTTAGGGTTTAATTTTATTATTAGTTTTAGTTTATTAGTAAGTCATTAGTTATTATTAGTTACTACTTTTTATTAGTTTTTAGGTTTACTTAGTTAGTTGTATTAGTTATTAGTTTAGTTAGTTTTTTAGTTTATTAGGTTTTATTAGTTAGTTATTAGTTATTAGTTAATTATTATTAGTTATTAGTTATTAGTTATTAGTTATTAGTTTTAGTTTTTATTTTTTTATTTTTATTTTTTATTAACTTAGTCATTTAGATATTATTTAGTTAGTTATTATTTAGTTATTTTAGGTTTATTTTAGTTATTATTAGTTAGTTATTTAGTTTTATTATTATTATTTTATTAATTTTACTAGTTATTAGTTATTAGTTATTAGGTTCTATTAGTTATTTATTTATTTTATTAGTTTTATTAGTTTATTATTAGTTTATTTATTATTAGTTTATTATTTTTATTTGTTTATTTGTTTAGTTATTAGTTTAGTTAGTTATTAGTTAGGTTTATTAGTTATTAGTTTATTTAGTTTTATTAGTTATTAGTTTAGTTTTTATTTTAGTTATTAGTTATTAGTTATTTAGTTTATTAGTTTATTTTAGTTAGTTTTATTTATTTTTAGTTAGTTATTAATTATTATTAGGTTTATTACTTATTAGGTTTACTTTTTAGTTTCGTTATTAGGTTATTATTAGTTATTATTTATTAGTTTTATTAGTTTCTATTAGTTTATTAGTTTATTTAGTTTTAGTTATTAGTTTAGTTATTATTTATTTTTTTTAGTTTTAGTTTAGTTATTAGTTCTAAGTTAGTTTAGTTTTATTATTAGTTATTAGTTAGTTTAGTTTATTTTATTTATTAGTTATTAGTTATTAGTTATTAGTTTATTAGTTTATTAGTTTAGTTTTTTTGTTTTATTAGTTAGTTTATTAATTTAGTTTTAGTAGTTACTTAGTTTTTAGTTTTATTAGTTATTAGTTTAGCTATTTATTTAGTTATTTATTATTAGTTTATTATTAGTTTAATTATTTAGTTCTTATAGTTTTATTAGTTATTTATTAGTTAATTAAGTTATTAGTTATTAGTTAATTAGTTTATTAGATTATTATTATTTTATTATTTATTATTTATTATTCTTAGTTTTTAGTTAGTTATTAGTTATTAATATTATTATTAGTTATTAGTTTTATTAGTTTAGTTAGTTTTTTAAGTTTTTTAGTTAGTTAGTTTATTAGTTTTATTAGTTAGTTAGTTTATTATTTTGTTATTAGTTATTAGTTATTAGTTATAGTTAGTTATTATTATGAGGCTTTAGTTTCAATTTATTTACTAATTGTTAGTTATTAGTTCTTTATTAGTTAGTTAGTTATTAGTTTTTATTAGTTATTTAGTTATTTAGGTTTATTTATTAGTTTAGTTATTTTAGTTTTATTATTTAGTTTTTAAGTTTTAGTTTAGTTAGTTATTAGTTTAGTTATTAGTTTTATTACTAGTTAGTTGTTTATTTTATTAGTTTTTTATTATTTAGTTATTATTATTTTTTTTATTAGTTTAAGTTTAGGGTTTATTTTATTATTGGTTTTAGTTTATTAGTAAGTCATTAGTTATTATTAGTTACTACTTTTTATTACTTTTTAGGTTTACTTAGTTAGTTGTATTAGTTATTAGTTTAGTTAGTTTTTTAGTTTATTAGGTTTTATTAGTTAGTTATTAGTTATTAGTTAATTATTAGTTGCTAGTTATTAGTTATTAGTTATTAATTTTAGTTTTTATTTTTTTATTTTTATTTTTTATTAACTTAGTCATTTAGATATTATTTAGTTAGTTATTATTTAGTTATTTTAGGTTTATTTTAGTTATTATTAGTTAGTTATTTAGTTTTATTATTATTATTTTATTATTTTTACTAGTTATTAGTTGTATTATTAGTTTATTAGTTATTTATTTGTTTTATTAGTTTTATTAGTTTATTATTAGTTTATTTATTATTAGTTTATTAGTTTATTTATTTATTTATTTGTTTAGTTATTAGTTTAGTTAGTTATTAGTTAGGTTTATTAGTTATTAGTTTATTTAGTTTTATTAGTTATTGGTTTAGTTTTTATTTTAGTTATTAGTTATTAGTTATTTAGTTTATTAGTTTATTTTAGTTAGTTTTATTTATTTTTAGTTAGTTATTAATTATTATTAGGTTTATTAATTATTAGGTTTAGTTTTTAGTTTTAGGTTATTATTAGTTATTATTTATTAGTTTTATTAGTTTTATTAGTTTATTAGTTTATTTAGTTTTAGTTATTAGTTTAGTTATTATTTATTTTTTTTAGTTTTAGTTTAGTTATTAGTTCTAAGTTAGTTTAGTTTTATTATTAGTTATTAGTTAGTTTAGTTTATTTTATTTTATTTTATTTGTTAGTTATTAGTTGTTAGTTATTAGTTTAGCTTATTATTAGTTTAGTTTATTTATTTATTAGGTAATTATTATTATTTTAATTAGTTTAATTAGTTATTTTATATTTATTAGTTATTAGTTTTCCTTCATTTATTAGTTATTTAATAGTTTAGGTTTAGTTATTAATTATTAGCTTATTAGTTTTATTAGTTTTATTAGTTAGTTAGTATATTAGTTTTAGTTTGGTTATTAGTTTATTATTTAATTTAGTTTATTAGGTTTAGTTAGTTGGTTTAGTTAGTTTTTTATTAGTGTATTAGTTATTATAATTATTATTTATATTATTATTATTATTATTATTATTATTATTATTATTATTATTATTATCCTTATTATTATTATTATTAGTTAGCTTATTAGTTACTTATTAGTTACTTGTTAGTTTTAGTTATTATTAGTTTTAGTTTATTAGCTTAGTCTAGTTATGAATTAGTTAGTTTATTTTTATTAGTTTTAGGTTTAGTTATTAGTTTAGTTTTTTTTAGGTTTATTAGTTTTAGTTACTTAGTTTTTTAGTTTACTAATTATTAGTTTAGTTTTTTTTAGTTTTATTAGTTATTAGTTTATTAATTTGGTTAGTTTTGGTTACTTTTGTTTATTAAGTTTAGTTGTTGTTTTAGATATTAGTTTAGTTATTATTAGGTATTGGTTGTTGGTTTAGTTAGTTATTATTATTACTTATTAGTTATTATTATTAGTTTATTATTTATTATTGGTTTTAATTTAGTTTAATTTTATTAATTTATTAGTTACTAGTTATTGGTCAGTTTAATTTATTAGTTATTATTAGTATTAGTTTTATTAGTTATTAGTTTTAGTTATTAGCCATTAGAAATTAGTTAGTTTAGTTAGTTATTATAGTATTATTAGTTGTTAGTTATTAGTTTAATAGTTTAGTTTATTAATTATCAGTTTAGTTTTGTTTAATTATTACTAGTTATTTATTTTAGTTATTAGTTATTAGTTTATTAGTGTTTAGTTTAGTTAGATTTTAATTAGTTTAGTTGAAAGGTTTATTTTATTAATTATTTTAGTTAGTTATTAGTAATATTAGTTATTATTAGTTTATTTATTAGTTTTATTAGTTGGTTAGTTAGTCTTAGTTTTTTTAGTTTATTATGTTTATTAGTTATTAGTTTATTTTATAGTTATAAGATTTTTATTAATTTTTTATTTATTAGTTATTATTTATTTGTTAGTTTATTATTTTATTATTAGTTATTATTTAGGTTATTATTAGTTTAGTTTTTATTTTTAGTTTTATTAATTAGTTTTATGTTTATTAGTTTAGTTATTTAGTTTATTATTATTAGTTTTTAGTTTTAGTTATTATTAGTTATTAGTTATTATTAGTTTATTAGTTTATTAGTTTTATTAGGTTTAAGTTTTAGTTAGTTATTAATTTTAGTTATTATTTAGTTATTAGTTTAGTTTTTTTTAGTTATTAGTTATAATTCTTAGTTAATTATTATTAGTTTTAAGTTATTAGTTTTAGTTATTGGTTTAGTTATTATTAATTATTAGGTTTTTATTAGTTACTAGTTAGTTAGTTAGTTTAGTTATTATTAGATTATTATTAGTTAGTTATTATTATTTATTAGTTATCGGTTATTAGTTTAGTTATTTTTTAGTCTTTTAATTAGTTATTAGTTATTAGTTTTTATTTTTTTGTTTTTATTAGTTTGTTGGTTTAGTTATTTAGTTTTTAGTTTTTAGTTTTATTATTAGTTATTAGTTTAGTTATTAGTTTGTTATTATTAGTTAATTAGTTTATTAGTTTATTAGTTATTAGTTTTAGTTAGTTATTATTAGTTAGTTAGTTTTTATTTATTATTATTATTAGTTATTAGTTATTATTTTACTAGTTTATTATTTATATTTATTATTTTAGTTATTTAATTATTAGTTATTTGTTATTTTTAGTTTTATTATTAGGTTTTATTAGTTATTAGTTATTTTTATTATTAGTTATTAGTTTAGTTTTTTGTTTGTTATTATTATTAGTTTTATTAATAGTTATATATTTAGTTATTATTAGTTAGTTAGTTATTAGTTATTAGTTATTATTTTATAGTCAGTTAGTTATTATTTTAGTTATTTGGAGTTAGTTAGTTATAAGTTAAATTTTAGTTAGTTATTAGTTAGTTTTAGGTTATTTAGTTATTTATTTTATTATTAGTTTAGTCAGGTTTTTTATTTTGTTATTAGTTATTATTTTTTTATTAGTTTATATGTTATTGTTAAGTTTAGTTATTATTTATTTTTATTTGCTAGTTTTAGTTAATTTTATTATTATTATTATTATTAGTTATTAGTTTTAGTTATTATTATTTTTATTTATTATAGTTTTAGTTATTAGTTTATTAGTTTATTAGTTAGTTATTTATTAGTATTATTAGTTATATTTTATTATTAGTTTTATTAGTTTAGTTAGTTTTATTAGATAGTTGTACTATTAGTTAGTTAAGTTTATTATAGTTTATTTAATTTTTATTAGTTATTTAATTAGTTTAGTTTTAGTTTTTATTCATTATTAGTTTTTTATTATTATTAGTTTATTAGTTTATTTTATTATTTATTATTAGTTAGTTTTAGTTATTAGTTTAGTTTATTATTATTAGTTTATTACTTAGTCTTTTTTTAGTTAGTTATTATTTTTAGTTATTTTAGTTTTATTAGTTGTTAGTTAGTTATTAGTTAGTAGTTATTATTAGTTGTTAGTTTATTAATTATTTATTAGTTTATTAGTTTTAGTTATTGTAGTTATTAGTTAGTTATTAGTTTAGTTTTTAGTTATTAGTTATTTATGTTTTGTTAATAGTTATTAGTTTAGTTTAGTTAGTTTTTAATTTAGTTTTTTAGTTAGTTTATTTAGTTTTAGTTATTATTTAGTTATTAGTTTTTTTTTTAGTTTAGTTTTAGATTTTGTTTTTTTTTTTTTTTTTAGTTATTTATTTTAGTTAGTTGTTATTAGTTATTGTTAGTTTTTATTAGTTATTAGAGTTAATTTTAATAGTTGGTTAGTTTTATTATTTAGGTTTATTATTTTATTTACTAATTATTAGTTTAGTTATTACTAATTACTATTAGTTTTAGTTTATTAGGTTTATTATTTAGTTTATGTTTTAATTTTTTAGGTTTTATTATTTATTACTTATTAGTTTAGTTATTATTTTAGTTTAGTTTATTTATTATTAGATTTTTAGTTTAGTTATTATTATTTAGTTATATAATTATTAGTTTTAGTTAGTTTATTGGGTTTTATTAGTTATTTATTATTTATTAGTTTTTTAGTTTTAGTTTTAATTATTAGTTATTATTTATTAGTTATTGTGGTTAATTATTAGTTTTAGTTTAATTAGTTTATTATTATTTATTCTTTTTTATTAGTTTTAGTTTTTTAGTTTATTAGTTTATTTAGTTATTAGTAGTTTTTTTTAGTTATTAGCTTTAATTTTAGGTTTTTATTATTTAGTTATTATTTATTAGTTAGTTAGTTAATTTATAATTATTAATTTTATTAGTTATTAGTTTAGTTATTAGATTTTATTTATTATTATTAGGTTATTAGTTTTTTTTGTTAGTTTTATTAATTAATTTATTTTTTATTTTTTTAATTATTATTATTATTATTATTTAGTTATTAGGTTTTAGCTAGTTATTATTAGTTATTAGTTTTAATTTATAAGTTGTGTAGGTTTTATTAGTTGTTAGTTATTATTAGTTAGTTTTAATTTTAGTTTTTAGGTTTTTTTAGTTATTATTATTAGTTATTAGTTATTTAGTTTATTTAGTTTTAGTTTTTAGTTTTTATTAGTTTTATTTAGTTATTAGGTTTTTAGTTAGTTTTATTTATTAGTTTATTATTATTATTATTATTATTATTATTATTATTAGTTAGTTAGTTTTTATTTTATTAGTTAATTTTTTAGTTAATTTAGTTTATTATTAAGTTTAGTTTTTATTAGTTTATTCATAATTAATTATATTAGTTTAGTTTATTAGTTTCATTAGTTTTTAGTTTTCTTATTTTAGGAGTATTATTATTAGGTTAATATTAGTATTTTTCTTATTTAAACCTAAACCTAAACCTAAACCTAAACTTAAACCTAAAAAATAAAATATAAAATAAAAATAAAAATAAACTAAAATAAAATAAATAAAAAACTAAACTAAACTAAAAAGTAAAATAAACCTAAAAAATACAAACCTAAATAAAATAAAAACAAAACCTGTAAGAAAAATAAAATAAAATAAAATCTAATTAAAAACCTAAATCTAAAAAAAAACCTAAAATGAAAACCTAAGAATAAATAAAAAAATAAAACCTAAACCATATACTATATAAAAAAAGCCTAAGCCTAAAATAAAAATAAAATAAACCTAAACCTAAACTAAAATAAGCTAAACTATAATAGGTAAAACATAAACCTAAACTAAAATAAACTAAAGCTAAACAAAATAAAGTAAAATAAACTAAAACAAACCTAAACCTAAACTAAAAAATAAAAAACCTAAACTTAAAATAAAAACCTAAAAGTTAAACATAAAAAAATAAAATAAAAACCTAAACCTAAACCTAAAACTAAAAAATAAAACCTAAACCTAAAAAAATAATATAGAAATAAAACTAAACTAAAAAAATAAACCAAAACCTAAACCTAAACCAAAAATAAACAAAAATAAAAATCCTAAACTAAAATAAATAAACCTAAATTAAATAAACTAACCTAAATAAAAATAAAAATAAACCTAAATAAAAATAAAAATAAAGAAAATAAAAATAAATAATAAGCTAAAAAACCTAAACCTACTAGTTTACTTAATTTAGAAAAATATTAAAAAAATCCTAACCCTAAACCCAAAACCCTAAATCCTAAATCCTAAACCATAAACCCTAAATCCTAAAGCCTATACTCAAAACCTTAAACTTAAACCCTAAATCCTAAACCCTAAACCCTAAACTCAACAAAAAACTCTAAACCCTAAAACCTAAACCCTAAACACTAAAAGCCTAAACCCTAAACTTTAAACCCTAATCCCTAAACCCTAAATACTAAACTAACCCTAAACCCTAAACCTTAATCGCTAAAAACCTATAAACATAAACCTAAACTAAATATAACCTAAAAATAAAATAAATAAATAATCCTAAATTTAAATAAAATAAAAAATTTAAAATAAAATAAAAACCTAAACTAAAACCTAAACCAAAACCTAAACCTAAAAATAAAAAAAAAAAATAAAACATAAAATTTAAACTAATATAAAATAGTTAAAAACCAAAACTAGACTAAAAATAAAATAAACCTAAAAATGAAAAACCTAAATAAAATAAAAACTAAATGTAGAATAAAAAAATTAAATTAAATTAAAAGAAAATAAAAAAATAAAACTAAATAAAACTTAAACCTAAAAAATATACCTAAAATATAACTTAAAAATAAATAAAAATAAAACCTAAACCATAAACTTAAAAAAAACCAAAACCTAAAATAAAAATAAAATAAACTTAAACTTAAACCTAAACTAAAATAAACTAAACTAAAACACCGTAAACTCTAAACCCTAAACCCTAAACCTTGAATAAACCCTAAAACCAAAAAACCTAAAAAACATAAAAACCTAAACCTAAACTAAATTAAACTTAAATATAAAATAGATAAATAAACCGAAACCTAAATAAAATAAGAAAATATGATAGAATAAAAATCTACACTAAAACCTAAACCTAAACTTAAACCTAAAAATTAAAATAAAATAAAATAAAATAAAATCTAAACTAAAATAAAATAAATAAAACCTAAAATAAACTAAAAAATAAAATCAACCTAAAAATAAAAAAACCTAAATAAAATAAAATAAAACCTAAACTAAAACAAAAGTAAACCTAGAATAAAATAAAATAAAAATTAAATAAAACTAAAACCTAAAAAAGCCTTAAAATAAATAATAAATAAAACCTAAACCCTAAATCTACCAATTTATTTAATTAAAAATATATATATAAAAGAAAACCCTAACCCTAAAGCTTTAAAGCTAAACCTTAAACCCTAAACGTTAGACCCTAAACCTAGAACCCTAAACCCTAAACCCTAATGGACTAAACCCTAAACCCTAAATCGTTAAAGGCTAAACCCTAAACCCTAAACCCTAAAACTTACAACCTTAAACCCTAAACCCTAAACCCTAAACTATAAATCCTAATCCCTATAAACTAAAAACATAAAAACCTAAACCTAAATGAAATAAAACCTAAAAATAAAATAAATAAAACCTAAACCTAAATAAAATAAAATAAAACCTAAACTAAAACCTATACCTAAACCTAAAACTAGAGATAAAATAAAATAAAATAAAATTAAACTAATATAAATAAATAAAACCTAAACTAAGCTAAAAAATAAACTTATAAATAAAAAAACCTTAATAAAATAAAACTAAACATAAAACAAAAATAAAATAAACCAAAAATATAATAAAATAAAACTAAATAAAACCTAAAATAAAACCTATAAATAAATAAAAAGCAAAACCTAAACCCTAAACTTAAAAAACCTAAAACTAAAATAAAAATAAAATAACAAAATAAAATAAGTCTATACCTAAACTAAAGTAACCCTAAACCCTAAACCAACCCTAAACCTTAAAATCTAAAGCCTAAACCCTAAACCCTAAACCCTAAGCCCTAAAAACCTTAAGGCCTAACCCTAAACTAAATAAAACCTAAATATAAAATAAATAAATATTCCAAAACCTAAATAAAATAAAAAATAAGATAAAATAAAAACCTAAACTAAAACTTAAACCTAAACCTTAACCTAAAATAAAATAAACCCAAAAATAAAAAACCCAAATAAAAATAAAAATAAACCTAAATATAAAAACTAAATTAAATAAAATGAACTAAATAAATTAAATAAACCTAAACCTATCGATGATAATTAAATTTTTTTTAAAATGTTAAAACTTAAAAAAACCCTAACCCTAAACCTTAAACCTTAAACGCTAAACCATAAACCCTAAACCTAGAACCTTAAACCCAAATTAGATAAAAATAAATAAATAAAACCCTAAACCTAAACCTAAACCTAAACCTAAACCTTAAACACTAAACCTAAACGTAAACCTTAAACCCTAAACCCTTAACCTAAACCCTAAACCTAAACTCTAAACCCTAATCCCTAAACATAAACATAAACCTAAACTAGAACCTAAACCCTAAATCCTAATCCTTAAACCTTAAAGTAAAAAAACCCTAAACCCCTAAAAACTAAAACCTAAAACCTAAAACTAAACCCTAAATGCTTAACCTCTACACCCTAAAATCCCTAAATCCTAAAACCTTAAACCCTAAACCCTAAAACCTAAACCCATAAACCCTAAACCCTAACCCTAAACCTCTACACCTAAACTCTTAAACCCTAAACCCTAAAACCTAAACCCTAAATAAAAAACATGAACAATAAACCTTAAAACCTTAAACCCTAAACCCTAAACCCTAATCCCTAAACCCCTAAACCCTTAAACCATAAAACCAAAAACCTATACGCTAAACCCCTAATCTCTAAACCCATAAACTTAAACCCTAAATTCAAACCCCCCGACCTGCCCCTCTCATTCCCGTGCTCTAGTGATTTCATTTTTCCCTCTAGGTTTCAGCTTCCTTGCCACTTCTTGCCATCAAATTGAGTAATTCTCAATAGATTTTAATGGAATCGATGGCCACTGGCCGATTCTATGCTTCCCTTGGAGTGACTCCTTGACTATGGCATCAATCCCACCAAACCCATGGGGAAAATTGCAAGCTCCTTTGGATCTTCCTAGGGCATCAACTTCTTTGGGTATTTCAGTAGTGAAACCTCCTACTCTTGTCAAATCCTTTAAAGATGCTCTCTTTAGTATGGATTCTTCCAATTCTCCTCCATTAAATCTTGTTCAATCGACTTTTAAAGGTGCTCCTGCAATTTTTCTTCAATTTGAAGTTAAAGTGTCATGAAGTCTTTTGCATTTACTTTGGTCGGTAAATTTGCTTTACATCATCTTAAAATGGTAAACCTTAAAAATCCTAAACTCTAAACCCTAAACCCAAAAATTAATCATAAACTTTAGACCTTAAACCCTAAAACCTTAAAAATAAAATAAACAAAATAAAATAAACCTAAACCTAAACTATAATAAACTAAATTAAAGTAACCCTATGCCCTAAACTAACCATAAACCTGAAACCCTAAACCTTAAACCCAAAAAACCTAAAACCTAAACCTAAACTAAATAAAACCTAAAATTAAAATAAATAAATAAACCTAAACATAAATAAAATAAAGTAATAATTTAAAATAAAAACCTAAACTAAAACCTAAACCTAAACTAAACGTAAATCTAAACTTAAAAAAAACAAAACATAGAAAAAAACTAAACTAAAAGAAAATAAATAAAAATGTAAACTAAACAAAAAAATAAAATAAACCCTAATCTCTAAACCCTAAAAACCTCAAAACCTAAACCTAAACTAATTAAAATCTAAAAATAAAATTAATTAATAAACCTAAACCTAAATAAAATAAAATAAATAAAATAAACTAAAAACCAAAACTAAATCCTAAACATAAAAATAAAATAATATAAAAATTAAAATTAACCTAAAATAATAAATAAAAACCTAAACTATACTAAATAAAATAAAATAAACCTATAAATAAAAAAACTAAATAAAATTAAAACTAAATGTAAATAAAAATAAATTAAACATAAAATAAAATAAAATAAAACTAAATAAAATCATAAACCTAAAATAAATAAAATTAAAATCTAAACCCTAGACTAAAAAACTAAACCTAAACTAAAATAAACTAAAATAAAGTAACCACAACATAAATCCTAAACACTAAACTAAATCCTAAACCCTAGAAACCTAAAAACCTAAACTTAAACTAAATAAAACGTAAAAATAAAATAAATAAATAAAATAAAAAGATAAAATATAAACCTATACTAAAACCTAAACCTAAAAATAAAATAAATTAAAAAATAAAACCAATCTAAAATAAAATTATTAAAACCTAAAAATAAAAAAAAAATAAAATAAACCTAAAAAAAACTCGAGATAAAATAAAACTAACCCTAAAATAAAATAAAATAAAATAAAATAAAATAAAACTAAACCTAAAAATAAAGCTAAAAAAATAAAAATAAATAATAAATAAAGCTAAACTAAAAAAACCTAAATCTAAAATAAAATAAAAAACCTAAACCTAAAATAAATAAACTAAATAAATTAAACCTAAAATTAAACCAAAATAAACTAAAAAACCTAAACTAAACTAATTAAAATAAAATAAACTAAAATAAACATAAACCTTAACTTTAAAAAAACCTAAAATAAACCTAAAAAAAAACCTAAACCTAAAAAAAATAAAATAAAACTAAACCTAAACCTAAAATAAAAAAAATAAAACATAAAAAAATAAAATAAAAAAACTAAACTAAAAAATAAACTTAAACCTAAACTTAAAAAATAAACTAAAATAAAATGTTTAAACTAAACAAAATAAACTAAACTAAATAAACATAAAAATGAAAATAAACCTAAATAAAAAAATAAAAAATAAAATAAATAAAATAAATAAACTGAAACCTACCGGTTTACATAATTTAAAAAATTTAAAAAAAACCCTAACCCTAAACCCTAAACCCTAAATCATAAACCCTAAAACCCTAAACCTTGTTCATAAACCCTAAACCCTAGACCCTAAACCTAAAAGTAAACCTAAACCTAAAATTAGGTTTAGGTTTAGGTTGGCTGGCAGTGTTGGCTAGTTAAGTTGGTTGGTTAGCTAGCTATGTTGGTTATTTTTTTCTCTTTTATTTGTAGTAGATCAGGGGGGCTGTTGTTGGTTTATCTCTTGGTTTTAGCATGGTAGAGGTTGTTTTTTTACTAGTTTGGTTTTTTTGGTTTGGGTGGTCAGTTTTGCTAGTTTTGGTTTGGTTTTCTTGGTTGTGGTTTTGGCCTCCTTATATTTTGGACTTCCACTCTTAGCTTCAACCTCTTTTGGGTTGGCTAGTTGAAGGCTGTTTTGTGGCTGTTACTTTTCTTTGGGTGCTAGTGACTTGGTTAGGTGTCTTGGTTTTACATGGGCTGTGGTTATGATGCTTTCCTTTTTTTGTTATTTCTCCTCCCTTTTTGTATTGGCTTTGGTGGTGTCCTTAGAGTATTATTGCTATTTCATATGGATGGCTTGTAGTTTATCTTATTGGGCTTTGTTCATTTTATTTTTGGCTCCCTGTTCTCCTTACATGGATCAAATTTTCTACTACTTTGGTTAGGTTTGGTTGATGTTGCTATTTGTTTCTACCCTTTTCCTAGCTATCTTGGGTGGTTTTGGCTTGATGGCTATTGTTGGTCTTTATACAAATTATGATTTTCTGCTGTTATGGTGGTTGGTTAGGAGGCTATCTGTCTGGCTGGGTTTATTGGATGGGTGGTTATGTTTGCCAATTTTTCATGATTAGTGACTAAAATATAAAATAAAATCCTAAACCTAAACTAAAATAAAAATAAAACCCAAACCTAAAAAATAAAATAAAATAAAACTAAACTAAAAATAAACCTAAACTAAACCTTAAAAATAAATTTAAATAAAAACTAAACTAAAATAAGTAAACCAAATTAAATAGGTTAAACTAAATAAAAATAAAAATAAACCTAAATAAAAGAAATAAAATGAATAAAATAAACTAAATAAACCTAAACCTACTAGTTTACTTAATTTAAAAAAAATTGAAGAAAAAACCCTAACCTAAACCACAAACCTAAAACCTAAATCCTACAGCTAAACCCTAAACCTTAAACTCTAAACCAAACCTGACTCTAAACCCTAAAACAACCTTAAACACCTAAACAATAAACCATAAACAGGTAAACCCTAAACCCTAAACCACAAAATATAACACAGATAAATAAAAATAACACAAACCCACTAGAAAAACCTAAACTAGATGAAATTAAATAAACAATATATAAACATAAACCTAAACTAAAGGACCCTAGGCTAAACTCTAAACTAACACTAAACCTTAAAACATAAAACTTAAACCTAAACTAAATAAAACCTAAATATAAAATAAATAAAATACATAAACCTAAATAAAGATAAAAAATGGATAAAATAAAACCATAACTAAACCTCAACCTAAAAAATAAAATAAAATAAATAAAAACTAAACTAAAATAAAACTTAAACTAAATAAAACATAAAAATAAAATAAATAAAATAAAACTAAACTTAATAAAATAAAATAAATAAAAATAAAATAAAATAAAACTTAATAACCAAACCTAAAAAAACCTAAAAATAAAGAAAAACCTAAACTAAACTAAAAAAAACAAATCCTAAACTTAAAATAAAATAAAATAAACTTAAAGCTAAAACTAAAATAAATTAAACCTAAATCTAAACCTAAAATAAATTAAACTAAACATAAACACAACTAAATAAAATAAAATAAAAATAAACTAAAACTAAAAAAATAAAATTCAAATAAACTAAACTAAAATAAGCTAAACCTACTTAAAACATAAATTAAAATAAAACCTAAACTAAAATAAATAAATCTAAAATAAATAAACTAAAAAATAAAATAAAAATAAGCCTAAATGAAATAGATAAAATAAACTAAATAGCAAACCGGGTTTACTTAATTTTTAAAATAAAATATGTTTAAAACCATGACCCTATCCTAAATCAGTGACCTGAGCCACTATCCAGCACACTGAGCCCTAGGCCTTGACCACAACCCTAGGCCAGCCACAATGACCCCAGGCAGCCCAGGCCTGAGCCCACTGAGCTGGGAACAACCACCGCCCTAGCCACAGGCCCAAGACCCTGCAGGCCTAAGACCTGGGCCTTACCCTGGGCCGTAGATCCAGGCCACTGGGCCCTAAGGCTTGCAGGCCACTGAGCCACAGTCCCAAGGCCAGACCATAGGCCTGGGCCACCACATGACTGCAGGCTGATCTCACTAAGATATAAAACATGAGCTTAAACTAAATGACCTAGATAATTAATAAAAGGCCTGACCTAAATGACATAAAGATAAAGATAAAATTAAATAAACTAAATAAGACCTACCTAAAGGAAGATAAATAAATAAATGGCCTAACAGATGCATAAACCTACTAAAATAATAAACTGAGCCTACTAAGATAAACTAAATGACACTTGCCTAAACCACAACTAAACTAAATACCAAAAAATAATAAATAACACTTAAATAAAATAAAAATAAGATAAAATAAAATGTAAACCTAAACCTAAACCTAAAAATAAAATAAGATTAAAAATAAAACTAAAATAAGATTATTAAAACTAAACTAAAAAAAATAAAATAAACCTCAAAATAAAAACTAAATAAAATAAAACTAAACCTAAAATAAAATCAAATAAACCTAAAATAAAATAAAATAAAACTAAATAAAACCTATAAACATAAACCTAAAATAAAACCTAAACCCTAAAAAAAAAATAAAACCTAAACTAAAGAAAATAAAATAAAAACCTAAAATAAAATAAATTAAACCTAAACCTAAACCTAAATAAAATATAAAATAAACCTAAACCTAAACTAAAAATGAAACCTAAAATAAACCTAAAATAGAATTTAAAACATAAGCAAAAGGCAAAGAAAACCTAAACTAAACCAAAAATAAAAATAATGCCCAAACCTAAAATAAAATAAAATAAAGCTAAACTAAAAAATAAACCTAAACCTAAAAAAATAAATTAAAATAAAACCTAAAATAAAATAAATAAATCTAAAATAAAATAAACTAAAAGATAAAATAAAATAAACTTGAATAAAAGAAAAATAAAATAAACTAAAATATATAAAATAAACTTAAAACTAAAATCCTAAACCTAGTGGTTTAGTTAATTTAAATAAAAATAATAAGAAAAACCCTAACCTAAACCTAAACCTAAACCCTAAAAAGGCAAACTAAACCTAAACTAAATAAAACCTAAAAAATAGATAAGTAAATAAACTAAACCTAAATAAAATAAAAAAATAAACTAAACCTAAATAAACTAAAACCTAAACTAAAAAGAAAATAAAATAAAAAAAATAAAAACTAAAATAAAATTCTTAAAACATAAATTAAACTAAAAATAAAACAAACCTAAAACAAAACCTAAATAAAATAAAACTAAACTAAAATAAGAATGAAATAAACCTAATAAAATAAAATAAAACTAAATAAAACTTACTTAAACTTAAACTACCCTAAAATAAAAAAACCTAAACTTAAAATAAATAAAATAAACCTAAACAAATTGAAACTAAACTAAATTAAATCAGGCCTAAACTAAACCTACAACAACAACAACAGCAATAGCCTTAATCCCGGGTGGGGATTTACATGAATCATAGGTGTCTGTATTAAATTCTCATTTAAATAAACCTAAACCTAAATAAAATTAAACCTAAAATAAACCTAAAATAAAACCCCAAACCTAAACCTAAAAAAAGAAAACCTAAACCTAAAATAAAATAAAATAAAACTAAACTAAAACAATTTAACCTAAACCTAAAAATAAACTAAAATAAAAACCTAAACTAAAATAAATAAACTAAATAAAAAATAAAATAAACTAAGTAAAATATAAATTAAAATAAACTAAATTAAATGTTAAATAAATAAATAAAAAAACATTGCTAAATCAGTAAACCCTACTAAACATGGACCTTATATGCCCCCAAATCCCAAAAGCAACCTAAGTGAGCCACGGAGCCTAGGCTTAAACCTAAACCCTAAACCCAAAACCATAAGCAGGCCTAAACCCCACTAAACTAAACCATACATGCAACCTAAACCCTAAACCCTAAACCTGACCTATAAATTAAACTAAACCTAATCCTAAACACAAACATAAAACCTAAACCTAAACTAAATAAAACCTAAATAAATAAATAATAAAACCTAAACTTAAATAAAATAATAAAATAAACTAAAATAAAAAACCTAAACTATAATATAAACATAAACCTAGAAATAAAATAAAATAAAAATAAAAACTAAACTGAATGGTAAACTAAATAAAGCTGAAACTTTGTTGCTTAATTAAATAAAAAATTAATATAGTTTATAGTTGACATTATGTGTTGCAATCTTGCAAAAATATTTCAAGAATATGCTAAAGTCTTTCATTAGGAACCTATCTCATGAAGTAGGTCCAATATTTTAAAGCGATGGCTTTCATATCATCACATGAGTTGATAGATCATTCTAGTTATAACAAGACCATGTTAAAATAGAAAAAAAATAATAGAGGAACTTGATATGAGAAAATAATAAAGAAATATATAAAATTCTTAAATTTCAAGGTAACCACAAGAAAAAATGAACACTTTTGAGGAACATTTTTAGGGGAAAATCATTCAGAATATGTGAAGTAAATATTAGAGATTAGGAAACTCACTTATAAAATTTATGAACTATCACAAACTAAATTGCTTAAATAAAAGAACTTAAGGAAATCATAATAATAGATGTCACATAACTAACTTTAATTGCCTTATCTATGTTCTCAACTTACGACACAATAATTAAAATAGTTGTAGCGAAGCGAGAATATATATCCTACATGAAACTTTGGTTCATCCACTAGCTAATTATTTTATTATGGTTTGAGCTATTGGAAGGCATAGGTTAGTACCTCACCAAGTTGGATGAGTACACACTTGAGTTAATTAGTGATGTCTCACTTTAGACTTGGAATTCTTCTCACCCCTTTGGCAGTGTTAGCCCTAGTGCTATCATCACATTGCATTTCACACTTGGAAGCTTTGTTAAGACTAGATCCACTCAATTTTGTCCTCTTTTTATGTAATCAACATCAAAGTCATTGCCCTTTTTGAGAAGGTAGTAATGAACCATTAATATTTGGCAAGTCTAAGGAACCAATGGATTTCAACCACATTGTGTAGTTTTAGATTGTTAATGATGAAGACATTTTTTTTTGATAATGAATAGCAATGCCATTAACATTGACCGCAGGGCCCCAGAAGAAGATATGATCAAGCTAAAGGAAATATTAAGAAAACCTAGTGTATAATCAATGATCTTAGAGAGTCTTTTAGATGAAACCAAATTAGTCGATATTTTGACGGGCTAAGAGTATAAATAAGAACCTAACCTTTGAAAATAATCATAAAGTAGTCCATATACTATTATAACTCATTATTCATCATGTAATGAAGGTCAAAGGTAGCTATACTGTTGACTTGCTTGATCTTGAGCTAATGTTACTTGAAGATCAAGTTAATGTGAAAAAGCTAAGATCTAAAGATGCTCTAAAAAGTTCAACAATCCTTCTTAATGTGTCTCAACACTTTGCTAATGTCCACTTGCACATAAAACTCATCTATTTATGGGTTATAAATTTAACACTTTTCTCTCAGTCCATGAAGACATAACTTTGTGCCAACTAATCCTTCTCATGTTGAAGTTAAATTCAATTATGAAAACCAAATGCAATAATGATTTGAACACTTAATGTTCATGACATAATTAGACATGAACATACATGGTCCCTACTCTCCAGCATGATATCATAGGTTGACTAGAAGAGTGACAACTTAGCTTCTAGGGACTTATAGATTGATTTTCACATATTAACTTTTTGACTATAAAATGAACGAGTGTATTGGCTTAGAGATTTTACTCATTTCCATGCTATAGTAACCTTTCTTAATGATTCTCAGGTCCATTTTTTAGAAAATATTAGGGAGATGGGTGGTATCATGCTTAAGCAATAACTTATAGATGTTAGGTCCCTTTTTACATGATGCCATCTAAGCATTATTTTTTTGAATCACTTCAACCACAACATGGCTATTAACCAATTCACAAATCCATAATAGCCTACCAAATATATTTGCCAACCTTTCCTAAAACACTTAAGCTATTCTAACTCAAATTTGATCAAAATGAATTTTTTTTATATTTTGAGTTATTTTAAGAAAAAGATCAATATAAAAATAATTCAATTAATATGGTGTTTATTTTTTTGGATGTGGGGACATCACCACAGTTCATAGGGGTACTTATTAAAGTGATGATATGACATTGAGGTATGATGCAATATCTCAAAAGATAGAGATCACCCTTTAATGGACCTAATCACCTAATAAGGACTCATAAGGCATGATGGGTCTTGAATATATCAGATTTTATTAATATGGATGAATAAAGAAAAGTTTATATTAAACCAAGTTCTTAAGTTCCCTATGGAGGCAAGCCTCAAAGTTAATTACATCATAAGGAATGAAATACCTAGAATACTCTCAATTAAAGTAGATAATTATCATCTCAAGGCTTTCAAGGTTAGACTATCAAAGGATTAGTTATGTTTGAAAAATCTAATGGGAAAGTTCAAGAGAAGACTTACTTATTTTTTAAGAATCCAAAGGGTGGAAGTAAGAAATGCTCTGATACTAGAAAGCTTATTGAGCATTCCAATATCCTATGATTGGGCTTTATATATTTGAAAGTGAAGAGATTTATTTGTTAGAGTTGAATTTTATTAGATTGCTAAGGCTTATAATCCATCAAACAAGATTGTGGAAATGCATAAGAAGTAAGGATTTATGCTTATAGCCTGAAGGAAACAGTAACCTCAGATCCTAAATCTAGGGAGCTTTAGTACGAGCTAAATCACAACCTAAATCTAAGCAATAGGTGGACATAAGGGTTTACCTCCATAAGAGAAAATATACCCATTTGACTTCTGGATTTATAACTGCATAGTGGTTGCCAGCTAACTCCTTCCATGATTATAAATACATGTAGTATGATCTTATGAATTACAAGATAGCTAGGGTAGTTATTTAGTTTGAAAGAGACTAAATTCTTAAACCCACTCCCTAAGAGACTAGAGAATGAGTGGTATGAGCACATGACTTACTCTACAAATACAATATCTTTTCAAATTTTATTTTATTTTGACACATCATTTTGATAAAGGCTTTGGGATTTTTATATGCCTAAATGCATGATGAAGTAGATTATTGGCCAAATCGAAGGAGAAAGAGGGTGAAGCTCTATCTGTAGGGGTTGCTCTCATGGGTTAAGCAGTCCATATGCATGTAAGAATGGAGGCCCTCATTTTCCAAGAGTGATTCAAGATGCATGCATGATATGAAGCATACAACCATATAGCTAAGGGGTTGCTAAATCTTTTAATTATCTTATTTAATGCCTAGGCTTTATGGTGAGATTATGAGTTGTTTAAAATTTAGTTATGAGTGATTAGTTGGATAAAAGTTTTATTTTTACCCCAAGAGCCTAATCATATCGAGGCCACACATTAAAGCATCAATCATAAGAAACTATGGAAAAGCATGCCATTTCTAATACACAATTTAAACAAATTATCAATCAACTTTATGACTACCACTAAAGAATAAAAGGCCAGTGTGGTTGGGTACTGCTATACAACCAAAAAAGAGAAAAGATGGGTAGCCGAGCTCTACCCTTATACAACTTGGAATATAAAAGAATAATTATAATTGTATTAAATGCTATGGAGGTCTTCTTTCCTTCATTTCTTCATATCCTTTTTCTTGATTTGGATATGCTACTTTAAAGGCATCACATGGCACCCAAAGATGAAGCTTTTTTTTACCACAACTCATCCAAATCTCCCATAGATCCTAATTCTTAATGCAAAATTACATTATGAATAAGAAAAGTAAATCTAACTACACCTGAAAAATAAATGTTAGCTAAACACACATACAATCCTAAGTAGATATATATATAATTTAGACTTAGCACCCTACATATGGGTAACCAAGCCCACATGTCCTAACTTGGATTATGCTTAGGGGTTCAAGAAACTTGCAAAGAGAATTTATATTTATCTTTAAGCATCCCATAAAGAACAATCCCTTAGAGACATGATCGCTAAAAGCCTAGAATCCAATCTATGAATTATACACCATAACATCCAATCTAAAATATTACATCATAAAACAAAATATACACCATACATACACCATCCTATCTTATGACTAGAAGTGGTGACTTAGTTCTAATATAGGTGCAAAGGTTTGGTGTGGTATGTCTTATTAAGCATTTGAGTTATAATTTACTAGGCATTTATGTAGAAGGATTCAACTTTACATAAAGAGTTGATTTCACTTGAAGTTATTTAACTGATTTGAGAATTTTAATTTATGCTTTCTTTTATTTCATATGATTACACTTAGCAACTAAGTATTATAATGTGAAGGAAGAGAATTAGCCTCTTTCATCCATTCCTTAAGCCACCTTCAAAAACACATTAATTTGATTTAGTTCTCTTTAGTGAATAGATTATAGCACATTTTAAATTAATCCTAAGTCTATGTTCACTTTAAATTACTCTATTCAATGAAAGGCATCTTAAGATTACTACCACATGACATATATCAAACCATTTCCTTCCATCACATGTAACATGCATATGATTTAATCCTAAATGTATTTACACATACAACATAGTTTAGCATACTTAAATGATGAATTTATGTATATGTTTAGAATTTATATATATATGTTTTTTTGTTTTATTTGAATTATGTAAATTAAATCTCTTTCTAAATTCTAATACCAAAATACATGAGTATGGAATCATATAAGTATGTGTCATTATTAATCAAGTGAGGTAATTAAATGACCTCCTTGGGGCTAGCTAAAAACCTCATATTCCTTGGATGTCTAGACTATATACATTATTAACATTCCAAGCCAATGTAAATCTATACAAGGGTATGGAAAAGAGAGCGACAATTTATAAATAACACATGCTAATGACTTGGAGAATATGAATGCATGTATTTTTGGTAACAAAATGAAATCTTCATCTTTTAATTAAGGATACCTACATATGTGTAAAAGATGTAAGAAAGTACTATTGTTAAACTAGGGAAAGACATCTTCATTTCTAATCCTAAGTTTAGGTTCACTTTAAATGATCCAATTCAACATGAAAGACATCTTAGGATTAACTTAATTGAATTACTATCATATGAGACATATCAATTTATTCCCTTCCATCACATGTAGCATGCATATGACTTAATTCCAAGTATAACTATACATGCAACATATTTCTTTTAGCATGCTTTAAATGAAAGATGCATATGTGTATTTTGTAGAAAATGGCATTTTTACTCATTAGTTAAATGCACATTCAAATGTATAAAGGTTTTAAGAAAGTACTTCGCCATTGTTAAACCAGGGGAGTGTGGTAAAGACCTTCTTGGGGATACTTAAAGCATTGCATCCCCGGAATGTCCAAATTAGATATACCCACTATTCTTAAATATACATGAATGTACAAATGACTATAAGAATAGAAAATCATGTAAAAATTTCATTAAGTTAGAAAGAAGATTTTCATTCATTAGTTATATGCACATGCAAGTGTATAAAAGTTGTAGGTGGATACTTCACTATTGTTAAATCAGGGGAGTGAGGTAAAGACCTCCTTGGGGCTACTTAAAGCCTTGCATCCCCAAATTGCCCAAACTAGATATACTCACTATTCTTAAATACACTTGAATGTATAAATGACTATAAGAATAGAAAATAATGCAAAAAGTTCATTAAGCTAGATATAATATTTTCATTCATTAGTTAAATGCACATGGAAATGTATAAAAGTTTTAAGTGGATACTTCACCATTGTTAAACCAGGGGAGTGAGGTAAAGACCTCCTTGGGGCTACTCAAAGTATTGCATCCTCGGAATGTCCAGACTAGATATATGCACTATTCTTAGATACACATTAATGTACAAATGATTATAAGAATAGAAAATCATGCAAAAAGTTATATTGCCTTCATTTGAATTATTTATACATGTGAGCTAAAGTTCTATCTAAATTCTAAGATAGAAATACATAACAATGAGTTCAAACAAATGTTATGCCCTTTCCAAATGGGCTATACACTTCTTAACATTCAAACCTTATGTAAATCCATATAGACTAAAGAAAGAGAACTCTATATCACATGTTCTAAGCCATAGACACATACAAACTTATAGATATTTATAACTATTATCACTCCAAATGTTATAGTTAACTTAAAAACGTTTGAAAATAACTTTAATTTAATAATGATAATAGCCACACATAATCATATGTTAATCAACACATGCAAGCTTGACATAAAGGAAATTCATTTAAATTTAAACATTTTGAAAACATGAATGCATGAAACCATATGACACACATCCTTTACTATGATTGGAAAGGAATAATAATACATAAAACACATGTTTCATTCAATCAAACAAATTCCTAAGGACAATCATATCAAATACAATCATTTAAAGAAAACCAAAGCTTCTTCTTAAGTTATTTTAGGATGTTTGATTTGATTTAAAGAAGAGAGGAGATTCAATCATTTGCTGCTCCTAACCCATTCCCATATTGGTTAATCAATTTGGTTCAATGGAAAGAAATTAAGTTAATTTTATAGATTAATTAGGTTGCAGCATGAGTTAAGTCCATTAATTACCCCTTTCCTATATCACCTTAACATATTTACCCAAGTAATTATGAGCCAACACGGTATGCATATGCATTAGAAATCAAGCCAATAATGATCCTAAGAAATGAAAGGGGCCTAATGCAATTGGCTCATATTTAATGATTAATTAAGCTAAGGGACTTAATTAAGTACTCTTATAATTCTCCCACACATATGGGCTAACTATAATTTCCTTAGTATTCTCTTAGGTTATTGAACACCTAAGAGTCTAGAAACTTAATTAGATTTGATCTAGAATGGCTTCAACTCAATTGATTAAGCCATTTAATTAATGAATTAAACTATTAATTGATCCTAAATTAATTAGTTTCAAGTCAAGTGAAATGAACTTAGGGAAAAGAATGCAAAGGAACTCTCAATCTCATTCCCCATGTCCATTCACTATTCCATAATGATTAGTAGGCTTAATAAATGGTTTCTTCACTGTTTAGAATGTTAATTAATTACCTTAATTAATTAAGAAATTAATTATGGCTAAGATAAGCAATTTTCCTAATTAACCAAACAATAAATCCCAAAAAAATTATGGGAGGCAGGGGTCATCCCATTAATCAACCTCCAAAAGTTTTGCATAAATTACTTGAGTAATTAGGGAATAATTAAGCTAATTAAGTTTTCCATTAATCTTAAATTAGGTCTAAATTATTACTCAAAATAATTTGGGAATATTTTTACTAAATTCTCCTTTGAAATACCTTTAAAATGAGTATTTATTTGTATTTTTTTACTTTTCTACAATTTGTGGTGAATTTATGATGTTTAAATAATTAAAATCAAATTAATTGGCCTTAATTAACTTTAATCCTGTCGGTGCCATGTGCGCACTCTCACATGCTTTTAGGTATGATTGGTGAGATTGGTTTTTTAAGTTTTCACATCCGTAGGCTACTCAGTCGATAGTGAGATGCATTTTCATGTGAGCCATCTGATCTAAGATGGGATAGCAATGAAACCTCTAATAAGGATTAATCGAGATCTAGCATGATTTGATAAGGACCATCCATTTTGATCATGCGGATGGTGATCTATCTCCTCCTGAGCGGAGATAGATGGAGATTGTCCATCATTCATTACTCAATGCAAGCTCACTCAAGCTTGAATGAAGATCAAATCGATCCCACACCTTCGGGGAAGCAAAATAAAAAGATCCAACAGTGGAAATCTCACAGCAAATAACTTTTCTTCATAAAGGACCAAACCATTTTGAGCTAAGGATATGTTTCAATGGAATACCCCAGTAGAACTTATGATCAACTATTCCAATGATTGAAGAAGCTTCATCTGGTAGAGATGAAGCCTATTAGTAATGCGAGCTTTAATTTGGTGTGGTTTGCTCAATATGCCAATGCATTAAGCGTAGGTGATCGACTTTGATCAAACTCCCACTTCCAGAAGTTAGAGGCATTGGGAAATGATTTGTTCTTGCTCAGCTCCAAGGAAGGTGTGTTGAAAGTTAATTACACTTTGGTGGAGGGTTAAGCAAATGGTAATCAGAGGTGGCCTCCCTTGTTTCAATTTTTCTCAAAATTGAGAAGGAGAAAATTTGGGGAGCTTGAGAACCTTGGAAATCATTCTAAGGAGGAGTTATCTTGCTGCTAGGGTTGAATCAAGTGCAAGTGAATAGATTGGAGTGATAATGAGGGAGTATACCCCCTCATTCCAAGAATCAAATGGTAATGGCTAACTTGGCCATTTTGATGCAATGGCTACCAAGGGGAGCTCGATTTAGGCAACAAATCACCTTATCGGCTTCACTTGAGTGGAGGAGGGTGTGAGGATGCATCCATGGC